>CM076846.1:95443616-96643616 GCA_039519185.1 Astragalus membranaceus | reverse complement strand
GTATGACACAAAGAAGATATGGTCTATAAATAGAGAAAAAGTGCATTCTATTGAGCTCTAAAAAGAAATCACCTTTTCAAGCGCACGTTTGAAAAAAGCTTCCTAGCTGCAGCCCTAGTGAACATCTTGAAACCACACTGTGAATGTACAAAGTCAATTTCAGATCAAAGAAAAACCAGCATCAAATATACATAGCATTGGAGAGGCAGTGAAGCACTGAAAAAATAAAACATCAACAGGCATTTATGAAACAACCAAGCCTGGCAAAGCTTCAGTCACTATAGCAGTATGCCAGTCATAGAGTACCAAAATCATGATGCAAGGTCAGAAATAAATGAAGTAAGCAAATACCTGCGTATCACGAACACCGGGACCAGCAGCCATGAGAAACACAAGATGGAACCCCTTCATCAAAAAATTGCGGTACCACTTCCTCTGCAGATATAAAGCTAAATTATTCAATCAAGATGATCTATGTGCATGACAGCAATAAAACAAAGAATGGAGAAGACCACACTTAACTGTAGCCAAAGCTTTCTCCTCTAGATGAGCTCGTGACCCAAATACAACAACGGGGATGATAATCTAAAGCCAGGATCACTACCATTTGAATCTTCATGATGAAATTCCTTTTCAACAGCAGCTCGAATCTGACAAAAGAACATCAAACAATGCACATCAAAATCTAGGACTAGAATTATAAATAAAAACATAATCACATGATCTGTTTAAACTGCACATCACAGCCGGATTAAAAATGAATTCACTCATAACAGCATCTCTAAATAGCAATCCAATATATCAATAGCAAAGTCTGATTTTAAACCCATAACATTAGTGATAACAGGTGAATCAAATTTGATTAAAAGTGATATGAAGTGAAGGGATTTTGAAGAAATGAGGTGATAAGGGGGTACCTGAGTGCTGAAATAGAAAGGGTATGATACCCTAGTCGAAGAAGGCGAAGATTGAATCAAAGGAAGGGGTAAACGAGAGAAAACCGAAAATCCTATTGAGAACCACGAAACCCTATTGAACAACCATAAAACCTTTGAGCACCATTAATTGTCTTCAGGCCAAGAGAGGGAGAGAAGGGCATACTAGTTTTCCACCGCAGTGAACAGTCGCTGTGACGGTGGTGGTGACCTAAAAATCACAAACTAACAGTGGAATCAACCAAAAAACAGATCTGAATCTCTTCCTTTCTCTTCGATTTGAATGAGTGGATGGCGGCGCACGGTGGTTCTGAGAATGAGGGTTGAGGCCAGAGTTGAGCTAGGGATTGGGGAAAGGTGGGGTTAGGGTTTCGCCGAAGTTGAGGAGAATGAGGGCGTAGGGTGAGGGAGGAGTCGAGCACGACGGTGGGGAGTGTGGGTGGAGGTGAGGTGGTGGTGATTGAGAGGAGGGAGGCAGAACGGAGGATGAGGAGAGTGAGAGTGAGAGCGAGAGTGTGAGAGTGAGAATAGTGAAAGTGATAGGGTGAGGAGAGTGAGCGAGAGTCTGAGAGTGAGAGTGTGAGAGTGAGAATCAGAATAGTAAAATAAACGGAGAGGTAGCGTCGGCAAGAGCCGACGCTAAAAATAATATTTAAAAATTAAGCATTTAGAGTCCGCCATTTCTAGAGTAGCGTCTGCCTTAGCCAACGCTAATATTTTTTTTTCAACAGAAAAAAATTCGTGGGTTGCGTGGGTCAAGCCGACGCCATTAGCGTGGGTGTCGTGGCCGACGCTAAATAATGGACGCTAAAATGCCATTTTCTAGTAGTGTTACATCATCAATCCAATCAAAGAAAGAAGTCGAGACTAACGAAGTAAATAGAGTTTGAGAGGAAAAATAGGATAAGGGGTTTAAAAGAGACACGGGAATCAATCCAAGTGGAATGAACTTCGTGAGTTTTAAGCACAAAATACAAGAAAATGTTAAGTAAAGAAAATAAAAAACAAGAGTGAGAACTTAGATTGTCCAAAGAACTTGAACATTAACCGGATTTGTTAGGCATATGCAGGTTACTAAATGTTATGAATTCCTCCCCCAATACTATGTACATTCTCCTATTTATAGAGTTTACCAACTATAACTAACTACTTGACAACTCAGTCTTGTCTTGTTGGAAGCCAACCAATTGTTCAGATGCTTTGATAACTTCTGGAAACCACCATTTAACTTCTTCTAACTTCTTCGTGTCTCGAGCCTCAAATTCGAAACTTGGCCTGTGTCGAGAGCCTTTGAACCTTCTCCACAATATCTCAAACCAGTGTGGTCCTCAAAAACGTCTTCTGCTAACATGTCAATTTGAAACTCAAAATATGGCTCTAACGTCACGAGTCCATGGTGATATGTCCATTCTCTTAGAGGACTTGATATTAAGACACTGCAAATTGAAGAAAATGCTAACTTGATTATAGTATTTAATCAGAACCAACTACTTGATAAATTGGTTTTTGAAGTCAATCTATTATTGGATCAATTGGAAGTGGTCCGACCTCTATAGTTTAACTATTGGTTCTAAACTTCATTGCATGTTTACTCACTTTTTTTTAATATAATTTGTTTGCTTGAAAAAGGATTAGGTATAAGTATTTGTTTAGGTTTGCTTCTGACATATCTCAAATCCTCTATGGGTTTCATGATTCAGAGAATTTGTTCCAGCATGTTTAGTTCTACTCATGAATTTCTATTTTGATGTCATCCTCAATTTTATAGTATCTTTCAAGCAGGTCAAAAGGGCTGGTGTTGAAGGCAAGTTTAAATTTGTGAGGTAACGTTCTTGAACTATATTCTTATTATTATGAGATGAATAGACAATGTATAGTTGGACATTTAAAGTGATGTTAAAATTCCATAGGTCTAATCAAATGTCTAAGAAAAATAAATTCTCTAACATTTCAACAGCTTTTCTCTGGAACCCACCTGATGCTTAGAAAACTTCCTAAATTCCCGCTTTTCACCATTCATATAGATGATATTATGTTCTTTTAATCATGTAATTTGAACTATCCTGGAAGTCGATCTCGGTTGATGAAGCGAGCTAGGCTGCGAAGCTACTGAGGTGTGATGTCAGATTAGCTCTGAGTAATTCTCCTTCACGTTGATTCAGCAAGAGGGGTGGTACCTTCACACACTCTAACGCTCAAGTCTGCTTAGAGAAAAGTTGGCAGGAAGTAATAAATGCGTACCTGGTGTATTGATTGGACAACATATTTATAGGAAATCATGCCAATAACGTGGCTTGATCCCTTTTGTTAGGCGGGTGGTTCGGGATCAATTATGGTCGGTGCGATGAGATATGAAGTGATATCAACCGTAGGCTGGTTTGTAGGGAAAGTGAGCTTCCTTTGTATCGTGGACTTGGGCCACTGAGGTCGGCGCAATACATAGCACTCCCCCCCAACCCAAGGTCGTTTATGATGAAATGGCCTTGGCATGAAAGGTGCACATTTGTGTTGAATGCGAGCCGGGCTCCATTGGCGGTTGGGGGGCAGTGTTATGGATTGGGCCTCGTATTCATACTACTTTACCTGCCCCTCAGTCTAGGGAAGTCGGGTTGTCAGTAATAATCCCAGTAAATTGGTTTTCCATGATGATCTGAGGTGAACTTTAACCACTGGAATTGTTCCCAAATATGACGGGTGAACAAGTGGTTATGTCAAGTCGTCTTAGGATAGTTGTTTTTTTGTAGATCTTGTTTTTATCTCAGGTCAACTTTGCGGACCTGTTGTGTGGCCCTCTAGGCATATCAGGGAAGACAACAAAGGTCGGTTGTGTTGTCGACCAACGAGCTCATCCCGTCTCTGTTGGTGACTACTCTGAATTCTTGCTCTCAGATTTTGAAGAAACACGTCGGCCTTGGGCTTTGACCTCATGCATCCCCTCGTCCAAGAGCTTGTGCCAGTCATTATTTCTCGCTAAAGTTGCATTGGTTGGGCTTCGAGGTCATGCATCCCCTCGCCACATTATAAATACAGAGATAGCTCCTTCCTCATTTAACCTTTGTTAAGTTAATACTTTCCGATGTTTTCTCTCTGCCAACGTTAAGACTTCTGACGAGGTTTCGAGTTTTCTGTGTTTTGCTTAATTACTCAAACTCTGTGATTTGCTTATGTGATTCGTTTTATGATTCAGTTTTGCTTAATCACTTAATCATGATTCTATTTTGCAACTTTCATTATACAAACTATTTTATCGCTTGTTTAATTTAGTTTGGATAGGAATTGATAGAGTCTATGACGCTTGTTTATAGGATTGATAGAATTCATTTATGATATTAATTGTGATACTGGCACTTGTTCGCTATCACGATTGATTGAACACACTGTTTTGACGCTTGCTTTAAAACGCTGTGAATTCATATAAACTGACTGGCCCTTGTTCACCTACTTATGATCAATCAAGAATTATCAAACCTTGCACGAATCTTTATTTTAGAACCGATGAGAAATCCAATAAGCGCACCTGAAACTAATGGATTGATTGTTTATCTCTAATTGATTTTTTTCGTTACACATCAAATTCATTTCTTAAACCCCCCCCCCCCCCTTTTATTGTTACTTTCGTTCTTGATTCTGGTAGTCTTTAATTAAAAGGTCCTTGTGAGACGACTAAGGTTAACTTCATTAATGTACTATATTTTATACCTTTATAATTAGGCTTAATTACAGTTTTGGTCCCCCTATTATGACCAACTCACGATTTTGGTCCCTAAAGTTTTAATTTGACGATTTTGGTCCCCCTATTTTCCCAATTTGAAAAATCAAGGTCCCCCACCCCAATTTTGACTCAGTTTGACTGATTTATCCTACGTGGCAGTCCACGTGGACTGCCACGTAGGCACACCCCACCCCCCCCACCCCCCCCACCCCCCACCCCCCCACCCCCACCCCCCACCCCACCTTCTTCTTCCTCGTGACCCTCTTCCCCTCCCCCCTCCACTGTTCCCCTCCCCCATCCCCTCACCACCGATTCCCTCGTCCCCTCCCCCCTCCACTGTTCCCCCCCCCTTCGCCCCTCCTCCCCTTCGCACCTCCTCCCCTTCGCACCCCCTCCCCTTCGCACCTCCCCCCTCCCCTTCGCACCCCCTCCCCTTCGCACCCCCTCCCCTTCGCCTTTCCTCCCCTTCGCCCCTCCTCCCCTTCGCATCGCACCTCCTCTCCCTCTCGCTCTCGCTCTCGCTCTCGCTCTCGTCGCAGATCGTTCTCGCTCTCGCTCGTCGCTCACTCTCGCTCTCGCTCTCGTCGCAGATCGCAATCACAGTCGCCTCCCTTCTCCGCTCTCCCTCCCCCCTCCTTCGTTGCCTCCCTTCTCCGCTCTCCCTCCCCTTCGCAGATCTCTCCCTCCTCTCTCTCTCTCTCTCTCTCTCTCTCCCTCTCTCTGCGCGAAGATCTCTCGGTGGTGGGTTGGGGTGGGGGGGTGGGGTGGTGGGGTGGGGGTGGGGTCGGTGGTGGAGGGGTGGGGTTGGTGGTGGGGGGGTGGGGTGGGGTCGGTGGTGGGGGGGTGGGGTGGGGTGGGGTCGGTGGTGGGGGGTGGGCGTGGGGGTGGGGTGGGGGTGGGGTGGGGTGGGGGGGGGTGGGGTGGAGGGGTGGGGGGGTGGGGTGGGGGGGTGTGCTTACGTGGCAGTCCACGTGGGCTGCCACGTAGGATAAATCAGTCAAACTGTGTTAAAATTGGGGTGGGGGACCTTGATTTTTCAAATTGGGAAAATAGGGGGACCAAAATCGTCAAATTAAAACTTTAGGGACCAAAATCGTGAGTTGGTCATAATAGGGGGACCAAAACTGTAATTAAGCCTTATAATTATTTTAACCCACGTACGACTGCTGATCATTCTCTGACTGGATTCAACGAGGTCGACCTTGAGACCCTCAAGAGGAGTCCCTTCTACTTCTTGTATAGAGCTGTCGATATGGGCACATGAATGCTGGAGTACGATGTCGAGCTCTGAAAATGGTAAGAAGGTCAAAAACTCGGTCTTTTTGCAAATTGGCTTGAAACCAAGCTCTTGGGCGATCGATCCGAGCTTAACGATGAGAACTATCTCTTTTTGTAGAAGATTCCAAGTGGAGAGAGGAACGAGATGAAGCTCTAGTTTCCCGGAAACTAATTAAGACTTCTCTGGCCACGACTAAGGGAGCTTGAACCGACTTGGAGAAAGCCAAGAATGAGGCTTTGTAGAGGGCCGAACAGGTTAAAAAGGAAAAGACTCCACTCGTAATCAGATCTCCACGCTCATTTCGGCGAAGAAGAACACTGACATGAAGATTGCCGACCATACCATGGCAAAGGAGGATGGTGACAAGAAGATTGCAGACCTCACCACAGTGAAGAATAATGCCGAAGGGAAACTCATTGATCTTGAAAAAGCCAATTCCGACCTGAAGGTAAAGGTTGCCACAACTGAGAAGGAGAGAGGCGATGTCGAGGCCAAAAGGAAGATAGTTGTCTCTTACGGATTGGAGGTCGGTCATGAGTCTTTTGATAATTCCATCACTCAGCTGAAGTTCTTGAAATCACAGGGTCAAGTTTTGTACCGACAAAGCCGACATCAACATCATCGTGTATGGTTGTTAACTGGTTCAACCTTGCGATGATGATGAAGAATCGTAGTCAACATCGTGTTTTGATCTTTTATCATCATATTTTCCTTTAGGCTAAATATATATTTTGGCCCTTTATCTTTGGGGTTGTGGTCACTTTGGCCCTTTATTTTTTTTTTTCTCATTTTAGACCCTCATGTTTTTTGTGTGTGTCATTTTGGCCCCTGCCGTTATGTTTATGTTTTTTTAGGCAAATTTTTAAGGACGAAAATGAAATCAATTAAAAACATAAGGGCCCAAAATGAAATCAATTAAAAACATAAGGGACGAAAATGAAATCAATTAAAAACACAAGGGACCAAAATGATAACGGCAGGGGCCAAAATGACACACACAAAAAACATGAGGGTCTAAAATGAGAAAAAAAAAAGATAAAGGGCCAAAGTGACCACAACCCCAAAGATAAAGGGCCAAAATATATATTTAGCCTTTCCTTTATTATATAGTGTTCCTGTTTTTGTTCCTTTAATTTCTTTTTTCACGTCAATTTTATGGTCACCACACGACTTTTAAGAAATTTGCCTAAGTTAGTAAGATGACCACGTGAATTTTACTTCCTCTGGTTAAGTTTACCGAGTACTCTACTCGGATCTAACTCGGACCAAAGAGTTCATTCTCATTTTCGGAGTATATTCGCAATGACCACAACACCGATCTCATGCCGGCCTTTACCCACAAGTTTTGATCTTTTTCATGGCAAGCCCTGGTACACTTGATTCTTTTTGCGGCATCCAAGGTACATATCGGTGTCCGCCATGTTAGAATAAGCATGCCTCCTACCGAGAAGTTTGAGCACGCCGACGTCTAAGTTCTTTCATCTTCGGTGGAGGTCTGCTTCTAATTTGTATCTGTTGTAGTCAAACTCTTAGGTCCTAGCCGTAGGTTCGGCCAGGGGTTTGGACAGTCTTTGATTCCTCTGTTCTTCAAGCGATTGCGTTGAGGAGGGAACTCTGCTCCCCAATTGTGGGTTTCCTAACTCCTCCAAAGGGTGTCAACATTTCCCTACCATGGGATCAATTGAAGATCAACGCCTAATGTCATTCCTAGCCCTAAGAAATCGGAGCCACTACCCACGATCCCACTTGCACGGTTAGTGGGGTGCCAAAACCTCTTCGCTACACTCCTCAAGGCTTCTCTCCTTCTCTTAACCTTCAACTGCTACCACGTTCTATCCACGTGCTCTTCCTTGCCTCGCAAGCAAGTCCTCTTTGCCTCGGTCATATACCCCCTCGGCTGATCCTTGTCCTCGACCTGCAGCCATCAAGCTTAGGCTAACCGAGCTATTGTGGCCGAAGCACTCTATACGTTAAGACTCGCTCTACTTCAGCTCTATCTGATGTCCCTCGAGCTCAATCCCTCCTCGGGGCATTTACATTCTATCTTGCCTCGAGCTTCATCCATTATCCCTCGGGCTCAATCTCACCTTCGAGCCCCTCTTTTGAGATTGTTCCTTCAGCAAATATCTTCTATAAATTGTCAGGTAACTCGCCTCGGTGGTTTGCTTCTTTTGAGATTGTTCCTTCGACAAATATAGTCTACACTTGGAGGTTTGCTTCACGTGGATCGAAAAGGCAGCACCGCGGTTCCCAAGGCAGCACCGGTTACCCCCCCCCCCCCAAGGCGATAAATAATCATCATGCCTACTGCATATGGTTTCTTGCACACTTATTCTTCTTTACACTTCGAGAGAAACTGTCGCATTTCCTTCTCTTCTCAAACCGTTTTTTCACCAACCATGCCAGCTAACCAACACGCTTCTTTCTCTAATACCCCTCCTCCTCAGGGTGCTTCCTCGTCCATTTTTACCACCATCGGCCCTTTATCGGTTTTTCGCCCTATCGCCACCAATGCCGATCACAGTTTCAAGGTTTTTAAACAACGCTTTGGCTCTTGCAGTCTCCCCTTCAAGACTTATTGGTTCACTGTTGAGGCCAAGTTGCATGATCTCCGGGGATGGCCGAAAAGCAACCTCGATTACAATGACTGGGTACCCCGCTTGACCAAACAAAAGGCCGAAAAGCAACCCTGATTACAATGTTCTTCGGGGATGTTGAAGTCCACACTGACCCTGATTTCCTTGGCGTGGACCCCCCTGTAGACATACGCTTCAGCCTTCTCCAACATCTTGGCTAAGAATGCCAAGTCCTCCGACCCAGTCACCGATGGGGAGCATCATGCCTTCCTCGTGTACTTCTTCAACAAGTTCTTCTACAGCACCAAGTCATTTGGTGTCGTCAAGGAGCTTTTTGTTTTTGTTCACCTGCTGCAGACAGGATAGAAGTATGCCTGGGGTCCTCTCTTCCTCGCTCTCTTCTACTTTTCCAATTTTGCTCCTAACATGTCTACAGATTCTTCGGAGGTCCTAGGGTGTGCTCTTGCTGCCACCCCCAATTTGCCTGTGGAGTGTGTGGAGGCGCTTCGATTCCTGCTGGACATAGACCCCAATGGTTTTTGTTGCTGTCCGTTCATGGAGAAGGGCCTCGGCCCCCAATGGATCTTCACCCCCCCAGGATTTTGACCCCTCCTCCGGTGACCACTATGATATGGTTATTCATTGGAGCCGTGTTCTTATCGCTCGATATTTGATCGCTGGTGCCAAGCTCTCGTCCAATACCAATCCTCTTACCGTGGAACCTTACCACCCTAACTTCGTTGCCAAGCAGTTTGGCGTCGGCCAACATGTTTCGGTCCCCCACGATTCCATGGTTGTGCAGTGCCGCCGAGGAAAGATTCTCCTCACCGATCTTACCAAGCTTCAAGAGGTCCAGGAGGCGAGGTTCCTCTTTCTCTTGGGGTACCTATCACCGCCATGTTGGTCAAACAAGCAGCTATACTTCTGGGGGTCGCTTGTTCGGGAATATCTCTTCCCTCTCCCCACCACCGAACATCTTCGGCGATACTTGGGATCGACCGAGGGCCTCTCCGCTCAGCCCACCTCGTTGGCTGCCCATGCGAGTCCACCACCTCCCACGGCTGTCGACTCAGTGGCTAAGCCAACGGAGACAGGGAAGAAGAAAAGACCATTGCGTTCCAGTCCTTCCTCTCATCGCTCTTCACCTCGCCTGAGGTCCATTGGGCAACCCTCTTCTACCACCAGTAAGTCTTTTCGCTCTTGTCCTATTCATTCTTTTCGTTCTTATTAGCATAACTTGACATGACATCATTCGTGTGCAGCCCAAACACCGGAAGTAGTTACTCTAGATGATGATGAAGATGAAGACGATGACGATGATGTTGCTCTCCTACACCGTAGAAGAACTCGAGACCTATTTACTTCGGTTTCACCTCCCCCTGCAACTCATGTTGCTAGGGAACATTCCTCTCCCTTCAAGCGTCTGCGGGTAAGCTCTTTCTCTCGACATGTCTTTGGCGTTTTGCCATTTTCCAGTTTTTTCTCCTCCAACTTTTGAATATTCCTGCAGAGACCCTGCTCTTCAATGGAATCATCTCCAACCCCTTATGCTCAGGTCCGTAGCAGTCCAGGTTCAAGCTCCATAAGTTATCCCCTTTTAACCTCTATACTTTGTTCGCGGTAATCGTCGCTCTTTCTTATCATTCCTTATTGCAGGGACTTGCTCGTGATGCTGTGGTGGCCGATCCTCCTTCCTTTGAGGAAGCCGCTCCTTCCATCACTTCCTAGTCTGAGGCCCTTGCTACACCAGACGTGACTGAGGAAGAGTTGGAACGTTACTTCCTTAGCCTTGACGCTCCAATGGCGTTTGCTTCCCCTGTGGATGCAGATCTTGGCCGAGTGGAGGCTGCTTTGGCTGGGGAAATCCCAACTGACCCTGACCAAGTAGGAGATCTTAGGGAGTTGGAGTTACCTTTAGCTCAGACAGACGACGAGGCTGAGGCAGGTAAGAAACCCCTTTCTCATGAACCATCACCCTCTGGCAATACCCTTACAGCCAAGGCAGTCGTAGGCCACAAGGTCGATGATGACAATGAGGTGGGAGCGCCAGTATTAGAGGCATGCCTGCCAACGGATCTCCCCTCCGGAAGCCTGGACGTGCTAGGTGAGGCTGCAGCTGCGAAAGCAGATGAGGGTGCATCAGATGCTATCATTGCAGAAGCTGTAGCGAATGAGGTTACGTGGAGGTTATTCAGGGACTGTGGCAGATAAGGTTGTAGCAAATGAGTAGCTCTAGCTTTTTTAACTAGTCCGTCGGTATGTGGCGTGCCATTTTTAAAATTGCAACTTTTCTTACTAGACCGCCGGTATGTGGCGTGCCACTATGACAATTCTGGTTTCCATTTTACTAATTCTCCTTTTCTATGCATACTTTCCCATAGATTAGGATAATATGCTTTGAGATATTTGCCGTTAATTTTCATTTTGAATTCTTCACCATCTAACGTAATAAGACGGTACGCCCCACCGTTGAATACTTCGCTTATAATATAGGACCCATCCCAATTTGGGGACCACTTGCCAAACATGGTATCTTTCTTCCCTAGAGACAGAATGGTTTTCCAGACAAGGTCGCCTTCAACAAACTTTTTTGGCTTGACATGCTTGTTGTAGGCGCGGACCGTTTTGGCTTTATTTACCTTTATCCTGCTGAGGGCAGCAAGTATGTCTTCATCAACCGAGTCCAACTCCATCAGCATGGCCTGTTAGTACTCATCCACGCTAAGAGAGTGCTGTCGAGGTTTGACAATGGGATGGAGCTCGTCCGCAGGTACTCTTTGGATCGGCCCATGCAGCTGACATGCTTCACAACATTTCGCGAATTGGAAACAATCGGCCGTGATCGTCGACCAATAGTATCCGTGCCTATAGATAAGCGACCTCATGATGGGACCAGACTTGTGGGAACCACATATCCCCTCGTGCACTTGAGCTATCACCATATAAGCATTCTTCCTCTTGAGGTATCGCAAAAATACCCCATTGGCGCTTCTCTTACAAAGCTCATTCCCTGTCATGATGTATTTGAGGGCCCTCTCATTGACCTTGAAGTCAGCATTAGCCGTTGGGTTACGGAGGTATTCTGACAACACTCTGATCCAAGCATCAGCGGGATCAACCTTAACTGCTACCAGGACATCTTGCTTTAGCACCTCGGTCACCAACTCCTTATACCCTGAGGCGTGTTGGGCGAAGTCATTTGCCTCTTTATTCTCGTTTCTAGGGACGTATATAATCACGACATCGGCAAACAACTTTAACAAGTTATGAGCCAATGACCGTAGCTGCATGAGCTTCGCATTGTAACACTTGTACTCCCAGTGATTTGTTTGATCACCAGTTGGGAATCTCCATTTATCTCCACGTACTGGGCCTTCATGGTGGCCAATATATCAAGTCCCACAATCAAGGCTTCATATTCGGCCTGATTATTAGAAGTTTGATTTCCTATCCTGCACATGAACCTCCATGTCTTGCCGTTGGGGCTAGTGATTACCACACCGATGTCTACCCCTGTTTGGGTGCTTGACCCATCGAACATGAGGGTCCAAGGTTTTAAACCTAAGTAGTTGATATGTTCAGTGGGTAATTCACACACCTCCACGCATGGGTGTTGGGCTAGAAAGTCAGCCAAGGCTTGACCCTTGATGGCCCTTAGAGGTACGTAAGTTAAAGCGAATGCATTCAATTTAATGGCCCACTTTACAAGTCTTCCTTGCAAGACAGGCCTATTAAGAAGGTGTCGAATGATGTCTACTTTGCACACAACCAAAACTTCCTTAGGTAATAGGTAATATTCAAGTTTAGTACAGGCATTGAACATCGATAAACAAAGATTCTCAATAGGAGAATATCTAGTTTTGGCATCATTGAGGATCCTACTGAGATAATATATAGCTCGCTCTGCTCCATTATCATCATCTTGAGCCAACAAACAGCCGACAGCTTGTTCCTCGGCCGCAATGTACAGCTTAAGAGGCTTGCCTGGCTGCGGAGGTGCCAAGACGGGGGTTTAGTCAATGCAGCCTTGATTTGATCAAAGGCCTCTTGTTGCTTAGTTCCCCAGACCATCTCTTTCGTGTTCTTTTTCCTTAAAAGGGGTGAGAAAGCCTTCATCTTCCCAGCCGAGTTGGCGATAAATGTTCCCTAGACCATCTCTTTCGTGTTCTTTTTCCTTAATAGGGGTGAGAAAGCCTTCATCTTCCCAACCGAGTTGGCGATAAAACTCCTTAGGAAGTTGATCTTGCCAAGCAAGCTCTGCAACTCCTTCTTTGTTCTAGGAGGTCTAGCCTCTAAGATGGCTTGAGCCTTGTTTTTCTCTACTTCAATTCATTGGTTGTGCACTAAAAAGACTAGAAAATTTCCTGCAAATACGCCAAAAGCACATTTAGCGGGGTTCATTTTAAGATTGTGGTGTCTCATCCGCTTGAGAGCCTGCTCATTCTCCACGAGATGGGTCTCGAAGCTCTTGGATTTGACTACCACGTCATCAATATATATTTCCATGCTTTTACCAATCAGGTCATGGAAAATGTCGTTCATCGCCCTTTGATACGTGGCCGCTGCGTTTTTGAGGCCGAAGGGAATTACCAACCACTCATAGATGCCTAAGGCACTAGGGCACCTGAAGGCAGTCTGATGGGTGTCAACCTCGGCCACATATATCTGGTTATAACTAGAGTAGCCGTCCAAAAATCTTAAGATGGCATTGTTAGCTGCGGCATCGACCAACATGTCGGTCACATGCATACCATACTCATCTTTCTGAGTGGCCAAGTTCAGGTCTCTGAAATCAATACATACACTCACTTGGACATTCTTCTTGATCACGGGGACTATGTTAGACAACCACTCTTTGTACCTGGTGTTAGACTTAGAGTATAACCTTAGAGGGGGGGTGAATAAGGTTATGAGTAAATATGGATTCTTTTCGCAAATGATGTTTATATTCTTTTTTAAATCGAATGCGGAAAATGTGATTTGAACTTTTGGATATAAAAACAAGCAAGAGTTGTTTAAATTGTATCCAATATTTCCAATAAAGATATTATAAGGGATATAGTATATCTTAAAGAAGAGGAGTAGAAGATGATTGATGAGTATTGATAATTTAAGCACAGTAATATTAATAATAAACAGTTATAATAATAGTGCAAAATATAAAGAGAGAAGGGATAGAGGGACACAGATATTTAGCGAGGTTCGGGATAAAACCCTACGTCCTCGGCCTTAGGCTTTTCAACCCTTGGACTTAGCAACCACTATATTGAAGAGAGTTATTACAAACAGTCGACTTCAACAATAGTGAATCTCAATTCCCCGAACTGAGAACCCAAGCACCCGCTAAGGATTTCAAAACCAACTCAATCACCCTGATTGAGAGACCCAAGTAAAACTTCCCAGGATTTCAAAATGACCACTAAAACAAAATAAGAATTACACAGTTGAGATCTATGGATCCAATCACTTCTTAGTAATCTGTCAGTTTAGAAACTGAGAGAGATGAGTGATATTAGGATTTTAGATGCTCTAAAAATATGATATGGAATATGATCTTGCTTTTGCAAAAGCTTCACAATTGATATGACAATGAGAGCTTAGATTTGCAAAAAAGCTTTTATGAAGATAAATATGATTTTCAAAAACACAGCTTTTGAACAAGATTCAAAACAATGAAGCACTATATTCTTAGATCTATAATAAAATGAAGAGCATTCAAAATAATATGAAAATTATGAAGAACAATATTAGATCTAAGAATTTCGCAAGAGAGAGTAGAATAGAGAGAAATTGTGAGCAGTGGTTGATTTCAAGGTGAAGCTCAACCCATGTATTTATAGGCTTAGGCACCGTTGAAATATTTGAAAAACATTTAATATAAGTGAAGAATCGATTCATTGATCAAGTTAAAATGTTGATGAATCGATTCATTGCCATTAAAAAATAAAAGAATCGATTGTTTGTTTAGTTGAAATAAGAGAGGAATCGATTCATTGATGTTTGGAAAATGAGGGAATCGATTACAATGCTTATGTAGAAAGGCATGAATCGATTTTCAGGCCATATGGAGGTCCTGAGAATCGATTCTTATCCATGTAGAAATAAAGGGAATCGATTTTTCTTTTCTTTTTGGAAGGCATGGGAATCGATTCATGGCCCTTTGGAAACATGAGGTAATCGATTTTCAGGCCATATAGGAGGTCCTGAGAATCGATTCCAAGGCCTATGAAATGGGTTGGAAATCGATTCCAAGCTTTCCTAAAAATATTTTTTTCAACTTGCCACCTTATGCATGCATGCAATTTTGTGAAATATTTTTTTCAAAACTATTTTTATGCATCATGCATGTTTTGGAAAGTCATCTCTCTCAATAGCTAAAATGCCACACACACTTTAGGTGATAGGACCTTTACAAAGTGTCCTAAAAAGGCTTAGACACAATTTAGGGTTTTGAACTTCATATGTTGCTTCTTCTTCAAGCTTCTCTTCTTTTGTGTCTTCTTCTCTTTAAATTAAGTCCTGCACTTTGCTCAACTTGAAACATTAGTAGATATGATGTAATTTGTTATCATACAAAATAAAGGAGTGTTTACCCTTGGTTCAACAAACTCCCCCTTTTTGATTATAACAAATTACATTATGCATAGGGTTTGACAATAATGAAAATTCTTTTAAAAAAGCTCCCCCTAAGCATAAGCATATATTTTCTCCTATTTTCTCCCCACATATAATAGTAACTTCCATATTTTCTCCCCCTTTGTTTTCATCAAAAAAAAAGGAGGGGGGGGGGGGGGGTGAAAAAACATTTTATAAACTAGCATAATCAAGCATCCCTAGCTCTCTACGGATTTTACAAAAAGGAGCTTCGGCTAGGGGTTTTGTGAAGATATCCGCTAGTTGGTCATCCGTGCCTACAAATTTTAATGCAATGCTCCCCCTAGACACATGATCTCTAATAAAGTGATGTCTAATGTCAATATGTTTAGTGCGAGAGTGTTGTATTGTCACACCCCGGTATTTTTATCGAGTAAAAATACCCAAGTGTACCATCATAAAATAATCAGAGATATCTTTTCCTGTTTTAGATATTGAACATAAATAAAAACAACTCATAACTTAGTGTCCAATATCCAAATACCAAGAAATAGCGGAAACGATTTTACAACTTTTACTGATACAAGTTATACAATCGAAAATACAAAATCCCGAGGGAAGACAATAACAATGAAAACTAAGTCTTCACCGTCTTCATATGCACACCACCTAGCTGTGTTTCTTCACCTTTCCTTTTCCCCTGCTTCTCTGTAAAACCACAAAAGATAAACAGTGAGATACAATCTCAGTGAGTTCTACCGAGACCCCTACTAGCACTCTCGGTTCATTTTTAAAACGTTTTTATGATTCGACACAACACCGACCGCAATCCGCTTGCTAATCTCGGTGGACCATACAATAAGGCTTCGATCTAGTAAGACACCGGCTGCAATCTTTTTGCGTCTCCCGATGAACTAGCATCCTAGGCCCTTCTACGTAATACCGGCTGCAGCACATCTGCGTCTCCCGGTATTCATAGTACAATACTTTTAACATAACACCGGCTGCAGCACATCTGCGTCTCCCGGCGAACCCCTATCCAATAACAGTTCCGCTATTGGCCTCAGAGCCTAGGGTAAGGGATCATGACTTCCCCGCCTAGTATGTTAACATGGGTCGTCACCCAAACTCGATATAATATATATATCTATAATCATATGAACATTTAGTTCATTTACATTCAGACCTATAACTGAACATAACACCCGCATCGGGCCGTTTCCCATAGTCGATATAATTTATATATCGTGAATCGTAGACCGGTTTAGAAAATAAATAATAATCGTCCCGCGTCAGTTATACCTTACTACGTAGGACTCGTAGTCCACTTTATTATTAATAAAACATATTCGCACACGTGTACTATCACTCGGCTTTTCGAAACAATTTCAACTTCGAAAGTATTTTATAAAACCCTTTTGAAACATACCCAAAATCATGGCATTATAAGCCTAATATCATTATAGAAGGGTTAGAAAAGGATTAGGAGAGGATTGGAATCGATCGGGATCGTTTCCAGCAAGTTGTAAATTTGGACAGAACACGGCGCACGGTTCGTGCTCCCACACGCACGGGTCGTGCGCCCTGTAGTGCATTTTTGAAAACAAAACAGAATGACACGCACGGTCCGTGCGCCTGGGACGCACGGGTCGTGCGCTTTTGACAGCATTGTATTTTGTCCTGTTTTCGCAATTTTCGTCGTTCCGATCAATTCCGATACCTGTTCCAGTCCAGTCCTAACACCAAAATAGTACAAAAACATATCCAACGTCCTCACTCGATCAACCAAACCAATCAATGACTCAGCATATTCGATTTTCATCAAAATTCGACATATTTAAAAATAATGGTTTTTGACTCAAAATCTTCCGAAATTAAATCACTAAAAATTCCATTTTCAACACGACTCAACCCGAGACTCGCTCCGATCGATTCCTAACCCGAAACAGACAATATCCAGAAATATTCCAGTCCAGCGAAAGCGATAAAACAGTTAATTAATTAATTCGACACATAAAATCCTAAACGTGAGTAGAACTCACCCTTGAAGCGTGAACCGACTCCGAGACTTCAAAATCACCGAGTAACCACACGTACGTTCCCCGAATCCATTCCACGCTCCGGCGACGTCCGCAACCGCTTTCAATCTTTCCGCTCAATCCCGAGACCTCCAAAATGCACTATTCATCTTCTTCAACCCCCAATTTACTATTCATCCATAACCCAAAATCTTGATTTCTCTAACCCTAACTCTTGAAACCTTTGATTCTTCATTCCAAGCTAGCAACCAACCACATATTCGACTTCCCTAACATCTAGGACAGTTGATGAAGAAGACAACACAACATTTCTTCTCCTCCCTCTCCAAATCCGAAAATGGTGAAATGGAGGATAAAGAATGGATGATGAAGATCTTGGCGTCAAAATGAAGAGAAGGATGTGGGGAACATTTTTGGTGAAGGAAGCTTGAGGTTTGGGTGAGGTCTTCTCTCTCCCTCTTCTCTTCTTCCTCTACGTTTCCTCCCTTTCTCACTTTCTCCATTCTTTCTTTTCTTTCATTCTTTTCCTCTCTGTTTCTCGCATTCTTTCTTTAATTCTTTCCTTTCTTTATTAACCCACACACACACTTATATTTATTTATTTAATTAATTCATTCTCTCTTCACTCACACACACCCACGTATACATATATATATTTATTTAATATATTTGTTGTAACGCGGTCAAATTACCATATTGATCGAAATCTCCTATTTCGATTCCAAAACTTCCTTGGTCCGTATTATCCGGTTAACGATCCGATGGCAACCAATAATTAATTTTAGCACTCAGTAAATTTACCAGTTAAGTACTAAATTAACTCAATTGGGTTAACACCCAAATAATTCGGTTAATTATTTTGAGGGTGTTACATTCTCCCCAACTTGAAAGAATTTTGTCCTCAAAATTTCGTCAAGTCTTTCATCTGACTAACCGAGAATCGACATTCTCAGAAAGGTCAAAATTTGCTGGAAAGCAATCTCGAACTAACGAAATTAGGGTAGAAAACCTTCCCAAGTTGGCACATCAATCTCCAGGTATGATCTACTACTACCCCAGAACGCTTCTAAGATTACAGTCCGAACTCTCTTACTACGAATCGACACGAGAGACTCTTCTTTCGCCTACATAAGCTCGGCACCGCATTTGAAAACACTTCTGAAGCTTCATTCTAGTTATCCCCGCTTGCTCCCCAACTTTGATTAATCTAAATCAAAGGGTTTAATACAGACACTTGATAGACATACAGGTTGAAAACGAGATCCACAAACTGGTACTCCTCGGCAAAGGTAAAAACAAACACAATTTCTTCGAAGGGAATAAACACGTTCTCAACAAACCTTCTAAAATCCATAACAGTTCTTGTACACACCGACAATGTGACGAAAAAGTCACTTGTGAAACTCCTTGACTCTCCCCCAAGAATTCGAGATAATACTTTTCAAAAGGAGATGAAATGAGGATTTACCAGAAACGTTTATCTTAAACGTAGAAGTAAACCACGGGGACATCAAATAAAAATGAACGTAATGAAATCACCTCAGTTGTTCTCCAAACAACTATCAAACAGAACTCAGAGCTCCTTTCCGAATTAGTCAATAGCGTTGAGAGCTTCCCCTCAACCTAAGTAATCCTCCTAGGATTTTCCTCCCCAATCATATCCTATTAGCCTCTTAATTCGTTCCAAAATTAACTTTAGCATGCGGGTTTTCACAAACATGATTTTTCAAAACTGTTACACCGCACGCCAAGCTTCACTTCGGAAATTTAAGTCACCTACATATTCGCGTTCGCGTTCGACTTGTCAAACGGAATCATATAATACCATCTTATTGTTAACTTTCACAAAGGAGAGGTTAACAAACTAATACTTCTGCTTTATATTCTGTACACCCTGGAACAGAATATAAACTTCGGTGTGCTTCCTCTAACACTTGCCTTTTATTGTTCGCATCCTCGGCCGCACAGATTCTACCGTTGAAACAACTGACTCCATCACAATCCATGGTAAAATCTGGAAATACCTTTTGTGATTGTAGCTTCACATCAACTTCCTGTGCTAAGCGTATAGAATCCCTTAGGGAACTAGAGATCCTCATATGGCTCGACACTAACCGGATTCTCCTTGATCTTGAACTCAGATTTAAGTCTCTATCAGACTCTAATAATTCCATCTAATGCATCATAATACTGCCGTGTGTAGCGATTTCCTATTACTCGCATCAGCTACAACATTGGAATTTCCTGGATGATACTTCAACCCGAAGTCATAATCCTTCAGAAATTCTACACACTCCTCTGCCTGCTATTCAGTTCTTTTTGATCAACAGATACCTTAAACTCTTGTGACCATTAAAAACTTCAAAACGAGACCCATACAGGTAACGTCTCCAAATCTTCAGTGCATACACAATAGCTATTAACTCCAATTCATGAGTTGGATAACTCTTCTCATGAGACCTTAATTGTCTGAATGCATAAGCTACCACTTGTTGATTTTGCATAAAAATACATCCTAAACCCTTCCCTGAAGCGTCATCGAAAATTTAAAATTCCAATGACGGATCCGGAAGAATCAGGATTGGAGCAGAAGTCAAAATCTTCGACTCTTGAAAACATTCTTCACAATCGGCATCCCACGTAAACGGATGACCCTTACGAGTTAACCGAGTTAGTGGAAAACTAACTGTGAGAACCCTTTAACAAATCTCTGATAGTAACCGGCTAGACCCAGAAACTTTTGATCTCTGCGGCTGACGTCGGTCACTCCCATTCAACACCGCTTCCTTCTTACTGGGATCTACAGAAACTCCCGTCTTGGGAAAATCACATGTCCCAAAGACTTTACCTCTGACACCCAAAAATCACACTTCGAAGGTTTCAAGTACAACTCCTTTTCTCGGAGTACTTTCAGAACAATGCAGAGATGTTGGACATGCTCCTCAATGGTCTTCGAGTACATCAAGATACCATCAATGAAAATGACTACAACTTGATCTAGGTAATTGAGGAAAAACTAGGTTCAGGTAATCCATGAATACCGCTGGAGCATTAGTCAAACCGAAGGGCATCACTACAAACACATAATGTCCATACCTAGTACGGAAGGCTGTCTTCGGAATGTCTAAGGCTCTAACTTTCATTTGATGATATCCTGACCTCAGATCAATTTTTAGAAAACACTGCAGCACCTCAAATTGCTCAAGCAAATCGTCTATCCTTGGTAAGGGATATTTATTCCTGGTCGTCACTTTGTTGAGTTGTCGATAACCGATGTACAATCTCATGCTACTATATATCTCCTTTTGACTAATCACACCAGAGTACTCCCTAGAACAGCACTCAGTAGAATAAATTCTTTAACACCGACTCTTCAAGTCGAGACTCCATTTCCTTTAATTCTCAAGAAACCTTCAATAAGAAACAATAGATATTGATCCCGTGCCAGGAATCAATTCTACAGTAAACTCTACTTCTCGCTCTGGAGGTTCAGAAGAAACTTCATTGTGAAGACATCCTGAAAGTCATTCACAACCTGAATATTCGCCAAATCTAAACTAGTTTCAGTGGATGCAGATTACATACTAACCTGTGCTCCCGCACCTTGGAATGAAGATTGACCGTCTAAGGTGAACTAGGTAACCGCTTCGGAATTTGTCCTAGACAATTCAACTGATTCTGCAGCGAAGCTGATAGTTGATTAACACAGTCGATTGCAACATGATTTACAGTCATCCAATTCATACCCAAAATGGTGTCCACCCTTCTCATAGGCAAACAATAAATTCTACAACGAAATTCCTGCCTCCCATGACAAGTAGACAATTCTATACAAAGATTATGTCTGGACACGACCCTTAGCAGCAGTTAAATTAGTTATCGGCTCGGATAGCGATGGTAAGGCTGATCCCAACCGATTCACATGCGATCGGGATATACAACAATAGGTTGCACCCGAATCATATAATATACTGACGGAGTTATTGAAAGGAGATCCCATACCCCTCAGTACCCGTTCAGCAGTTGTAACTATCTGAGCATCCAAAGTGTTGACTCGTCCTTGCCTTGGAGCTGCTTGTGACTCCTTGGAACTTTTCCTTACGGGGCACTTTTTACCATAGTGACCCTCTTCATTATAATAGTAGCACCGATTGATCAGTGCTAACGATCACCCTGGTGATGTCTTCCATAGTTAGAACATCTTCTGACTTTTGAGGAACCAAAGAATCGCATCTACTTTTCCTTTGATGAAATTATCTTAGGACTTTGCATTCGGAGTTGATATTTCAACTACCTCTTTTCCTTTCCCATATTTCTTATGAGATCATCCTCGGCGACATAGGTTGATTGCACTAAGGCAACATAATTGGTAGCAGTATAAGAACTGGGACCATAAATCATAAAAGTACTTATGCCCGTCTTATACTTCTGCATTCTCCGTTCGTCATCCGAAGCTTACTTTACAACTTGGTAAAACTGAGACAACTTCTCAAACTTAGCGGTGTATTCTCCCACCGTCATGTCACCTTTCCTGAGGATGCACCGGTTGGAGATTCCGATTGTGGTCGAGGATTGCATCTTGATCATCCTACCATAATTCCGCTTATGATGCACTAAGTATTAAGTTGATCAGGCTCAATGTCTCTTAGCATCACAAGTGTAATTACAACCAGGACTAACAAGGAATCGACTCAACCCTAAGCTAAGTCCGACTAGGTCAAACTGCTTTGATACCAACTGTCACACCCCGGTATTTTTATCGAGTAAAAATACCCAAGTGTACCATCATAAAATAATCAGAGATATCTTTTCCTGTTTTAGATATTGAACATAAATAAAAACAACTCATAACTTAGTGTCCAATATCCAAATACCAAGAAATAGCGGAAACGATTTTACAACTTTTACTGATACAAGTTATACAATCGAAAATACAAAATCCCGAGGGAAGACAATAACAATGAAAACTAAGTCTTCACCGTCTTCATATGCACACCACCTAGCTGTGTTTCTTCACCTTTCCTTTTCCCCTGCTTCTCTGTAAAACCACAAAAGATAAACAGTGAAATACAATCTCAGTGAGTTCTACCGAGACCCCTACTAGCACTCTCGGTTCATTTTTAAAACGTTTTTATGATTCGACACAACACCGACCGCAATCCGCTTGCTAATCTCGGTGGACCATACAATAAGGCTTCGATCTAGTAAGACACCGGCTGCAATCTTTTTGCGTCTCCCGATGAACTAGCATCCTAGGCCCTTCTACGTAACACCGGCTGCAGCACATCTGCGTCTCCCGGTATTCATAGTACAATACTTTTAACATAACACCGGCTGCAGCACATCTGCGTCTCCCGGCGAACCCCTATCCAATAACAGTTCCGCTATTGGCCTCAGAGCCTAGGGTAAGGGATCATGACTTCCCCGCCTAGTATGTTAACATGGGTCGTCACCCAAACTCGATATAATATATATATCTATAATCATATGAACATTTAGTTCATTTACATTCAGACCTATAACTGAACATAACACCCGCATCGGGCCGTTTCCCATAGTCGATATAATTTATATATCGTGAATCGTAGACCGGTTTAGAAAATAAATAATAATCGTCCCGCGTCAGTTATACCTTACTACGTAGGACTCGTAGTCCACTTTATTATTAATAAAACATATTCGCACACGTGTACTATCACTCGGCTTTTCAAAACAATTTCAACTTCAAAAGTATTTTATAAAACCCTTTTGAAACATACCCAAAATCATGGCATTATAAGCCTAATATCATTATAGAAGGGTTAGAAAAGGATTAGGAGAGGATTGGAATCGATCGAGATCGTTTCCAGCAAGTTGTAAATTTGGACAGAACACGGCGCACGGTTCGTGCTCCCACACGCACGGGTCGTGCGCCCTGTAGTGCATTTTTGAAAACAAAACAGAATGACACGCACGGTCCGTGCGCCTGGGACGCACGGGTCGTGCGCTTTTGACAGCATTGTATTTTGTCCTGTTTTCGCAATTTTCGTCGTTCCGATCAATTCCGATACCTGTTCCAGTCCAGTCCTAACACCAAAATAGTACAAAAACATATCCAACGTCCTTACTCGATCAACCAAACTAATCAATGACTCAGCACATTCGATTTTCATCAAAATTCGACAT
This sequence comes from Astragalus membranaceus, assembly GCA_039519185.1. Classification (NCBI taxonomy): domain Eukaryota; kingdom Viridiplantae; phylum Streptophyta; class Magnoliopsida; order Fabales; family Fabaceae; genus Astragalus; species Astragalus membranaceus. Next base: position 96,620,316 of record CM076846.1, on the reverse strand, counting down.
ATTTAAAAATAATGGTTTTTGACTCAAAATCTTCCGAAATTAAATCACTAAAAATTCCATTTTCAACACGACTCAACCCGAGACTCGCTCCGATCGATTCCTAACCCGAAACAGACAATATCCAGAAATATTCCAGTCCAGCGAAAGCGATAAAACAGTTAATTAATTAATTCGAAACATAAAATCCTAAACGTGAGTAGAACTCACCCTTGAAGCGTGAACCGACTCCGAGACTTCAAAATCACCGAGTAACCACACGTACGTTCCCCGAATCCATTCCACGCTCCGGCGACGTCCGCAACCGCTTTCAATCTTTCCGCTCAATCCCGAGACCTCCAAAATGCACTATTCATCTTCTTCAACCCCCAATTTACTATTCATCCATAACCCAAAATCTTGATTTCTCTAACCCTAACTCTTGAAACCTTTGATTCTTCATTCCAAGCTAGCAACCAACCACATATTCGACTTCCCTAACATCTAGGACAGTTGATGAAGAAGACAACACAACATTTCTTCTCCTCCCTCTCCAAATCCGAAAATGGTGAAATGGAGGATAAAGAATGGATGATGAAGATCTTGGCGTCAAAATGAAGAGAAGGATGTGGGGAACATTTTTAGTGAAGGAAGCTTGAGGTTTGGGTGAGGTCTTCTCTCTCCCTCTTCTCTTCTTCCTCTACGTTTCCTCCCTTTCTCACTTTCTCCATTCTTTCTTTTCTTTCATTCTTTTCCTCTCTGTTTCTCGCATTCTTTCTTTAATTCTTTCCTTTCTTTATTAACCCACACACACACTTATATTTATTTATTTAATTAATTCATTCTCTCTTCACTCACACACACCCACATATACATATATATATTTATTTAATATATTTGTTGTAACGCGGTCAAATTACCATATTGATCGAAATCTCCTATTTCGATTCCATAACTTCCTTGGTCCGTATTATCCGGTTAACGATCCGATGGCAACCAATAATTAATTTTAGCACTCAGTAAATTTACCAGTTAAGTACTAAATTAACTCAATTGGGTTAACACCCAAATAATTCGGTTAATTATTTTGAGGGTGTTACATGTATAGGGTTCTTAGCAATATTAATAGCACTTGTATTATCACACAAAACAGGCACACTTTCAAAAATTAGACCAAAGTCTTCCAAAGTTTGTTTCATCCACAGAACTTGTGCGACGCAGTTTCCAACAGCCACATATTCAGCTTCAGCTGTGGACAAAGCAACACTGTTCTGCTTTTTACTAGACCAGGAGGTCAAACAAGGACCAAGAAAATGACAAGTTCCACTAGTACTTTTTCTATCAAGAGTGCAACCTGCAAAATCAGCATCAGAAAAACCAACTAAATCAAACGTACTCGATTTCGGGTACAACAAACCAAAGTCTATGGTCCCTTTAACATACCTAAGAATCCGTTTTACAGCTTTTAAATGTGATTCTTTTGGGCATGCTTGAAATCGAGCACACAGGCATACAGCAAACATGATATCAGGTCGAGATGCAGTTAAGTATAAGAGACTACCTATCATACCTCGATACATAGTTTCATTTACCGGTTTACCTTGCTCATCCTTATCTAGTTTAGTTGCTGTTGCCATAGGAGTGCTGATTTCTTTTGTGTCATTCATGTTATATTTCTTCAGCAATTCCTTTGAGAACTTTGTTTGGGATATGAAGATTCCTTCATTTAATTGTTTCACTTGAAGTCCCAAGAAAAAGTTAAGTTCTCCCATCATACTCATTTCAAATTCACTAGTCATCATCTCAGAAAATTCCTTGCACAAATCATCATTAGTAGATCCAAAGATAATATCATCAACATAGATTTGAACTACTATGATTTGTTTGCCCTTGGTTTTAAGGAATAAGGTAGAATCAATCTTACCCTTTTTGAAACCATTGGCAGTTAAATGTTTGCTTAATCTCTCATACCAAGCTCTAGGGGCTTGTTTCAATCCATAGAGGGCTTTGTCAAGTTTAAAGACGTGATCGGGATTTTTAAAATCTTCAAAGCTAGGGGGTTGTTTTACATAAACTTCTTCTTCTAAGAAACCATTTAGGAAGGCACTTTTGACATCCATTTGGTGTAGTTTGAAATCCATGTAGGAGGCAAATGCCAAAATTATCCTAATGGACTCCAATCTAGCCACAGGAGCAAAAGTTTCTTCAAAATCCACCCCTTCGATTTGATTAAAACCTTGAACTACTAGACGACTTTTGTTTAATAAAATTGTTCCATTTTCGTCAAGTTTGTTGCGAAAAACCCATTTAGTTCCTATGATGGTCCGATCGACCGGTTTTTCAACTAAGTGCCAAACTTTATTTCTTTCAAATTGTTCAAGTTCTTTTTGCATTGACAAAACCCACTCTGGATCATTTAAACCTTCATTGATATTATTTGGAACTATTTGAGAGACAAAAGCACCATGAAAGCATAAAAGATTAAGAGAAGAGCGAGTTGTTACCCCATTTGATGGACTACCAATAATTTGCTCTATGGAATGATCTCGAACTGATTTCCATGTTTCGGGCAGATCATCGGGTGTTCTTCCATGGAGATGATCATCAATGTCTTGGGGCTCTCGTTCCACTATAACTTCTTCTTGAGGTTCAGCTTCCTCCTCGGCTTCTTCTACACTTTCACTGTTAGTTTCAGGTGATCTATTTTTGATCACTTCAATCACTCCATCCTCATCATCAGCAGCTTTCTTATCAAAAGGGTTAGTTTCATCAAAGGAAACATGTATAGATTCTTGCATAGTTTTATCAGTCTTATTGTAAACAATATAAGCTCTACTATGACTTGAATAACCCATAAAAATACCTTCGGATGACTTGGCATCAAACTTACCCAACTTGTCCTTTGTATTAAGAATGAAGCACTTACTTCCAAAGACTTTGAAGTATGAAATGTTTGGAGCTCTACCATTCCACAGCTCATATGGTGTTTTGTTGAGAGATGGCCTTAAGTATACACGGTTTAGCACATGACACGCTGTATCCACTGCATGACCCCAGAAATATTTGGGAAGGTTGTGCTCATTCAGCATTGTCCTGCTCATCTCCTGTATAGTTCTGTTCTTTCTTTCCACCACACCATTTTGTTGAGGAGTTCTTGGAGCTGAAAAGTTGTGATGAATACCATACTTTTCACACCAAGTCTTGAATGATGAATTTTCGTACTCTCCTCCATGATCGCTTCTAATTTCTTTGATGGCTAAGTTTTTCTCATTTTGTAGCTTTCTGCACAACTTAGCAAACTCGTTAAAAGCATCACTTTTATTTGCAAGTAGGATAACCCAAGTATATCTAGAATAATCATCAACAATAACAAAGACATACTTAGACCCTCCTAGACTTACGACATCAATTTCACCAAACAAATCAAGATGTAGCAGTTCAAGCACATTTTTGGTGGAAATAACAGGTTTTGATTTAAAAGAGGTTTTGTGCATTTTACCAAGTTGACATGCATCACATAATTGGCCTTTTTCATATTTCAATTTAGGTAGACCTCTAACATGCTCATTCTTACTTAACTTAGATAGATGTTCTATACTAGCATGTCCTAAACGTCTATGCCACAGATCCACATCATCAATCAAGGTAGGCATACATACTATATCATCACTTACATTATCAAAATCAACATAGTATACATTGTTTTCTCGAAAGCCAGTAATGTAGAGTTTAGAAGTCATATGGGTGATAACACATTTATCAACAGAAAAGTGCACATCAAAATCATTATCGCATAATTGACTAACACTTAGTAAGTTAAATTTAACGCCATCAACTAATAAAGCATCTTTAATTTTAATTGTGTTTTCCTTACCCACACAACCTTTATCTATTACTTGAGCAGATTCATTGTTGGCAAAACTTTACAGATCCACTTGCGTTGTTGCTCAGTTTTAGAAACAGTGAAGCATCACCAGTCATATGCCTTGAGCAACCACTATCAACCATCCACACATTTTTCTTTTTAGCTGAGGGACCAACCTGCAAAAGATTTGTTTAACAACTAGCACGAGGTACCCTTTTTGTTGGGTCCTTGGGAGTTAGTCATCAAGGGGTTTGCTTTCACAATCCACCTTGGTTTCTTCCAAATAGGTACAGGGGTTCCAAGCTCACATATTTTACGGATAGGGCATGAAGAAGAGCTATGGTTCCCTTTTTGACAATATGTGCATTTGAAGATAGTAGGTTTATGACTAGAAGTAGAAGCTACAAAGGTGATATTTTTGTTCAAACTTAAGGTGGTGGAATTACCTTTGTGTAGTTCATTCTTTAATCTAGTGACTTCACTTTCAAGAGTCTCGATTTGAGTGGATAGGCTTTTGTTGCTCTTTGTTAGTTTCTTGGATTTTAACAAAAGTTTTTCGTGTTCGAAATATAGAGCCTCAAAAGCTTCACTCAGATCGTGACTACTATAGTGATTATCATTCATATCATCATGCATAGAGGAGGTAGAGGGACTAGAAAAGTTAAGGCTTACCTTTGATGTATCATTTGCCATGCTGCAGACAGCATTGTCGGTCTGCTCATCTTCTTGTGATTCACCATCAATGCTGAGATTGTCCCATGTTGCTTCAGGTGTGTTCTTTGCCATGAGGCAGACAGCATTTGCAACTTCTTCTTCTTCGGTCTCACTTTCAGTGTCTGTATTGTCCCATGTTGCTTTCATTGCTTTCTTTTGCTTAGATTTCAGCTTGTAACAGTTTTCTTTGATGTGACCGGGTTTGTTGCATTCGAAACATCTTGGTTGTTTATCTCTCTTCTCATACTTTTCATCTTTGTTGTATCCAAACTTCTTTGAAGAATCACCCTTACCATGTTTGTTGTATTTCATAAATCTTTTGAAGTTCTTGGCAAGCATAGCCATATCTTCATCATCAGTATCTTCTTCAGATTCAACCTCTTTCCTTGCTACTTTAGTAGTTTTAGCAGCAAGGACAAGAGATTTATTTTCTTTTACAGTTTCTTTTTCTTGGTTCTTTTTGGCAGCCAGAACTACCTCAAATGCTAGCAATGATCCAATAAGGTCTTCTTGAGGTAAAGTGCCAATGTCTTTGGCTTCGGTTATAGCACAAGTCTTAGGGAAGAAATCACCAGTTAAGGATTCAAGGATCTTTCCATTCAAATCCTTGTTGGTGTATTTCTTTCCTAAGGCCCTCAAGTTGTTTACAATTAAATTTAATCTCTGATGCATTGCTGCGACAGACTCACCTTCTTTCATTTTAAAACTTTCATATTCAGAGGTGAGAATTCTAATTTTAGTATCTTTTACCTGGCTTGTCCCGACATGAGTGGCTTGTAGGCAGTCCCAGATTTCCTTTGCACTTTGACACCCTTTTACTCTACCATATTCTTCTTCACAGAGTGATAGATGAAGGATATTCATGGCCTTTGCATTTAGGGATATCTTGTCAAGCTCAGATTTTCTTAACTCACCCAGGTCGATGGTGTAGATGTCTTCCACTGGTACTTCTTCAGCTTTGCCGGTGGCTTGAATTTTTGAAGTGTCACCATCAGTATTACCTGGTTTTGTGATCTTGATCTTCATCGGGATTAGAGGACCATCCACTATGATTCTCCATAGAGTGAAGTCAATTGCCTGCACATGACATTTCATACGACTACTCCAGTAATCGTAGTTAGTACCATCAAATAAAGGAGGCCTATTAGAGGACATTCCTTCTTTCATGAAAGAACCCATAATTACAGATATGTAAAGGATAAATTGCGAGATGTAAAGCTCTAATATGCAATTCCTAGCTACTGATACCACTTGTTAGACTTAGAGTATAACCTTAGAGGGGGGGGTGAATAAGGTTATGAGTAAATATGGATTCTTTTCGCAAATGATGTTTATATTCTTTTTAAAATCGAATGCGGAAAATGTGATTTGAACTTTTGGATATAAAAACAAGCAAGAGTTGTTTAAATTGTATTCAATATTTCCAATAAAGATATTATAAGGGATATAGTATATCTTAGAGAAGAGGAGTAGAAGATGATTGATGAGTATTGATAATTTAAGCACAGTAATATTAATAATAAACAGTTATAATAATAGTGCAAAATATAAAGAGAGAAGGGATAGAGGGACACAGATATTTAGCGAGGTTCGGGATAAAACCCTACGTCCTCGGCCTTAGGCTTTTCAACCCTTGGACTTAGCAACCACTATATTGAAGAGAGTTATTACAAACAGTCGACTTCAACAATAGTGAATCTCAATTCCCCGAACTGAGAACCCAAGCACCCGCTAAGGATTTCAAAACCAACTCAATCACCCTGATTGAGAGACCCAAGTAAAACTTCCCAGGATTTCAAAATGACCACTAAAACAAAATAAGAATTACACAGTTGAGATCTATGGATCCAATCACTTCTTAGTAATCTGTCAGTTTAGAAACTGAGAGAGATGAGTGATATTAGGATTTTAGATGCTCTAAAAATATGATATGGAATATGATCTTGCTTTTGCAAAAGCTTCACAATTGATATGACAATGAGAGCTTAGATTTGCAAAAAAGCTTTTATGAAGATAAATATGATTTTCAAAAACACAGCTTTTGAACAAGATTCAAAACAATGAAGCACTATATTCTTAGATCTATAATAAAATGAAGAGCATTCAAAATAATATGAAAATTATGAAGAACAATATTAGATCTAAGAATTTCGCAAGAGAGAGTAGAATAGAGAGAAATTGTGAGCAGTGGTTGATTTCAAGGTGAAGCTCAACCCATGTATTTATAGGCTTAGGCACCGCTGAAATCTTTGAAAAACATTTAATATAAGTGAAGAATCGATTCATTGATCAAGTTAAAATGTTGATGAATCGATTCATTGCCATTAAAAAATAAAAGAATCGATTGTTTGTTTAGTTGAAATAAGAGAGGAATCGATTCATTGATGTTTGGAAAATGAGGGAATCGATTACAATGCTTATGTAGAAAGGCATGAATCGATTTTCAGGCCATATGGAGGTCCTGAGAATCGATTCTTATCCATGTAGAAATAAAGGGAATCGATTTTTCTTTTCTTTTTGGAAGGCATGGGAATCGATTCATGGCCCTTTGGAAACATGAGGTAATCGATTTTCAGGCCATATAGGAGGTCCTGAGAATCGATTCCAAGGCCTATGAAATGGGTTGGAAATCGATTCCAAGCTTTCCTAAAAATATTTTTTTCAACTTGCCACCTTATGCATGCATGCAATTTTGTGAAATATTTTTTTCAAAACTATTTTTATGCATCATGCATGTTTTGAAAAGTCATCTCTCTCAATAGCTAAAATGCCACACACACTTTAGGTGATAGGACCTTTACAAAGTGTCCTAAAAAGGCTTAGACACAATTTAGGGTTTTGAACTTCATATGTTGCTTCTTCTTCAAGCTTCTCTTCTTTTGTGTCTTCTTCTCTTTAAATTAAGTCCTGCACTTTGCTCAACTTGAAACATTAGTAGATATGATGTAATTTGTTATCATACAAAATAAAGGAGTGTTTACCCTTGGTTCAACACCTGGAAGTTCTTATGAACCCTTCTTTCAGCAATCTCTCCACCTCTGCTTTGATTTGGGGCATCAACTGGGGGTTGAATCTCCTCGGTGATTGCTTATGGGCCTTGCAACCTTCCTTAATGGGCAGCCTATGTTCTACCAGTGTCCTCTCAAGACCCTACATTTCATGGTAATCCCACGCAAAGCAATCGCGGTACTTCTTAATCAAAGCCACCATCTGATCTTGTTGTTTTGGTTGCAACTTGCCACTGACCTTGGTCATTCTTGGTTCGTCTTCGTCTCCTAGATTTACTTACACTAGAGGGTCTTGATCTTCAAACGTGGGTACTCTTCTCTGGATGAGCTCAATGTGAGGGGGTTCGGTCAACTACCGTCCTCGGGGTTATCCGAAACCCTCTGACATAGGCGTTCTGGGAGCCCATCCCGTTCGTGTATTGCACCAAACATAGCCTTCTCAATGTTGGATTCAACCTGGAATAGGTGGAATCGATCCCGCTGGTTCTGTACTTCTTGTTGGAATCATTGCTCTCGGTGTTAGGCCGTAGGTCGGCCAACATTTTGAGTTCAAAGCCCTTTGTCATACCCTAATTTTGTCCGACTAATTGAAAAATCCCAAAATTTTATGCTTCGCATATTGTTCTAAACGCGGGTGTCTTTGGCACTCTCGTGCAACGATTTTGTTTGACACTCGTTACTTTCAAAAAAAAAGAGTCCAAAAAATATAATAAAAATAATAATAAATAACGCGAGCGCGTGTTGGTTGCGAGTCACGTGTGAGTAGTTGCGTCGGTGCGCGTTATTTTTACCGCTTTCTTTTTTAGAGAAGTGAGGATAAAATAAAATCGATTTTAATAACTTACGCGTGTGCACATTAAGTTAGGTACGCGTTCATAGTCTTAACATGAGCGTGCATTGCTTGCGAGTCGCGTGTGATTCGTTGCGTCGGTGCGCATTGTTTCTACCGCTTTTATTATCATAAAAATAATAATAATAATAAATAAATAGTAAAATAAAATCAGCTGTCCCTTTTATTTATTTTGTTACATATACAAACAAAAATTCAAAAAAAGCAGAATAGTACAAAAAAAAAGGAGAAACGTCAGCTCTTTTATTTACATGTAGAAAAAAATTAGGCTTAATTACAGTTTTGGTCCCCCTATTATGACCAATTCTCGATTTTGGTCCCTGAAGTTTTAATTTGACGATTTTGGTCCCCCTATTTTCCCAATTTCTAAAATCATAGTCCCCCTCTTAAATAAGTCAAAATTGAAACTCAGTTTGACTCACTCATCCTACGTGGCAGTCCACGTAGACTGCCACGTAGGCGCACCCCCCACCCCCCATCCCCCCCTCCACTGTTCATCTTCCCCTCCCCCCCCACCGTGAACTCCCCTCCCCGTCGCTCTCACTCTCCCTCTCCCTCCCCTCCCCGCCGCTCTCCCTCTCCCTCCCCTCATCCGTCGCTCACCGTGAACCCCCCTCTCCGTCGCTCTCCCTCCCCTCCCTGTCGCTCACCGTGAACCCCCCTCTCCGTCGCTCTCCCTCCCCTCCCCGTCGCTCTCCCTCCCCTCCCCGTCGTCCTCCCTCCCCTCCTCCGTCGCTCTCCCTCCCCCTCCCCGTCGCTCTCCCTCCCCTCCTCATGCGTCACCCTCCCTCCCCCTCCTCCGTCGCTCTCCCTCCCCCTCCCCTCATGCGCGAAGATCTCTCTCTCTCTCTCTCACTCTCTGCGCGAAGATCTCTCTCTCTCTCTCTCTCTCTCTCTCTCTCTCGTTCCAGATCCGGTGGGACAAGGGGAGGGTGGTGGCTGACGGAGGAGTGGGGTCGCGAACCAGAGAAGGGGAGGGTGGTGGCTGACGGATGAGTGGGGTTCACGGTGGGGGCGGTGGTTGGGGAAGATGAACAGGAGGTGGGGTGGGGTGGGGGTGGGGTGGGGGTGGGGTGTGCGCCTACGTGGCACTCCACGTGGGCTGCCACGTAGGATAAGTCGGTCAAAATTGGGGTGGGGGACCTTGATTTTGCAAATTGGGAAAATAGGGGGACCAAAATCGTCAAAGTAAAACTTCAGGGACCAAAGTTGAGAATTGGTCATAATAGGGGGACCAAAACTGTAATTAAGCCAAAAAATTAAATACAAATGATAAAAAAATTAATTAAAAGCAAAAAGTACAAAAAAATATAAAGCAAAAAGCAAAGCAAGGACAGCATGCGACTTGCTGGAGCTAGAAGCCCAAGTTTCTTTCTTCTTGTCCCTTTTGTTTGGCTTCCATTTTCAGCAAAAACATTGATGCAGTGGCAGCAGCCCTGTTCCTCCCTTGCTGCCATCCCTCACTGCTATCTCTGATTCTGTTGTGCTTTGTCTCCAAAGGGATTTGCTCCCCTGCTTAAAGCCACACCTACACCATAGTTTCTCCAAAATAAATACCACGCATAGTAACACTGAAAAGGGGGAGAACCACATACAGGCAGACAGTAATATACACACACAGACAGTGATTGAAACACAAAAAAAAACTGAAAAAATACACACAAAAATTCAGAAATCAGAAAAAGATTAAGGGTTTTCACACTGAAACCCTAATCAACAAAACACTCAACTCAGAAGCAAAAAGCGGTAGGCAGACAAGAGTAGAGGTTCAATAGTAGCCGTAGCAAATAAGCAAAAGGAGACCTTTCAGAAGCTGGAATAAAGGTTGGTCTCCACGTTTTTCTTTGGGTTCTATCAAGTTTAGTTTAAAATAGGTTATTTTGTAAAGACCTATAAAGAGAGCTGGTTGTAAGTTAGGATCAATCCCAAGGGAAATAGGTTTTGAAAAGTAGATAAATAAAACTAACAAAAATAATATGTTTTTGTTATTATCATAGCCATAATAGAACCGGTAAGAACAAAAACATTAGAATAAAATGTGGGTTAATAATAGGAATGGAACGTGAGAAAGGTGAAATCAAAAGCAAAATAGGATGAACCAAGCTTACAACAGTAATTGAGCAAAACTAGATATAGGATCATAAATAGGTAGAGGAGAAGAAATATGAAAGAAGAAGAAAACCGTAAAAAAAAGGAAAAAAATTAGAACAGAAGTGAGAGACAGTGAAGAAAAAATAAGGGGTATTACCTCCGGCCGCCGTTCACGGTGGCCGCCACCGCCCATAAAATCGCGCCACCGCCACCGCCTCACCATCTCCACCATCGTAGCAAACCCTCTCCTCCCTTTCGCGGCCACCGCGTCCTAGAGCCACCCACGGCCACCACCACCACTGGTTTCCTCCTCCACAAACCGAACCGACCCCCCCACACACCATCAATCGCCACTGTGCAACCCCAAAGCCACCCCTGGAATCATCACCGAACCACCCCTAACAAGCCCTCTTCAAACTTAGATCGAACCCAACATAGCCACCACCGTCATACCCCTTTTCCCATCGCGAATCAAACCCGAATCGAACAAGAAAACCGCGCCGTAGACCACCTTTCTCTCTTTCGTTTTCCTTCTCCATGCCTTTCACCTCCGCTTTTTGAAGAGAAAACTCCGATCGATGAGAAAAAAAAAAGAAGCGAACTTAGGTTGTGGTGAGGAGAGGAGATTCGGGGTTGGAGAAGGAGGGAAGAACGGAAATGGAGTTGAGAAGGGATCGGTTCACAGTGGAGAGAGGAGATGCGATTAGGATAGGGTGAGAGAGGGAGTGGAGATCGGCCGCAGCAAGGAGAGAGAGAGAAAATTTAGGGTTTGGCATTTTAGGGGTAGGGGCGCCGTGGAGAAGAGTAGAGGGAATTAGGGTTTCTAATTTTAGTTTAGGTTTTTATAGTATAAACGCAGGGGCATTTTCGTCCTTTCACTTTTATTTTATTTTTCAGATCTCTATTAGCACCCCCTGTGTGTACTTCTCGCGCCCCCTAAAGCCCATGATTTTTTGAAACGCAGCCCAGCTTACAAAAACAAGCTGGGCTCACTATCTGCACCCCAGTTTTAATGATACAGCCCTCATGTAACTTGCACCCCATTTTACTACTGCACCCCCTGTTTCTCTTTTTTTTTTAAATTTTGTTTCTTTCCCCTAAATAAACTTGTTTTTTCACAAACCTTTTTCCGAAATAACAAATTTTCTTTTCCCTAATCAATAATCAATCCAATTGCGAAAACTCTTCAAAATCAAACTTTGTTAGTAGTCTTGCGAAGCCTTTGCTTGCACGATTATCAACAATGAGGTACTAGTGGCGATCACTTGGAGCCTTTGCTCAATTGATCATCATGAATGCCTAATTTTCCTAAAGATTTTCACTAAATCAAAAACTTTGTTAGTAGTCTTGCGAAGCCTTTGCTTGCATGATTATTAACAATGGAGTGCTAATGGTGGTCACTTGGAGCCTTTGCTCAATTGATCATCATGAAAGCTCAATTTTTACAATTAAACAAGGTAAAAAACAAAAACCTTTTTCTAGACACCCCAGAACTACGTCGCTTTGAATTCTCCATCGCACCGGGAGATACGTAGGAGCGGATACTCTCTGTCAAGCACAACAAACCAAAAACATTTTTCCTTTCAAAAACCAAACACTTTTCCAAAATAAAACATTTTTCAAAAACCAGAACTACGTAGCTTTGAATTCTCCATCGCACCGGGAGATACGTAGGAGCGGATACTCTCCGTCAAGCACAACAAACCAAAAACATTTTTCCTTTCAAAAACCAAACACTTTTCCAAAATAAAACATTTTTCAAAAACCAAAACTACCTAGCTTTGAATTCTCCATCGCACCGGGAGATACGTAGGAGCGGATCCCCTCCGTCAAGCGCGAAAACTAAAGATTTTTCATTAAGCCATTCATCAATAAAAGAGGTAAAAACAAAGCATTTTTCCGAATCAACTTTGCAACTCACACATTTAATTAAGGTAACCCTTCTTTGAAGGGACGTTATGGGGTCAAGGATTTTTCGGGGTGCGACAGCTGGCGACTCCGCTGGGGAATCTTTTTCTTAAGTGGGTCAAGCCGATTAATTGAATGTGTGATTTGCTTTGCTGATTTAACATGCTTTGTTTTACCTCCCTTCTTCCTACTTTTGTTCTATTTTCCACGCCATTTGTTTGCTAGATTTTAGAACATTCCTTCTTCTAGGCTCCTTTCCTTTGAGGTAAGCAACGCGCGTAATTATTGTTGACTTCTTAGAATGGTTTGTATATTGAAATGATGTATGCATGTTGAACCCTAGGGTGGACGACCTTTTTGTCTGGACTGTTCATGGTTTTTCTTGCAGGTGGGGAAGGGTACTTATTTCTAGGTGTTGTGCCCTCAACACACACTTTACACCCTATACTTGTGAGCATTGAGTGGGGCCTAAAACCCGATGTCTGAACAAAAACCTAGGAGAGTGAGAACGATTAGTGACTGCCATTCGTAGACCTTTGTCTGTATGGCTCTCATGAAAGTTTCGCCCAAGAGTACGCTTTGTCATGATGCCTCACACTCGGTAGCCTTCTACGATTGTGGGTGTCATCATGAGAGAGACTTTAGCTCTTGGTTGCCATTGTGAGGAAGTGATTAGAACCTACATGGGAGGATTACCCTTTTCGTCAACTCTAGACCCTAGGATTCCCACCCTTTGTAGGACACGGGGGCACGCCTTTGTTTGTTGCATTAGCTTAGGCATTCCTTTTTCTCAAACTCTATTTCAAAATTGTAGAAAGTAATTTTCTTTTCCCCTCATAAACACCTACATGAGGTGGCATGTAGCGTGTATCATTGAAAATGTTCAAAATACCACCAATAATCTCATTTTCTTACCCTTTTTCCATGTAAATAACACATCATTTCGCATTCACATCATCTTGCACCATTGCATTTGCACCTGACAAATTTTTTTAAAAAAAAAAACTTCCATCATTTGCATTCTTCATGCATTAAAGTTTGTTTGCCGGAAATCGCAACATAACACCAACCTTGTCACAGGGGTGTAAGAAGCAATATGGAATCAAAAGGCAAAACCGCATTCAATTCGAGGTTCCCCATTGTAAAGAAGATTGATGTAACTAGTTTGAAGGAGTATGCTTCCCTATTAGGTCCCATTGAGCTCCGGTCCTTCGACAAGACTTATGGGAACATCCGCAAGTTATTACAGTTAGAAGTACAAGAGAGTGCCATTGCCGCCCTATGTTGGTTCTATGATTCAGAAGTTAGGTGCTTTCTTTTCAAGATCTTCCAAATGGCGCCTACCCTAGAGGAGTATGAGAAGATTCTGGGTTTTGATCGCTCAGAGGTTAGACCTTACCAGTATCAAGGGCAGTATTATTCAGATGAGAAGTTTGCTTCCCTGTTACAAATCAGTGTAGGAGAGGTGCGGTCCCACAAAGTTGAGCATAACAAAATATTTGGGTTTCCTCAGGAGTACTTTGAGAGTTTGATGACTAGTTATGTAGTATCAGATGATTGGGTTTCTTTCAAACAAGTACTAGCCTTGACCATCTTCGGCATTGTTCTTTTCCCTCAGATTGAGAAACATATAGATGAAACCGCTATTGGTGTGTTCCTAGCTTTCAAGAGTGCAAAAAGTCCCATCAATCCGGTTCCCGCTATTCTCGCAGAGACCTATCGTGCCTTCACCCGCCATCATGAGTTCCGAAAGGATAAGATGTGTTGTTCCTTCCCTGTGCTATATGCTTGGTTGATCAGTCATGTGTGCATTAACAAAAGTGATGTTGGGGATTTGCTTTCCTATGCCTTGGGTTGTAATTCGAAGACTATGAGCCCTCAGGAGTGGAAGGATACTTTTAAGAACCTCAATGCTCTTCAAATTCGATGGTTCTCGCACAAGTGTTGGGAAGATAAACCCTCAGTGATATTCCAATGTGGCAGCTTCCAGAACGTTCCTCTCATGGGAACACAGGGATGCATCAATTATAACCCATATTTGACCTTGAGACAACTCGGGTACCCTATGCGGGACTCACCCTCCGAAGCTATGTTGTCTCGTTTTTACCTCCATGCGGGGATCCCTAAAGACGAGGACTTACTTCGGCGAGTCTTGCAAGCTTGGGAAACCGTGGTGCGGAAGGACAAATGCGAGTTATCTAAAAGGACCACTGCTATCTCCTTCACACAATGGCTTGAAAAGAGGATTAAGGAAACTCGATCATCCAACCAAAATGTGCCATCACTTGAAGAGAAAATTTCGGAACCCCACGTTCCCCTCATTGAAGAACTAGAAGAGGCTAAGTTGGCCCTATCTAAAGCGGAAGAAGAGAAAAGGGCTTTGCAAAACAGATTGGGAAAGGTGATGCAAGACAAGCGGAAGCTAGAAAATGAAAACGCTCTCCAAGCCGCAGCTATTGAAGCAACCAATAGGAAACTTGAAATAGAAGAAGAGAGCAAGAGGGAAATTCAAAAACATTTGAAAGGTGTTAAAGAGGAAGTAAAGAGGTGCGCCTCAAAGATGAATAAGGCTGTGGCAGAAGCAAACGAATGGAAGAAACTATATGCCGAGTCATGGAGGAACGAGAAAATGGTCAGAGATACGCTAGCTAAGTCAAAAGAGGAATTCTGAGTGATGAAGTTTGAATTGGAGAACCAAGTGAAAAGCATCAGGCAAGATAGAGAGTCTACCATAGGGATCTTGAAAGAGTATCAACAAGCTTTAGGGTTTGAACAAGAATGGACGGAAGAATTGAAGAGGAATCTCCGATGCCTAAGGGAATCTTATGGGCAAGTGCAAGCAGAAGGCCAGTATTGGGAGAAACGTTTCATGGCATTAATTGGCAGAATAGAAGACCAAGAGATCGTCAAGGAGCTAAGGGATGAGATTCAGCTTTGGAGGAGCAAATTTTCAAAGCTAGCAGGACTAGCTAACCAAGCAGTGAGGGATGTTCCCAAGAGGCTAAGAAGAGCTGAAGCAGAGATGAACCCTTTCAACACTCCGGCCAAGGTGCGTGAGTTTGTCGAGTACTGCAAGATTCTGACGGAAGAACTCATGGAGAAGGCCCAGGGGGCAGCCAAAAGCAAGAAGAGAAAAAGGAAGGAGAAATTGAAAGCTATATGCCTTTGAAGTTCACTTTAGAGCATTGTAATAATCCTTAGGAAATTGCAGATTTTCTCTAAAAAAAAATTATAATTTTCTTCAGAATAATGTACTTTGCTTTTCTTTCGAGTTTGAAGTTGTAGTACTCTTTCCTTTTGAATAAAGTGTGTTTGTTTTGTCTATTGCTTCCAACCTCGTTGCAACCAAAATTACAAAAAAAAAAAGAGAAGTGTTAGAGCTTTAAACTTACACGCCTATGACAAGACGAGTTACACCGCGATTCCCGGCACCAAAACAAAACATAAAATCATACATATCGCATTGCATTTGCATTCAATTATGTGATTCTCACGCTCATGAATTATGTTCCGTCAATAGAAAAAGGCAAGCTGGTTCGCCAAAATCGATACGGGACTCGTCTGCAAGCAAGACTCGTGGAAACTAACCAGAATGACTCGGACCGTCCTGTTATTGAAGACTTAGGAAGTGGTGAATCGGACCATGGTAACCCAACTGCCGAGGTTCCCAATCCAGAGCAATTGGCTCAGGAGAATCGCGAATTGAGAACGAAAATTGGGGCAATGGAAATACAGATGACTGAAATGATGGGGTTACTACAAGCTTTGAGGAATGGAACTGTCGCTGGAAATCCCGCCATCACTACCGAAGTTGCTGTCGCTCTCCCTCCTCCGAGTCTTGAGACTGCCACCTTTGCTCATACTTCAGGGACCAACAACCAGGGCCAACCAGCCACGCATTGGATGCCTTGGGGACTCCCAACCGGATACACACCTCCAGGAGCCGAGGCTAATGCAGGAAGTAATCCCCTTAGGGTTGCAGAGCAAGTCCAATCCATCTCAGCCGCAAACAGCGGAGGAGCGGGAATGCCTCAGGGCCAAATTCAGATTCCTATTCCGCCGGGGACTCCGTTTGGCTTTCATTCACCAGCAACGGTCCATCCCCCAATTCAGGGACCAATTCCTGGGAATACCACTCACTCACGTGACCCACACGTGAACCCAGCCGTAGTGTCGATGAGTAATCCTCACTACGGTGTGAATGGTTTTCCTCAGAACTATCATGCTGAAACTCCTCAAGCTAGAGACAGGTATCATATGTTAGAAGAGCGCTTAAGAATGATTGAAGGGTCGAGCTCTAGAGCAAGAGAAGCTCGTGATCTGTGTCTCATCCCTGATGTGGTTTTACCTCCTAAATTCAAAGTGCCTGACTTTGACAAGTACCGAGGCGTGACTTGCCCTAAAAGCCATCTGACCATGTAGTGTAGAAAAATGGCTACACATTCTCATGATGACAAGTTGTTGATCCATTATTTCCAAGAGAGCCTTGTTGGGGCATCTCTCAACTGGTACGTGCAGCTAGAACCGTCCCATATCCATTGTTGGAAGGACTTGGCTGATGCCTTCCTCAGACAGTACCAGTACAATACGGATATGGCGCCTGACAGAACACAGTTACAGAGCATGGCAAAAAGAGATAATGAGTCATTTAAGGAGTATGCCCAGCGATGGAGGGCTTTGGCTGCACAGGTGACACCCCATTTGTTGGAGAAAGAACTGGTCTTCATGTTCATGGAAACCCTGCCACCATTATACTATGATCGGTTGATCGGCAGCGTATCTTCCAACTTCTCAGACATGGTAATCATCGGTGAAAGACTAGAAAATGGATTGAGAAGCGGCAAGATTTCCCATGGTTCCGCAGGTACAACCACCCACAAGAAGCCATTCTCCGGATTTTCGAAGAAGAAAGAAGGAGAGACCAACACCATCACCATAAGCCCACCTTATCAACCACAAAATATCCCTGTCCCCACTCAAACACAACCAACCCGTCCACCACAAAGTAACTACCACAAAAACTACCAGGACAAAAAACAGACCACCTTTGATCCCATCCCCATGTCCTATACTGACCTTTTCAGCTATCTTGCCACAAACAAGCTCATCAATACCAGACCCATGAAACCAGTCCAGCCACCCTACTTCCGAGGCTACAATCCCAATGTTACCTGTGCATTTCATGAAGGGGCAGTTGGACACGCTGTTGAGGACTACAAGGCCTTTAAAATTGTAGTGCAAGATCTGATTGATACCAAAGGGATAACCTTCAAACAAGAAAGCCCAAGCATCACAACTAATCCGCTGCCTGCTCATGAGAAACCTGCAACCAATTCCATCCATGATATGGGGGGCCAATCCTTAACCAGAACTGTGGAGTGTATCCAGACACCCTTAGAGGTTATTCATGCAGAGCTATGCAAGTCCAGGGTCATCAAGAGAGGTTGTACTCAGAAAGAAGTCTGTGTTGATGATAATTGTGCCGGGGCATGTGAGGCCTTCAAGACAGTTTTGCAGGACCTATTGGATCGTCATATAATCCAAATGGGTGTGCAAGAGAAAGAGGAGGATGTGCTGACTTTCCAATCAGATAAGAATAGAAATGTTCAGAAACCTATTGAGGTCCCGTATAGCCGGAAGCCGGTCGTGGAGAGACCTAAGACCATTGTGATTCCTGTCTCAGCTCCTTATCAAAAGAACAGTGTTGTTCCGTGGAGCTATGGGGTGTCAGTTCCAATTCAGAAGCCTCAAGTTGTTCCCGATGTCACAAACATTGCGGGAAGCAGTGGAGTCACTAGAAGCGGACGTGTTTATGTCCCCGAAATCCTGAAAGAAGGTCCCTCAAAGGAAGATGAGGAAAGGATTCGCAAAGGTAAGGGTATAACACAAGAGCCCAAGGAAAGTAGGAAGGTGTCAGAGCAAGAAGCCACTGAATTTTTGAAGATCATGCGGCAGAGTGATTACAAAGTGGTGGACCAGCTGCACCACACTCCTGCAAAGATCTCTATCATGTCCCTACTGCTCAATTCTGAGGCCCACCGTGCAGCTCTAATGAAAGTACTAAATGAAGCCCATGTAGCCCAGAACATCACTGTTGACCAGCTCGATGGCATCGTAGGGAATATTGTCGCATCCAATTATTTTACCTTTACTGATGATGAGCTCACCCCTGAGGGGAAGGGCATAATCAGGCACTTCACATTTCAGTTAGATGTGGTGAATATACACTCTCTCGGGTCCTCATCGACAATGGATCCTCTTTGAATGTCATGCCCAAATCTACTATGAGCAGACTAGATGTAGACTGATCGTATATGAAGCCTAGCTCAATACTAGTTAGGGCATTTGACAGATCCAAGAAGGAGGTTATGGGAGAAATGGAGTTCCAGATGCAGATAGGGCCAGAAGTATTTTATGTGAATTTTCAGATCATGGACATTGCATCATCCTACAGCTGTCTCCTGGGGAGACCCTGGATTCATGCTGCCGGCGTTGTTCCTTCATCCCTTCACCAAAGGCTTAAGTTTGTAGTCGACGACAAGCTGATAGTCATTTTTGGAGAAGAAGAGTTCATAGTTAGCAAGCCCCATCCTTCTCAATACATTGAGGCTGCAGAGGAGTCACTTGAATCTGCCTTTCAGTCGCTGGAAATTGCAAATGCTGCTTTCGTGGGAGAAGAAGCCACATTGCCTGCACAAATGATATCTAATTCTGCTATTATGGTAGCCAAGGTCATGTTGAAAAATGGTTACCAGATTGGAAAAGGGTTGGGAAAGTCCGAGCAGGGAATTCTGGCGCCAGTTCAGCTGCAAGAGTACAAGGATAGGCGTGGGTTAGGATATTGGCCCACTCAAGCTGATAAGAAGAGAATGGCTGAGGAAAAGCGAGAAAGGAGGCTAGCTAAGCTTCGGGGGGCGGGAACCAAGCTTGAAGAAGGTTCCTATCTCTGATCTCTCCCAGAGCTTCAGGAGCGCGGGTATGCTGGACCCCAATTAGGTGGCCGTCATTGAGGAAGAATCGGTTATGGAAGACAAAGGTGTGGACTTGGTGCGTCGCAGTGCTTCAGATGAAGAGCTTGATAATTGGAAGATCATTGATTTCCCTGTTATTTTCATTCCAAAGTAATGATTTTGTAATGCAAATTCTTTGGCTCTGCCCAAGGCCTTATAATATTTCATAAGGGCATGCATGTTTTTCCTTCGAATATCATCTATCAATAAAATGTTGTTTCGGACTCTCAAATGAATAAAATTGCTTTTCATTATCATGTGTCTTCATCTTGTGTTTCTATTTTGCTTGTTCATTTCTTTCTATTCCCGCAAATGCAGATCTAAAATGAATATCTTTGAAATAATGATGCCAACGGTTCATATGTTAATTTTGATCACCCCGTTAATCAAGCTGAGGAGGATGTTGAGGATGACTGGGAAACTCCTCCAGAATTGATGAGAATGGTTGAACAAGAGGAAAAGGTTATTCAGGCGCATGGAGAATCTGTTGAGATAATTAACCTAGGCACAAAGGACAGTAAGAAGGAAGTAAAGGTGGGTACTTCAATAAAGGAAAGTGAGCGCAAGAAGCTAATCGAACTCCTGCATGATTATGTTGATGTCTTTGCATGGACTTATCAGGATATGCCAGGGTTAGATACTGACATAGTGGTGCATAAGTTTCCGGTCAAGCCAGAATGTCCTCCAGTAAAGCAGAAACTGAGAAGAATGAAGCCAGAAATGTCCTTAAAGATCAGAGATGAGGTGAAAAAGCAGTTTGACGCCGGGTTCCTAGCGGTAGCCAAGTATCCACAATGGGTTGCTAACATCGTGCCGGTTCCGAAAAAGGACGGGAAAGTTAGAATGTGCGTTGATTACAGAGATCTGAATCGTGCTAGTCCCAAAGAAGATTTTCCCCTGCCCCATATTGATGTCTTAGTGGATAGAACGGCGCAGCATTCACTGTTCTCCTTCATGGATGGGTATTCAGGGTATAACCAGATCAAGATGGCTCCTGAGGATATGGAGAAGACAACTTTCACAACTCTTTGGGGAACATTCTGTTACAGAGTCATGCCATTCGGGTTGAAGAACGCCGGTGCTACCTATCAAAGGGCTATGGTCACATTATTTCACGACATGATGCACAAAGAAATAGAGGTCTACGTGGACGATATGATCGCAAAGTCTAAAACTGAGGAGGAACACATTGTCAATTTGCAAAAGCTCTTCGAGCGGTTTAGAAAATTCAAGCTCAGATTAAATCCTGCCAAGTGTACCTTTGGCGTGCGATCACGAAAGTTGTTGGGATTCATCGTCAGCCAAAAGGGGATAGAAATCGATCCAGACAAGGTGCGTGCGATTCTTGAGATGCCAGTTCCTAAAACGGAAAAAGAGATTCGGGGTTTCCTTGGAAGACTGAACTACATCTCTAGGTTCATATTCCAATTGACTACCACTTGTGAACCAATCTTCAAACTATTGTGCAAGAATCAAGAGACCAAATGGAATGATGATTGTCAAGAAGCATTTGAAAAGATCAAAAGAATATCTTCAGAATCCACCTATCTAGATGTCTCCTGTACCCGGCAGACCTCTGATCCTGTACCTAACCGTGCTAGACAGCTCAATGGGTTGTGTGTCAGGGCAACATGATGAATCTGGGAAGAAAGAGCATGCAATTTACTATTTGAGCAAGAAGTTCACTGACTGTGAAACAAGGTACTCGCTGCTAGAAAAGACTTGTTGTGCTTTGGCTTGGGCTGCTCATCGTTTGAGGCAGTACATGCTAAGTCACACTACTTGGTTGGTATCTAAAATGGATCCTATCAAGTACATCTTCGAGAAGCCCGCACTTACAGGGGGACTTGCCCGTTGGCAAATGCAGTTATCAGAATATGATCTCCTATATGTCACTCAGAAAGCAATTAAAGGTTGTAGCGACCGAAAAATCCGGAGGAGGGATTCTTCGAAGTTCTTGAAATGAAGTCGCCACCAAAGTTTTAGTTTAAGGGCAAACATTGGGAAATCCCTATTGAGTGAATAAAGGGGTCTTGCGGACTAGATTTAGGCTCGGGAGTCGTTTATGCGTTGGGAAGGTATTAGCACCCTACGACATCGTTCCTAAGGAAGGTTACCTTTTAACTAAATGTGTAAGCGTTTATTAATTCAAAAATAATGTATTTACCCTTATAATAATAATAATAATAAAAAAGGAAGACTCGATAAACAATTAGTTATTTTTTGTATTTTTTGAGAAAAATGAGATAAATGAATTTAAAGGGAAAAAAGGTTTTTTATTAATGCAATTGACAGAGGTCGGCCGCCCTCTGGTCCTACGTATCTCCTGGTAGAGAATCAAATCGCACGTAGTTCTTGGTAGAAAAAGTTTGTCTGTTGGTGTTTTAATTTATTTTGAAATCGGAAAAGGTATTCGTGACGACCAAACAAGTAAGACTCAGAGTAGTCGTCGCTCATAGCTCGTTTGAAAACTAAAGCTGTTATTAACGGTCAAACGAGCTAAGCTCAGAGTGACCATTAGTAACGAACCATGCCTATGTTTAGGAAAACATTTATTCGTTATTTTGAAAAAAAAATAGGTTTGTGAAAGAAAATGTTTATTTAGGAAAAGATTTTTTTTTTAAAAAAAAAGAGAAACAGGGGGTGCTGTTAGAAAAGGGGGGTGCAGTTAGCAGTAGGGTGTTGTATTTTAAAAGGGGGGGTGCGTAAAGCAGAGCCCAACTCGCAGCCCACGAATTCTGGGCCTTCAGGGGGGCGCTGCTAATGGAAATAGGGGGTGTGAAAAGCGATCTGAAATACAAATTTAAAATAAAATAAAAACAAAACGTACGCATACAAGGGAACAAAATGGATTGCTGAACCCTAATTTACTTCACCCTCTCTCAGCGCCGCAACTCTCTCTCTCGCCCTCAACTTCTCCATTCTTCTCTTTCTCACGGCTGTGCGCCTCTCACCCCAATCTTCAGTTTTTGTTTTTCAAAACCGCACAACCATTTTCAGCAGAAAGAGAGAGAGTGAGATATCCAGAGAGAGAGAGAGTAGCGAAATCTTCGCCGGAGTGAGAGGAAATGCGAGATCAGAGATTACTGAGAAAGGGAGAACGAGATTCGCAAAGAGAGAAAGAGAAGAAGGAGGGAGTGGCTTCGCGAGGATCGCCGGAGGTCACGGCGGTGCGAAGAGAGAGAGAGAGAGAGAGAGAGAGAGAACGAAAAAGTGAGAGAAACTCGCGAAGGGAGAGGAAAGCGTGGTGTTGCTACGGTGATGGGGTGTTCCACGGTGGTGGCGTTCGGTTTTGCGTCGTGGTGCGACGCGATAGCGGCGAGAGGGAAGACGGATGAGAAAGAGAGAGAACGCAGAACGAGGAGGGGGAGCGACAGAGTTGTGGTGGTTATGGGGAGACGACGCCGGAGGGGGGCCTTGGTGGGCTCCGGCGACGTTGTGGAGTCTATACGGTGTGGGGAAGGACGAAAGGGGGTGGCTCACAGTGAGTGTTTGGGAGAGAAACCGAAGGTTGAGGGGAGAGAATGAAGTCTGGCCGCGGTGGGGGCGCTCGCCGAAGGTTCTGACCTTGGCGACGGTGGCGACGGCGGTGGCTGTTGGTTGTTGTGTGTGGTGGTTGGTCTGAGGTATCTCTCGCTTTTTATTTTGGCTTCCTTTTTCTTCTATTTTTCCTTTTTTTGAATCTGTGAGTGGGTGTGTGTGTTTTGTCACTGTATTCGTGTGTATCTGTGTGTGTATATTGCTCTCTGTGTGTGTATATGACTGTGTTTTCTACTGTTCTTGTGGATTGCTCTCTGTCTTTTCTTGAACACTGTTTCTGTTTACAGCATTTATAGGTAAAAACTGTGGTGTAGGTGTGGGTGCTGAGCAGGGAATCAAAACCTCCCCAGGAGACCAGTCTGTTGCTGTTGCAGCAGTGACACAGTGGAGCAGCAAGGATGGCAGCAAGGCTGCTGCCACTGCAGCAGTGTTTTTGCTGGAAATGGAAGAAAGCCAAGGGACAACGCGTACCGACACAATGTCTCGAAATGAAACGCGCGTTCGCCTTAAGACTAGGAACGCGTACGTGATTTGAATA
Organism: Astragalus membranaceus; assembly: GCA_039519185.1. NCBI lineage: Eukaryota > Viridiplantae > Streptophyta > Magnoliopsida > Fabales > Fabaceae > Astragalus > Astragalus membranaceus. The sequence continues at coordinate 96,596,816 of CM076846.1, read as the reverse complement.
TGCACGCGCGTAAAACGATAAAACTAAAAGCGCACCAACGCAATTGCTCACACGACTCGAAACCGACACGCGCTCGCGCTTATTATTTTTATTATTTATTTTTGTATTCTCTTTTTTTGAAGGCAAAGCGAGCGTCCAACAAAAACGCCGCGCGAGAGTGCCAGAGGCACCTCGTTTAGAACAATATGCGAAGCAATAAAATTTGGTACTTTTCAATAGTCGGACAAAATTGGGGTATGACAAAGGTAATGCGCTGGCCGAGTACCTGGCACACCAGCCCGTTGAAGATTATCAGCCTATGCAGTATGACTTTCCAGATGAAGTTATCATGGCTTTGTTTGAAGAAGGGAAATCCCCAGAAGATGAAAGATAGAGAGTGGTGTTTGATGGTGCCTCCAACATATATGGGCACGGGGCCGGGGCAGTGCTGATTTCCCCTGATAATCGCTTCATTCCATTCACTGCCAGACTAGGTTTCTACGTCACCAATAATATGGCAGAATATGAGGCATGTTTTCTTGGTATCCAGGCAGCCATTGATTGGAAAGTTAAGAGACTTGATGTGTATGGAGATTCAGCTCTAGTCGTTCACCAAGTGAATGGTGATTGGGAGACCAAGGACTCCAAGTTGATCCCTTACCGAGATTACATTCTAGAGTTGGTTGAGCCTTTTGAGGAAATCACATTTCAGTATCTTCCTCGCAATGAGAATCAGTTGGCTGATGCGCTAGCCACTTTGTCTTCAATGTTCAATATCAACTACGACAAAAGCTTGACTCACATCAAGATTCAGTATCGAGATTTGCCAGCACATCATTACTGCGCGGCAATCGAGGAAGAATCTGATAACAAGCCTTGGTATCATGACATCAAGCAGTACATCCTGAACAGAGAGTACCCTCCTGGAGCGTCAGAGAGTGACAAAAGAACCCTCAGAAGATTGTCGAGGAATTTCTTTTTGAACGGTGAAGTTCTATACAAGAGGAATTATGATATGGTCCTCCTGAGGTGCGTGGCAGAAGAAGAGGCAACAAAAATCATGAAAGAAGTCCATGAAGACTCATTTGGGGTTCATTCCAGTGGGCACGCTATGGCAAGAAAAATCTTAAGAGCTGGCTATTATTGGTTGCGAATGGAATCGGATTGCTAAAGTTTCGTGAAAAAATGTCACAAGTGCCAAATCTACGCTGATCACATTCATGTGCCACCTGCTTCCCTAAATGTCCTGACTGCACCCTGGCCATTCTCAATGTGGAGCATGGACGTCATAGGTCCTATCGAGCCTAAGGCATCAAATGGGCATCGCTTCATCCTGGTCGCTATTGATTACTTCACCAAGTGGGTCGAAGCTGCTTCATACTCCAGCATTACTAGTTCTGTGGTTGCTAAGTTCGTAAAGAGAGATCTGGTTTGTCGCTATGGGCATCCAGACAAGATTATCACAAATAATGGCAGCAACCCGAACAGTAAGATGATGAAAGAGTTATGCGAGGACTTCAAAATCCAACATCATAATTCTTCCCCATACCGTCCCAAGATGAATGGGGCAGTCGAAGCAGCCAATAAGAATATCAAGAGGATCGTGCAAAAGATGGTAGTAACCTACAAAGATTGGCATGAGATGCTTCTTTTCGCTTTGCATGGGTATCGTACCTCAGTGCGTACTTCAACCGGGGCAACCCCTTTCTCTTTGATGTATGGGTCGGAAGCAGTCCTCCCTATTGAAGTTGAGATACCCTCCCTACGGGTGCTGATGGAAACCAAGTTGGAAGAAGCAGAATGGGTCCAGGCTCGTCTGGATCAGCTGAATCTCATTGAGGAGAAAAGAATTGCCGCCCTGTGTCATGGCCAGTTGTATCAACAAAGGATGAAGACAGCTTTCGACAAGAAGGTTCGTCCCCGAGAATTCAGCGAAGGAGACCTTGTGCTCAAGAAGATCCTGCCTATTCAGAGTGACCCCCGTGGGAAATGGACTCCTAGCTATGATGGACCATATGTGGTAAAGAAAGCCTTTTCTGGAGGAGCATTGATACTCACCAACATGGATGGTGAAGAACTCAGAAACCCAGTCAATTCAGATTCAGTCAAGAAATATTACGCCTGAGAAAAATAAAAGAAAAAAAGAGAAAGATGAGCCAAGCAAGAATTAGCTCGCTAGGTTGAAAACCCGAAAGGGCGGCCTAGGCAAAAAAGAGCGACCCGGTGGACTGAAAACTCGCAAAGAGCGGTCCAGGCAAAAATTAGGGTCAGAAAGGTTGGACCTAAAAAAGTAAAAGAGGCAAGCAGCGCCTCCCAAAGCTTGGATAAAAGGGTGACCAAGGATATAAGTATGAGTGATTGGCATCAGAACTCCAAAGACAAAGAGCGCTCATAAGATCTGTTGCGTCCATTTTTCTTGTTTTTATAGTTTCAAAAAAAAATTCTCAATGTACTCTTTTCAGTCGGCGCGACCTTTTGCGCGTTCGGTTTCCATATGAATAAAAAGTCCAAATTTTCCACTCCGTCTGCTTATTGTTTTATCATTGCTTCCTTTTCATTTGTGCTTTAAAATGATGTTTTATGGTAGATGATAAATGAACTATGAAAATGTGCATAAATCAGAGCATTAAAATCATTGTGAAACTTTTGAAAATCACGAGAAAAGAAATGATCTCTCGATCAGGCAAATTCACAAGAATCAAACCAAAGCACTGATCGCGTCAAAACAATTCTCAAAAGGCTGAAGCATGACCCACGCACCATTATGGACGACCATCGTGCCTTATAACGCAAGTCTTACGATTTGGTCGAAGCAGCAAAAAAAAAAAGGAAAAAAAAGGAAAAAGAAAAAAAAAAGAGCAAAAGAGCAACAAAACAAATAAAATTCATGCATTGCATTCATCAAACGTAGACAAAAAAATTTCATGCAAGCAAAAAGAAGCTCCTGCATCACATCACATTCATCCCATCAAAAAGCAATCATGGCATTTGCATTGCAAGCATTTGTTCATCTCACTTGCAGGTACAAGGACGGATAAGTACTCCGATGTTAATCCTCGCACTCAGTCCCCAGAAAATATATGCCCTCTTAGTTCGGAGTTCAAATGCTTTTCAGTTCGGCGCTCAAGCGTGCATTGCAGTTTGGAGTTCAAATCGCTCTTATCAGAGTTCAGTGCTCCCTTCTGTTCATGGTCTCACATCGTGTACGAGCAACGCGATGGACCGCAGCCCCATGTGAGGTTCAACGGAATAGTTGTATCAGCCTAAGATACAGTGGACGCCGTGCATTGATCGGTATATCAGTTCCGGAGCTGATAACGACCCCCCCGGTCGCTCGAATGACCAGAGATTCTCAGGATGCGTGCTCCTCAAAGCCACGTGCAAACTCGGATTCGCAAGGGTTCGTTTACAGGTTTTAGGCAGCCTGGCCTTTTACCGCTTTCTTTATCGCTTTCTTCGTTTAGCGCTTTCATTGCCTTTCGCAGTTAGCGTGCATGTTGTTAACCATTTCGTTTATCGTTTCCTCATCAACACTCCAAGTGTTGATTCAAAAAAAGAAAAAAAAAGAGGAAAAAAGAAGAGAAAAGAGAAAGGAGAAATGAGAAAAAAGAAGAAACAGAAAAAGAAAATTCGGGTTTCTCCAAGTAGACAAAATTGGTATAATTTCTGAAGTCTTTATTCGTATTTTATCTTCGAAATATGCTCGGCCAATTCATATTTCTTGGTAAAATCCAAATAAAGAGGGGCAGCTGTCATACCCTAATTTTGTCCGACTAATTGACAAATCCCAAAATTTTATGCTTCGCATATTGTTCTAAACGCGGGTGTCTTTGGCACTCTCGTGCAACGATTTTGTTTGACACGCGTTACTTTCAAAAAAAAAAGAGTCCAAAAAATATAATAAAAATAATAATAAATAACGCGAGCGCGTGTTGGTTGCAAGTCACGTGTGAGTAGTTGCGTCGGTGCGCGTTTATTTTTACCGCTTTCTTTTTTAGAGAAGTGAGGATAAAATAAAATCGGTTTTAATAACTTACGCGTGTGCACATTAAGTTAGGTACGCGTTCATAGTCTTAACATGAGCGTTCATAGTCTTAACAAAAATTCAGAAATCAGAAAAGATTAAGGGTTTTCACACTGAAACCCTAATCAACAAAACACTCAACTCAGAAGCAAAAAGCGGTAGGCTGACAAGAGTAGAGGTTCAATAGTAGCCGTAGCAAATAAGCAAAAGGAGACCTTTCAGAAGCTGGAATAAAGGTTGGTCTCCACGTTTTTCTTTGGGTTCTATCAAGTTTAGTTTAAAATAGGTTATTTTGTAAAGAACTATAAAGAGAGCTGGTTGTAAGTTAGGATCAATCCCATGGAAAATAGGTTTTGAAAAGTAGATAAATAAAACTAACAAAAAGAATATGTTTTTGTTATTATCATAGCCAGAATAGAACCGGTAAGAACAAAAACATTAGAATAAAATGTGGGTTAATAATAGGAACGCAACGTGAGAAAGGTGAAATCAAAAGTAGAATAGGATGAACCAAGCTTACAACAGTAATGGAGCAAAAATAGATATAGAATCATAAATAGGTAGAGGAGAAGAAATATGAAAGAAGAAAAAAAACCGTAAAAAAAAAGGAAAAAAATTAGAACAGAAGTGAGAGACAGTGAAGAAAAAATAAGGGGTATTACCTCCGGCCGCCGTTCACGGTGGCCGCCACCGCCCATAAAAACGCGCCACCGCCACGGCCTCACCATCTCCACCATCGTAGCAAACCCTCTCCTCCCCTTCGCGGCCACCGCGTCCTAGAGCCACCCACGGCCACCACCACCACTGGTTTCCTCCTCCACAAACCGAACCGACCCCCCCCACACACACCATCAATCGCCACTGTGCAACCCCAAAGCCACCCTTGGAATCATCACCGAACCACCCCTAACAACCCCTCTTCAAACTTAGATCGAACCCAAGATAGCCACCACTGTCATACCCCCTTTCCCATCGCGAATCAAACCCGAATCGAACAAGAAAACCGCGCCGTAGACCACCTTTCTCTCTTTCGTTTTCCTTCTCCATGCCTTTCACCTTCGCTTTTTGAAGAGAAAACTCCGATCGGTGAGAAAAAAAAGAAGCGAACTTAGTTTGTGGTGAGGAGAGGAGATTCGGTGTTGGAGAAGGAGGGAAGAACAGAAATGGAGTTGAGAAGGGATCGGTTCACAGTGGAGAGAGGAGATGCGATTAGGATAGGGTGAGAGATGGAGTGGGGATCGGCCGCAGCAAGGAGAGAGAGAGAGAGAGAGAGAGAGAGAGAGAGAGAGAGAAAATTTAGGGTTTGGCAATTTAGGGGTGGGGGGGCCGTGGAGAAGAGTAGAGGGAATTAGGGTTTCTAATTTTAGTTTAGGTTTTTATAGTATAAACGCAGGGGCATTTTTGGCCTTTCACTTTTATTTTATTTTTCAGATCTCTATTCGCACCCCCTGTGTGTACTTCTCGCGCCCCCTTGAAGCCCATGATTTTTTGAAACGCATCCCAGCTTACAAAAACAAGCTGAGCTCACTATCTGCACCCCAGTTTTAATGATACATCCCTCCTGTAACTTGCACCCCATTTTACTACTGCACCCCCTGTTTCTCTTTTTTTTTTTAATTTTGTTTCTTTCCCCTAAATAAACTTATTTTTTCACAAACCTTTTTTCCAAATAACAGATTTTCTTTTCCCTAAACAAGAATCAATCCAATTGCAAAAACTCTTCAAAATCAAACTTTGTTAGTAGTCTTGCGAAGCCTTTGCTTGCACGATTATCAACAATGAGGTACTAGTGGCGATCACTTGGAGCCTTTGCTCAATTGATCATCATGAATGCCTAATTTTCCTAAAGATTTTCACTAAATCAAAAACTTTGTTAGTAGTCTTGCGAAGCCTTTGCTTGCATGATTATTAACAATGGAGTGCTAATGGTGGTCACTTGGAGCCTTTGCTCAATTGATCATCATGAAAGCTCAATTTTCACAATTAAACAAGGTAAAAAACAAAAACCTTTTTCTAGACACCCCAGAACTACGTCGCTTTGAATTCTCCATCGCACCGGGAGATACGTAGGAGAGGATACTCTCCGTCAAGCACAACAAACCACAAACATTTTTCCTTTCAAAAACCAAACACTTTTCCAAAAGAAAACATTTTTCAAAAACCAGAACTACGTAGCTTTGAATTCTCCATCGCACCGGGAGATACGTAGGAGCGGATACTCTCCGTCAAGCACAACAAACCAAAAACATTTTTCCTTTCAAAAACCAAACACTTTTCCAAAATAAAACATTTTTCAAAAACCAGAACCACGTAGCTTTGAATTCTCCATCGTACCGGGAGATACGTAGGAGCGGATCCCCTCCGTCAAGCGCGAAAACTAAAGATTTTTCATTAAGCCATTCATCAATAAAAGAGGTAAAAACAAAGCATTTTTCCGAATCAACTTTGCAAATCACACATTTAATTAAGGTAACCCTTCTTTGAAGGGACGTTATGGGGTGATAACACCTTTCCTATACGTAATTAGACCCCCGAACCCAAATCTAATGGTTCCAAAGACCATTGCTTTCCAAAAAAGATTTTTCCAATGTTTTACCTTTAAAAAAATATTGGTGGCGACTCTAAAATCGTTGTGCGAAGAAAAATCCCTCCAAGGAATTTTCGGGGTGCGACACCCTTCTTTTTCCAATCACAAGACTCTATACCCCCTTCCTCGTAGGTTCCTGGAATAGATATAGGGAGCAAGTAAGCGGAATTGAAAACATCCTCGAACATGGGTAGTTTTACCGTGCTAGTGGGATCGTGGGTTGTTACTCCGCCAGTTGAAGATCAAACGAAGGAGCAAAGCTTTGAAAAGCGGAGCGAGGTAGTTTTACCGTGCTAGTGGGATCGTGGGTAGTTACTCCGCCTCTTTAGGGCTCAGGAGCGTGATAGGCGTTGATCTTTAATTGATCCAACGGTAAGCAAGTGTTGGCTCGGATAGTGGCCGATGAGGGCCTATGTATATATATCGGAAGAGGAATGATTGTAAAAACACACACATCAATACAAAAACTCTATTTTTTATCTGCTTTATCTTCTTTTACCGCACTTTACTTTTATCTTTATGCATTAGGCCAGTAGATAATCCAACCCTCGCGTCCCAATCACTCAACCTGGCCCTTTCTAGAGGACTCAGGAAACCCACAGTCGAGGAGCAGAGTTCCCTCCTTGGCGCAATTTCTTGAAGAACAGAGGAATCAAAGACTCTCCAAACCTCTGGCCGACCCCACGGCTAGGACATAAGAGTTTGACGACAACAAAAATTGGTGCACCCGGTGGGACAGGAACGGGTGAACAAACAATTGCATTTGATTCGCCTGGACTGGATTATTGTTGGCGTATGCACCTACGCTCCGGTAGGAACCTAAGTATGGAGCCACCTTCGGCGTCAAAAAAGGGAACTCCCCCAAAACGAAGAACACGGAGCCAGTAAGTGCTTCGGGGACAACCACCCCAGCGGTTAATGTTGATTCAAATGAAACGGTCCCTCAAGACTATGAGGAGCATATGGTGCACAATTGGCTGACATAGTTAAACCTATGAGGCACAATAAGATGCAACAGGCCATGGAAGTAGAACAGAGGCGTGCTACACAAGCGAGCAGCACAATGAACTACGGTTTTCCCGGCCAATAGCAGGGAGGACAACCCAACTCTCTGGGAGGGACGCATCAGACCCTACCATACACCAGCCCTGTTGGACCTCCGCATGCATCTTCCTGTAACCCAATGTGAAGCATACAACAGTGTCCACCGAGCAGGATCATGAATGGGCCTCAACAGGCGTTCTCTCATCCGGTAAATCCTACCCCTATAATTCCTCAGCCTGGTACTTTTGCCACTGCCAACACTAGGTGCAGTTTTACGGCGAATGTCACCAACACGGCTTCTCTCCAGTAGGGACAAGTGCAACTGGCCAGAAGGCCGCCCGAGGCAGCAGGCTTGGTGGGTCTGCCGCAAGGACCATCCTATAGGCGTTCTATAGCGGCTAACTACCCGGCTTACAAGGGGGCAAGCCTTCTCCTCGGAAATAGGGATTGGCAGGACAGGCGGGTATTGCGCGAGTCAGCAGCCATACGTCCAGAGCCCACCTGGCTCGACAAACCCGTCTCCTAGTCATCCGTACTCCAGAGCACTCAATACCTACCCGGCGGGTTTCTATATACAGACACAGATGAATGTGGCCCCGGTCAAGCAGCCAGGGAACCAGTTTCCACCTCACCGAGGTTCTCAAGCATCTGTACCAGGAACTGGCCTTCCTAACCTGGACCAAGTAGTTCCTGGGCAGCCATGGACAGATGCTCCACCTCAGGTACCACCATAGCCATGGGAGCAAGGTCCCCCAGATACAACGTGGCGACCAACGCCTCCGCCTGAAAGACCATCGGGGCCCCAATTCCTGGACCCTAATTTGATAGCTGACCCCATCAAGAAGTTCTTCGGTGTGCAGTTGAAGCCGCTCGACAGGCCATTCTACAAGAAGCCTTACCCCCGAATGAGTGGATAGATTGGTGCCTCCGCCCAGAGGATTTAAAACCCCTGACTTTGCTACATTTTCTGGGGATGATGGCAAGTCTACAATGGAGCACGTCGGCCGATTCACGACCCAATGTGGAGATGGGAACCAGAATGAATATCATAACCTGCAGCTGTTCCCCTTGTCTCTGAAAGGGACTGCTTTCTCATGGTACTCTTCACTCCAACCTGATTCTATACAGACCTGGGCAGACATTGAAAGGTGCTTCCCTGACAGATTCTATTAGCCACGGCCTGAAGTTACTATAGAAGATCTCATGAATTTACGGCAGAAGGTGGACGAGGCTGTGACTGACTTCGTTGAAAGATTCAAGAAGATGGCTGGGAAAGTGTACAGTACCTTTCCCAGAGTATCAACTTACTTCCATGGTCATCTCTGGAATTCACCCTCAATTGAAGAAGAAGCTTGTGGGAGAAGCTTGTAGTGACCTCAGTGGCTTAGCTTCCTGAGCAGTTCCGATTGAGCAGTTCATACAGGAGAGAAAAAGGAAAAGAGCCACTAGGGGTCGAGGACCTCAGTTAGCATCAGTGGTTGATGTAGCTGAAGATTCAGACTATGATGAGTCAGTCGATTACAAGGTAGGCATCTTGGCGGCCGAGAGAGTCAAAGGAAAGGCTCACCTCTGTCCTACCCTTAAACCTGCCAAAGGAAAGGAAAACGACGAGGCTGAGAACAAGGTTGAGTATTCCTTTGATATATCTAAGGCCGACCAGATCTTTAATTATCTATTGAAAGACAAGAAGATCAAGCTCCTTGACGGCCACAAGATACCCCCTCCTGATGAAATGAAGGGGAAAAAATATTGTAAGCGGCACAACTCATTCAATCATGCCACCTCTAACTGTATTACCTTCCGTCGAGCCAATTAGGAGGCTATCAGGAAGGGAAGATTCAAGATGGCCGATACGGGAGCGTCAGAGATGAGTGTTGACACTGGCCCTTTTCCCCAGCATGAACATCAATATGGTGTCCTTCTCAGGGAGCGACCGATGGAAAGGGAAGAAGAAGTGTGTGTGGGTCCCTAAATAGGAGGTTTCCCCAGAAAAGAAAGTGTCAGTCTTTGACCGATTGGGGTCACCCCCTAAAGGATCTACGGTGGCAGAGCGTATGGCTCTCTTGCAAGAAAAACTGCAGGTAGGAGGCCTGAGTCAGCGTCGAGAACCCTAGAAGAAGCTCCCAAAGCCAGGGAAGCTTGTCCATGACCTCAGGGAGTTACATTTATCCAAGCTTAACCCTGAAAGGCGTGCACCTTGGCCCAAAGATCTAAGGGAAAGGCTCCAACACCTCCCTCCTGGAGGGCATGATCGGTCTGCCGATGAACCCATTGGACAAGCCACCATATCAAACTCCGGAGAGAAGGTTCATCCTAGAGAAGAAAGAAGGGTAGCACAGGTCACTACGGCACAAGACGTAACATCAGTGGATATCACTGTCTTGAATGATCGTGAGTTGAGAGCTACTAGAACCGTGAGACCACCATCGGAGGTGCAACAAGATTAGTGGATGACACAAGCAGTAGCAGAGGCACCATGTAACACCCAGGTATTTCTTTAACAAAGAAACACCTAAATATACAATTTGGTATAAATCAGAGTATAAAAATTCCTGTTCAGATAAACATCTTTACAAGAAACAGCGGAAACTAATAAATAAAATAATACAAGCTCGAGTCATACGACCGAATACAGATACAACTACAGAAGAACAAGGACAACTATAAATGAACCAGTCTTCAATCTTCTCCTGGAACCCGACAACCAACTGTGCCACCTGCTGTCCTTATAACCTGTTCTCTGTAAAAACAACAAATATGGATTGGGTGAGACAACTTGTCTCAGTGAGTCCTACCGTGACCCCTCACTAACACTCGGTTCAATTTATGAAACCGTTACAACAAAAGCTGACATAACAATGTCTTATTTATTTATCGAATTGCCGACCGCACAACGACTGCTAATCCCGGCAATTCGTGTTCTTTATTATTAATCGAATGCCGACCGCACAACGACTGCTAATCCCGGCAATTCGTGAATACTTTTATTAATCGAATGCCGACCGCACAACGACTGCTAATCCCGGCAATTCGTGAATTACTTAGCACAAACCGGCCGCACAACGCCTGCTAATCCCGGTAACCCGTGAGTTGACCACGCCAAAACACATTCAGGGCCTAGGGTGAGGGCTCATGACTTCCCTTCCTAGTATGCTACTTGTCGGGTCGTCACCCAACGCAATACGTATGACAATACGCATCAAGTTCTCGAGAGTTAGATAATATATATCTTTTCGATCACCAAAGGATCAGTTATATAAGCTCATTAGATAATTTATGTCTTTCGATCACCAAAGGATCATTCACATAGTAATTGGATAAACAATATCCATATCGATCTATAATCCGTTTTGAGGAATTCATAAATTAGACCTCCGGCATTATAATCATATTTAACGTATTATTGACTTATAACCCGTTTTGATGAATTTATAACATCCGGCATTATAATCAAATTCAATTAACATATATAAACATATATATTCAGTCAGTCCATCAGACGGTGTACCCACACGTATACTAGGGTTTCGGTTTTTCAATCAAATATGCTTTTGAAACTCTTTTTCAATATCATGAGTGGAATAAGTTCAAAATACGGTTGTCAGTAAGGCAATATCCTTAAAGTGGGTTGGGGAGAAAATTAGAAGTGATTCGGGATCGAAAGGAGCGACGAAATGAGAAATCGGAGTCCGGTAACAGCAGATCACGCACGGTCCGTGCCCAGGGGCGCACGACCCGTGCGTGATTTACCAAAATCACACAGCCAACCCGAAGAGGACGCACGGTCCGTGCCCAGGGGCGCACGACCCGTGCGGTCTGTTCTGTTACTGAATTCTAGTTTCTCATTCCGCTTTCCATTTCTCGCCCAAATCGAATTCCGATCGTTCTCCAACCTGAAAACGGATTTAATAAACAACATTCCAGACCATATTCCAGTGAAAGCACTTAAAATCACAATTTTGCAAATTGTTCAACAATTCAATAAAAATCGTAAAAACACAATATTGCTCAAAATGGTTTTCGGTTCCAAAATCTTTCGAAAATTGATAATTGCCTTATGACTCAACCCGATATAATTTCAAGACACGAAAAATATCCCTATCCGTGAGTAGAACTCACCCGGTTGACGATCCCGCGAGAAATCACGCCGGAACACGAACGGCCGGATTGTAACTACTCGAACAATCCCCGTAGTCACGTACACGCTCCTAGTGTCTCCGCATCTGAACTCGATGGGTCCCACATGCACCATCAGTAACTCGATCAAATCCTTGTTACTGAACACTCATCCGGTACTTGAGTTGACGACCCTCGAGAATTATGACGAATCGAACTCAAATTTGACGAACGGCATACTAGCTTCCATTTCCATTTCCCAGAATCAGGACCCAATTTTGCAATAAGCATAACTTGGTCAATCTGTGACCAAATATACTCAAATCAGTGCCCATTGTGAAGATAGTTTCGTCTACTTTCATATGGAAGAAGTTTCACGCGCATGCATCCAGTAGATTGAGAGATATCACCGAAACTATGTGACTGGTTCAGTACAGTGGCAGATTCTGAAACCGTAACTTGGGGACAAGATATCTCCTTCATTTCTCCATGAAATCATACGGTTCTTGTGCCCAAAATGAAGAGATTTGTGTCTAGTTTCCAGAGGGACAAGAATCACGATCATCGGAGTAGTGTACAGTGAGATACGATGAGAACAATGGAGGGTATCAAAACTGTTTTTACCCAGAAATTCTGATGAACTTCAATCATCATATTATATCACTTGCAACCACGAATTTGATGTTTCCATCCTCTGTACCAGAAGCTCCATAACCTTCAAAACACCTTCCAATTCACTACATAGGTTCAGAATCTTTTTCATAAAGGTTTCAAATGAACATGCAAGGCATTAGAGTGGTTAAAAACTTTGGAAATTCCACATGAAGTTCCATGGATCAGAAATGGCAAGAAGAGTTAGGGGATGAATGTGGAGCTGAGACTTGGGTCATTTGATAGAGCTCAAAAATCTGAAGGGAGAGGAAAAGGAAACACTTACATGCAACCAGAAACTCTGAAGTTCTCTTCACTTCTTCCTCCCTCCTCTATCGCCCCACTCTCTTCTCTCTATTCTCCTTTCTCAGCTTTTGGCTTTTCTGTTTTCCAGTTGCTGGAAATGTGAACATGTGAATGGGTCAGCTGGTTACTGAGTTGGGTTAATGAGCTGAGGGTAATTTAAAAGTACAATGACCAAAAGACCCCTTTTTTTTGCTTAAATCCTCACTTAAGCTTAAATTTCAGTCAATAATGCATCTACTCCCATCATTAGCAATTTACTTAGTTAAATCCCTTGGGTCGACTAACAACTATAGCCATGACCTCTTGCTAGATCGATCCAACGACATTTAGTGAAATGACTATTTTACCCTTGCGCTCTAATTGTTCATTTAAATTATGACTAAGCCACAATTAAATGTAGAGTAGGACCCTTTTGGGACTTTTCCTCGACTATTCTTCGCCGAGACACGACCAATTATTCCCACAAATAATTAAATCGGTCTTAGGCTTCATAGATCAAGTCCTAAAAAAATTAGGGATGTTACAATCACCCCAACTTTTAAAAATTTTGTCCTCAAAATTGACAAGACGAACCTTAAGCAAAATATATTGATATCGGGTCATCATGTCCTCTTCCAATTCCCGAGTAGCCTCTTCGGCTGAGAAGCCTTCCCAGACTACCTTGACAATCGGAATAGTCCTTGACTTCAATGTCTTCATGCCACGCCCTAGAATATGACTAGGATAAGGTTGGAATGATAAATCCGGTCGAAGATCGATCGTTTCAACGCTCAACGGCTGAAGTAGATCGGGAATACATTTTCCCAACTGAGACACGTGAAAGACATCAGGAAGATACAGACTTTCTTCAGAAATTAACTATTCCGACCTCTTGAAAGCTGGCACTAATTGTTATGGACAATGAAATGCCTACAATCTGTTGAGGATACGAGCTCATAATTATGGTATCCACACATTCTGCACTATCGAAGTCAGGAACTCGGAAGGTTTCGGCCTAGCCGTAGCTTGAACTGGAACGAAACGATGACTTTAAGAGAATTTCTTTGGAATCAAACCATACGGTATCCCGAAGAGAAGTTTTCTTCTCTTCCCGAGTTACGCTCACATAAGCGCTTGACTCATTTTACTAAAAATCTCGACCGAAGCAAACAGAGTTATTTTATAAACAGGTTGACTTTCAGTCCAAGGAATCTAGAAACGATTTTTCCTTGCAACCGAATCCAGGAAAAACTCTAAAATAATAGCAAAATAATCTTTCATTAAATTGGTTCCAAAACTCGAAAGTATAATAGTTCCATTTGAATGAAAATTCTTTTCAATGGGGTTTCTAATGACGATAGTTTTAAAATACGACTATCCCAAAAGGTTAATTCACCCCAACTTATAGATGACCTTACTCACTGCACGGCGCTCCAACAAAGCGGAATCTCATTCGCTGATATCTAAAAGTTACGAGTTTGAAAGTGAGAGTAGAAGTGTTACTTTGTTGGAACCAGCCATTTGAGCGATCAAAGTCTCACAAACTTTTATCGTGCTTGATTTCGGTTCCGTTAAAACAAAAATAATTAGGTTCGTTCGAGGAAGGGATCGGGAAGGACATTGATCCGAAAGGGAAAGCGGGTGTTTGTTGTAAAAATTTTCCCAAGCCGCTATTCTATTCGATTCAATTCATTTCCCTTCAATTCCTTTCTCGAATCAGTCCAAGATAAAACTTCGAAGTTAAAACAAAGGTTTGTATTTCGTGATGAAAAATAGACACGGCTTGATTGTCTCAAGAGACTACACAAAGGTTATACAGTTCACTATCAAGGACTCATGCGTCAAACAGTCACTGTCCAATCATTTAGTCTCAGACCGACCTACGGTTCATCCTCAGATATTCTTCCATCATACGGGTGTAGTGGGTGAAAAGGGAAAGCACTACACGTACCCAACTCATCGGATTCTTAGAAAGTCTCGTGTACTGGCTAAATCAGACAACTCTGAATTCAGTACATACTTGCTTTATTGACATCTTGCTGATAGGTTATTAGAATGGTGAAACTAGCTTCGATCCATCCGATGGGTCAAAGTCATAACAACTTACTGTCAACCCTGACGGGTTCCAGATTACGATTGGAGTTTCACTTCAGTAGCGGAAGCTTGAGCACTAGAAGTGCCGAAAGATGATTGCCCTAACGTGGCTTGATACTTCTCCAACTAGCTATTATATTCACGTGTTACCTAGCCTTCCAATACTTCTGAGCAAACGTTTGAGTAACCCACATCTTTGGTTATCTTAGAAACATTTCTAGCATTTCAGGTAGTCACCGGTACAACCGATGTTTTATCTAACCCAAGATAATGATAAGGGTGCGTCTTTCGACCATTATGACTTTTGTCCTCAGAACTCAAACCTACAGTCTGTTGCCCTTATACAGGTCATAGCTCTTTCAGGATTGTAACGCCCCGAAATAATTTAATTATTTATTTAATTAAATTATTTAAGGCTTACAATATTTATTTAATTTAATTAAATAATTCAAGGTTTAATGTATTTATTTAATTTTAAATTATTAGGAGGTGTTGTCTCGAAATTGATGGTGCACGGAGCCCATGACCCACAAGTGAGCCCATGACCCATGGGATGGTCATAGGATTCGACTCACTATGGGTCTTGTGGCTTAGTGGCATTTTTGTCTCATTTTGTGAAAAGAAAGAAAGTAACGTAAAAGAGAGGAGAAGTGAGAAGAGAAAAGTGCGAATAGAAGAGGAGAAGTAGAGGAGAGGGGCGAAGCTCAAAGAGAAGGAGAGGAGGCTCAATTGTGATTCGCATTCTTCCCTTGAAGCTTGGCTATCAATTCGAATTTCTCAAGGTTAGGGGGTCCTCTTTTTATCTTTAATGGCTTATGCGAATTGTAGTGCCTAGGGTTAGGTTCTAGGATAAATCATATGAATGAATTGTGCTATTGATGAGAATTATCATGTTGCGTTGCTATTGTTGAATTATTATGTGGGGAATTTTATGGTTGATGCTTGAATTGTTGCTAAATACGAATTGAAGACCATATGTTTGATCATATGATTATTTGGTGAAATTGAGAATTTTGGTGACACTCTAGTAGTATTCATGTAATTGAGTGTTTTGGTGAATGTAATTTAGTGAAAGAAGTGAAGAAAAATTCTGTTTGGGAACCACTAGGTGCCTTGGGCGCCATGTGCCTATTGCTGAAAAATTCTGTGTTGCGCCTAGTCATGGGCACCAGGCGCCCAGCAGTGTGCTGCGCCTGTTTCCAAAAATTCTGTTGCCCTGTGTTGCACTGCTGTGTTGCCATTCTGTGTTGCTGTCCCTGTTGCCTGTGTTGCCTACTGTGTTCCCTGTGCTGCCAGTTTTGGCACTTGCTGCTTGAGTCATGGGCGCCAAGGGCCCCAAAGTTCTGGTGATAGTTTTGTGAAAATTGTTTTCAGGTTTTTATACTTGGGTAAAATGGCTCATGAAAACTGATTTTGGTCAAGAAAGGAGTTGAGTTGCGTAATTTCACTAGGTGCCTAGTGCATGGGCGCCAAAATTAAAGTTCAGTTTTTGATAAAATTTTTATTGAGTTTTCATGTCCTGAGCATTTGGCTCGTGTAAAATGAATTTCGAAGCAAAATGAGCTGAGTAGCATGTTGGCCTTGGGCGCCTAGTGCTTGGGCGCCATGTTGATGCTGTTGGCCTTAGGCGCCTAGTGCTTCTGGGCGCCAGCGCCTATGTTGCGCGTGCTGCGCCTGTGCGCGTTGTGGCTTCTGGGCGCCAGCGCCTATGTTGCGCGCCTGTTGCGCTGTTGCGCGTGTTGCTCCTGGGCGCCAAGCGCCTATGCGCCTGTGCGCTGTTGCGTGTTGCCTTTCCTGGGCGCCAAGCGCCCATGCGCCAAGCGCTGTGTTGCCCCTGGGCGCCCAGCGCCCATGCGCCTGTTTCCAGAATGTCTAACATTTTTCCTAAACTGTTTTTAACGTAACTTTTAACTCGGTTATCCAAATTCGACGGTTCAAAATGCGTTTTGAAGCTAATTTCAGTGCCTATCCAATAGCCACAATTTTATGCAAAAATAATTTATTTTTACTGGTGTTTCTGGCTGAGGGTGTTCAAGTGTCCAAATGGCTATTTTTACCCACTTCCCTATGTTGTGTCAATTGTCCTAAGCTGGTCTATTTGAATGGGTGTTGATGTGAGTGGTGAGCTGAATTGGTGAGTGTGATAGGGTGAGATTGGTGAGCAGAGGCTACGGCCTAATTTTAATTTGGTGAGCTGATTATTATACAATGGTGAGATCATGAATTTTAAATGATGAATTGCTTGGACTTGGTGTGTTGTAATGCATTTTCCATAGCATCTCATGGATATATGCATTATTGGTGAGCAGAGGCTACGGCCTAATTTTGATTTGGTGAGCAGAGGCTACGGCCTATTTGTATTGGTGACGGATCCGACATGCATGTACCCGTGGAGTTTGGGTTGCATTACATGCATAAATCATATATTGTGTGGTGCTGTTTGGAAATAAAATATTGATGCGATTGTTCCATTATGGTGAATTGATGTGCCTGACTTCCTTTTTCCTATGCATTGCTTAATTTTCATATGTTATTAATTATGAAAAGAGACTCACCCTACTGCCTTTATGTTGCTTCTTATGTCGGCAACGTGCAGGTAATGATGAGTGAAGGTTTCCTGTATGCCTTCGTCTGGTAGGAAGTGTCACGCTCTGATACGTAGCACCAGGGGGGGGTGTCTTAGGTTTATGCTTTATTTTCTTAAAACTGCTAGACTTTGTTGGTGATGTATTGGTTTTAATTTTTGAATTGATTATTATTCCGCTGCTGATGGTGATTGGATTTAGTTGATGCGAGCTAAGCCTTTTTCTTATGGTGTTATGTATCGTGATTTTTATGAAGTAAATGTAGCACTCGCTTGAATTGTTTTCAAAAAAAAAAAAAAAAAAAAGAGACTCTGATTTTATTAAAAGTAAAGTTATTAGAAAAGGGGTGTTACATTAGTGGTATCAGAGCAGTTTCGGTCTGTCCGGCCAAGTCGTCTTGTCATAGTGTCTTATGACAAATAGAATTGTTAGATTAGTTCTAAATTTCTGTTTGTGCTGCAGTGATAGTTTGAAATGGCCAGACGGGACGATGCTGCACTTGCTGCTGCCTTGCAGGCTATAGCCGGGGCGATGGGTAATATACCCGGTGCTGTTAATGATGGGACGCGCAATTTGGCTACGTTCCAGAGAGAGAATCCACCTGTCTTTAAGGGCAAGTATAATCCAGATGGTGCTTTGGCATGGCTGAAAGAGATTGAAAGAATATTCCGGGTCATGGATTGTGATGATGCGCAGAAGGTCAGGTATGGTACCCATACGCTGGCAGAGGAAGCTGATGATTGGTGGATGGAGGTGAGGCAGAGATTAGAAACTGCCAATGAAGAGATAACTTGGGCTGTTTTCCGCAGAGAGTTCTTGCGGAAATATTTTCCTGAAGATGTGAGGGGTAAGAAAGAAATAGAATTCCTTGAGCTGAAGCAAGGAAGCATGTCAGTGACAGAGTATGCTGCCAAGTTCACCGAATTGGCTAAGTTTTATCCCCATTATGCTGATGCTGATTCTGAGTTCTCAAAGTGTATCAAGTTTGAGAATGGGCTGAGGGCTGATATTAAGAAAGCTGTAGGGTACCAGAAGATTCGGGTATTCGCTGATTTGATCGACAGTTGCAGGATATATGAGGATGATAGTAATGCTCACTCCAGGGTCATGAGGGATCTGAGGGGTAAGTTTCAGAACCGGGGAAAACCGTATGAGGCTCCAGCTGGTAAGGGTAAGCAGAGGTATGCTGACAATAAGAAAGCAAGTGGGGGAGATGCCCCTGCGAAGGTTGTGTGCTACAGGTGTGGCAAACCGGGTCACAAGAGTTTTGACTGCTCAGATAATAAATGTTTCAAATGCGGTAAAGAGGGTCATGTGGCTGCGAAATGTGAGAAAAGAGATGTGGTGTGTTACAATTGCGGGGAATCAGGTCATATTAGTACTAAGTGTACTAAGCCGAAGAAAGAGAAGTCCCATGGAAAGGTGTTTGCTCTCGCAGGATCAGAGGACACTAATGAGATTCGAGGTACATGTTTTATTAATGGTATTCCTTTGATTGCTATTATTGATACTGGTGCTACGCATTCGTTTATTGCTGCTTTGTGTGCTGAGAAATTGGACCTTGTTTTATCTTCTATGATGAGGGAGATGGTTATTGACACTCCAGCTAAGGGTTCAGTAACTACCTCTCTTGTGTGTGCTAAGTGCCCTCTGTCAATCTTCGGCAGAAATTTTCTAGTTGATCTTATTTGTTTGCCGTTGGGAGGGTTGGATGTCATTCTTGGTATGGACTGGTTAGTATTTAACCATGTGCATATTAATTGTTTCCGGAGATCTGTGAGTTTCCTTCCTCCCGAAGCGGAAGAATCGGTGTTGTTGCCTGCTGGTCATTTGCATAAGGTAATGAAGGAGGGAGTTCATCTGTTTGCTTTGATGGCGTCATTGTCTGCTGAGAATCAGGCAATCATTGAAAGGGTTCAAGTAGTGTGTGAGTTCCCTGAAGTGTTCCCAGATGAGATTCCAAGTGTTCCGCCAGAGAGGGAGGTTGAGTTTGCCATTGATCTTATACCTGGTACTAGGCCTGTGTCTATGGCACCGTACCGAATGTCAGCCTCAGAATTGTCTGAATTGAAAAAGCAATTAGAAGATCTGCTTGAGAAGAAATTTGTAAGACCAAGTGTGTCACCGTGGGGTGCTCCGGTACTGTTAGTGAAGAAGAAGGACGGGAGTATGAGACTTTGTGTCGATTATAGGCAATTGAACAAAGTGACAATAAAGAACAGGTATCCGCTTCCCAGAATTGATGATCTTATGGACCAGTTGGTAGGTGCTAAGGTGTTTAGTAAAATCGATTTGAGGTCGGGTTATCACCAGATCAAGGTAAAGGATGAAGACATTCAGAAAACCGCTTTCAGAACGAGATATGGGCACTATGAGTATTCTGTTATGCCGTTTGGGGTTACCAATGCGCCGGGTGTGTTTATGGAGTACATGAATCGTACCTTCCATAGTTACTTGGATCGGTTTGTCGTTGTGTTTATTGACGACATTCTGGTGTATTCTAAGACAGAAGAGGAGCATGCAGAACATTTGAGGTTAGTGCTAGAAGTGCTGAAAGAAAAGAAATTGTATGCAAAGTTGTCTAAGTGTGAGTTCTGGCTGAATGAAGTAGGTTTCCTTGGTCATATTATCTCTGGTAATGGTATAGCTGTGGACCCGGCCAAGGTTGAGGCTGTGTCTCAATGGGAGAGCCCGAAGTCAGTTACTGAAATCAGAAGCTTCTTGGGATTAGCTGGTTATTATAGGAGATTTATTGAAGGTTTCTCGAAGTTGGCACTTCCGTTGACTCAATTGACGTGTAAGGGAAGAGCTTTTGTGTGGGATGCCCGCTGTGAGGAGAGTTTCAATGAGTTGAAGAAGAGGTTGACTACATCGCCCGTTTTGACTTTGCCTGTTCCTGATCGACCGTTTGTAGTATATTGCGATGCTTCCAAGATGGGTTTGGGAGGTGTATTGATGCAAGAGGGTAAGGTAGTAGCTTATGCGTCCAGACAGTTGAGGACCCATGAGAAGAACTACCCTACTCATGATTTGGAGCTGGCTGCAATTGTGTTTGTGCTGAAAATTTGGAGGCATTATCTGTATGGTACCAGATTTGAAGTGTTTAGCGACCATAAGAGTCTGAAATACTTGTTTGATCAGAAGGAGCTAAATATGAGACAGAGACGTTGGTTAGAGTTGCTGAAGGATTATGATTTCGGCTTGAACTATCACCCCGGCAAAGCTAATGTCGTGGCTGATGCTTTAAGTCGGAAGAGTTTGCATATGTCGGCTATGATGGTGAAAGAGTTAGAATTGATTGAGCAGTTTCGGGACATGAGTCTGGTTTGTGAAGTGACACCGCAGAGTGTCAGATTGGGGATGTTGAAGATTGGAAATGAATTTTTGGTTAGTGTCCGAGAAGCACAAAAGTCAGATGTAAAGTTGGTAGACCTGTTGGTTGTGAATGATCAAGATGTGGGTGGAGATTTCAAGTTAGATTCCCAAGGTGTATTGAGATTCAGAGATAGGATCTGCATTCCTGACGATGCTGAGATGAAGAGAATGATTCTTGAGGAGAGCCATAGAAGCAAGTTGAGTATTCATCCCGGGGCTACGAAAATGTACCAAGATTTGAAGAAAATGTTCTGGTGGCCTGGTATGAAGAAGGATGTGGCTCAGTTTGTGTATTCTTGTCTGACTTGTCAGAAGTCTAAGGTTGAGCATCAGAAGCCTGCAGGGCTGATGCAACCATTGGAGATTCCGGAATGGAAATGGGATAGCATTTCCATGGATTTTGTAACTGGGTTGCCAAATACAGTGAGAGGGTTTGATGCTATATGGGTAGTTGTGGACAGGTTGTCTAAGTCTGCTCATTTCTTACCAATTAATATGACTTATCCAGTTCCAAAGTTGGCAGAGATCTACATCAAGACTATTGTGAAGTTGCATGGCGTTCCGCTTAGTATTGTGTCTGATAGAGATCCAAGATTCACCTCTGAATTTTGGAAGAGTTTGCAGGAAGCATTGGGTTCTAAGTTGAGGTTGAGCTCCGCTTATCATCCGCAGACAGATGGTCAGACGGAGAGGACTATTCAGTCGTTAGAGGACTTGTTGAGGGCATGTGTTCTTGAGCAGGGAGGTTCATGGGATTCTCATCTTTCGTTGATAGAATTCACCTATAACAACAGTTTTCACTCTAGTATTGGTATGGCACCGTTTGAGGCATTGTATGGTCGGAGATGTAGGACTCCGTTGTGTTGGTATGAATCTGGGGAGAGTGCAGTGTTGGGGCCTGAGATTGTGCGAGAAACAACTGAGAAGGTAAAATTAATCCGTGAGAAGATGAAAGCGTCGCAGAGTCGACAAAAGAGCTATCATGATAAGAGAAGGAAGGATTTAGAGTTTCAGGCCGGTGATCATGTGTTTCTGAGAGTCACTCCGATGACTGGTGTTGGGCGTGCCTTGAAATCTAAGAAGTTGACTCCCCGTTTCATTGGTCCGTATCAGATTACGGAGAGGGTGGGAAGTGTTGCCTATAGGGTGGCTTTGCCGCCTAATCTTTCGAACTTGCATGACGTGTTTCACGTGTCACAACTTCGAAAATATGTTCCGGACCCGTCTCATGTGATTCAGATGGACGAAGTAGAGGTACGGGATAATCTCACGGTTGAGACTATGCCGGTGCGGATTGAAGATAGAGAAGTAAAGATTCTGAGAGGGAAGGAAATTCCGTTAGTGAAGGTGGTGTGGTTGGGAGCTGCTGGTGAGAGTATGACTTGGGAGCTGGAGAGCAGGATGCGGGAAGCATATCCGGAGTTGTTTGATTCAGGTAATTTCGAGGACGAAATATTCTAAGTGGGGGAGAGTTGTAACGCCCCGAAATAATTTAATTATTTATTTAATTAAATTATTTAAGGCTTACAATATTTATTTAATTTAATTAAATAATTCAAGGTTTAATGTATTTATTTAATTTTAAATTATTAGGAGGTGTTGTCTCGAAATTGATGGTGCACGGAGCCCATGACCCACAAGTGAGCCCATGACCCATGGGATGGTCATAGGATTCGACTCACTATGGGTCTTGTGGCTTAGTGGCATTTTTGTCTCATTTTGTGAAAAGAAAGAAAGTAACGTAAAAGAGAGGAGAAGTGAGAAGAGAAAAGTGCGAATAGAAGAGGAGAAGTAGAGGAGAGGGGCGAAGCTCAAAGAGAAGGAGAGGAGGCTCAATTGTGATTCGCATTCTTCCCTTGAAGCTTGGCTATCAATTCGAATTTCTCAAGGTTAGGGGGTCCTCTTTTTATCTTTAATGGCTTATGCGAATTGTAGTGCCTAGGGTTAGGTTCTAGGATAAATCATATGAATGAATTGTGCTATTGATGAGAATTATCATGTTGCGTTGCTATTGTTGAATTATTATGTGGGGAATTTTATGGTTGATGCTTGAATTGTTGCTAAATACGAATTGAAGACCATATGTTTGATCATATGATTATTTGGTGAAATTGAGAATTTTGGTGACACTCTAGTAGTATTCATGTAATTGAGTGTTTTGGTGAATGTAATTTAGTGAAAGAAGTGAAGAAAAATTCTGTTTGGGAACCACTAGGTGCCTTGGGCGCCATGTGCCTATTGCTGAAAAATTCTGTGTTGCGCCTAGTCATGGGCACCAGGCGCCCAGCAGTGTGCTGCGCCTGTTTCCAAAAATTCTGTTGCCCTGTGTTGCACTGCTGTGTTGCCATTCTGTGTTGCTGTCCCTGTTGCCTGTGTTGCCTACTGTGTTCCCTGTGCTGCCAGTTTTGGCACTTGCTGCTTGAGTCATGGGCGCCAAGGGCCCCAAAGTTCTGGTGATAGTTTTGTGAAAATTGTTTTCAGGTTTTTATACTTGGGTAAAATGGCTCATGAAAACTGATTTTGGTCAAGAAAGGAGTTGAGTTGCGTAATTTCACTAGGTGCCTAGTGCATGGGCGCCAAAATTAAAGTTCAGTTTTTGATAAAATTTTTATTGAGTTTTCATGTCCTGAGCATTTGGCTCGTGTAAAATGAATTTCGAAGCAAAATGAGCTGAGTAGCATGTTGGCCTTGGGCGCCTAGTGCTTGGGCGCCATGTTGATGCTGTTGGCCTTAGGCGCCTAGTGCTTCTGGGCGCCAGCGCCTATGTTGCGCGTGCTGCGCCTGTGCGCGTTGTGGCTTCTGGGCGCCAGCGCCTATGTTGCGCGCCTGTTGCGCTGTTGCGCGTGTTGCTCCTGGGCGCCAAGCGCCTATGCGCCTGTGCGCTGTTGCGTGTTGCCTTTCCTGGGCGCCAAGCGCCCATGCGCCAAGCGCTGTGTTGCCCCTGGGCGCCCAGCGCCCATGCGCCTGTTTCCAGAATGTCTAACATTTTTCCTAAACTGTTTTTAACGTAACTTTTAACTCGGTTATCCAAATTCGACGGTTCAAAATGCGTTTTGAAGCTAATTTCAGTGCCTATCCAATAGCCACAATTTTATGCAAAAATAATTTATTTTTACTGGTGTTTCTGGCTGAGGGTGTTCAAGTGTCCAAATGGCTATTTTTACCCACTTCCCTATGTTGTGTCAATTGTCCTAAGCTGGTCTATTTGAATGGGTGTTGATGTGAGTGGTGAGCTGAATTGGTGAGTGTGATAGGGTGAGATTGGTGAGCAGAGGCTACGGCCTAATTTTAATTTGGTGAGCTGATTATTATACAATGGTGAGATCATGAATTTTAAATGATGAATTGCTTGGACTTGGTGTGTTGTAATGCATTTTCCATAGCATCTCATGGATATATGCATTATTGGTGAGCAGAGGCTACGGCCTAATTTTGATTTGGTGAGCAGAGGCTACGGCCTATTTGTATTGGTGACGGATCCGACATGCATGTACCCGTGGAGTTTGGGTTGCATTACATGCATAAATCATATATTGTGTGGTGCTGTTTGGAAATAAAATATTGATGCGATTGTTCCATTATGGTGAATTGATGTGCCTGACTTCCTTTTTCCTATGCATTGCTTAATTTTCATATGTTATTAATTATGAAAAGAGACTCACCCTACTGCCTTTATGTTGCTTCTTATGTCGGCAACGTGCAGGTAATGATGAGTGAAGGTTTCCTGTATGCCTTCGTCTGGTAGGAAGTGTCACGCTCTGATACGTAGCACCAGGGGGGGGTGTCTTAGGTTTATGCTTTATTTTCTTAAAACTGCTAGACTTTGTTGGTGATGTATTGGTTTTAATTTTTGAATTGATTATTATTCCGCTGCTGATGGTGATTGGATTTAGTTGATGCGAGCTAAGCCTTTTTCTTATGGTGTTATGTATCGTGATTTTTATGAAGTAAATGTAGCACTCGCTTGAATTGTTTTCAAAAAAAAAAAAAAAAAAAAAAGAGACTCTGATTTTATTAAAAGTAAAGTTATTAGAAAAGGGGTGTTACAAGGATTGTCTAAGTCAACGACTTATCCAATCACAGTTGTTTTTCTAATTCAACTAGCCTTTGAATTTTGATACCTGTCTTTCATAGATCCTGATCACTCAGATCCTAAGGATGCTCGAGTTTCGATATTAGGAACCCTACGAGAACGACATAAGGTTTTCTTTCGAAGATGAGATTTAGAGTCATCCTAGGCAAATCCTTGGTTTCTCGATTAACTTCAATGTAGTAATTATTCTCGGATTAGTCACGAAATTGAAATTGCGGTGGCACCAGGGGATTTTGAAAACAAAAGTTATTTCGGGAATCACACGAGCACACCATGAGTGTCTCTGTACTGATTCGTTGGAACTGGATTTATCCCTTACAATTTTCCTTGGCCCAGCTTCTTTCCGAACTTCCGCGACTATCCAGACATAATTATTACATCATATTAATCAATATAACTTCAGAACGGGTTCTAGGGGTCTAAACTGACTGATTGGAATTCCTTTTTCCAATTTCCCGTACAACAGGGAGGTCCACATTCCACGAATGCTTAGAGTTTACGGTTCAGATTTAAAACAGAGGTACACTTCAAAATACAATTGAAGATACGGTTCACAACCCATTCATCGGTGTAGATAATTTCGTTAGCTTTCCAACGCCTCTCGGAACATAAAAATCGGAGTTCCGGAGCAGAAGTTACGAACAAATGAGTCGGAAGACTAACGAGAATTTCTCACAGACCGTGATCGGAATGCTTCTAGCAGCGGATTGAAATAAGGTTACTTCTACCGATTCCACATACTGATCTGCTTTGAAGGATCTGATTCATAATTCCTGATCGGGACTTAACCTGATCAGCACTTTTGATTCCACTAGTCAAAACTGACGACGGAGTATCTTTACTCACTTGGCTTTGTCATCTGTCACATTGTGACTCGGAAGAAGAAGAAGAATTGGAATCTATGCTTAAGATTAACCGATACGGATTTTTCCTTGACTGCTGCCCTAACTGGGATTGACTGACACCAGAAGGTAAGATTTATGATGAGAACGATATCTCGATAGCTGATACGCTGACTAAGATAAGGTCGGGGTTTCGGGTGTTAACTCGTCTGACAGCTTTCAGTACACTGTCATTGCTATTGCCCAAAGGCTTCTCTTGATTTGTACTTCTCGATAAGATCTACGACGTTTCATGCCGCAAATCACTTACTGAACAGCCGCCCACAGTTTCCTCGAACCATCGCGGATGTCCATCATGGTTTCCAGATGTCATATGTAGCCCTCTGCTGCCGCTGCACGTTCTGATGAAACGAGAAGGCTGAGAATCCTATGGTATAGGGTTTCAGACATTTTCGGGGCCGAGGCAACTATCTGTCATAGTTTTCAGTAACTTACATGAAACATTGAGTGGATCCTGACTCAATACGTCACATAATATACTAAAAAGGTCTGACACATAATTGTATAAGTCCCTAGCTGACTCGATCCTATGTTCTCGACCCGAAGGTCACTACGTCCGACAAGGTCGAACCGCTCTGATACCAAATGTAACACCCAGGTATTTCTTTAACAAAGAAACACCTAAATATACAATTTGGTATAAATCAGAGTATAAAAATTCCTGTTCAGATAAACATCTTTACAAGAAACAGCGGAAACTAATAAATAAAATAATACAAGCTCGAGTCATACGACCGAATACAGATACAACTACAGAAGAACAAGGACAACTATAAATGAACCAGTCTTCAATCTTCTCCTGGAACCCGACAACCAACTGTGCCACCTGCTGTCCTTATAACCTGTTCTCTGTAAAAACAACAAATATGGATTGGGTGAGACAACTTGTCTCAGTGAGTCCTACCGTGACCCCTCACTAACACTCGGTTCAATTTATGAAACCGTTACAACAAAAGCTGACATAACAATGTCTTATTTATTTATCGAATTGCCGACCGCACAACGACTGCTAATCCCGGCAATTCGTGTTCTTTATTATTAATCGAATGCCGACCGCACAACGACTGCTAATCCCGGCAATTCGTGAATACTTTTATTAATCGAATGCCGACCGCACAACGACTGCTAATCCCGGCAATTCGTGAATTACTTAGCACAAACCGGCCGCACAACGCCTGCTAATCCCGGTAACCCGTGAGTTGACCACGCCAAAACACATTCAGGGCCTAGGGTGAGGGCTCATGACTTCCCTTCCTAGTATGCTACTTGTCGGGTCGTCACCCAACGCAATACGTATGACAATACGCATCAAGTTCTCGAGAGTTAGATAATATATATCTTTTCGATCACCAAAGGATCAGTTATATAAGCTCATTAGATAATTTATGTCTTTCGATCACCAAAGGATCATTCACATAGTAATTGGATAAACAATATCCATATCGATCTATAATCCGTTTTGAGGAATTCATAAATTAGACCTCCGGCATTATAATCATATTTAACGTATTATTGACTTATAACCCGTTTTGATGAATTTATAACATCCGGCATTATAATCAAATTCAATTAACATATATAAACATATATATTCAGTCAGTCCATCAGACGGTGTACCCACACGTATACTAGGGTTTCGGTTTTTCAATCAAATATGCTTTTGAAACTCTTTTTCAATATCATGAGTGGAATAAGTTCAAAATACGGTTGTCAGTAAGGCAATATCCTTAAAGTGGGTTGGGGAGAAAATTAGAAGTGATTCGGGATCGAAAGGAGCGACGAAATGAGAAATCGGAGTCCGGTAAAAGCAGATCACGCACGGTCCGTGCCCAGGGGCGCACGACCCGTGCGTGATTTACCAAAATCACACAGCCAACCCGAAGAGGACGCACGATCCGTGCCCAGGGGCGCACGACCCGTGCGGCCTGTTCTGTTACTGAATTCTAGTTTCTCATTCCGCTTTCCATTTCTCGCCCAAATCGAATTCCGATCGTTCTCCAACCTGAAAACGGATTTAATAAACAACATTCCAGACCATATTCCAGTGAAAGCACTTAAAATCACAATTTTGCAAATTGTTCAACAATTCAATAAAAATCGTAAAAACACAATATTGCTCAAAATGGTTTTCGGTTCCAAAATCTTTCGAAAATTGATAATTGCCTTATGACTCAACCCGATATAATTTCAAGACACGAAAAATATCCCTATCCGTGAGTAGAACTCACCCGGTTGACGATCCCGCGAGAAATCACGCCGGAACACGAACGGCCGGATTGTAACCACTCGAACAATCCCCGTAGTCACGTACACGCTCCTAGTGTCTCCGCATCTGAACTCGATGGGTCCCACATGCACCATCAGTAACTCGATCAAATCCTTGTTACTGAACACTCATCCGGTACTTGAGTTGACGACCCTCGAGAATTATGACGAATCGAACTCAAATTTGACGAACGGCATACTAGCTTCCATTTCCATTTCCCAGAATCAGGACCCAATTTTGCAATAAGCATAACTTGGTCAATCTGTGACCAAATATACTCAAATCAGTGCCCATTGTGAAGATAGTTTCGTCTACTTTCATATGGAAGAAGTTTCACGCGCATGCATCCAGTAGATTGAGAGATATCACCGAAACTATGTGACTGGTTCAGTACAGTGGCAGATTCTGAAACCGTAACTTGGGGACAAGATATCTCCTTCATTTCTCCATGAAATCATACGGTTCTTGTGCCCAAAATGAAGAGATTTGTGTCTAGTTTCCAGAGGGACAAGAATCACGATCATCGGAGTAGTGTACAGTGAGATACGATGAGAACAATGGAGGGTATCAAAACTGTTTTTACCCAGAAATTCTGATGAACTTCAATCATCATATTATATCACTTGCAACCACGAATTTGATGTTTCCATCCTCTGTACCAGAAGCTCCATAACCTTCAAAACACCTTCCAATTCACTACATAGGTTCAGAATCTTTTTCATAAAGGTTTCAAATGAACATGCAAGGCATTAGAGTGGTTAAAAACTTTGGAAATTCCACATGAAGTTCCATGGATCAGAAATGGCAAGAAGAGTTAGGGGATGAATGTGGAGCTGAGACTTGGGTCATTTGATAGAGCTCAAAAATCTGAAGGGAGAGGAAAAGGAAACACTTACATGCAACCAGAAACTCTGAAGTTCTCTTCACTTCTTCCTCCCTCCTCTATCGCCCCACTCTCTTCTCTCTATTCTCCTTTCTCAGCTTTTGGCTTTTCTGTTTTCCAGTTGCTGGAAATGTGAACATGTGAATGGGTCAGCTGGTTACTGAGTTGGGTTAATGAGCTGAGGGTAATTTAAAAGTACAATGACCAAAAGACCCCTTTTTTTTGCTTAAATCCTCACTTAAGCTTAAATTTCAGTCAATAATGCATCTACTCCCATCATTAGCAATTTACTTAGTTAAATCCCTTGGGTCGACTAACAACTATAGCCATGACCTCTTTCTAGATCGATCCAACGACATTTAGTGAAATGACTATTTTACCCTTGCGCTCTAATTGTTCATTTAAATTATGACTAAGCCACAATTAAATGTAGAGTAGGACCCTTTTGGGACTTTTCCTCGACTATTCTTCGCCGAGACACGACCAATTATTCCCACAAATAATTAAATCGGTCTTAGGCTTCATAGATCAAGTCCTAAAAAAATTAGGGATGTTACACACCAGCCCCCAGAGTGGCCTTCAAATCACGCTCGCAGAAGAAGAGGCTATAGAGGGCAAGGGCTTTCCATAGAATGAGGGAGACACTCTAGATGTTCACCTCTTCCAGAAAAAGGAATACAAAGACCACCCCCATAGCTTCTGTGGCCGCGGCGTTGGAACAGGCCTTCCCAAAACCAATCGAGGACACAGTGTTGGAGCCGCAAACTTCTGTGGTAGTCGTGCCCATTTATAAAGAGGAAATGCCCAACACCATGATAGGGGTGGTAGATACAGTCAATAGCCCTCTCACCGAGGAAGTGATAGAGTGTCTGTATGGTCCTCACACTCCCGGACAGCCTCAGCCAATCAGTGCACCCCCTGTTGAGGGAACTTTGACTGAAGAAGAAATTGCGGAAGATGACCTCTTGGGGGAAGAAGAAGAGAACCCCTTTGGTCCATTGGATTTTGATGGGAATTCCCTAACGGGGTCGATACTGGATGACATAATGGACGGAGAAGATGGGAAATTCTGTGTTGACATAGATATGGTGGGTCTCCTACCACCAGAATTCTAGGGACTAGTCACAGAAGGAATGCTCTTTAAGAAGCCTACGGAAAACATGACAAGACATTTGAAGCCTCTCTACATCAAAACCCATTTGAATGGGAAACTATTTAACCGGGTCTTTGTGGATGGGGGAGCTGTGCTGATTATCATGCCATTGGCAACAATGAATAAATTGGTAAAGAATGCAGAGGATCTCATTCCTTCCACCATGACTATGACTAGTTTCATGGGCCACCCATCTCACGTCTTGGGGGTGTTGGTGACTGATGTGACGGTTGGGTCTAAGGTGACTTGTTCGGCCTTCTTCGTCATTGAAGGGAAACCCTCATATGCTGTGATTTTGGGAAGGAATTGGATCCATACCAGCGAATGTTTTCATTCCACTCTGCACCAGAAGCTGATGATATGGATAGGTGATAAGGTGGAGATAGTAGAGGCCGATCCCAATCCGTTCCCTACCGAGGTGAAGATGTTTGAAGTTGTCTTCTACTCCCCGAATTTTCACCCCATCTCCGTTCCAAGGAATTACGAGGAGGGGGGTATAGAATCATATGAATGGACTAAGAAGGGATTTGAATTCAAAATGTTGGCTGACCCACGGTCTAGCAGTGAGAATAATGATTAGTCTCCCAATAGAGGTACAAAGCCCGCTGGATCGGCTGTATGTCTTCCAAATCGAATCCAGCATTGAAGAGGCTATGTTCGGTGCAATGTGTGAAGAAGACGGGCTCTCAGAGTACTCTTGCCAAGGGGCTTCGGATGACCCGATAACGGGATGTTGGCCGAGCCTCCCCACATCGAACCAATTCAGAGGAGGATACCCACATTTAAAACTCAAGACCCTCTGGTAGAGGTGAACTTAGGGAGTGAATGTGAGCCAAGAATGACTAAGGTCAGTGGCAAGTTACAGCCTCAACTGCGAGATCAGGTGGTAGCTTTGATAAAGAAGTACCGTGAATGCTTTGCATGGGACTACCATGAGATGTCAGGCCTTGATAGAGCCTTGGTATAACATAGGCTTCCCATCAAGGAAGGTTTCAAACCCCAGAAGCAGCCACCGAGGAGATTCAACCCACAGGTGATGCCACAGATCAAGGCTAAGGTAGAGAGATTGCTGAAAGTAGGGTTCATAAGAACCGCCAGGTACGTAGAATGGTTATCTAACATAGTCTCTGTGATCAAAAAGAATGGCCAGGTACGGGACTGTATTGATTACAGGGATCTGAACTTGGCCACTCCGCAAGATGAGTATGGTATGTCGCGGCTAAAAATGCCATCTTCACTTTTATGGACGGCTATTCTAGTTACAACCAGATATACGTGGCCGAGGGTGACACCCATAAGACTGCCTTTAGGTGCCCCGGTGCCTTAGGTATCTATGACTTGTTGGTGATGCCATTCGGCCTCAAAAACGCAGGGGCCACGTATCAAAGGGCCATGAATTCTATTTTCCATGACCTCATTGGTAAAAGCATGGAAGTGTATATTGACGATGTGGTAGTCAAATCCAAGAGTTTCAAGGCCCACCTTGTTGAGCTTCAACAAGCTCTAAAACGGACGAGACTCCACAATCTCAAGATGAACCCCACTAAATGTGCTTTTGGCGTATCTGCAGGAAATTTTCTAGGCTTCTTGGTGCACAACCAAGGCATTGAAGTAAACAAGAACAAAGCTCGAGCCATCTTAGGGGTAAGGGATCCCAGAACCAAGAAGGAGCTACAGACTTTACTGGGCAAGATCAACTTTTTGAGGAGATTTATCGCTAACTTACCTGGAAAGATGAAGGCTTTCTCACCCTTGTTGAGGATAAAGAACACCGAGGAGATGGTATGGGGAATCAAGCAACAGGAGGCCTTTGACCAAATCAAAGTTGCCTTAACTAATCCCCTTGTCCTGGTAACTCCGCAGCCAGGGAAGCCCTTAAAGCTATACATTGCGGCCGAGGACCAAGCTATCGGCTGCTTGTTAGCCCAAGATGATGATAATTATGCCGAGCGTGCTATATATTATATTAGTAGGATTCTCAAAGATGATGAAACTAGATATTCTCCTATTGAAAGATTTATCTGTCTTTGTTTAATGCCTGTACTAAACTTGAATATTACCTTTTACCTAACGAAGTTTTGGTTGTGTGCAAAGTGGATATTATTAGATATCTTCTTAATTGGCTTGTCTTGCAAGGAAGATTTGAAAAGTGGGCCATTAAGTTAAACGCGTTTGCCTTAACCTATGTGCCGCTAAGACCCCTTAAAGGACAAGCTCTGGCTGATTTCTTGCCTCAGCATCCTTGCGTGGAGGTACACAATTCGCCAGCCGATCCTGCCATCTATTTGGGGTTGAAGCCTTGGGTCCTCATGTTTGACGTTTCAAGCACCCAAACGGGGGAAGGCATTGGCGTGGTAATCACCAGCGCCCCTGCGGTAAAACATGGAGGTTCATGTGCAGGATAGGAGATCAGGCTTCCAACAATCAGGCAAAATATGAAGCCTTGATCATGGGACTCGATATCCTGGACACCATGAAAGCCCAGTACGTAGATGTCGAAGGTGACTCCCAACTGGTGATTAAACAGATTACTGGGGAATACAAGTGCTACAACACGAAGCTCAAGCAGCGAATGACTTGGCCTAGCAAGCCTCGGGGTACAAGGAGTTGGTGGTCGAGGTAATGCAACAAGAAACATTGGTTCCAACCGAGGGGGATCCTGCCAATGCTTGGATTGGGGTATTGACAGAGTACCTTCATAATCCAATGGCTAGCATTGACTTTAAGGTCAAACAGAGGAAACTTAAGTACATCTTGATATGGGACAACCTTTATAAAAGGAGCACCAATGGGGTATTATTACGGTGCCTCAAAAGGAAAGATGCTTATATGGTGATGGCACAAGTCCACGCAGGGATATGTTGTGCGCACAGATCTGGCCCGGTCATGAAGTGGCTCATCTATAAGCATGGATACTATTGGCTGACGATCACGACCGATTGCTTCCAGTTTGCAAAGGGTTGTGAAGCGTTCCAGTTACATGGACCAATCCAAAGAGTGCCTGCAAATGAACATCACCCCATGGATTTAATCAGCAAGATATACCCTCTAAGTTCAAAGGGCCATAATTTTATTATTGTAGCCACTGATTACTTCACTAAATGGGTGGAAGTCGTGCCTTTAGGCAGTGTCAATCAGGCTGCAGTGATTAAATTCATAAAGAACCAAATCATATACAGATTTCGTATCCCTAAAACCATCATGGCCGATCAAGGCACAATGTTCACCGGTGAACAAGTGGTGGACTTTGCCCAAGAGTATGGCATCAAGATGAGACACTCGTCTCCTTATTATGCTCAAGCTAATGGACAAGCTGAGGCTACCAACAAAATCATCATCGAACTCATCAAGAAAAACATAGAGGACAAGCCTCCACGGCCACAGGGGAGACTCCCTATCGTTTGGTATATGGTCAGGATGCCGTGTTGCCACTTGAAATCAGTGTAGCATCATTAAGAGTGGCTCGGCAACACTCACTTAACATGGAGGAGTACCAATAGGCCATGTTGATGGAGTTGGACTCGGTGGACGACGATAGGCTGGCTGCTCTCAGTAGGAAAGAAATGAACAAGGCCAAAACGGCCCGGGCTTACAAAAAACACGTCAAGCCAAAGAAGTTTCTTGAAAGTAACCTCGTTTGGAAGACTATTCTGCCACTTGGGAAGAAAGACCCCTAGTTTGGCAAGTGGTCCCCGAATTGGGACGGGCCCTACATTGTGAGTGAAGTGTTCAACGGTGGGGCATACCATTTGATTACACTAGACGGAGAAGAGTTTGAAACAAAAATCAACGGCAAATATCTTAAAGCGTATTATCCTACTCTTTGGGAAAATATGCAAGGAAAAGAAAATTGGTGATCAAGGAGTGAAAATGTCAAAGTGGCACGCCACACACCGGTGGCCTAGTGAGAAAACAAAAGGGGGTGGAGTACTGGCAGAAGGGAGAGCAGCTAGATCAAGGTTGGCCGCCATGGAGGATTCGACCGCAGGGGAAGCAACTGAAGAACTTACCAAACGAGCATGTAGTCTACCCCATGAAGAGACCGCAGATTGAACCTCACTCTGGCCACGCTCCCGATCATAAACAAAAACCCTTTTCAGGGACTCTAACTCCTTAATACGTTGATCCAGGGGTTTGCTGAGGTTGTTCAAATGGGTCTGTTCTGCTGCGACCATGGTAAGCTAGTTTGCCGCCTCCTCCTGCTGAGGGCGCTGGGCCTACAGCTCCTGGTGTAGCTCTACCAAAGATGTTTCAACTTCTCCAATGCGGCGCCTGGTCGCCTCTTCATCGGCTAGTGCCAATCTGCGCTCTGCCTCCTTCTCGCCGTAGCCTATAAGATGCATCTTCCTCTCGGCCTGCAGGATATTCAAACGATCCAGTGCTTGTTGGGTAGCATCCTGAGTGGCTTTGGACGACGAGTAGATCTGGGAGATCTCTGGGAGCCGGTAGGCTATGTCCTTTAAGACCTCCCTCCGCTGCTCCGGAAAATCCCCCGAAGATGCCATCCTAAATGCTAAGGATCGTAAATCTGAGAGTTGGTAAGATCTGTAATTATTCCTCCTTAATGGGCTTCTTCTAGTTTTTGCACCTCATCTGCCGAAGGAGGAATCAGCTGGGATAGGCTCTAAGAGAAAAAATACTGAGCCACCTCTGCCTCAGTTACTTGTTTAGGGTCTGGATGAGAGGGAGGAATTGGAGGTGAACGTACTAGTGGAGGGGAATTCTGAATCGAAAATGGAGGCTCCTCAGAGACTAGGGATCGGCCGCCTGTAGTCAAAGACAAAGATGAGAAAAGTGAAAGGCCAACAAGAAGGAGGAAAGAGAACAGGGAAAGTACCATACCTTGGACTTCTTGGAAGGGCGAGGGGTGTCTTCTTCCTCCACAGGAGCTCTCTTCGCCGCTGGCTGTGAGGAAACCTACGGTGGGGCCCGTCGAGTAGATAACCGCTAGAAGGTGATAGGGCCATCTTCATCATCCTCCACATCATGACCACCAGAAGATTCTGCCACTAAAAAGGGGATAAAGATAAGGAAGAAAGAGGGTGCAAGGAACCTTGCAAAATAGGCATCATTGCTATTTATAGTCGTGAGGCGCAGCCGACGTGTCCTTGGGAACCGTAGCGCAGCCTTTTTGATTAGCGCGAAGCGCCAAGTGTCACATAATGGTAGTTAAGTCTCTTCAAACCGTCATATTAAATCATATCAAGGTTGTACCATCAGTCACGTCCTCACGGCCATACGACAGCACAAAAAGGGGGGCAATTGTTAACACCCAAAAATAATTAAGTCGTGGGCCGAGGGGTGAGAGAATAGAGAAAAGGACCAGGGTGCTGAGGCAAGCCATTAGACAAAATCATAAGAGATGTTTGCTGGAAGAATGGACCCAAGAGAGGGCCTCGGGGCAAATCACAATGTAAACTCGCCGAGGAAGGGATATGCCCGGGGGATAGTAAACGAGGCCGAGGGAGAGTAAAGTCTCAGCCTATAGAGTACCACGACCATGATGGCTTGGGTGCCTAGGTTCATGGCTGCAGACCGAGGACAAGGGTCGACCGAGGAACTAAATGGCCGAGGTATGGCAGGCTTGCTTGGAAGGCAAGAGAGAGGAAGCACGTGGACAGAACGTGGGACCTGTTGAAGATCAAGCGAAGGAACGAAGCCTTGAAAAGCAGAGCGAGTGAGTTTTACCCCACTAAGCGTGCTAGTGGGATCGTGGGTAGTTACTCCGCCTCTTTAGGGCTTAGGAGCGGTGATAGGCGTTGATCTTTAATTGATCCAACGGTAGGCAAGTGTCCGCTCGGATAGTGGCCGATGAGGACCTATGTATATATAGGAAGAGGAATGATTGTAAAAACACACACATCAATACAAAAACTCTATTTTTTATATGCTTTATCTTCTTTTACCGCACTTTACTTTTATCTTTATGCATTAGGCCAGTAGATAATCCAACCCTCGCGTCCTATTCACTCAACCTGGCCCTTTCTTGAGGAGTCAGGAAACCCACAGTCGAGGAGAAGAGTTCCCTCCTCGGCGCAATTGCTTGAAGAACATAGGAATCGAAGACTGTCCAAACCTCTGGCCGACGCCACGGCTAAGAGCTAAGAGTTTGACGACTACACCCATTCAAGTGGGGTTTAATATAGAGGGACTTCAAGTGTCTGGTCATGTTTGTTGTAGGCTTCTCGAACAACATTCCTTTGTCTGGTCCTTATTTCCCCAGAATTCAGGTGGCAGAAGTCCCACCATTTCAATGCCAGCAAAGAACTCTCCATCGTCTCCGTCCATGATGTCATCTAGGATTGACTCTGTTATGGAATTACCATCAAACTCTTAGGTCCTAGCCGTAGGTTCAGCCAGGGATTTGGACAGTCTCTGATTCCTCTATTCTTCAAGCGATTGCGTGGAGGAGGAAACTCTGCTCCCCAACTGTAGGTTTCAAAACTCCTCCAAATAGTGTCAGGTTGGGTAGAGGGGACGCGAAGATTGGATTATCTATTGGCTAATACATAAAAGTAAAGTAAAGTAAAGTGCGATGAAGATAAATTGCGAGAGAAAAATAAGTTTTGTATTGATTGATTGTGTGCATATTTTACAAGTATTCTTCTGTATATATATATATATATATATATATATATATATATATATATATATATATATATACACAAAGGCCCTCGTCGGCCACTAAGCGAGCCAACATTTTCCTACCGTTGGATCAATTGAATATCAATGGGGGTGCCAAAACCTCTTCGCTACACTCCTCAAGGCTTCCCTCCTTCGTTTAACCTTCCACTGCTCCCACGTTCTATCCACGTGCTCTTCCTTGCCTCGCAAACAAGCCCTCTTTTCCGCAATCATATACCCCCTCGGCCGATCCTTGTCCTCGGCCTGCAACCATCAAGCTTAGGCTAACCAAGCTATTGTGGCCGAAGCACTATGTACGTTGAGACTCGCTCTACTTTAGCTCTATCTGATGTCCCTCGAGCTCAATCCCTCCTCGGGGCGTTCACATTGTATCTTGCCTCGAGCTTCATCCATTATCCCTCGGGCTCAATCTCTCCTCTAGGAATTTATACTGTCTTTTACCTCGAGCCCCTCTTTTGAGATTGTTCCTTCGGCAAATATCTTCTTTAAATTGTCGGGTGACTCGCCTCGGTGTCTTGGTCTCTCTTGAGTTCTATTTCTCCACCCTCGGCCAATGACTTAATTTATTTTCGGGTGTTAACAATATCGTATGAAATGGAGATGTATCTGTTCCATCCACTTAAAGACCTAAAACGTGGTACCCATGAATACTTTACGCACATTAGTGGGGAAACCACTTTGGTTTGTAGGTAAGCTGGGGTAGTCGATCTGTTTTTGTGAATATGGATTTAAGATAGTCTACAGTATTTCCACTTTATTAAGATTGGACAGTACTTATTTTAGGAAGGTGAGTTCCGCTTTATTAATCCCCGAAGACACTTACTTTGTTGAGGTGCATTCCGCTTTATTAAGCCCGAAAGGCACTTAACTTTGGTGAGATGTGTTCCGCTTTATGAAGCCCAGAAGGCACTTTAGTTTGGCGGGGTGCATTCCGCTTTATTAAGCTCGAAAGTCACATTATGATTATGGCTACCCTTATGGGTTTAACTTTGATTTTGACAAGTCTTTGTTAATATCGGGGTGACAAATGTATACTCTTCATTTAATCTCTCTCACTTCGTACATTTTTTGCCGGGTAGGCCGGTTGAAGTATTGTACTTGCTATGTTCCTACCCCTTAACGGGAATCTTATTGCTCCTCGACTTTCTTAACGTTTTGGTTCCTCCTTTCGCAGTTGCTCTCCTTGGGTACGATGGTGAGATTTCAGCCTGTAATATTCTGATTAGGCCCCGGCTTGCCTATCGTATCGAAAGCAGGGAATTGGGCATACTCATTAGAGTTGCTCTTTCTCTTTTCTGGTCTTCCTTAAGTAGCAAAGAGCTTCGCGTTTGCTTTCAACTTCTTGTTCGGCCCTTCAGGGATGACTTCACGCTTCAGGTCGCCACGTTTGTTGTGGTTGGTCAAGGTGACTAGGTTGACTTTAGTCTTCTAACCATGCCTTTTCTTAGAGGTATCAGGAGTAGATCCTTCATGGTCTTTCTTGAGAGAGAGGAAATAGCATCCTTTGTCTAAACCTAAGTCGGCATTCAGCATAATGATCTCTTCCTTTACTAAATATAACTTCATCTTAAGTTGGACGGTAGGGGCTAATGCTTCCAGTCGACCCAAAGTCGTCCTTCCAATGATGCAGTTATAGACTGATGGATGCGAAAGGAACAAGAAAGCAGTCTTGATGGTTCGTGTGAGAGGTTCATCACCATAGGTCACCATTATCTCGATATACACAGGAGGCCCTATCTTCGATCCGTTGAACCTAGGAAGGTCCGACCCTCGATAGGGGGTAAGGTCTTCCTTTGAGATGCCTAGCTTGGCAAACAGATCAACGAACATTATATCTACCAAAGGGATGTACTCCTTATGCTTTCCATCCAAGAGGTCCTTCTTTAAAAGAATAATCAGTTTTACCGGCCAGGACTTTCCGGCGGATTTTTATCCGCCGCAAACTTTCTGGCGGATTGTATCCGCCGGAAACTTACCGGCGGAATTAGGGACTTTCCGGCGGATTTATCCTCCGCAAACATTTCCGACGGATTTCGAGGTATTTCCAGCGGATCTGGTTTACGAAAAAAAATTGAAAAAAAATCAAAATCCGCCGGAAATGCCTCGAAATCCGTCGGAAATGTTTGCGGCGGATAAATCCGCCGAAAAGTCCCTAATTTGGCTGGTAAGTTTGCGGCGGATAAAAATCTGCTGGAAAAGCCTGGAAGCACCAATTTTGAATTTCAAAAATCCGCCAGAAGTTACATTTCCGGCGGATTCGCCTTTTGACCGTTGATTTTCGTTTCCTCTATATAAATCTCTTCTCCACTTC
Source organism: Astragalus membranaceus (assembly GCA_039519185.1). Taxonomy (NCBI): domain Eukaryota; kingdom Viridiplantae; phylum Streptophyta; class Magnoliopsida; order Fabales; family Fabaceae; genus Astragalus; species Astragalus membranaceus. The sequence continues at coordinate 96,557,823 of CM076846.1, read as the reverse complement.
TTCTTCACACCTCTATCGATACTCTCATTCCCTTCAAAGAAACAGAGACATACGCCACTCTCTTGAGCATTGTCGGCAGCGGCTCCAAGAGAGTGGCGTATGTCTCCGTTTCTTTGTAAAGAAACTTCCACCTTGTCATTAACATCCCCTTCATCTTTTTCGTTAAAAGTAACATTGTCATGAACCTCCCCTACGAATTCCTCTCTTGTTAAGTTAGGGGATGATGCCGAGCGTTTGATGAGTGTAGACATTTACACACATCAAACGCTCTGTATCATCCTCCAACTTAACAACAGGTCCTTGGAGTTCCTCAAACTTTCTATTTAGAGCAAGGTAATCAAAATTGGACCGGACATTGAACCGGTAGAGGTAGCGGTTCAGGGGTTCTTGGGTTCAACCGGTTGAATCGGGGGTTCAACCGGAATTAATTAAATATATTATTTAATATTTTTATTAAATATATTATTTAAATTTTATTTTTTTATCAATAATCAAATTTTAAATAAAATAATCAATTAAAGTTTTTAATAAAATAATATTAATTTTTTAAATAAAATGATTTTTAAAAAATAATAATATTTATTTTTTAAAAATAATTAAATTTAAAAAAAAATGGTTTTTTCTGGCGGATTGGTGGACTTTTCGGCGGATAAACCATACGAATTTTTCTGGTGTTTTCCGGCAGATTTTTTCGACGCCACAAAATCCGCCGGAAATTTCCGATAGATAATCCGGCGGAAACCGTTAGCCACGAGCTGTCTCCCGGCGCCAAAAATCTGCCGAAAAGTCCACATTTTCGGCGGATTTTTGGCTTTTCCAGCGGATTTTGTCTGCCGAAAAGTCCAATTTTTCTTGTAGTGCTTATCCTCGAAAGTGAGGGTGGTCAGCCTGAGCCTACTTTGGTAGTTGGTGCGGATGCGATGCCCAATATTTCTTTCCATTTTCTTTTCATAGTTTTCCTCGTTTCCCTCCTTCAACGCGGTAGTCACCAAAGATTACCATGGTCACAAATCGGCCATTGGAAATTCTATTTTCCTCTTCAGATTCCAAGTCACTGTTTTCCCCTATTGAGTCTTTCCATCTTTGCAACGATCGAGAATGCTAATGTTCTTCGTCTTTCTTTGCATATTGGTCGGGCTTACCCTTCCGAATAAGCTCCTCAATATCGTCCTTTAGAGCATTGAATTTGTTCATGCCATGGACATTATTTTTGTGGTAGCGACAATACGTCTTCTTCGACATCCACTATTTCTCGAGGATAGGCTCTAGGCGCTTTATGTCTTGGAACTCGATATTGGCACATTCGACTAGAATCTTAGACTGAGAAACAATGGTTGGCGCATGTTCGGTATAGTTGGGACCTTTACCATGGGGCTCGTACTAGGGCTGCTCTAATCTCTGTTATGACTATTTTCTTGGGGTTGGGATTCTTTCTCTGCTACAGGTTTACTCAGCGCCCGAGTTGCTAATTCGTTTTCCTAATAGTCAATGAACTTAACTGAGCTCTGAAGGAATTCATTTAGATTCCTCATATTCACTCTTCTTCGCTGAACCTTTCGATGTACTTCCCGAGAGTTTCATTTTCTCCTTGGAGAATCGTCTTAAGCACCTTCTCCGATTTTGGCTTTACCCTTGAATCCGTTAAATGGGCGAAGAAGATATTGGCAAAATTGAACCAAGAAGATATTGAGTTCGGCTTAAGACCTCGATACCAAACCAATGCCGCTATGGAGGGGGTCATTGGGAAGATTTTGAATCTAAGTTCGTCTTCAGCACCTCAATAATGAAGCATCAGCTCAAAGTAGTCAACATGATCGCCGAGGTCTTCTACCCCATCATACATATTCAGAGTGGGCGGCTTCTCCATGGATTTCGTCTATCCTTTGAGTATATGGCCTGCGACGGGTGTAACACCCCTTTTCTACCCCTTAATTTGCACGTCATTATCAGAGTACTTTCATTTTCGAAAATAATATTTAATTAGTAGAAAAGAAATGTCACATCTTCATTTATAAAAAAACTCATCGCCTGCGCCATTAAAATTTGTGCACCAACGCAATCGTCACAAAAGTTAAACTTCAAAATAATCTCATCACAGCGGAAATAGCAATAACTCACCAAGGTCGCTCAAACACGTCTCAAAACATCAATAAAATCATTAAACAGCTAATTAAATAATTTATCAACTTCAACCCCGCCCCCTAGGTGTTACAATATCAGAGAGCGACTCAAACATCCCAACAGCTATAAAGGAAGGCAGCATGTCCTTCACTCGCAGTCACCTGCAGCGTTGCCACAATAGAGCAACATTCCAAGCAGAAGGGGTGAGAATTTTCAACAAAATATAATTAAGCATACAGTAGAGTAATATGAGCAAACTATCACACAACATCATCGTTAACATCAACTTCATCGTCATTACACACAAAACCAGAAATCACAATTCACATCACCCGTCATAAAAAAAATGTATGCGCATGAAAATGCAACCCACACCTGGGCATATGCATGATGGTACCATACTCGTCATAAATAGCCACTTGGGCACATCGTCACTGGTTTTCGTCAATAAGAGGCCGAAGCCTATTCGTCATAATATGCACATGCTATGAGACTCTATGGACGCATGTGCAATCATCAATTCACTCACCCGAAGTACTCGTCATCGTCACCATAAGACACTCATAGAGTGTATTCATCATAGTCACCATATTAAAATCACAACTCTTCATAAACAATCACATTCAAAAATTTGAGTAACAACATCTTTAAATCTTAGGTAACAATGCTCCTAAATTTTTAAGTAACAACACATTAAAAATTTAGGGGACATCCATTTAAATGTAAATAACTACACATAAAAATTAAGTAGCAACCTATTTAGATTTTCGAATAACAACATATTTAAAATTTTGGATAAACATTTCATTTTCATGCTTAGGAAGCATCACAATTAAACTTGAGAAGAACATCCCATTTTCCAAGTGGAAGAAACCTCACATTTTTAACCGGAGAAATAGTAATAGAATAACAGTTACATTTACACGCTCTTTTCTTTTACAAAGTGCAGAAAATTCGGTTAGTAAACGGCAACAAATCGAAGCTGGAAAACAGTGGCCTTTTAGCGTAAAACAGTAGCATTTTCTCGTCCAAAAACAGCAACTAAACAGTGGCCTTTTATGCGCAAAACAGTAGCATTTTTTTATTGACAAACAGCAGCATTATAATTAACATATAGCAACATTACAATTCTGCAAACAGCAACATTAATAATTAACAACAGCAGCATAAAAATTCTGCACACAGCAACATTAATATTTGACAAACAGCAACATAAAATTCTGCACACAGCAACAACAATATTTGACAAACAGCAACATAAAATTCTGCACATAGCAACAACAATAGTTGACAAACAGCAACATAAAAAATTATGCCAACAGCAACCTTACTAATTGACAAACAGCAGCATTTTATTATGGGGACAGCAACATAGTAAAATTCCAATTTCTTGGTCTCATTCAAATAATCATACTCACATCACTCAATTTATCAAAGTTGCTTTTCAACACCAACAATTCACCAACCTCAAATTTATCCACACCCCATTCACTAACAAAATTCGAAGTTCATCTTTTTCCTATCATAGGGGCAATTCGCAAAATTCATCTCCTCACATCATAAGGTAATTCGCATATCAACACAATAATTCAATCCATCATTCCTCTTAATATATAAGTTGCGAATTTAACCACTACCAAAAACCCACAAACCCTCCTTATACTCAATTACATTAAATTGAAAACGCTCACCCTTACCTCGAATTTGTATGCGCCGAAACAACGATGAATGAGTCACGTACAAATCCCCGCAACACAATGAGCCAAAGTCACCAAAAATCGCAGCAGCTCCCTCCTCTCCTCTTACGCAAACCGTGGCCTCACTAAGGCCATGGAGAAGACAACAACAATCATGAAAATGAGTGATTGAAACTTCAACACTTGCAAAGGAAGAAAAATCGAAGAGAAGGATCAAAGAAGCACATTACCTAAGGCCAAGATGAACCAATTTCTTCTTCTCCTCTTTGCTGGAAGTCGCGCGCCCTACTCCCTCTCACTCTCTCAATTTTGCTGCTTCTTTCTTTCTTGGTGGAATGAAACTAAAATTTTAGGTTTTGGGATAATTGGAATGGGCTTGGGCCACTTAATTGACTTGGGCCCTATTTACACCACTCTTCTTAATTCTTTTCACCTCCTGAAATAATACAATTATAACTTAATTATTCCACTTAAATAAATATTGTAATCCCTCAAATAACTTAATTAATTAATCAATTAAATTATTTTAGGGTGTTACAACTCTCCCCCACTTAGAGAATTTTCGTCCTCGAAATTATCTGAATCAAATAACTCTGGATAGGCCTCTTTCATCTTACTTTCCAATTCCCACGTCATGCTCTCACCCACGGCTCCCAACCAAACCACTTTCACTAAATTAATCTCTTTGCCTCTTAACACTTTTACTTCACGGTCGTCAATTCTAACTGGCACAGTCTCCACGGTGAGATTGTCTCGCACCTCCACATCATCTAGTTGAATCACATGAGACGGATCCGCAACATACTTCCGAAGTTGCGACACGTGAAATACGTCGTGCAAGTTCGAAAGGTTAGGTGGTAAGGCCACCCGATATGCAACATTTCCAACTCTCTCTGTAATCTGATACGGCCCGATGAATCGAGGAGTCAACATCTTCGATTTCAGTGCTCGTCCAACGCCAGTCATAGGTGTGACCCTCAAGAATACATGATCACCAGCTTCAAATTCTAAATCCTTCCTTCTCTTATCATGGTAGCTCTTCTGTCTATTCTGCGACGCTTTCATTTTTTCCCGGATCATCTTTACCTTCTCAGTAGTCTCTCTGACTAGCTCAGGTCCAAGTACTAAACTTTCCCCGGTCTCGTACCAACACACCGGAGTCCTACACCTCCGGCCATACAACGCCTCAAACGGCGCCATTCCGATACTGGAATGATAGCTGTTGTTGTAGGTGAACTCAATTAACGGAAGATGAGTATCCCACGCACCTCCTTGCTCTAGCACACATGATCTCAACAGATCCTCCAACGATTGGATTGTCCTTTCTGTTTGCCCATCAGTCTGAGGATGATAAGCTGAACTCAACCTCAATTTCGAACCCAACTCCTTCTGTAAACTACTCCAAAATTCCGAAGTAAACCTTGGGTCCCTATCCGACACAATGCACAAAGGAACCCCATGCAGCTTCACAATCACCTGAATGTAGATTTCAGCCAATCTCGACACTGGATACTTAATGCCGATAGGAATAAAATGAGCCGACTTTGTCAATCTATCCACAACCACCCAAATTGAGTCATGCCCTCTCACCGTATTGGGTAACCCAGTCACAAAATCCATGGAGATACTATCCCACTTCCACTCTGGAACATTCAACGGTTGCATCATTCCCGCAGGCTTCTGATGCTCGACCTTCGATTTCTGACAGGTCAAACACGAATACACAAACTGCGCCACGTCGCGCTTCAACCCAGGCCACCAGAACATCTTCTTCAGATCTTGGTACATCTTCGTCGCTCCAGGATGGATACTCAACTTACTCTTATGCCCTTCCTCAAGAATTGCTTTTCTCATTTCCTCATTTTCGGGAACACAAATTCTTCCACGATACCTCAGTACATTTTGCGCATCTACCTCGAAGTCCTCATTCTCAGCCTGACCAATCCCACTCATCAGATCAACTAATTTCACATCTAACTTCTGCGCTTCTCGGATACTAGCCATAAAATCATTGCCAATTTTCAACATACCCAACCTGACACTCTGAGGTGTGACTTCACACACTAAACTCATGTCCCGGAATTGCTCAATTAACTCAAGCTCTCTAGCCATCAATGCCGACATGTGCAAAGTCTTCCGACTCAGCGCATCCGCAACCACATTCGCTTTTCCCGGGTGATAACTCAATTCAAAATCATAATCTTTCAATAGTTCTAGCGACCGGCGCTGCCTCATATTCAATTCTTTCTGATCGAACAGATACCGTAGACTCTTGTGATCACTGAATACCTCAAACCTCGATCCATACAAGTAATGTCTCCAAATTTTCAATGCGAATACCACAGCAGCAAGTTCTAAGTCGTGAGTAGGGTAATTCTTTTCATGAATTCTCAATTGCCTCGACGCATAAGCGATCACCTTCCCATTCTGCATAAGCACACCACCCAAACCCATCTTAGACGCATCACAATAAACCACAAACGGTTCAACCGGATTAGGCAGGGTCAACACTGGAGACGTAGTCAACCTCTTCTTCAGCTCATTGAAACTTTCTTCACATCGGTCATTCCAAACAAAGGCCCTACCCTTGCAGGTCAATTGAGTCAATGGCAGAGCCAACTTCGAGAACCCCTCAATGAATCTTCTATAATAACCCGCCAATCCCAGAAAACTCCTTATCTCTGTAACTGACTTTGGAGACTCCCATTGCAACACCGCATCAACCTTAGAAGGATCCACTGCAATCCCCTCCCTAGAAATCACATGGCCGAGAAAACTGACTTCTTTCAACCAAAACTCACACTTGGACAACTTCGCATACAACTTTCGATCCCTCAGAATTCCTAACACCAACCTCAGATGTTCCGCATGTTCCTCTTCTGACTTAGAGTAAATCAGAATGTCATCAATGAAAACTACCACAAACTTATCCAAGTACTCACGGAAGATTTGGTTCATGTATCCCATGAATACCCCCGGCGCATTAGTCACGCCGAAAGGCATAACGGAATACTCATAATGCCCATATCTTGTCCTAAATGCCGTCTTCTGGACATCTTCATCCTTGACCTTGATCTGATGATAACCAGACCTTAAGTCAATCTTGCTAAATACTTTAGCACCCACTAACTGATCCATCAAGTCATCAATTCTTGGCAACGGATACTTGTTCTTGATTGTAACTTTATTTAACTGCCGATAGTCTACGCACAACCTCATACTACCGTCTTTCTTTTTCACTAGCTGTTAGACTTGAGAGTCTATAAAAGTAACCTTAGAGGGGGGGTGAATAAGGTTATAGGTGATTAATGGATTCTTTTTCAATTTAAAAAACTTTTTCGATATTGGTTTGGATTAAATGCGGAATAATAATATTTGACCAATATAGAAGGAGAAGAGGAGTAGAATTAGATGATGGACAGATCAATATTGTATACAGCAATAAAATAGATAATGAGAAGAGAGATCAGGATAAGATTACAATATGATATATTTGCACAGTTATATTGAGAAAATGATAAGCAGTTATATCCAGTATATGATAATAATATTATAAGCAAATAAAGTGCAAAATATAAAGAGATAGAGAAGAGAGAGAGAGACACAGCAATTTAGCGAGGTTCGGGATAAAACCCCTACGTCCTCGGCCTTAGGCTTTTCAACCCTTGGACTTAGTAACCACTATATTGAAGAGAGTTTGATACAAACAGTCGACCCCAATATAAGTGAATCTCAATTCCCCTGAATTGAGAACCCAAGCACTCTTGCTAAGGATTTCTAAACCAACTCAATAACCCTATTGAGAGACCCAAGTACACAGCCCAGGTTTTCAAAACACCAACTCAATCACTTGATTGAGAGACCCAAGTACAAAGCCCAGGATTTCAAAAACACCAACTCAATCACTTGATTGAGAGACCCAAGTACAAAGCCCAGGATTTCAAAAACCACCTACTCAATCACCTGATTGAGAGACCCAAGTACAAAGCCCATGATTTCAAAAACACCTTGAAATAAAATAAATTACACAATAGAGTTCTATGATCCAATCACTTCAGAGAATGAGTCAGTTTAGAAACTGAGAGAGATGAGTGATCTTAGGATATTATGGATGCTCTATAAGATGAGGGATGATCTTGCTTTTGCAACCACTTCAAAATTGATATAACAATAGAAGTTGAGGTTGCTTGAAAGCTTTTAAAAAATATAGATATGATTTTGAAAAACAAAGCTTTTTGAAAAGCAAGATTCAAAACAGTTGGAGCACAGGATCTCAGATCTAGATCTATAAACAGCTTTTGAAAAAAGATATAACAATTTAAAATCAAAAGCTTATAAAAATAAAACAATGAAGAGCAATAGATCTATAGAGATTCGAATATGAGAAAGTAGAGAAGAAATTGTGAGAATAGGTGTTGGGATTTAGAATTGAAAACACACACCTATTTATAGGTTTGAAAAAGGATAAAATTGTCATTTTTCATTTATGAATGAGTGAATCGATTCATAGGTGATACACTATGAAGTGTGAATCGATTCACACAAATATATGGAAGGTAAGGTATTGGCTTGTGAATCGATTCATGAGGTTAGGCAATTTAGAAGGAATCGATTCACACTTTTATTTTAGGAAAGAAATGTGGCTCTCTTTTAGGCTAGATGCATTGTCAATCAAAAAAGGAAGTCATGAATCGATTCACATGAGAGTGAATTGGCAAGGCATAAATCGATTCATGTTGTCAAGATTTAGGGAAGTCATGAATCGATTCATGCATCAAAGGAAACAAGGAGGAATCGATTCATACCTTCACAAAATCATTTTTTAGGGTTTTAACTTTCAAAAAATATTTTCTAGGGTTTGGTTTTCACCATGCAATTTATTTTTTGAAAGACTTTTCAAAATTCTTTTTTTTATGCATCATGTATGATTAGAAAAGATCATCTCTCTCAATATCTAAAGTGTCACACACTTTAGGTGATAGGACCTTTACAAAGAGTCCTAAAAAAAGGCTTAGACACAAAATAGGGTTTTGAACTTCTTATGATGCTTCTTCTTCAAGCTTCTCCTTTTTGAGTCTTCTTCCTTTTAAATTAAGTCCTGCACTTTGCTCAATGTGAAAGATTAGTAGATATATGTAATTTGTTATCATTCAAAATAAAGGACTGTTTTACCCTTGGTTCAACAAACTCCCCCTTTTTGATGATAACAAATTACATTATGCATAGGGATTAAAAATCTTAAAAAAAGGCTCCCCCTAAGCATATGCATAACAATAATCAGCATAATACCACATATAACATGAGCATAATATTTTCTCCCCATATATAACATGCATAATAATATTCTCTCCCCCTTTGTTTTCATCAAAAAGGAGGTGGGGTGAAAAAACATTTTATAAACTAGCATAATAAATAAGCAGTATTGCATAGCATATGATATATCAAAAACAGTAGTTCATGCTATGCTCCCCCTTACTTGGTGATCCCCCTTAATAATTTTAGAATGCAAGGCTTTAGTAAAAAGAGGGTGGATCATCATGGTTTTAAAAATATGATACCCAAGATAATCATCCTTGGTTCAACAATATAGGTATCATTTTTAACAACAAATATGTTGCATCACAAAATCCAGCACAATAGAGAGAAGAAAAAAACTTTGATGCACACAAAGAAAATTTATTTCACACAAGTGATAAATTATTCTTAAGGTGAATAGAACTTTTCCAATCTAACCTTCACCGGTGATTCTTCCTCTATTGTTGATATTACTGGTCACATGACTGCTGTTTCTGAGTATTAAGAATCTTTTTGCGTCTCCAGTCATGAACTTTGAGTCTCTGCTATCAAGGTATTGATCTGTCCCCCATACCTTGTAGCATACCTGCACTAAGATCAAGTAGAAAATTTTGGTACCCAATTCTCTTTGGGTCCTTTGGGGTTAGTCATCAAGGGGTTTGCTTTCACAATCCACCTTGGTTTCTTCCAAGTAGGTACAAGGGTTCCAAGCTCACATATTTTACGGATGGGGCATGAAGAGGAGCTATGGTTTCCCTTTTGGCAATATGTGCATTTGAAGATAGTAGGTTTATGATTAGAGGTAGAAGCTACAAAGGTGATATTTTTGTTTGAGCTGGAGGTGGTGGAATTACCTTGGTACCCAATACCTCTCCTATCAACATATTCATGTTGGGAGTGAAGTAGCTTGGTTAAGGTCTTTTCACCAACTTCATACTTTTTCAAAGATTCTTTCAAAAATTCATTTTCAACCTTGGCTTTTTCAAAATTTTGTTTAAGCTCAAGAAACTCAAGGTTGACAGATTTATGTAGTTCATTCTTTAATCTATCTACTTCATTTTCAAGTGTCTCAATTTGAGTGAGCATGCTTTTGTTACTCTTTGCCAATTTCTTAGATTTTAACAAAAGAGTTTCATGTTCAGAATAGAGAGCATCAAAAGCCTCACTTAAATCGTGACTACTATACGCACCATCAGATAGATCATCATGTATAGAAGAATCAGAAAGACTAGAAGAGTTAAGGCTTACCTTAGATGAGTCATTTGCCATATGACAAACACCATTTGCAATTTGCTCTTCTTCGTCTGTGTCACTATCAGAGCCAAGACAATCCCATATAGTAGCCTTAGGTGTTTCACATGCCATGAGACAGATGGCATTTGCAACTTCCTCTTCTTCACTGTCAGAATAGTTGTTCCATGTAGCCTTCTTAGCTTTCTTGGATTTCTTTGAGTTATTTCTCTTTTCAAGTTTGTTGAATTTCATGAATTCTTCAAATAATTCAGCCATGTCTTCATCATCAGATTCTTCATCAGACTTACTTTGTTTCCTTGCTACTTTAGGAGTTTTAGCAGCAAGGGCAAGAGATTTCACCACTTCCTTTTCTTGATTCTTTTTAGCAGCCAATACTACCTCAAAGGCTAGCAATGATCCAATAAGGTCTTCTTGAGGTAAAGTGCCAATGTCTTTGGCTTCGGTTATAGCACAAGTCTTAGGGAAGAATTCACCAGTTAAGGATTCAAGGATCTTTCCATTCAAATCCTTGTTGGTGTATTTCTTTCCTAAGGCCCTCAAGTTGTTTACAATTAAATTTAATCTCTGATGCATTGCTGCGACAGACTCACCTTCTTTCATTTTAAAACTTTCATATTCAGAGGTGAGAATTCTAATTTTAGAATCTTTTACCTGGCTTGTCCCGACATGAGTGGCTTGAAGGCAGTCCCAGATTTCCTTTGCACTTTGACACCCTTTTACTCTACCATATTCTTCTTCACAGAGTGATAGATGAAGGATATTCATGGCCTTTGCATTTAGGGATATCTTGTCAAGCTCAGATTTTCTTAACTCACTTAGGTCGATGGTGTAGATGTCTTCTACCGGTACTTCTTCAGCTTTGCCGGTGGCTTGAATTTTTGAAGTGTCACCATCAGTATTACCTGGTTTTGTGATTTTGATCTTCATCGGGATTAGAGGACCATCCACTATGATTCTCCATAGAGTGAAGTCAATTGCCTGCACATGACATTTCATACGACTACTCCAGTAATCATAGTTAGTACCATCAAATAGAGGAGGCCTATTAGAGGACATTCCTTCTTTCATGAATGAACCCATAATCACAGATATATAACAGGATTAATTTAAATTGCGAGATGTAAAGCTCTAAAGCAATTACTAGCTACTGATACCACTTGTTAGACTTGAGAGTCTATAAAAGTAACCTTAGAGGGGGGGTGAATAAGGTTATAGGTGATTAATGGATTCTTTTTCAATTTAAAAAACTTTTTCGATATTGGTTTGGATTAAATGCGGAATAATAATATTTGACCAATATAGAAGGAGAAGAGGAGTAGAATTAGATGATGGACAGATCAATATTGTATACAGCAATAAAATAGATAATGAGAAGAGAGATCAGGATAAGATTACAATATGATATATTTGCACAGTTATATTGAGAAAATGATAAGCAGTTATATCCAGTATATGATAATAATATTATAAGCAAATAAAGTGCAAAATATAAAGAGATAGAGAAGAGAGAGAGACACAGCAATTTAGCGAGGTTCGGGATAAAACCCCTACGTCCTCGGCCTTAGGCTTTTCAACCCTTGGACTTAGTAACCACTATATTGAAGAGAGTTTGATACAAACAGTCGACCCCAATATAAGTGAATCTCAATTCCCCTGAATTGAGAACCCAAGCACTCTTGCTAAGGATTTCTAAACCAACTCAATAACCCTATTGAGAGACCCAAGTACACAGCCCAGGTTTTCAAAACACCAACTCAATCACTTGATTGAGAGACCCAAGTACAAAGCCCAGGATTTCAAAAACACCAACTCAATCACTTGATTGAGAGACCCAAGTACAAAGCCCAGGATTTCAAAAACCACCTACTCAATCACCTGATTGAGAGACCCAAGTACAAAGCCCATGATTTCAAAAACACCTTGAAATAAAATAAATTACACAATAGAGTTCTATGATCCAATCACTTCAGAGAATGAGTCAGTTTAGAAACTGAGAGAGATGAGTGATCTTAGGATATTATGGATGCTCTATAAGATGAGGGATGATCTTGCTTTTGCAACCACTTCAAAATTGATATAACAATAGAAGTTGAGGTTGCTTGAAAGCTTTTAAAAAATATAGATATGATTTTGAAAAACAAAGCTTTTTGAAAAGCAAGATTCAAAACAGTTGGAGCACAGGATCTCAGATCTAGATCTATAAACAGCTTTTGAAAAAAGATATAACAATTTAAAATCAAAAGCTTATAAAAATAAAACAATGAAGAGCAATAGATCTATAGAGATTCGAATATGAGAAAGTAGAGAAGAAATTGTGAGAATAGGTGTTGGGATTTAGAATTGAAAACACACACCTATTTATAGGTTTGAAAAAGGATAAAATTGTCATTTTTCATTTATGAATGAGTGAATCGATTCATAGGTGATACACTATGAAGTGTGAATCGATTCACACAAATATATGGAAGGTAAGGTATTGGCTTGTGAATCGATTCATGAGGTTAGGCAATTTAGAAGGAATCGATTCACACTTTTATTTTAGGAAAGAAATGTGGCTCTCTTTTAGGCTAGATGCATTGTCAATCAAAAAAGGAAGTCATGAATCGATTCACATGAGAGTGACTTGGCAAGGCATAAATCGATTCATGTTGTCAAGATTTAGGGAAGTCATGAATCGATTCATGCATCAAAGGAAACAAGGAGGAATCGATTCATACCTTCACAAAATCATTTTTTAGGGTTTTAACTTTCAAAAAATATTTTCTAGGGTTTGGTTTTCACCATGCAATTTATTTTTTGAAATACTTTTCAAAATTCTTTTTTTTATGCATCATGTATGATTAGAAAAGATCATCTCTCTCAATATCTAAAGTGTCACACACTTTAGGTGATAGGACCTTTACAAAGAGTCCTAAAAAAAGGCTTAGACACAAAATAGGGTTTTGAACTTCTTATGATGCTTCTTCTTCAAGCTTCTCCTTTTTGAGTCTTCTTCCTTTTAAATTAAGTCCTGCACTTTGCTCAATGTGAAAGATTAGTAGATATATGTAATTTGTTATCATTCAAAATAAAGGACTGTTTTACCCTTGGTTCAACACTAGCAACACTGGAGCTCCCCAAGGTGACACACTCGGTCTTACAAACTTCTTTTCTAATAAATCTTCAAGTTGCTTTTTCAATTCTGCCAACTCAGATGCAGACATTCTATATGGCGCCATAGACACAGGCTTAGTGCCGGGGACCAGATCAATAGCAAACTCCACCTCTCTCTCTGGTGGTACATCCGGAATCTCGTCAGGGAACACCTCAGAAAACTCACACACTACCGGCAACACATCAATCTTCGCTTGGCTCTCAGCAGACAACGACCCCAACAGAGAAAACAGCTGAACCTCTTCTCTCATTACTCTATGCAGTTGACCCGCAGATAACAGACCAGACTCCTCTTCAGGCGACTCAAAACTCACGGACCTTTCCCGGCAGTTGATATGGACATGGTTATCAACTAACCAGTCCATACCCAGAATGACATCCATTCCACTCAGCGGCAAACAGATCAAATCAATTAAGAATTCTCTACCATACACAGATACAGGACATTTGGCACAAACAACGGAGGTAGTCACCGAACCCTTAGCTGGAGTGTCGATGACCATCTCCCTCAACATATCAGATAAAACAAGGCTTAATTTCTCAACACATGCAGCAGCAATAAAACTATGGGTAGCACCAGTATCAACAATAACAACAAGAGGAAAATTATTGATATAGCACGTACCTCGAATCTCATTCACTACATCAGACTCAGCCAGAGCGAACACTTTTCCAAAAGACTTCTCCTTCTTGGGTTTTGAACACTGCGTACTCATATGACCACTCTCCCCGCAGTTAAAGCATACCACCTCTTTCTTATCACAACCGGAAGATATATGCCCCTCTTTCCCACACCGATAACATCTCTTCTTATCCCCGCTTGGGCAATCTGGACTTTTATGACCCACTTTCCCACACGAGTAACAAGTAACACTGGCTACAGCGTCTCCCCCACTTCGCTTAGGCCCACCAACAAACTTACCTTTGCCCTTACCAGCAGGCGCCTCATATGGCTTACCACGACTTGAGAAATTCTTTTGCTTTTCTTTCATAACTCTGGAGAAGGCATTATTATCCTCCTCAAAAATTCTGGCGCTGTTAACCAACAATGGAAACACACGAATTTGCTGGTACCCTATGGCCCTCTTAATGTCAGCACGCAACCCATTTTCAAATTTGATGCATTTGGAGAACTCCGCACCCTCTCTATCATAATGAGGATAAAACTTAGACAGCTCAGTAAATTTTGCAGCATATTCAGTCACAGTCATGCTACCTTGCTCAAGTCTCAGAAACTCAACCTCTTTCTTCCCGCGGACATCCTCCGGATAGTACTTTCTCTTGAATTCCCTCTCAAACACAGCCCAGGTAACCTCCTCGTTGGCAGCCGTCAACCCCTGACTAGTCGTCCTCCACCAATCATAAGCCTCTTTCTTCAACATATGTGTGCCATAGCGAACCTTCTGAGCATCGGTGCAATCCATAACGCGGAAGATCCGCTCCATCTCACTTAGCCACTCAAGAGCACCATCATAATTATACCCGCCTTCAAAAGCAGGAGGGTTCTCACGCTGGAACGTAGCCAAACTACGCGTCCCATCACCAATAGCATTGGGTATGTTACCCACAACCCCAGCTATAGCCTGCAAAGCAGCAACAAGTGCAGCATCGTTCCGTCCTGCCATTCTAGCACTGCAATAGAAAACAAAATTTAGATACGAGTAACCAAACTCGAATGCTACTCAACTTGACAACTTGACCACCGGCCGGACAGACCGAACTGCTCTGATACCACTAATGTAACACCCCTTTTCTACCCCTTAATTTGCACGTCATTATCAGAGTACTTTCATTTTCGAAAATAATATTTAATTAGTAGAAAAGAAATGTCACATCTTCATTTATAAAAAAACTCATCGCCTGCGCCATTAAAATTTGTGCACCAACGCAATCGTCACAAAAGTTAAACTTCAAAATAATCTCATCACAGCGGAAATAGCAATAACTCACCAAGGTCGCTCAAACACGTCTCAAAACATCAATAAAATCATTAAACAGCTAATTAAATAATTTATCAACTTCAACCCCGCCCCCTAGGTGTTACAATATCAGAGAGCGACTCAAACATCCCAACAGCTATAAAGGAAGGCAGCATGTCCTTCACTCGCAGTCACCTGCAGCGTTGCCACAATAGAGCAACATTCCAAGCAGAAGGGGTGAGAATTTTCAACAAAATATAATTAAGCATACAGTAGAGTAATATGAGCAAACTATCACACAACATCATCGTTAACATCAACTTCATCGTCATTACACACAAAACCAGAAATCACAATTCACATCACCCGTCATAAAAAAAATGTATGCGCATGAAAATGCAACCCACACCTGGGCATATGCATGATGGTACCATACTCGTCATAAATAGCCACTTGGGCACATCGTCACTGGTTTTCGTCAATAAGAGGCCGAAGCCTATTCGTCATAATATGCACATGCTATGAGACTCTATGGACGCATGTGCAATCATCAATTCACTCACCCGAAGTACTCGTCATCGTCACCATAAGACACTCATAGAGTGTATTCATCATAGTCACCATATTAAAATCACAACTCTTCATAAACAATCACATTCAAAAATTTGAGTAACAACATCTTTAAATCTTAGGTAACAATGCTCCTAAATTTTTAAGTAACAACACATTAAAAATTTAGGGGACATCCATTTAAATGTAAATAACTACACATAAAAATTAAGTAGCAACCTATTTAGATTTTCGAATAACAACATATTTAAAATTTTGGATAAACATTTCATTTTCATGCTTAGGAAGCATCACAATTAAACTTGAGAAGAACATCCCATTTTCCAAGTGGAAGAAACCTCACATTTTTAACCGGAGAAATAGTAATAGAATAACAGTTACATTTACACGCTCTTTTCTTTTACAAAGTGCAGAAAATTCGGTTAGTAAACGGCAACAAATCGAAGCTGGAAAACAGTGGCCTTTTAGCGTAAAACAGTAGCATTTTCTCGTCCAAAAACAGTAACTAAACAGTGGCCTTTTATGCGCAAAACAGTAGCATTTTTTTATTGACAAACAGCAGCATTATAATTAACATATAGCAACATTACAATTCTGCAAACAGCAACATTAATAATTAACAACAGCAGCATAAAAATTCTGCACACAGCAACATTAATATTTGACAAACAGCAACATAAAATTCTGCACACAGCAACAACAATATTTGACAAACAGCAACATAAAATTCTGCACATAACAACAACAATAGTTGACAAACAGCAACATAAAAAATTATGCCAACAGCAACCTTACTAATTGACAAACAGCAGCATTTTATTATGGGGACAGCAACATAGTAAAATTCCAATTTCTTGGTCTCATTCAAATAATCATACTCACATCACTCAATTTATCAAAGTTGCTTTTCAACACCAACAATTCACCAACCTCAAATTTATCCACACCCCATTCACTAACAAAATTCGAAGTTCATCTTTTTCCTATCATAGGGGCAATTCGCAAAATTCATCTCCTCACATCATAAGGTAATTCGCATATCAACACAATAATTCAATCCATCATTCCTCTTAATATATAAGTTGCGAATTTAACCACTACCAAAAACCCACAAACCCTCCTTATACTCAATTACATTAAATTGAAAACGCTCACCCTTACCTCGAATTTGTATGCGCCGAAACAACGATGAATGAGTCACGTACAAATCCCCGCAACACAATGAGCCAAAGTCACCAAAAATCGCAGCAGCTCCCTCCTCTCCTCTTACGCAAACCGTGGCCTCACTAAGGCCATGGAGAAGACAACAACAATCATGAAAATGAGTGATTGAAACTTCAACACTTGCAAAGGAAGAAAAATCGAAGAGAAGGATCAAAGAAGCACATTACCTAAGGCCAAGATGAACCAATTTCTTCTTCTCCTCTTTGCTGGAAGTCGCGCGCCCTACTCCCTCTCACTCTCTCAATTTTGCTGCTTCTTTCTTTCTTGGTGGAATGAAACTAAAATTTTAGGTTTTGGGATAATTGGAATGGGCTTGGGCCACTTAATTGACTTGGGCCCTATTTACACCACTCTTCTTAATTCTTTTCACCTCCTGAAATAATACAATTATAACTTAATTATTCCACTTAAATAAATATTGTAATCCCTCAAATAACTTAATTAATTAATCAATTAAATTATTTTAGGGTGTTACAACTCTCCCCCACTTAGAGAATTTTCGTCCTCGAAATTATCTGAATCAAATAACTCTGGATAGGCCTCTTTCATCTTACTTTCCAATTCCCACGTCATGCTCTCACCCACGGCTCCCAACCAAACCACTTTCACTAAATTAATCTCTTTGCCTCTTAACACTTTTACTTCACGGTCGTCAATTCTAACTGGCACAGTCTCCACGGTGAGATTGTCTCGCACCTCCACATCATCTAGTTGAATCACATGAGACGGATCCGCAACATACTTCCGAAGTTGCGACACGTGAAATACGTCGTGCAAGTTCGAAAGGTTAGGTGGTAAGGCCACCCGATATGCAACATTTCCAACTCTCTCTGTAATCTGATACGGCCCGATGAATCGAGGAGTCAACATCTTCGATTTCAGTGCTCGTCCAACGCCAGTCATAGGTGTGACCCTCAAGAATACATGATCACCAGCTTCAAATTCTAAATCCTTCCTTCTCTTATCATGGTAGCTCTTCTGTCTATTCTGCGACGCTTTCATTTTTTCCCGGATCATCTTTACCTTCTCAGTAGTCTCTCTGACTAGCTCAGGTCCAAGTACTAAACTTTCCCCGGTCTCGTACCAACACACCGGAGTCCTACACCTCCGGCCATACAACGCCTCAAACGGCGCCATTCCGATACTGGAATGATAGCTGTTGTTGTAGGTGAACTCAATTAACGGAAGATGAGTATCCCACGCACCTCCTTGCTCTAGCACACATGATCTCAACAGATCCTCCAACGATTGGATTGTCCTTTCTGTTTGCCCATCAGTCTGAGGATGATAAGCTGAACTCAACCTCAATTTCGAACCCAACTCCTTCTGTAAACTACTCCAAAATTCCGAAGTAAACCTTGGGTCCCTATCCGACACAATGCACAAAGGAACCCCATGCAGCTTCACAATCACCTGAATGTAGATTTCAGCCAATCTCGACACTGGATACTTAATGCCGATAGGAATAAAATGAGCCGACTTTGTCAATCTATCCACAACCACCCAAATTGAGTCATGCCCTCTCACCGTATTGGGTAACCCAGTCACAAAATCCATGGAGATACTATCCCACTTCCACTCTGGAACATTCAACGGTTGCATCATTCCCGCAGGCTTCTGATGCTCGACCTTCGATTTCTGACAGGTCAAACACGAATACACAAACTGCGCCACGTCGCGCTTCAACCCAGGCCACCAGAACATCTTCTTCAGATCTTGGTACATCTTCGTCGCTCCAGGATGGATACTCAACTTACTCTTATGCCCTTCCTCAAGAATTGCTTTTCTCATTTCCTCATTTTCGGGAACACAAATTCTTCCACGATACCTCAGTACATTTTGCGCATCTACCTCGAAGTCCTCATTCTCAGCCTGACCAATCCCACTCATCAGATCAACTAATTTCACATCTAACTTCTGCGCTTCTCGGATACTAGCCATAAAATCATTGCCAATTTTCAACATACCCAACCTGACACTCTGAGGTGTGACTTCACACACTAAACTCATGTCCCGGAATTGCTCAATTAACTCAAGCTCTCTAGCCATCAATGCCGACATGTGCAAAGTCTTCCGACTCAGCGCATCCGCAACCACATTCGCTTTTCCCGGGTGATAACTCAATTCAAAATCATAATCTTTCAATAGTTCTAGCGACCGGCGCTGCCTCATATTCAATTCTTTCTGATCGAACAGATACCGTAGACTCTTGTGATCACTGAATACCTCAAACCTCGATCCATACAAGTAATGTCTCCAAATTTTCAATGCGAATACCACAGCAGCAAGTTCTAAGTCGTGAGTAGGGTAATTCTTTTCATGAATTCTCAATTGCCTCGACGCATAAGCGATCACCTTCCCATTCTGCATAAGCACACCACCCAAACCCATCTTAGACGCATCACAATAAACCACAAACGGTTCAACCGGATTAGGCAGGGTCAACACTGGAGACGTAGTCAACCTCTTCTTCAGCTCATTGAAACTTTCTTCACATCGGTCATTCCAAACAAAGGCCCTACCCTTGCAGGTCAATTGAGTCAATGGCAGAGCCAACTTCGAGAACCCCTCAATGAATCTTCTATAATAACCCGCCAATCCCAGAAAACTCCTTATCTCTGTAACTGACTTTGGAGACTCCCATTGCAACACCGCATCAACCTTAGAAGGATCCACTGCAATCCCCTCCCTAGAAATCACATGGCCGAGAAAACTGACTTCTTTCAACCAAAACTCACACTTGGACAACTTCGCATACAACTTTCGATCCCTCAGAATTCCTAACACCAACCTCAGATGTTCCGCATGTTCCTCTTCTGACTTAGAGTAAATCAGAATGTCATCAATGAAAACTACCACAAACTTATCCAAGTACTCACGGAAGATTTGGTTCATGTATCCCATGAATACCCCCGGCGCATTAGTCACGCCGAAAGGCATAACGGAATACTCATAATGCCCATATCTTGTCCTAAATGCCGTCTTCTGGACATCTTCATCCTTGACCTTGATCTGATGATAACCAGACCTTAAGTCAATCTTGCTAAATACTTTAGCACCCACTAACTGATCCATCAAGTCATCAATTCTTGGCAACGGATACTTGTTCTTGATTGTAACTTTATTTAACTGCCGATAGTCTACGCACAACCTCATACTACCGTCTTTCTTTTTCACTAGCAACACTGGAGCTCCCCAAGGTGACACACTCGGTCTTACAAACTTCTTTTCTAATAAATCTTCAAGTTGCTTTTTCAATTCTGCCAACTCAGATGCAGACATTCTATATGGCGCCATAGACACAGGCTTAGTGCCGGGGACCAGATCAATAGCAAACTCCACCTCTCTCTCTGGTGGTACATCCGGAATCTCGTCAGGGAACACCTCAGAAAACTCACACACTACCGGCAACACATCAATCTTCGCTTGGCTCTCAGCAGACAACGACCCCAACAGAGAAAACAGCTGAACCTCTTCTCTCATTACTCTATGCAGTTGACCCGCAGATAACAGACCAGACTCCTCTTCAGGCGACTCAAAACTCACGGACCTTTCCCGGCAGTTGATATGGACATGGTTATCAACTAACCAGTCCATACCCAGAATGACATCCATTCCACTCAGCGGCAAACAGATCAAATCAATTAAGAATTCTCTACCATACACAGATACAGGACATTTGGCACAAACAACGGAGGTAGTCACCGAACCCTTAGCTGGAGTGTCGATGACCATCTCCCTCAACATATCAGATAAAACAAGGCTTAATTTCTCAACACATGCAGCAGCAATAAAACTATGGGTAGCACCAGTATCAACAATAACAACAAGAGGAAAATTATTGATATAGCACGTACCTCGAATCTCATTCACTACATCAGACTCAGCCAGAGCGAACACTTTTCCAAAAGACTTCTCCTTCTTGGGTTTTGAACACTGCGTACTCATATGACCACTCTCCCCGCAGTTAAAGCATACCACCTCTTTCTTATCACAACCGGAAGATATATGCCCCTCTTTCCCACACCGATAACATCTCTTCTTATCCCCGCTTGGGCAATCTGGACTTTTATGACCCACTTTCCCACACGAGTAACAAGTAACACTGGCTACAGCGTCTCCCCCACTTCGCTTAGGCCCACCAACAAACTTACCTTTGCCCTTACCAGCAGGCGCCTCATATGGCTTACCACGACTTGAGAAATTCTTTTGCTTTTCTTTCATAACTCTGGAGAAGGCATTATTATCCTCCTCAAAAATTCTGGCGCTGTTAACCAACAATGGAAACACACGAATTTGCTGGTACCCTATGGCCCTCTTAATGTCAGCACGCAACCCATTTTCAAATTTGATGCATTTGGAGAACTCCGCACCCTCTCTATCATAATGAGGATAAAACTTAGACAGCTCAGTAAATTTTGCAGCATATTCAGTCACAGTCATGCTACCTTGCTCAAGTCTCAGAAACTCAACCTCTTTCTTCCCGCGGACATCCTCCGGATAGTACTTTCTCTTGAATTCCCTCTCAAACACAGCCCAGGTAACCTCCTCGTTGGCAGCCGTCAACCCCTGACTAGTCGTCCTCCACCAATCATAAGCCTCTTTCTTCAACATATGTGTGCCATAGCGAACCTTCTGAGCATCGGTGCAATCCATAACGCGGAAGATCCGCTCCATCTCACTTAGCCACTCAAGAGCACCATCATAATTATACCCGCCTTCAAAAGCAGGAGGGTTCTCACGCTGGAACGTAGCCAAACTACGCGTCCCATCACCAATAGCATTGGGTATGTTACCCACAACCCCAGCTATAGCCTGCAAAGCAGCAACAAGTGCAGCATCGTTCCGTCCTGCCATTCTAGCACTGCAATAGAAAACAAAATTTAGATACGAGTAACCAAACTCGAATGCTACTCAACTTGACAACTTGACCACCGGCCGGACAGACCGAACTGCTCTGATACCACTAATGTAACACCCCTTTTCTACCCCTTAATTTGCACGTCATTATCAGAGTACTTTCATTTTCGAAAATAATATTTAATTAGTAGAAAAGAAATGTCACATCTTCATTTATAAAAAAACTCATCGCCTGCGCCATTAAAATTTGTGCACCAACGCAATCGTCACAAAAGTTAAACTTCAAAATAATCTCATCACAGCGGAAATAGCAATAACTCACCAAGGTCGCTCAAACACGTCTCAAAACATCAATAAAATCATTAAACAGCTAATTAAATAATTTATCAACTTCAACCCCGCCCCCTAGGTGTTACAATATCAGAGAGCGACTCAAACATCCCAACAGCTATAAAGGAAGGCAGCATGTCCTTCACTCGCAGTCACCTGCAGCGTTGCCACAATAGAGCAACATTCCAAGCAGAAGGGGTGAGAATTTTCAACAAAATATAATTAAGCATACAGTAGAGTAATATGAGCAAACTATCACACAACATCATCGTTAACATCAACTTCATCGTCATTACACACAAAACCAGAAATCACAATTCACATCACCCGTCATAAAAAAAATGTATGCGCATGAAAATGCAACCCACACCTGGGCATATGCATGATGGTACCATACTCGTCATAAATAGCCACTTGGGCACATCGTCACTGGTTTTCGTCAATAAGAGGCCGAAGCCTATTCGTCATAATATGCACATGCTATGAGACTCTATGGACGCATGTGCAATCATCAATTCACTCACCCGAAGTACTCGTCATCGTCACCATAAGACACTCATAGAGTGTATTCATCAAAGTCACCATATTAAAATCACAACTCTTCATAAACAATCACATTCAAAAATTTGAGTAACAACATCTTTAAATCTTAGGTAACAATGCTCCTAAATTTTTAAGTAACAACACATTAAAAATTTAGGGGACATCCATTTAAATGTAAATAACTACACATAAAAATTAAGTAGCAACCTATTTAGATTTTCGAATAACAACATATTTAAAATTTTGGATAAACATTTCATTTTCATGCTTAGGAAGCATCACAATTAAACTTGAGAAGAACATCCCATTTTCCAAGTGGAAGAAACCTCACATTTTTAACCGGAGAAATAGTAATAGAATAACAGTTACATTTACACGCTCTTTTCTTTTACAAAGTGCAGAAAATTCGGTTAGTAAACGGCAACAAATCGAAGCTGGAAAACAGTGGCCTTTTAGCGTAAAACAGTAGCATTTTCTCGTCCAAAAACAGCAACTAAACAGTGGCCTTTTATGCGCAAAACAGTAGCATTTTCTCTTCCAAAAACAGCAACTAAACAGTGGCCTTTTATGCGCAAAACAGTAGCATTTTTTTATTGACAAACAGCAGCATTATAATTAACATATAGCAACATTACAATTCTGCAAACAGCAACATTAATAATTAACAACAGCAGCATAAAAATTCTGCACACAGCAACATTAATATTTGACAAACAGCAACATAAAATTCTGCACACAGCAACAACAATATTTGACAAACAGCAACATAAAATTCTGCACACAGCAACAACAATAGTTGACAAACAGCAACATAAAATTCTGCACATAGCAACAACAATAGTTGACAAACAGCAACATAAAAAATTATGCCAACAGCAACCTTACTAATTGACAAACAGCAGCATTTTATTATGGGGACAGCAACATAGTAAAATTCCAATTTCTTGGTCTCATTCAAATAATCATACTCACATCACTCAATTTATCAAAGTTGCTTTTCAACACCAACAATTCACCAACCTCAAATTTATCCACACCCCATTCACTAACAAAATTCGAAGTTCATCTTTTTCCTATCATAGGGGCAATTCGCAAAATTCATCTCCTCACATCATAAGGTAATTTGCATATCAACACAATAATTCAATCCATCATTCCTCTTAATATATAAGTTGCGAATTCAACCACTACCAAAAACCCACAAACCCTCCTTATACTCAATTACATTAAATTGAAAACGCTCACCCTTACCTCGAATTTGTATGCGCCGAAACAACGATGAATGAGTCACGTACAAATCCCCGCAACACAATGAGCCAAAGTCACCAAAAATCGCAGCAGCTCCCTCCTCTCCTCTTACGCAAACCGTGGCCTCACTAAGGCCATGGAGAAGACAACAACAATCATGGAACATGAGTGATTGAAACTTCAACACTTGCAAAGGAAGAAAAATCGAAGAGAAGGATCAAAGAAGCACATTACCTAAGGCCAAGATGAACCAATTTCTTCTTCTCCTCTTTGCTGGAAGTCGCGCGCCCTACTCCCTCTCACTCTCTCAATTTCGCTGCTTCTTTCTTTCTTGGTGGAATGAAACTAAAATTTTAGGTTTTGGGATAATTGGAATGGGCTTGGGCCACTTAATTGACTTGGGCCCTATTTACACCACTCTTCTTAATTCTTTTCACCTCCTGAAATAATACAATTATAATTTAATTATTCCACTTAAATAAATATTGTAATCCCTCAAATAACTTAATTAATTAATCAATTAAATTATTTTAGGGTGTTACAACGGGACTAGCCCGGGTGCCTTGACTTATCCCCATGAAAGGGTTCACGGCGATCTCTTCTGTATGGGGATCTCTTCTGCTTCGTCCTTCGAGGTGATCTACCTCGGCCATGAGTGTGTTGGTGAGGCGAAGAAGATGCTAGTGATGAAGTATGGTCAGATGATTCGCCAGGCCAGTAAGTCGAGTCAGGTGAAGTTGGAGGGGGCTAGGAGGCAATCTTAGTCATCTTCTTCTTTGACGCCTTCGTAAGTGGGGGTGATGAGGATGTAATGGAGAGTGGTGTCTTGATGCTACCATTCCTGGCGGTGGCGACCGAGGGTGCCATTGTTGAGAGTTGGTGTCAGGTTAACTCAAACTATAGTCATTTCCCTTTCAACCTGGGTCATTCGCACGTTGTGGTCGGCGAGACTCCTGGCCTGGTCGCCGAGAAAAGTTATTAGTTTCTGAACGATATGTGCTTGGAGGGGAACCGCTTGTTCTGTAGTGGGAATCGACTTTGCTTCAGTAAGAGGTACGGCCAGCAATGGCCAATGAACAGCCGGTTCCTTGGCCGAGATAGTTTGGGCATGAGCACCTGGCGTAAGCGATCACCAAGGTTGGATTTTAACCTGAGAGTGAATCCATGGGGTTTTGTGTACTGCAGCTTAGTATCTTGGAGCCATAGGTGAGTGAACTAGAGCGAATTCAGAGAGGTGAGAAAGATGAGGGCGCTGGCTCCCACTGTGGTTGCCAATAAGGTGTCCTGGAAGCCGATCTCGGTTGATGAAACTAGGTCGAGATGCTAGTGAGGTGTGATGTCGGGCTTGCTCAGAGTAATGCTCGTTCACGTTGATCTGGCAAGGGGGTGGTACCTCCACACACTCCGATGCTCAGGTCAACATAGAGAAAAGGTGGCATGCATGAATAAATGTGTACCTGAAGTATTGATTAGACATCGTATTTGTAGGGAATCCTGCCAATGACATGGCTTGATCACTTTTGTCATCCATGTGGTCCGAGATCAATTATGGAACATGCGATGAGATATGAAGTGATCACAATTGTAGGCTGGTTTGCAAGGCGAGTGAGCTACCTTTGGATCCTGGACACAGGCCACGTGGTCGGCCCAAATCTGCATGGCGAGGCCCAGTCCAAAACATAATCTATTAATTGTTTTGCTAAAGTAAATAGTCCTTGTCTAAATGACATCAAATTCTAGTTGTCATTCCTTGTTTTGATCTCCATCATTTCTTTTAGATTGTGAGGGTGTTTAAACTGTTCAATACCAAAAGTAAATCCGACTTCCTTTGTATTGAACTCTGTATGATGATGCTCTGTTTAATGTTCTTGTTGATATGGATGAAACTATCTTTAAGTAGCGAAGCTATGCATATATTATTATTTGGTTCATACTAAAAACTTAAGAGTTTTTTATTTTTTATTTTTTGCCTTGCTTTAAGTAGTGAACCTAAATGCCTATTATTATTATTATTACTATTATTATTATTATTATTTGTTCTGGACTGGGTCAAGAGATCCACTCCAATAATTGGACCTGGGTCAGCGCAATAGCTTGGACCCATATTCACAATAAATCAGCCCATTCATGTAACTCGGGAATCAGAATGAATGAAAGTTATAGGTGGAGGCTATGGGTGTTAGACCCTACATTTGACAACACAACAAACCGAACAGAAATCTAAACTAATTTTATTTGAAATTGGAGACCCGTTCTTGAGGTTGTTAGAGTTGCATATTCACTCGAGAGTGCTCTAGGTGCTGAGCTAACTACCTACGCTAACTTCGTTAAGAAGCTCATATCAACAATATAAGTATACTCTAATTATCATCATTCAATGTATGCTTCACTTTAAACTCTCTCTCCCCCCTCCTCTCTCTTTTCTCAAAAAGTCCAGTCGTAATTAAAATTATTAAATTTCACTTGTATAACATGATTAACAGCCAAATTGTTGCTTCATCAAATTTTTTTGTTAAGTGCTCACAAACGATGAAAATGACAGATAAAGATGTCTTTTAGTATCAATCAATTATTACTATTTCCATGTATTTAATCAATTTTTTTTAACACGGGAGTATTAATGAAATGAGGGAAGTCCCGTGACAAACAGACTTGTGTTTTCTTGAACGATGTTTCAATTAACGAGATTTATATTGCTGATTAAATGCATAAAGACATAATCATACCTTTATGCTCATTTAAATGAAACTAGCCATAATATAACGTGTTTATTAAACAACATAAATTAATTTTGTTTTGATTAAACAATCAATTAGGTCATGTATAGATGTGAATTGTGTTTTATATCCATATTTTGAGAACACTTCTCTACATATATATAGATGTGAATTTAATTACTTGAGAATTTTTAGAGTGAGATTGGTTCGTAAAAAGTTACAATCTTACATGAATATGTTACCTTAAGTCCAAAAACAAATGTGGTAGTATCTTATTGTCAGCAAACAAGACCTTCCTCGGTCTTGTACTAGGTGTCCAAAAAAGCCAATCTAGGCACTACAAGAAAAACTGATTTTTCCGGCCATGACTTTCCGGTAGATTTTTATCCGCCGAAAAATTTTCGGTTGATTTTAGGACTTACCGACGGATTTTATCCGCCGAAACATTACCGGCGGATTTGTTGGATTTTCCGGTGGATTTTTTTTCCTCCGCAACATTTCCGGTGGATTTGGTTCTACGAATCTTTTTTTTTAAAAGTTAAAAGAACCGCCAATTTTGAATTTCGAAAATCCGCCGGAAATCCTTAAAAATCCGCCGGAAATACCCTGATTCGCTGGAAATCCCCTAAATCCGCCGGTAAATGACATTTTCGGCAGATTCTGCCTTTTGACCGTTTGACTTCGTTTCTTTTATATAAATCCCTTCTCCATTCTCCACTTCTTCTTCACACCTCTACCAATACTCTCATTCTCTCTACTAAATCTCTTCTTGAAATTCCTCTCTTCCTCCCTACGAATTCTCTTCTTGTCTCTACTAAAATGTTGGATGTGCATCTTAATGTTCCGGTTGAAGTAGTAGCTCCCACATCAAGTAGTTATCCAACGACTACGACATCTGAAGGCCAAATTATACAACCGTTAGATGTTTATCAGGGAATGATATCTGACGCTGTTGGAGTAAATTTGGATTTTGAAGAACCAGAATATGATGCTGAAGAAGTTCCAAATGAGGAAGCTCAAAGGTTTTATATGCATGCTATATTATAACAATGAGTTTGGCATAAATGATGGAGAGTTGTCAGAATGCAAGTTGTGTGGAGAGCCACGCTATCGTGTCAGTAGGAAATGGATGAGCAGAGGCAAACCAGTTCCACGAAAAGCAATGTTCTATCTGCCGCTTATAAAATTTTTAATAAAATAATATTAATTTTTTAAATAAAACGAATTTTAAAAAATAATAATATTTATTTTTTAAAAATAATTAGTTGTTTAAAAAAACGGTTTTTCCGGCGGATTTGTGGACTTTCCGGTGGATAATCCGCCGGAAATTTCCGGCGGATTTATGGGCTTTCCGGCGGATAAACTCATTTTTGGATTTTCCGGCGGATTTTTCGGCGCCACAAAATCCGCCGGAAACCGTTTGCTGCAAGTTGGCTACCGGCGCCAAAAATCCGGCGGAAAGTCCACATTTTCAGCGGATTTTTGGCTTTTCCGGCGGATTTTGCCCGCCGAAAAGTCCAATTTTTCTTGTAGTGAGGCTTCTGAAGACCGATGAAGGCCTTCTTAGCTGAGGAGATATGCCAAGGAGCACAATCAACACCCGAGGAGACTCATGTATAGTACTGCATAAGTCGTCTGTACCGCATACGCCGTTGTACAAGCCATATGAATAGCGCAGGACATGCCTGTATCATTGGCTCGTATCGAAGTAGGATGTGGGAGCCGATCATTGACTCGTATCGAAGTAGGGGTTACACCACACCTTGGTGGCAGGCGCAAGACAACGATATCCTATAGTGTAGAGCACCGTATGACCCCCTTTGTAGTATAAATGGTGCATATTACTTTTGTATTAAGGATAGGGCCATCCCAAACAATTTTGGAGGCTCTGTTCAAATTTTAAAAGTTGGGCCTCAAATTATACTTTTATCAAATGAACCAAAAAGTCGAACTATGTTTTATTTAAATTGTAACTAAAATCTAAGTACAACTTCAAACTAATATCAACTTTTTAGCTACTTAAAATTGTCATAAAATTAAAATTTGGATATATTTTTCCTTGAATATAAATAAACTACACACCTAGTAATTATGATCTACTTGATTTTATGTTAAGAAATTGTTGAATAATCTACTTGGTTTTATTCTAAGAAATTGTTGAATAATGAGTTCACTCTCAATGTTATTGAATAATCCTTCAAGTAACTATTATAAGCAAAAATAACTACTTTCACGGTGATTAAGAAATTCAGTTAAGTGCAATTAAATAACTAGTTTTAGATTTGATGTAAAAGTTAAGTCAAGTTTTAACATCCTCTATTTTAGCGGGTAATAAAACCCTAGATATTACCTTTAAGACATTTCAGAGATACATATTCGAAATTTGGATTAAGATAACGGAATAACCAATACACTTTAATAGACTTAAAATGATAGGTTTTCATATCATAAGTTAAAATTTTTGACCATAAACCGAATCAAATCACCGATCGGAGTCGACATGACGGTCTTAATCCAAAATACAAGTGTATACAAATCTTAATACATCATAAGTTAAGTCTTATACTTCACTATAACAAAAGGTCTCAGTATATGAGACTAGCACAAAAAAATAAGCTGAACTTCTAAATCTTCAAAGTCCTCCAAGATTGGAATCCTTTACTTTGGCATTTCCTTTTTTAGACATCAACTGCTTATCTGAAAAACAACAACAATGAGGGGTGAGATAAATAATCTAAGTGAGTTCTTTCGATACTCCTTACCATAATACACTCCACGTATCTTTTATTATTTACCATGAATGCATCATTTTCCCGTCATAGACTTACACATCTGAATACTATTAACGTTCTGTGGGTAACCCGTACGCGACAAAATATAGAGTACAACCATCAGGGCCTTGAGCTTAGGTTCATGACACATCTCCCAAGCACATTCAACATTTCTTTAATTCATCTAGAGATGTACTTATATATGTACTAATTAGTTCTTCTCACGCGTTTTCGGAAAAGAAACTCTGCAACCAAAATGAAACCATTTACTCACCACGTCCAAGCACATCACAATGATGGAAAATTAGGCCTAAACAATCACAATTATCCACAAATGTAAAGGCTATTGGATTATGCTTGTCACACAAGGTATTTGAAGATGACCCATTAAAGAACAAAATGAGAAAATGTGAAGTGACACGGGCACTCGCGTCAGAGCAAAACGGGCCGTGTCCTTGTTTTAAAGAAATTTGCATGAAAATAGTTTCTCACACGGGCACCCGTGTCGTTTGGACACAATCCTAGTCCTTCTATTAGATGCCCTGTTTTTGCTATTTTAATGCCCCATCTTCAAGTATTTAGACCAATTCCAATCGAATTCACAACCATCAATAGAGGTAAAAAAGTTGAAACAAGCAAATTCATGCATTCATTTAGTTTCATCATGCAATTTCACCCAAACACATTCAAACACTTTTTCAGCTCAACTATCAATCCATCATGCATTTATTCATCATTCCATCATCTCATTTAAAAAATTAATCACATGCACTCAAGGTTTCAGAATACATCCACTATTAGAGCTAACATCAAACTAAGGAAACACAAATGGTGAAAGAACTTAGCTATGAAGTTGAATGCCAAAGTGTAAGCAAGGCAATGAATTATCCCCAACTCAAAAGCTCCTAAAACCTTCATCCCGTGACTCCATCTTCAAAACCCTTTCTTTAACTCTTCAAAATTCAATGTAGCCTATGGAACTCGTCACTCAAGTCTCTAAATTAACATGCAAGTTGCTAAGACTTCACTTCTAGCTTTCTAATCGCCATTGCATGTTGAAAATGGGGAAAGAAGGGTGACTTTAGAAGTTTTTTGGTTGTAGAGTATTTTGAGTGGAGAAGGAAATCGAATTTTTAAGGTAGATGGAGGTGTAATGAAGTTGAATCTTCAGCTAAATCTCAACACCACTTCATTGTTCTCCTTTCCCTCACCCTCTAACCCACTCCCTTTCTTTCTCTCTAGTTTTTCTTTCTTCCTCTAAACCAAAATGTGTTTTAAAAAAATGAAAGGGAAAGGTGTGGTTTCAGTTGATATAGAGCAAATTGTAAGTTGGGTTTGACTTGAAATGTGTTTGGACTGAGTATCACTAAAAACAGTTTTCTATTCGCACCCCCTCCCCCCTTTTTCTTATAACTAGGACACTCTACTAATGATTCATTCATAACAACTCACACAATAAAGCTAAAACCATATATCAAAATCTATAAAAAGCATATGACTAACTCAAATAGTGATCAAATATACTACTCAGTTCAATAATGACATGCCTCAATGCATATAAAAAGGCATATAGTTACTTTAACACAACAATGAAATGGTCAAGTAATTAAATCACATATCAAGATAATTGAAAATACAAGCAATAATATCCAAAGTAATTAAAATCTACTTTGGGTTACTAAAATTAACTTTTATAATATTTATTTTTTTTACAAATTTATTTATAATATTAATAGAAATACAATACTATACATCAATAACATTAGTAATGGTCTAAATTTAATCTTTGAAAATTGATTTTGATTCATCTTGCATCGTTCGGTTGGTTTTTGATTTTTATTATTTTTATTTGATTTAGAATACTATATATGTATGGTGGGGAAGATTCAAGAAGATTTACTACACCTTATATATTTAGTTTACCGCCCCTTTAAAAGATGATTCACAAAGTATGAAAATGTAGAGTATAACAGAGAAAGCAGAGTTTTTAAAAAAAACATAGAAAGCAGAGTCGCAATCACTGTAACACGCCAAAATAATTGCTTCAATTATTTTAATTGCTTGTTAATTTATGTGATGTATGCTTGTTATGAATTGAGTGATACTTGTATGCTTTGAGTGCTTGTATGACCAAGCAACAAAAGAAGAAATTGAGGCAGAAAAATGGTCTTTCTGTTGGATACAACACTCGGTACAAAGCTAGCTCAGTTTCTGTCTCATTTTGATCTGATGTAGTTTTTTATAAGCCATTTATTTGGTCTGTTTTTTCCTATTTTTGGTTGGTTGGTTTTTGGGAGCCTTAGCCTAGGTCTCCCTTTCTCTACTTTTTCTAGTTTATTCTGGCCTTGGGTTTTGGTCTGGTCCCCCCTTGGTTTTATGTATTTCTTTTTCACTTTTTAATAGATTTTTCTTTGCTTAAAAAAAGTAAATGCGATTTTAAGTGAGGAATAGAGGGTAAGTTTAAAGAGACTTTTCACACATACAAAACACTCACTTTTTAGACATTCCCTCAGCTGACCCAAGAGAGAACACACACTCACATTAACACACTTTGCTAAAATTAGAAAAAGTCACTCTCAAAGTGAGATATAGAGAGAGATTCGAATTTGAGAGTGAGAGGGAAGAAAGGAAACCTCAAACCCTCACTTTAAGAACCCAATCTGAAAACTCTTCATCTTCATCTTCTCTTGTCTTTCACTTCCATCACCTTTGAAGAGCCAAGAGCACAACTCCAGCTGGCCCATCTTCCACACCCCACTTCCTTCTCCATTTTTGAAAATAAATTGAAGAAGGGTGGGTTGAAGTTTAGTTTTTGGCTTGCAAGTACAATTAGAGGCTGGATACTAGTAACATTCAAGCTACATTGTGGTTTAGAGCACTCAATTAGAGAGTGTGGAGGTTGGGGTTGAAGTTGGAGCACTTGGGAACTTGTGGTGCTTAGGATTCTCATTTTCTTGTTTTGGAGTTAAATTTCAGCTTTGAGGTGAGGTCTTAACCCACTTTAGTTGATTGTTTCTTTAATTATTTGTTGCATGCATGATTGTGGTTCTGAAATTTTGGTAATGCATGTGTTAGATGGTTTTTCAAGTTGTGAATGGTTGAGTAAATTTCACCTTGTATGTTTCAATGTGTTGAGCAAAACTAATGTCAATTAATTTGTGTAAATGTTGAGTGAATTGATGATTGAATTTGGTGTTTGGATTGTTATTGGTGTTCTTGGATATGGTTTAGGGTTCTGTTGTTGACCTATATTTTGAGTTACGGAAAGATTGGGGAAGATATCGGATCGAACGGAGTAGCGGATTGGGTGTAAAAAATTGAATTTTGGAAACCTGATGAAGGGGACCGCTTCGTGCGCCCGAGGGCTCGGTTCGTGCGCCCCCTTCTGTCCCTATTTTTCAAAAGCACGATTCCGCTTTCCTTTCGACGCGAATTCCTTCCCAATTCTTTCCCTAATTTAACCTAAGTTACTCTAACCCTAATTGGACTTAATTGAAGTATAGATGATGGATAATAATGAGGATTTGATTATGCGAATATTGTTTAGATTGAACGAAGTTTTATTAATCAAATTATCGAGTGAGAACATAACTATGGCTATTAATAAAACACTATGGGGATGACGATCCCAAGAGGTTAAAGTGTACTTGGAATGGGAGGTCATGTTGTTATCCGGGTTGGATCAAGGCCCATAGTTGTTATCTGGGTTGGGTTCTCCGCTGTGGTTGACGTTGTTCAATCACTTTTGGATTACAGTAAGTTAAGACAAGTGATAAGTTAAGAAAAATACCGAGAGTTATGGGTGAGGGGTCCCAAAAGAACTCACTGAGATTTGTAATCTCACTGTTTATGTTGTTATGTTTTCAGATTGACATGTTCAGATCAAGCGAGGCGAGGAGAAGTAGCAGCTGTTGTAGCTACTTGTTTTAGAGATCTAAGTTACTTGTTTTGCATCACCTTATTTAGTTGCTTAGTAAGGTGATTGTATTAGGACTAAACCACTATTTTGGATTTGAACCATGTGGTATAATGACTTATGTAACTGTTTTTCAGTATGTCATTAAGCATCCTTTTCGGTCATTAGACCCAATCGGAGTTATGAGATGGATTATTCTGTCTAGTTATGTTTTATTCATATCCCACAGTCGGTTTAGTACTCTGATTTGTTAAGTGTTTCGATTTCCTTTTATTTCTTCCAAGGTTAAAATAATAGGGATGTTACTGTCACCGTCTGTGACACATCTGGCACCTGTCTATGTTGTTGCAGGGCGAATAGAGACGAGTCTATTTTTTATTAACCATATACTAAATTTTTAGGGGACCTAAAAAAGTTGGATCGGGCTAGGGCCCTGTGCAGTAGCACGACCCGCACGCTTTAATTGCTGGCCCTAATTAGGGATCTTGGGCTCATGTATTTTGGGAGGCCTCTCTTAGAAAAGTTATATCCTTAAGGATAGTACCACCCCAGTTTATATACCGAAACAATTCTTAACAATTATTATATTTATTATTTATTAAGTTTCTTATAATTATAATAAAAAATATCATATTGTGGAGCATGTTTAACTTGTGAAATTTTTCTTGTTAATGTGTGTGGAATTAAATCTACATGTAGTGTTGTTTATATTCTCAACAGAGGTTTTGCCCCTTATAAGTTATCTATCAAAACCTCTAAAATCTATTATGAAGATAAAGTTTTTGTCGCTCAGATGTAACCTAAGCAGAACTGTATAAATATATTATGGAGACTGATTTAATTAATTTGAACTTTGTAATGTATGAGATTGATTGACTAAAAGACGTATTGGTCAACATTCCTTGATGGAAGAAACTCGTAAGTACCGGTACTAAATATTATTGTGAAGTCAAACATTAATTTGACCAATTTAATCACAAAGCAAAAGCTAGTGAGTTAAACATCGAGGAGAACGAGATTTCAAAGCCAATATGAAACTAACAGTGATGGTAACCCAACCTTCGTAATTGGAGATCCCATGAAGAACGTACAAACAGGTAAAAATAAGCCACTTGTTAGTTCTGCTAGCACTAAGATTATATGTCCTTTCCAATGGTGTGAGAAGTGTTAGACTGCGTTATTGAGCGACAAGTTTAATAACTTTTAGGCCAAAATGTACTTTTAGTCCTTTATCTTTCACCGAAATTTCAGTTTGGTCTTTTATCTTTTTTTCTCACTTTCGTTCTTTATGTTTCAAATTTGTGTCAAAGTGGTTCTTTTTTTAAACATTTTTGTCCATTGACATGAACAGATGTCACACTGGCTGTTAACAGGTGTCGTGGCTTGCTTAGTTGGCATTAGTGACTTCAAAAAACATAAATGACGAAACTGAAAATTTTGTGAAACATAAAGGACAAAAGTGAACTAATCCTTAATTTGGATCTAATCCAATGGTAATTAAAAAAACATCATTACTTAGTGATGTATTGTTACCGTTGAATTATATCCAAATCAACAGTTTATATGTGGAGTAACTCTATAAAAATTACTCTTGGAGTAACTTGAACCATTCCTCATATATATATATATATATATATATATATATATATATATATATATATATATATATATATATATATATATATATATATATATAGACACACACACCACTAGCAAAATTAATTTTGTTAGGGCTCAAATAACTAGTGAAGCCCCACCATTAGTAAAACTATTTTGTTACAACAAATTAGAGATGGAGGTTGTTTACCGTCAAGCACTACCCACGATACGGCTATTAATGAGCTAATTATAACAACCATATCGATAATATAAGTTTGTTAGGAAGCTAAGCTCATATCAACAATATAAGTATACTATAATCATCAATCAAGGTATGCTTCACTCTAAATTCTCTCTCCCCCATCCTCTCTCTTTTTTCCATATCGACTCATTTTATCATGAGCTAGGTGGTCAAAAAAAAAGAAAGTATCTGAACATGGGATGGGTACTTGAAACCATGGAGATTTAATCAAAATTTCATTGATTTCGGGTATCCTATCCTTTGTTCTCGACACTTTAGAGAAGTCTTGCTGATAGTCACATAACAAAGCATATTTCGGAACCAGCATTTCATATTGGTTAATTAGGTGATGTATTATGTCTATCTTGGCTTCATAAATAAAGAATCTATTGGTTATATACAATTTTTTATATATGCGTCTTTTCTTGCTGCAGATCGATAAAATATTCAAATGACATTAAGTTCTTTGGGATAATCGAAACATTTTCCAAATAGGAAGAAGCGGTGAGAAAAGCGAATGAAACGGTGCACCGAAGAGAGGAAGAAACCGAGGAGGTTAGTAGTGAAAGTGGAACATCGAATGTTTGTTACAAAGAAAACGTGAGAGAATTGTAAATTTGTGATAGTGGATCAAGCTTTTCTATGCTTAGTTTCTTTGTTTTCTTAACATGTACAAAGAAATAATATTACATAGTATAATATTATAACAAATACAGTAACATAGTCTTAAAATATGCTTGTCAAAAGTAAATATTATAACAAATAATAAAAGAATGAAATACAATTCACTGCATGAGTAATGATATCGCTTGACTGCCCATATGAGATATAGGTTTTGGTGTGAGGAGCTTTGTTTCAAGAATTTTCTCCCTTGATTGTGGCATTTTGATATCCAAAGAGGATGGTCAGACACACGTATGATAAGCTATAAGGTAGTTGGAAGACCTTGTTAAAACTCAAAATAGTCGTCTATAAAGCACTTAACATATCATATGCATTTGTTAATCTTAACACCTTCCTTTTAATTCTCCATAAAAATAAAAGTTGTAGGAACTAGTGAGTACTTCATGTGCCTTTCAAAAAAAATCAGTATAACCTCATGTGTATAAATTGTAAATACTTTATTAAGATGATTTCATATAAATTACATAAAATAATTAATAAAACATTTTCGACATCTTTTATTATACATAAAAGTAGGATACAGAGTCGTCCGCAAAAAAGTTGTCATTTAAGCGGAAAAAAGGCCGTCAAAACTGAGCGTATTTTGATCATTTCAATTTTCTCCATAACAATTGTTTGTTACAATAGCATTTATTGCAGCACACTCATATACTATTCCCAATGACGCATTAATTGTTTTTATTTCTCTTCGCATTGCAAATTTAAATTGTAACTATTCCACTTCCTTATCATGGTCAATTTTTTTTTCTTGATTCCATTTTCTAATGCATTATTTTGGCTTTAGATGATGGAGTTAGGTGTCATGGTTGCTTAAGTTCAGATTTGGATATAGAAAACTGGGAGAAAACAATAGTAAAAAATATGTGATTTGAAAGTTGAGAACTTAGCAATTTATAGAAAACGTTTAGTCATGGTGAATGGGGAGGGACATCTATTCGCATTCAATTGATGGCATCATTATCGTAATTTTCATCTTCATTTTTAAAAATTCATCATTAGCCAAATATCCACATTCAATTTGGTATCTAGCCACATCTTCTACCGTTGATTCAACGGCTCCACCAGCAAACTTTGAAATCTTGGAAATGCAGTTTAATTGCAAAACCATATTTGGAAAATAGGGCCTATTAGTGTATCCCACATTAAATCCATGTCAATTCAAGACCTTTTCCACCACATTTTTGACGTGATTCCCCTCAGCATTTTGTCGGATCTACCACAAAATATCCTCAGCATTTTGATTTCTGTTAATAATAGTGACATTTCAGGGAACTATATTATTTCGAACTGGTTGAACAACAAGTTGTTGAATATTTTCAACGTTATTTCCTACTTTCTTTTCATTACCTTTTGGGGTGCACCAAAGACATCAACAATCCGACCCATTTGTCTAGCGAACACTTAATATGTATTACTTATATGTTCACTTAAAAAATTAAGTATAGTGGCTATTTGCTGAGTAATCATGTTCATCATATTATGATTACTAGCATTCATTTGTTATCTGAATGATTGCATGGCCATGCATGTTTGTCTTTAGAGAATTGAGAACATTCTCTAAGGCCATGTTTTGGGGATTTAAATTGTTAAGTCTTGAACTTCCCATTCCCCAATTGTTAACTCCCTGAAATCTAGAAGGAACACACGAACCTGCCAATCTTACCCTTCGAGGAGGAACAAATTCATAAGGAAAACCATAAGGCGGTTGACTTATGTTAATGTTGACTCTCTTGTTCGATTAATCGTTTGACTCCCAATTGGATAACCACAGGGTTAGACCTTAGTTCTCCATCACCAACGTGGTCTAGGTTGTTGAAATTAATGATCAAGCTGATTAATTTCTTGTTGAGCCTCTTGTTCAGAATTACTATTGTTTCGGTTTTAAGTTGGAGAACTTGTTGATGGTCTATTATTATTATTGTGAGCCAATTTACTGCTTCGAAGAAAGCATGCAAAATTAACCTTGGCACAAGCTATCTCTAACTTAATCCCACCTGGCATACCGATTTGTTTAACAACAATTTTCGTTGTAAACAAATGCATTCGAAATGCTTGAATAAAGAGATTCGAATTAAATTATTTGGGTCGTCAAGTTAGCAAGTTTAAAGTGCAAAATTAATTTACACAGTTTTAAAGTGTAAAAATTAGATTTTAATAAGGGAACCCACTTACATCTCAATCCAATCAAAGAAAAAAGTCGAGACTGACAAAGTAAATAGAATTCGAGAGAAAAATAGGAAAAAGGACTTAAAAGAAACACGGGAATCAATCCAAGTGGGATGAACTTCGTGAGCTTTAAGCATAAAATAGAAGAAAATGTTATAAGTAAAGAAAATAAAAGACAAACGTGAATCACTTTGATTGACAAAAGATCTTGAACATTAACTAGATTCGAAATACAAAAGAAAGTGGAAGAACATGCATTTTTCACCATAATTGCCGAGGATCCCGTGTAATCAGATTTGTTAGGCATATGCAGGTTACTGAATGTTACGAAATCCGCCCCCAATACTATGTATATTCTGCTATTTATAGAGTTTACCAACTATAACTAACTACTTGTATGTTAGACGCATGTCCCTTTGAAATAACTAACTAAATGAATGAGTCACTAATGATTGGTAATAATTCGTTGCCAACTCAGTCTTGTCTTGTTGGATGCCGTCCAATTGTTCAGATGCTTTGATAACTTCTGGAAACCACCATTTAACTTCTTCTAACTTCTTCGTGTCTTGAGCCTCAAATTCGAAACTTGGCTTGTGTCAAGCGCCTTTGAACCTTCTCCACAATATCTCGAACCAGTGTGGTCCTCGAAAACGTCTTCTGCTAATATGCCAATTTCGAACTTCAAATTTGGCTATAACGTAACGAGTCCATGGTGATATGTCCATTCTGTTAGAGGACTTGATATTATGACATTGCAAATTGGAGAAAACACTAACATGATTATAGGATTTGATCAGAAGCAACTACTTCATAAATTGGTTTTTGAAGTCAATCTATTGTTGGATCAATTGCAAGTGGTCCGACCTCTATAATTTAACTATTGGGTCTAAACTTCATTGCATGTTTACTCACTTTTTTCTAATATAATTTGTATGCTTGAAGAAGGATTACGTGTAAGTATTTGTTTATAGTTTGCTTCTGACATATCTCAAATCCTCTATGGTTTTCATGATTCAGAGAATTTTGTTCCAGCAAATTTAGTCCTACTCATGGATTTCTATTTTGATATCATCCTCAATTTTATATTATCTTTCAATCAGGTAAAAAGGGCTGGTGTTGAAAGCAAGTTCAAATTTGTGAGATAACGTTCTTGAACTATATTCTTATTATTATGAGATGAATAGACAATGTATAGTAGGACATTTAAAGTGGTGTTAAAATGCCACGGGTCTAATCAAATGTCTGAGAAAAATAAATTATCTAACATTTCAACAGCTTTTCTCTGGAACCCAACTGATGCAACATTTATGTAGAAAACTTCCTAAATTCCAGCTTTCCACCACTCTTAAAGATGATATTTGGTTCTTTTAATCATGTAATTTGAACTATCCTGGAAGTCGATCTCGGTTGATGAAGCTGGGCTGAGAAGCTACTGAGGTGTGATGTCAGATTAACTCTGCTTAGAGAAAAGTTGGTTGGCAGTAATAAATGTGCATCTGGTGTATTGATTGGACAACATAATTATAGGGAATCGTGCCAAAAATGTGGCTTGATCCCTTTTGTCAGGCGGGTGGTTCGGGATCAATTCTGGACGGTGCGATGAGATATGAAGTGATCTCAACCGTAGGCTGGTTTGTAGGCCAGGTGAGCTCCCTTTGGATCCAGGACTTGGGCCACTGCGGTCGGCCCAAATCTGCATGGCAAGGCCCAATCCATAACACTTTCTCCCCAACCCAGGGTTGTTTCTGATGAAATGACATTGGCTTGAAAGCTGTACATTTGTGTTGAATGCGAGCCGGGCTCCATTGGAGGGTTGGGGGGAAGTGTTATGGTTTGGGCCACGCATTCATAACACTTTACCTGCCCCCCAGTCTAGCGAAGGCGGGTTGTCAGTATTAACTCCATTAATTAATTGGTTTTCCATGATGATTTGAGGTGAACTTTGACCACCAGAATTGTTACCTGATATGACCGGTGAATAAGTGGTTATGTCATGCCATCTTAGGATAGTTGTTTTTCAGAGATCTTGCTTTTGATCTCGGGTCAACTTTGCTGACCTGTTATGTTGCCCCGTAGGATAGCTGTCATGCCGACGTGTCTGGTGGTGATTACTCTGGACTCTTGCACTTAGATTTTGAAGAAACACGCCGCTTATTGTGTTGCTCTTAAAGTATGTCGGGACGGACAACAGAAGTCATCCGTGCGGTAATGGGTTATCAGGCATTGATGTGATTCGTGACGTTTGATTTTCCTTAGTCGACTAAAGAGTCGAGTCATTATGGCCATGTCTATGCGGCCTTGTTTTCTATGCTAGTCATTATTACTTGCTAAAGTTGCATCGGTTGGGCTTCGACTTCATGCATCCCCTCGTCACATTATAAATAGAGAGATAGCTCCTTCCTCATTTCACCTTTGCTAAGTTAATACTTTTCGCTATTTTCTCTCTACCGACCTTAAGACTTCTGACGAGGTTTCGAGTTTTCTGGTGATCGCCCTCCTGCTTCGGCAACCCTTGTAGTGTTCTCACACTGATCCCTTGTAGTATCACGGACCCTGAGCCATTTGTCTCGGGAAATATTTCTGTTATAACTTCGACCAATACTTCTGTAACGAGGTCTTTAACACCATTCTGTCAAAACTTCTTAGAAGGAGGGGGTCTTCGAGACTCAAAATCCACTTTGGTAATTCCGAGTTGTTCCACCGAGGTTGGTTTCGTGACTACCCATGGTGTTATCATGGTCTCCGAATCTCAGCTAGATGCTTTTGAGAGGATCCTCCGAGATTTGTCTCATGGCGTTTGAACTCCGGCTGAGGTGTACTTTGATGGTGTTCAGTGAAATTTTTTTTTCTGAAACTGGACTCCCGCCTTGTAGATTATGCATGGATAGATCCAAATGGCGAAAAGGCTTTCCCGATTCCGTCGAGCCGAGTTGGTGAGGAGTAGAGTACCGACATTGCTCAAGAAGAGGAAGAGTACGTCTACCGTTCGACAGATAGCACGCCCTCTCAGGAGATTGATAACTGTTCAGAGGAGGCCACTAAGCAACCAGTCTTTATTGAAACAAATGATGACTCGAGAGAGCGAGGAGTCAGAATGAATGGAAACCATGCTAAAAATTACAGGGAGGACAGCACCGAGGATGCATTAAGTAGCGAGGCCGTAGCTGAGGACAAAATCGTCATTGATTATGACTAGGTTTCTGAAGAGGCCCGTGGGTTATCCGACCAATTGGGTCTTGGCTCGAATGTTCTCCAAGACTACTTCATTTCACAATGCTTAGTTGAGTAAGGCTCCACTTGATTTAGGAATGCAATGATCCCATTTCCTCAAAGTGTTTCATGGCCTTAAAGTCAATAACAACTCCTTATTTCCAAATCAACAATCTCCAAAAATTTCAAAGATTAAACAATTCTACACCATCTAAGCAAGTCAGACACACAAAATTTCCCCTCACAAGTTTCACATAACTCTCAGCCACACCACCTATTTAGGAATATTTTTGTTAACTTTTCAAACCAACAAACTACATCATGGAGCACCTATTTCCTTTTCCAAACTTCTCAAGATTTCAATATAAAACTACTAATTTAGATACTTCATCACTATCATAACTTATTCAAGCCTATAGGGTCTTCAAAAATGGAATTTTCTTTTGATCAAGTTGATATAAACAACAACAACAACAACAAAATCAAGTCTCAAGAAGCAATAGCCCCAAGTTAATTTCCTGATTCACATGAGAAACCACTCATCCCCTTCCCTTAGAGAAAGTTCTGCCTAGGGATACAAAAATTTGGGAAAAGCTTTGATTATTTCTCTCATGATCCCAATCAATACACATTAGAAGCATTAAACAAAAAAAAATAGAAAAAACACTTACTACACTCATTTTTAAAGCCACGACTTGAATAGGAAAAAGGAGTAAAGAAGTGTTGTGTCTCTAACTTACCCACAAAGCCATGATGATGATATCAACATGGAGAAGATGTTGTGTTTTATTGAAAAACAAAGGATATTTCAAAAGTGGGAAGTCCCACATTGCTTGGCTTTGGACTCACCAAAGTCTATAAATATTAAAGCTTAATGAGAGCTTGTAAACAAGCAAGTAGAAAGGACTCCCTCGCGCGCACAAGCAGGGACCAACATGGCTTGGTTCAGTGCAAATCTTTCGATTTCTCCCCCCCCCCCCTGCGCGCACGATTAGTCTTGATTGAAAAGCTGCCTGAATCATGGAACGACTACAAGCAACAAGTGAAGCACAAACACAAGCAACTGTTACTGAACGAGCTGCTGACTCATATCATCATTGAAGATACCAACCGAAAGGAGAGTAACAAAGCAAAAGCGAAGTCAATGGCTGCACGTGCAAACATGGTGATGAACAAACTCTTCAAGGTACGACAAAGGCAAACCTGACTCTTCAAACAAAAGGTATGATTCCAAGAAATTTTCTAATCACAAAAAGAACAATGATCATTATCCTGGTGTTCATAACTCTGAATGCAAGAAAAGAGGTTTTTGTTTTGTTTGTGGAAAGCTAGGACACTTTGCACCTAAATGCAGGCATAGGGCGAGAAACGAAAATCCTCCTAAGGCAAACGCCAAGTTGGCTGATGCTGGTGGAGATGATAATGAGGATGACGATGTCATTGCTGCTGTCGTTTATCTGGTCAATATGGCAACTGATGTGAATAAGTGGGTGGTAGATTCTGGAGCCACCAAGCACATCAGTGCTAACAGAGAGGTTTTTACCTCCTACACTGCTGTAGGGGAAGGAGAAGAACACATCTATCTGGGTGACTCACATCCTGCCCCAGTTGTGGGGAAAGGGAAAATGCTTCTCAAGCTCACATTGGGAAAGACTTTGGCTCTCACAAATGTGCTTCATGTG
The DNA here is from genome assembly GCA_039519185.1 of Astragalus membranaceus. NCBI lineage: Eukaryota > Viridiplantae > Streptophyta > Magnoliopsida > Fabales > Fabaceae > Astragalus > Astragalus membranaceus. The sequence goes on along the minus strand of CM076846.1, from coordinate 96,514,623 downwards.
CCTAATATAAGGGCAAACCTGATTTGTGGTGTTCTGCTGAAGCAACGTATCAAAGTGACAACATTTTTGTTGGAAAGGGATATTATGATCATGGACTTTTGTACTCAACACCGTTGATTTCAATAACAATGTTTCTCCTTCTGTTTACTTGATTGATTCTTATAATATGTGGCATGCTAGACTAGGACATATTAATTTCCGTATGTTATGAAATTGCAACGTCTTGGCATGATTTCGATTAGTGATAAACAACATAGTAAATGCGATGTGTGTGTTGAATCCAAACTAACAAAGAAATCATGTCCCCCGGTACAACACGAATCTGAGTTGCTTAGTTTAATTCATATGGACCTAGGGGATTTAAAACAAACTCCAACTAGGGGCGGAAAAAATTATTATGTGACATTTATAGATGATTTTTCGTGATACACTAAGGTATTTTTATTAAAACAAAAAACGAAGCATTTGAAGCTTTTCTTTCATATAAAACCGAAGTAGAAAACCAATTAGATAGGAAGATTAAACGAGTTAGATCCGATCATGGAGGAGAGTACATGTCTTTTTTAATGAATTTTGTGAAAAGGAAGGTATAATACATGAAACAACTCCCCCTTATTCACCTGAATCTAATGGCATGGCCGAAAGGAAAAAATAGGACCTTGAAAGAGATGATGAATGCTATGTTAATTAGTTCTAGTGCGCTAAATAACTTGTGGGGTGAGGCTATCTTAACTGCATGTTTTATACAAAATAGAACTCCTCATAGGAAAACCGGAAAGACCCCATATGAACTATGGAAAGGTTATCAACCTAACTTAAAATATTTAAAAGTGTGGGCGTGTTTAGCTAAAGTTATGTTGCCTGATCCTAAGAAAAGAAAAATTGGTTGCAAAACCTCTGATTGTGTTTTTATAGGATATGCTGAACATAGCGCCGCTTATAGATTCCTTGTTGTGAAAAGTGACGTTTTAGAGAAAAATACTATTATGGAAACAAAAAATGCTGAATTTTTTGAAAATATATTTCCTTTGAAGCATGGTAGTATATCTAGACAACCATTAGTAACTACTAATGACGAACTCGTGAGGAACCGTATGAAGAATTAAGGAGAAGTAAAAGACCAAGAAAAGAAACATCCTTTAGAAATGATTTTTATACTTATCTTGTTGAAAAAGATCCCGAAACTTTTTCTGAAGCAATTTCTTCTTCTGAGTCGAAATTTTGGAAAGAAGCTATTAAAACTGAAAGATTCAATTTCCAAATGTAAAACTTGGACTTTAGTTGATTTGCCACCTGGAGCAAAACCAATAGCATGCAAGTGGATTTTCAAAAGAAAATATAACCCCGATGGGTCTATTGATAAATATAAAGCTAGATTAGTAGCAAAAGGTTTTTCTCAAAAACAAAACATTGATTATTTTGATACTTTTGCTCCAGTAACAAGAATTTCTTCTATTAGAGTTTTAATAGCTTTGGCTTCTATCCATAAACTGGTTATTCACCAAATGGATGTTAAAACAGCTTTTTTGAACGGTGACTTAGAAGAAGAAATTTACATGACTCAACCCGAATGATGTATAGTTTCTGGTCAAGAGAACAAAGTATGCAAACTCCTTAAGTCCTTATATGGTTTGAAACAAGCACCAAAACAATGGTATGAAAAGACTGATACAACTTTGATTAATGATGGTTTCTCCACAACTGATGTTGATAAATGTGTTTACACTAAAACTGTGTGTGGAGAACATGTGATTATATGCTTGTATGTAGATGAAATGCTCATTTTTGGTACTTGTCTTGATATTGTTACTAGAACAAAATCTTTTCTCTCATCTAGTTTTGATATGAAAGATATGGGTGAGGTAAATGTAATATTAGGAGTTAGAGTCATCAGGGTAGGTGATAGCATTATACTATCATAGGATCATTATGTGGAAAAACTTCTTAGGAAGTTTGGTCACTATAACTCTACCCCTTTGAGTACCCCTTATGAAGCTAACTCACACTTGAAGAAAAATAGAGGTGATTCTGTTGACCAACCTCAGTATGCCCAAGTAATTGGGAGCCTACGGCATTTAATGAACTTTTCTCGACCAGACATTGCGTTCGCAATCGGTCGTCTGAGTAGGTATACTCATAACCCTGGTCAGGATCATTGGAAGGCAATTGCTCACCTTATGTGATATTTGAGAGGTACCACGAATTATGGTATTACTTATAGTGGATTTCCCGCAGTATTGGAAGGATACTGTGATGCTAACTGGATATCTGATTCAGATGAGACAAAATCCACTAGTGGTTACTAGGTGCGGTAACTTGGAGGTCAGCCAAACAATCCATTATTGCTAGATCGACTATGGAGTCGGAATTTGTAGCTCTGGAATTGGCTGCTACTGAAGCTGAATGGTTGAAGAACCTTTTAGCTGGAATTCCTTTGGGAATAAAACCGACACCATCAGTGTCAATACATTGTGATAGTTAGTCGGCAATAGCCGTTGCAAAGAATAAGACCTATAATGGCAAAAATAGACATGTGCAATTAAGACACAATGTTGTCAAACAATTGCAAAAATATGGAGAAATATCGATGGATTATGTGAAGTCAGAAGTGAATTTGGCCGATCCTCTGACAAAGCCCCTAGGGAAGAAACTGATATATGAGACATCGAGGGAAATGGGACTCAAGTCAACTGAAATTAAGAAGTGATGGTAACCCAACCTTTGTGATTGGAGATCCCATGAATAAGGTTCAATGTGGAAAAAACAAGTCACTTCTTGATATTGCTAGCACTGAAAATTAATTCAAGTAATTAATTTTATTATTGTCCCTTCCTATGGTGTTATTGTGATAGTGCTAGACTGCAGGGTTAAAAAGGATAAGCTTAAAGCTTTTAATGATTTTCATAGCCCTTATGGTGGGGCCGCTTGCATGAGATCCTGACGAGATCTCTAGAGCACTCATGAATACCGAGCACGCGAACGGCCTAATAGCGCAACACCGCGGAAACAACAAGAATTGTGGGGGTGTAATGTGATGGTAAAACCTCTAACATATAATATGTGTCTTGGGTTCCATATCTTGCTAAACCAGTTCATTGTATGTTATGTTTTATCTGTCTAGGACTGGTTCCATAGCTAACTATACAGCTCTGATGCATTACATCTACGATGTTAACCCAGGAAACCTCTTTTATAAAATTTATTATTCAACTTTTGAAATATGTGGGGGATTGTTGTGTTTTATTGAAAAACAAAGGATATTTCAAAAGTGGGAACTCCCACATTGCTTGGTTTTGGACTCATCAAAGTCTTTAAATATTAAAGGTTAATGAGAGCTTGTAAACAAGCAAGTAGAAGGGACTCCCACGCGCGCACAAGCAGGGGCCAACGTGGCTTGGTTCAGTGCAAATCTTTCGATTTCTCTCCCCCCCCTTGCGCGCACGATTAGTCTTGCGCTAATTTTAATTTATGAAATATTATTTTTATCAGTCTACCCGAATATGCCCAATTACTGGTCAAACTAATTTGCAAAACAAACTTTGTAACGGATAATTTATTTCGTAACTAAAACTTAAATTTCTTTTATTTCGTAACTGCAAATTAAACAAACTTTGTAACGGGTAATTTATTTCGTAACTAAAACTTAAATTTCTTTATGTGCACTTGAGAACACACCAAAAAAAAAATCCTTTTCCCTCTTCTAAATATCACTATCCTGGGTTCATCTCGTGTGGCATATCGTGTCCATCTCTATGTGCATGCATAACTCTTACATTTCATGTCATAGCATGCATACATTTCATGTCATAACAAGCATACAATTCATTTTGAACCATGCATTCCACTTCTTGACAAGAAGCATGTGTTTTTCTAGTCTCTTTGTGAAAAAGTAATGATAATAAAAATAGAGTCATTCAAAGCAAGGCATGTATTGCATTTAATTTCCCTTCCATGCTACCGTTTAGCCCTGGCACTGGTCATTTTGATTTTGTACTATGGTTCAGCCCTGGTACTGCCATTTTATTCTAGTGCTATTGGCTACGCCCTGGCACTGCATGCTATCGGTTACGCCCTGGCATCGCAGTTTTATTTTTGTGCTATCGGTTACGCCCTGGCACTGCATGCTATCGGTTATGCCCTGGCATCGTATTTTTAAGTTTTGTGCTATCGGTTACGCCCTGGCATCGCATTTTTAAGTCTAGTGCTATCGGCTACGCCCTGGCACTGCATGCTATCGATTACACCCTGGCATCGCAATTTTATTTTTGTGCTATCGATTACGCCCTGGCACTGCATGCTATCGGTTACGCCCTAGCATCGCATTTTTAAGTTTTGTGCTATCGGTTACGCCTTGGCACTGCATGCTATCGGCTACGCCCTGGCATCGCATTTTTAAGTTTTGTGCTATCGGTTACGCCCAGGCACTGCATGCTATCGGTTCAGCCCTGGCAACGTATTTTTAAGTTTTGTGCTATCGGTTACGCCCTGGCACTGCATGCTATCGGTTACGCCCTGGCCTCGCATTTTTAAGTTTTGTGCTATCGGTTACGCCCTGGCACTACATGCTATCGGTTCCGCCCTGGCATCGCATTTTTAAGTTTTGTGCTATCGGTTACGCCCTGGCACTGCATGCTATCGGTTACGCACTGGCATCGCATTATTGTTTTGTGCTATCGGTTACGCCCTAGCACTGCATGCTATCGGTTACACCCTGGCATCGCAATTTTTGTTTTGTGCTATCGGTTCCGCCCTGGCATTACATGCTATCGGTTGCGCCCTGGCATCGCATTTTTAAGTTTTGTGCTATCGGTTACGCCCTGGCATCACAGTTTTGAATCTTGTGCTATCGGTTACGCCCTGGCACTGCGTGCTATCGGTTACGCCCTCGCATCGCACTTTTAATTTTTCAGGCTATCGGTCTCGCCCTGGCATTGTCTTTAATTTTGTGCTATCGGTCTCGCCCTGGCATTGTCTTTAATTTCCCTTTTATGTTATTTCATTTTATCGCGTCATGAGTCACTGGTTAAAATTGGTATTCATATCTGTACTTATTTCTTACCAAGATGACAAGAAAGATTAGTTCAGCGTGTTATCCAGTAAAAAATAAGTACAGAGGGGAAACTGTGAACATCCAATTTTAACCGACAGTTACTCGTTACTTTCAAAAAAGAGTCCCAAAAAAATAAAAAATAATAAATAATAGTTTACGCGTGTCATGCCTAAACCGTACGCATGTCCTTCTATCAGGGGCATTGTGTGCGTATTCAGATCGCGTACGCGTTCCTAGTCTTAATGCGAGCGCGTGTTGGTTCCGAGTCGTGTGTGAGTAGTTGCGTCGGTGCGCATTATTTTACCGCTTTTTTTAGAAAAGTGAGGATAAAATAAAATCGGTTTTAATAACTTACGCGTGTGCGCATTAAGTCAGGTACGCGTTCATAGTCTTAACGCGAGCGCGCATTGGTTGCGACTCGTGCGCGAGTGGTTGCGTCGGTACGTGTTATTTTTTTTATCGCTTCTTTTAAGTATTATTAGTAATAAAAAAATAGTAATAGTAAAATAAAATCAGTTTTAATTAGCTGTCCTTTTATTTAATTGGTTACATATATAGACAAAAAATTTTAAAAAAAAAGCAGAATAGTACAAAAAAAAGGGAATGAAGTCAACTCTTTTTTTACATATATGAACAAAAAAATTAAAAAAAAACACTACAAAAAATTAAAAAAGGCAGGGCGCAGCCTGCTGTAAGCTGGAACAGAAAATGGTATTTTGAGAATGGGGCTCAGGCTCCCTTCTCCTTGTTCCTTGGCCTTTCACACTTTAGGCAGGAACATGCCAGCCCCATCCTTGCTGCTCCACTGTGTCACTGCTGCACACAGCTTGGTCTCCAGGGGATTTTGATCCCCTGCTCCCACACCACACCTACACCATAAGTTTTTGACAATAAATACAGGGAATAGTAACAACAAAAGGGGGGAGAGGGCACTGGAACAAAAAAAAGAAAAGAAAAAAAAATAACAACAACAACAACATCACAGTAACGTCAACCGGGAGTCTCACAGTACCTCCACTATTAACCCCCGTATCTAAGCCATTCTCCCACAACACGCATTGTTGTCACTAAACTCAGTAAAACCCTCTTTCAATCCAAACCTTCACTCAAAACAGCAGAACCCATTCATCCCTCCCCAATCAAAGCCATATCAAGCACTCATCTTATATGATTAAAAAGGTAGATGGAAGTAGAAAATAAAGTATGAATAAAGAGAAGAGTAGTGACAAGGGGAAGTTGAAATCACCTCTGTCGCAACGCCATTCCGCCATGGCGTCATCACCTCCGCCGCAACCACCGCTGCAAGCACCGTCTTCTTCCTCCGACATTGTCATACCCCAATTTTGTCCGGCTTAGGTCAAAATCCTAATTTTCCACAAAAATAAATAAATTGAAGAGTGAAGAGCATTATGCATTGCATTTTGGGTCCTAAAAGTCATTCCACAGCTTTTAAAATCATTTTTAGGGTCGAAATGCATTTTGGAGCAAAATTAGGGTTTTTGGAGCAAAAAGGGTATTTTGGTCATTTCCAAAATTAAGCAATTTCTCACCAAAAATCATTATTCAATATCAGAAGAATGCATTTGGATCAAAATGAGTTGGGTCATATTTTTTATGCACATGCATTGATAAATTTTTGCATAAAAAGTCAAACTTCAAAGAAAAGGGCAAAATGGGAATTTCCTTCAAGGTGAGGTATCAAATCAATTTTGGGAATGGTGATATCATGGAATTTTGGGCCCAATGATTGATTCCTAGGATATGGACCAAAGTGGCATGAATAATGTGGAATTATCATGAAAAGAATAATAAAAAATGGTAAAATAAGGAAGTGTCCTCATATAAGACAAAATGTACTATCTTTTGGCAAGCTTGCACAAACTTGGGCACCAAGGCCTCATTTGCTCCGAATTTTCCAGCTATTTTTCACCTCATTTTGTGTTTCTTCATGCCCTTGATCCATGTGATTTGTATTCCTAGCCATTGATTAAAATTCTAGATCAAATCCTAGGCTATAACTTTGTGTACAAAACCCTATTTGCCCTTAACAATTTTTGTGCAACAAAAAGCTCCTAATTTTCGTGTATGGCCCCATTCCCTCTCCATTTTGTGTTTTCTCTCCACCCTCAATCCATGTGATAAGTGATCTCAACCCTCCATTCAAAATCAAAGTTCAATCCTAGAGCACTTAGTAAGGCCAATGACCCAATTGCCCCTAAACCTAAAATAGCTCTATAAATACTCCCTCATTCCCACACCTAAGGATCCTTTGGCCTTTCATTAAAACCCTAACACACCAAAAACACCCTCTCTTCCTCTCTTCCACGAAATCTCTCTCACTCCCTCACTTCATTCTTTTCATCTTTCATCATCAAATCTTTCATTTCTTGTTAGATCATCATCATTCCTTCCATTCTCTTCAAGGTTGCATCATCAAATTGCTAAGAGCTAGCAATCTTTGTGTTCATATCATCTCCTTCTTCATTTCTTTGTGATTTTGAGGTACGCTTTGAAACTTTGCATCTCATATTTAGTTCTTCTTGCATAATCTCTCTTCTACTCCCAACTCCTTCTTGATTGCTTGTTGTTGTTGCTTTGAGGATCCATTTCAAACATTTTGACAAGGACTTAGGGAGCCTTGGGTGTTTGAGATGGGTCCTTGGCCTTGAAGGAGTTATTCTTCTACTTGAATAATTTCCCTTGCATCTTTACATATTTTGCACTAGATTTCATAAATAAAATTGTTGTTTATGGGCTTTAGCATTTCGCATATCATAAAAGTTAGGGTTGATATGATTTTGTTTCACTTCCTTGCTTAATCATATGAATCCTTGCAAAAAAATAGATCTATGTTGCTTTGTGTTAATTTTGGTTTTTTTATTAAATAAAATGTGGATCTATGTTTCCTTTGGTTCGTATGCTTATAGATCTAAAAATATTTCCAAGTTGATTTTGTTGTTGTTCTTTGTTTGGAGATGTTTGATCTTGTTGTTAATATTTTATTTTAGTGTTAGATGTTATTTTTTGTTGTTGGTTGATGATCTAGCAATATGATTCCCACTAGTGCCTAGTGCACCTTGACCTAAGTGGTGAAGATTGCTAGAAATGACTCAATTTAGTTTGTGTGTCCACTTATTCTTGTGTCTTAGTTTGCTTATTGTAAATTGTTGATGATAGGCAAGTTGATTCTCACTAGTGCCTAGCTCACTTTTCAAAAAAGTGAGAGGATTGCTCTATGTGATTCAATTTGGTTTTAGTGTTTATTTACTTTTTACCTTTTTACTTTACCATTCATTAACTTTTTACCAAAACATAAAAATATTTTACTACTTTGGTTTTTACCACTTCATTAATTTTTTACTAAAACATAAAAAGATTTTACCACTTCCCATTTACCTCATGCATTTTTACTTTACCATCTCATTAAATAATTACCATTTACCTCATGCATTTTTACTTTACCATCTCATTAAATAATTACCCTTTACTTCATGCATTTTTACTTTACTTTTCACTAACTTCTTACTTAAAGTTTTACAACTTATCAACTTGCAAAAATACCCAAAACATTTTCACATTCATGCATCTTCATTCATACTTAGTTTATGTGACACTCTCATGCATCCTCATATGCTTATATCTCTTGCATCCTCTTATGCATCTTTGTATGCCATCCATTCATAAACAAAGTGCTATGCATCCATTCCTTGTACACTCATGCACTTACACGCTTACCAAATCATGCATCCTTACTTACATATTCAATCATTTAACTTAGAACACTCTATGTTTACAATCAATTGCATTCACTTGTTCTTGATGCCATGTAAATGTCTTGACTTGATTGTGTGCCCTCCTCTCCACTTGTATGACCTCCTAATGGAGACGTAAGTCTACATGCATGTTGTAGCATAGAGCCATTAGGGTAAATACAATCCTTCTTGCACACACACAATTACTTTGAGAACTTTGTTTTGCATCTTTAATAATTGAATCTTTTGATTGTATGGGCATGTTTAATCTTGGTTAATGAATGATATGTTCATGTTTGCTTGAGTATTATTCATTCATTTGCATTTGGTTATGGATTTAGAATTGACTTGAAATGTTCTACTCCTTTTCTAAAACCCATTTCCTAAAATCATTTCAAAACAAAAAGAAACTTTTACTTTCAAAACAAAAATAAATCAATCGTCATTAAACACCAATCGCGCCATTGCCGATTAGGTTGATAATGATGATGTTGTTTTCAAAAGAGTTAGTAGCAAGACCATTCTAACCGTTGTTGTTCGGTCTTCGCAAAAGCTCTATCCCATTTTCGAAAACTTATTCATTTCTCAAAAATAAACCAATTGTCATTAAACACCAATCGCGCCGTTGCCGATTAGGTCGTTAATGATGATGTTGTTTTCAAAAGGAGTTAGTAGCGAGACCATTCTAACCGTTGTTGTTTGGTCTTCGTGAAAGCTCAATCCTTTTTCAAAACCAAAACCCGAGAACTACGTAGCTTTGATCCCTCTTCCAGTGAGGGTACGTAGGAGCGGGGTCCTGTCCCGTCAAGCACACTTTTAAAAAAAACTTTGTTTTGTTCCGCTTTTCAAAGATACCCGAGAACTACGTAGCTTTGATCCCTCTTCCAGTGAGGATACGTAGGAGCAGGGTCCTGTCCCGTCAAGCACACTCTTAAAAAAATCTTTGTTTTGTCCTGATTTTCAAAGATAACCAAAAATATTCTTCTTTCCCCCTCGTTTTCAATAAAACAAACTCCTAAAGAAAAGAAAAGAAGTAGAATAAACCGCTTTCAAACTCAAACTTTTGTCCAAACCACACATCAAGTTAATGGTTCCCTTTCGGTAGAAAGGAGGTGCGGGGTGCTAATACCTTCCCCGTACCTAACCGACCCCCGAACCTACATCTCTAGTTTTCAAAAGACCATCCGCCTTGTTTAAAAGACCTTTTTTCAATGTTTTGGTCTTAAATTAAAATATTGGTGGCGGCTCCAAACTTTTTCCACTTTGTCGAACGAAAAGTCCCAAACCGGATTTTTCGGGCGCAACTGCTGGCGACTCCACTGGGGACCATTTTTTTTTAAAAAAAGACGAGGGTCAAGCCTAGTTAACTTTGATGTGTGGTTTTAAAATTAATTGAGTTGAAAGTTTTGTTTTACTCCTTTTCTATTTGTTCACAATGCCGTGTTCATGCATTCCTCAATTCCCATGTCCCCTATTCTCTGCTTCCTTTCTTAAGGTAAAAACATGCATTTCCTCCCATTCTATTATGATCCCTTCTTCTCCGCTCCCTTTCTTGAGGTAAGCAGTGCATATGACTGTTGCTGAAACCTAGGTTAGATTATTGGTATTGTGATATTGAACCCTAGGGTAGACGACATATTATTGCTTGCTTCTGTCATTATTGCTTGCTTCTGTCTGGACTGTTCTGGGTTTTCCTTTGCAGGTGGGGTATATGTGAGTAGTTTTAGGCGGTATGCCCTTGCTGCACACACTCACACCTTATGCTTACTATGATTTAAGAGGGGCCCAAAACCCAAGGTCTGACAAAACTTAGGAGAGTGGAAACGAGTAGTGACTGGCAATTGGACCGTTGTCCTTCCGACTCTCACGAAAGTTTCAGCCAGAGTATGCTCTTTCATGAGGCGTCACACCAGATGGCGTTCCATCGTTGTGGGTGCTATTGTGAGAAAGAATTAGCTCTGGTAACCTGGTGAGGAAGTGACTAGAACTCACATGGGAGGAACATTTGAGTTGTCCTAGAACTTAGGTCCCCACCTTCGTAGGACACAAGGGGCATACCAAATTGTGTGTTGCATGGTAATATAGACATGTTTTCAAAAAAAAGAGTAGGAGGTTTTTCAAATAAAAAGTAGAGAAAGAGCCGCCGTTGTAGCCTTTCTTCTGCCGGTCTGTACGAAGTGACATATGGCCCACTCTTTTCAAAAAAAAGAGAGAACGAGCTGCCGTTGTAGCCTTTCTCTTACTTGGTCCATATGAAACCACGTACGGCCCGCATTTTTCAAAAAAAAAAACTTGAACTAATGCCAATAAAGGTTTTGCCCTAATCTGCATATGCATAAAACATCATCATCATTTTGCATGCATCCTCGCATTGCATCCAACATAAGCTTTTACAGCTCATGCATGCATCCTTGCATTTCATCAAAGTTTGTTTGCCGAGAATCCCAAAGTGACAAAGAATCTTGCCATAGGTACAGTATGGAATCAAGAAGTGAAACAGCGTACACTCCGAGGTGTTCGTTCAAGTTTGAATGCATGGAATGTGCTTTGTTTCGCTTATTGATTCTAACCTTGTTGTGTTTCAAAGAAAAAAATAATCAAAATCCACCGTTAAATCTATGGCAAGATATGACACGTTGGGGTTCACGGCATAAGACAAACTAAAACTAACACTCATCTGCATTGCACGCATTGCATTCATTAATTTGCTCCTTCACTAAATAAAAATGTTCTACCAACAGAAGCGAGAGGCAAGCTGGTTCTCCGCCACCGATACTTCACCCGATTACAAGCAAAGCTGATGGCTGATCCTCAAGGGCATCCAGAGATTGAAACTGAAAGTAATCCAGAACATGAAGATTTGGGCGTACAAATTCTGAATCCTGAGCAGCTGGCTCAGGAGAACCAAGTGCTTAAGGTTGGGGCAATGGAGGCCCAGGTGCATGAGATGATGGTCATGCTGCAAAGTTTAAAGAGTGGGACAGCTGCTGAAGGTGCCGCCGTCGTGGGTCCAGATGGTGTCACTTCTTTCGTTCCTCCTCCAATATCAGCCACAGTTCCTCCAGGATCCGGGGTCAGTCATCCCGTCTTTGCTTCAGGAATGAATGGGCCGAATCAATACACTTCACAAAGATATCCTTGGGGTATGCCTGTTGGGTACATGCCGCGAACTGTTGGACCTATCCCCGTCAGTATGGTTGCGCCTAATCAGGTCACTGCCGCCGTGTCCGGGGGAGCTGCCGGAGGACCACAGATCCAAACTCCTAGTCCTCATGCTGTGCTCAGTCCTACTCCGGGGATTGCAGCACACCCTCACAATGTTCCTCAGCCTGGAGGGTATTATTACAGTATGGGGAGTCACCCGCAAGGACATATGTTTGAGGGATCACAGCCAAATGACTCGATTCGTGCACTTGAAGAAAGAGTAAAGGCAATGGAGGGTGTGGGTGTCAGAGCCAAGGAAGCTCGTGAGCTGTGTATAGTCCCAGATTTGGTTTTGCCACCAAAGTTCAAAGCTCCCGAAGTGAACAAATACAGAGGAACAGGCTGTCCGGAGAGCCATGTTACGATGTTTGTCCGAAAAATGGGTCCTTACGCCAATGATGACAAACTGCTGATTTACTGCTTTCAAAACAGTTTGGCTGGAGCTCCTCTAGATTGGTACATGAAACTGCAATCCTCTGAAATTCGTTGTTGGAAAGATTTGTGAGAAGCATTCATGAGACAATATAAGTATAACATGGACATGGCTCCGGACAGGTCGCAATTGCAACACATGAGTAAGGGCGAAAGGGAGACTTTCAAAGAATATGCCCAGAAATGGCGAAGCCTAGCCGCCCAGGTCCAACCTCCTTTGACTGAAAAAGAAATGGTGTACACGTTCTTGGAAACTCTGCCAGCAATTTACTATGACAGGCTGATTACAAGTGTTTCAACTAGCTTCTCCGATATGATAGTCTTCGGGGAAAGACTTGAGCATGGTCTCCGAAGTGGGAGGATTTCGAATCACCTCAGTAATGCAGGAAGCTCTGGTGGTTCAAGCAACCAGAAGAAGCCTCACTCCCATTTCCCGAAGAAGAAGGAACGGGAAACAAATGTAATCTCGGGAGGAAGTTCATCCTTTGGTACCCCTCCACCACAAACTGTTCCATTTTCTGCTCCTGTGCCATCACAGCAAGGCAGTGACAGTCACAGGGCTCAGGGTTATCAGTACAAGAAACAGACCAGTTTTGATCCAATACCAATGACATACATTGAATTGTTTGATCACTTGACTTCCAAGAACTTGATCAACACTCGGCCAATGAAGGCCCTGCAGCCGCCATTTCCCAGAAGTTACAACGCTAATGCTACCTGCAGTTTCCACGAAAACGGGGTCGGTCATACTGTGGAGGAATGTAAAGCCTTCAAGCATGTGGCGCAAGACCTAGTAGATGCTGGGTGGATCTCGTTCAAGCAGAGCAGCCCGAATACAACAACTAATCCATTGCCAGGTCATCAGAGGCCAGCTACCAATGCTATAGAAAGTTCCGTTGGGCAATTGGTAAAGGATGTGCATAAGATCAAGACCCCGTTGGGTGTTATCTACTCTGAGTTATGCCATGTTGGGGTGGTTAAGAAGGGGTGTTGCCATGAAGAGGGGTGTGCCGACTCCACGTGTATGGGGAATTGTGAAAACTTTGAGATGATCCTGCAGGACCTGATGGATCGGTGTGTGGTCCAGATAGGAACCCATGATGTTGAAGAAGAAGTTGCTGTCATCAAGGATGGTTGAGTCTGAAGAGGGTGGTGCAAGTTTGGTTCGACGCTGCGGTGCCAGTGAAAAATGAAAGAATTGGAAGGCTGCTGATCTTCCTGTGACTTTTAATTTAAAGTAATCATTTGTAATGCAACCCTGTGGCTCTGCCTAAGGCCATAGGACAAGTTGTTCGGGGCGAGCTTGTTTTTATTTTCAGAATCATCATCATTAATAAAAACGTTGTTTTTGAATTTCAATCAATAAAAATCAATCATTTTCATTTCATGTGTCTTTTCCTCGCTTTATTATTGTTTGCTTGCTTGTCTCGCCTTTCATTCTGCTTTTTCGCTTCGGCAAAATGCAGATCCACAGCAATTGTCTCCCAAAATAACAGTGCCAACAGTCCATATTTTGACTCCGATCACCCTATTAATCAAGCTGAGGGGGATGTTGAGGAAGACTGGGAAGCTCCTCCAGAACTCATGAGGTTAATGAAACAGGAAGAAAGGGTAATTCAGCCACACGGAGAATCTACTGAAGTGATCAACTTGGGTACAGCTGAGAGCAAGAAAGAGGTCAAAGTGGGTACCGCCATGAATGATGAGGATCGCATGAAGTTGGTTCAGCTGTTGCACGATTATATGGATGTGTTTGCATGGTCCTACCAAGATATGCCTGGGTTGGATACTGACATTGTGATGCATAAGTTGCCAGTCAAACCTGAATGCCCGCCTGTGAAGCAGAAACTTAGAAGGATGAAGCCTGAGATGTCCCTAAAGATTAGGGATGAGGTAAAAAAGCAGTTTGACGCCGGATTCCTAGCGGTGGCCAAATACCCACAGTGGGTTGCCAATATTGTCCCGGTTCCGAAGAAGGACGGGAAGGTCAGAATGTGCGTTGACTACCGAGATCTGAATCGTGCTAGTCCTAAAGACGATTTTCCTTTGCCCCACATTGATGTCTTAGTGGATAGTACAGCTCAACACTCGTTATTCTCCTTCATGGATGGATATTCGGGATATAATCAGATCAAGATGGACCCCGAAGATATGGAAAAGACAACTTTCATAACGCTTTGGGGAACGTTCTGTTACAAGGTCATGCCATTCGGGCTAAAGAACGCTGGTGCAACCTACCAAAGGGCCATGGTCACGCTGTTTCACGACATGATGCATAAGGAGATTGAGGTTTACGTGGATGACATGATCGCAAAATCTAAAACCGACGAGGAGCATATTGTCAATCTGCAGAAGCTCTTTGAACGGTTGAGGAAATATAAACTCAAGTTAAACCCGGCCAAGTGCATGTTTGGGGTGAGATCAGGGAAGTTGTTAGGCTTCATTGTCAGCCAGAAGGGAATCGAGGTGGATCCAGACAAAGTAAAATCCATCCTCGAGATGCCGGTGCCCAAAACAGAGAAAGAAGTCCGTGGTTTCCTCGGAAGGTTGAATTACATCTCCCGATTCATCTTCCAGTTGACTGCTACTTGTGAGCCGATCTTCAAACTGCTGTGCAAAAATCAAGAGTTGAAGTGGAATGACCAGTGTCAAGCTGCCTTTGAGAAAATCAAGGTGTATTTGCAGAATCCACCAGTCTTAATGCCACCTGTGTCAGGCAGGCCTCTCATCTTATACCTTACCGTGCTGGATAATTCAATGGGCTGTGTGTTGGGGCAGCATGATGAATCCAGGAAAAAGGAGCATGCCATATACTATCTTAGCAAAAAGTTCACCGAATGTGAGACAAGATATTCTATGCTGGAAAAGACTTGTTGTGCTCTAGTTTGGGCTGCTCACCGTTTAAGGCAGTACATGCTGAGTCACAGCACTTGGTTGGTGTCAAAAATGGATCCAATCAAGTACATATTTGAGAAGCCAGCTCTTACAGGACGAATTGCCCGTTGGCAGATGCAATTATTAGAATACGATATCCTGTATGTCACACAAAAAGCAGTTAAAGGTAGTGCACTTGCTGAGTATTTGGCATGTCAGCCGATTTCAGACTACCAACCAATCCAGCATGATTTTCCTGATGAAGATATCATGGCACTGTTTGATGAGGGGAAGTCCCAAGAAAGTGAAAGGTGGAGAATGATCTTCGACGGTGCGTCAAATGTATGGGGGCATGGGGCAGGTGCTGTGTTAATATCTCCTGACAATCGCTTCGTTCCTGTCACTGCAAGGTTGAGCTTCTATGTCACAAACAAAATAGCAGAGTATGAAGCGTGCATCTTGGGTATTCAAGCAGCCCTAGAATGGAAAGTTAAAAGGCTAGATGTGTATGGAGATTCAGCCCTGGTTATTCATCAAGTAAGAGGCGATTGGGAGACCAGAGATCCAAAACTGATTCCTTATTGTGTTTATGTGCAAGAGTTGATGGAGTCTTTTGACGAAATCACTTTCAAACACATCCCTCGAAGCGAAAACCAGCTGGCTGATGCATTGGCAACTTTATCATCCATGTTCAATATCAATTGTGATAAAAGCTTGATTCATGTCACAATCCAGCACCGGAGTCTACCTGCGCATCACTACTGCACAGCCATAGATGAAGAGTCGGATGACAAGCCTTGGTATCATGATATCAAACAGTACATCATCAGCAGAGAATACCCTCCTGGGGCATCTGAAAATGACAAGAGAACTCTTCGGCGACTGTCAAGGAATTTCTTCCTCAGCGGTGAGGTTCTCTACAAAAGGAATTATGACATGGTCCTCTTAAGGTGTGTTGCTAAAGAAGAAGTTGAAAGAATCATGAAAGATGTACACGAGGGCTCATTCGGAACTCATTCCAGTGCGCATACTATGGCTAGACAGATTTTAAGGGCGGGCTATTACTGGTTGCAGATGGAAGGTGACTGCTACAGCTTTGTCCGAAAGTGCCACAAGTGCCAAATCTACGCTGACCACATTCATGTGCCGCCTGCCAAATTGAATGTTCTGACTGCATCCTGGCCGTTTTCAATGTGGGGAATGGATGTCATCGGTCCCATTGAACCCAAAGCATCAAATGGGCATCGCTTCATCTTGGTCGCCATTGACTATTTCACGAAGTGGGTTGAAGCTGCCTCATACTCCAGTGTAACCAGTTCAGTGGTTGCCAAATTTGTGAAGAAGGATCTGATTTGCCGTTATGGTTTTCCTAACAAGATCATCACTGATAACGGCAGCAATCTGAATAGCAAAATGATGAAGGACCTGTGCGCAGAGTTCAAAATTCAGCATCATAATTCTTCCCCCTATCGGCCCAAGATGAATGGAGCAGTGGAGGCAGCTAACAAGAACATCAAAAAGATTGTGCAAAAAATGGTGGTCACATACAAGGATTGGCATGAAATGCTTCCCTTTGCTTTGCATGGCTATCGTACTTCAGTGCGTACCTCAACTGGGGCAACTCCTTTCTCTCTGGTATACGGGTCAGAGGCGATCCTCCCAATCGAGGTTGAGATACCATCCCTACGGGTACTCATGGAAGCTAAACTGGAAGAAGCAGAGTGGGTGCAGGCTCGTCTGGATCAGCTAAACCTCATTGAGGAAAAAAGAATTGCAGCTTTGTGTCATGGGTAGCTGTACCAACAGAGAATGAGAACAGCTTTTGACAAGAAAGTCTGGCACCGTGAATTCAAGCAGGGAGATTTGGTGCTTAAGAAGATCTTGCCCATCCAGACTGATCCCCGAGGGAAATGGACACCCACTTATGACGGCCCGTATGTGGTCAAGAAAGCCTTTTCTGGAGGAGCACTGATACTCACGAACATGGACGGAGAGGATTTAAGGAACCCAGTCAATTCCGATCAAGTGAAGAAGTATTATGCCTGAAAGAAATAGACGAAAAAAGAGAAAGACAAGCCAAGTAAGAGTTAGCTCGCTAGGTTGAAAAACCGAAAGGGCGGCCTAGGCAAAATCAGAGCGACCCGGTGGATTGAAAACCCGCAAAGGGCGATCTAGGCAAAAATTAGGGTCAGAAAACTTGGGCATGAAAAGTAAAGAAAGGCATACAACTCCTCTGAAAACTTGGATGAGGGAGTGATCAAGGTCAAGGACATAAATGTTTAGCACTGTTCCACAGAGACGGACAGACAGAATTTAACTTCTCTCTTTTTTCGTGTCTTTTTATAGTTTAAACTTTCAAGTGTAATAAACAATCGACGTAACTTCTTGTGCGACCGGTTTCCACATTAATAAAGTTCAACTTTCTTATATCTATTCACTCTTTTATTTTCTGCTTTTTTTGCTCAAAATAAACGTTTTATAATGATGGTGATGATGACCTGTAAAACATGTGCATAAATCATGGAGCATTACAATTATTGCAAAGTCCCTAAAGGTCGCGAAAAAAAGCAATTCCCCAAAACCAGTTAATCATGCAAGAGAAAGCGATTGCACTCACAATTGCTTCAAACGGCGAAGTCAAAGCCAACATGCACTCAGCCCATGAGCCCCGCAATTCCAGTGGGTTCCTCAGTCTCGTGCCATGAGTGTCGCGGGTTGGCTGAACCAGCAAAAATAAGCCAAAAAGAGCAAAAGAGCAAAAGAAAAAACAAACGATCAGAAAAAGAAAGCTGATCAAAGAATGAAAAGCCAAGAAAAAACAAACAGTCAGAAAAAAGAAAGCTGACAAAAGAAACGAAGAATCAAGAATAGCATCCCATTGCATTCATCATTCCACTAAATCATCACATCGCATGCACTCACATGACATGCATTCGCATAACGGACTTTGCATAGCATGCATTCATATTCCATGCACCATGTCTTGCATCTGCTAACGTGTGCAGGTGTCCTGGATCAGTGCAATGGCACTGATCATCAATCAGAGCAAGCTGAAGAAAGGTCCGCTAACCTGAGCAGACATCCTGGATTAGTGCAATGGTATTGATCATCAATCAAGAGAAAGCTGAAGAAAAGTCCGCTAACCTGAGCAGGCATCCTGGATCGGTGTGGAAGCATTGACCGACTAAAGGAAACCAACTGGATTTTGGAATCCCCTCTGGACCCACGTGTCCCCAGCAAGATTGACTTCACTTTGTATTTGAGCTGCAGGTAAGTCCCCCTGACCTCAATAGGTCCAGTCGAAGAGGATAGCTGTGTTAGCCTAAAACATGGCGCAGTCCTAGGGAAATGTCGAGATCTAGACTTGATATAGTACCCTCCCCTGGTCGCTCGCATGACCATCCCTTTGAGCCCACGTGCTCCCCAGGCCCAAGTGCAAACTCGGATCGTTCGCGGTTCGTTAAAAGGCTTTAGGCAGCCTCCAGTGTCGGCTTACTGAGAGCCGGTACCTTCTTTACTGCTTTCTTTATCGCTTTCTTTACTGCTTTATTTCCTGCTTTTGCTGCCTGAGGGTTGGCACCAATTTATTTCTTGCTTTCGCTGCCTGAGGGCCGGCACATTTTATTACTTTCTTTACTATTGCTTTTTGTTGGCTTACTGAGGGTTGACAATTCATTTCCTGCTTTTGTTGGCTTACTAAGAGCTGACGCTTCATCCATTGCAGTCATCTCGTGCTAACACCTCTGCATCAAAAAAAAAGAAAAAAAAAGAAGAATAGAAAACAGAAAAACCAGAAAAAAAGAGGGGGAAAAATTTGGTTTTTTCCTTAAGTAGACAAAATCGGTATAATTTCTAAATTCTTTATCTTTATTTTGCCTCGGAATATGTTTCGGCCAATTCATATTCCTCGTTAAAATCCAGATAAAGAGAGGCAGCTGTCATACCCCAATTTTGTCCGGCTTAGGTCAAAATCCTAATTTTCCACAAAAATAAATAAATTGAAGAGTGAAGAGCATTATGCATTGCATTTTGGGTCCTAAAAGTCATTCCACAGCTTTTAAAATCATTTTTAGGGTCGAAATGCATTTTGGAGCAAAATTAGGGTTTTTGGAGCAAAAAGGGTATTTTGGTCATTTCCAAAATTAAGCAATTTCTCACCAAAAATCATTATTCAATATCAGAAGAATGCATTTGGATCAAAATGAGTTGGGTCATATTTTTTATGCGCATGCATTGATAAATTTTTGCATAAAAAGTCAAACTTCAAAGAAAAGGGCAAAATGGGAATTTCCTTCAAGGTGAGGTATCAAATCAATTTTGGGAATGGTGATATCATGGAATTTTGGGCCCAATGATTGATTCCTAGGATATGGCCCAAAGTGGCATGAATAATGTGGAATTATCATGAAAAGAATAATCAAAAATGGTAAAATAAGGAAGTGTCCTCATATAAGACAAAATGTACTATCTTTTGGCAAGCTTGCACAAACTTAGGCACCAAGGCCTCATTTGCTCCGAATTTTCCAGCTATTTTTCACCTCATTTTGTGTTTCTTCATGCCCTTGATCCATGTGATTTGTATTCCTAGCCATTGATTAAAATTCTAGATCAAATCCTAGGCTATAACTTTGTGTACAAAACCCTATTTGCCCTTAACAATTTTTGTGCAACAAAAAGCTCCTAATTTTCGTGTATGACCCCATTCCCTCTCCATTTTGTGTTTTCTCTCCACCCTCAATCCATGTGATAAGTGATCTCAACCCTCCATTCAAAATCAAAGTCCAATCCTAGAGCACTTAGTAAGGCCAATGACCCAATTGCCCCTAAACCTAAAATAGCTCTATAAATACTCCCTCATTCCCACACCTAAGGATCCTTTGGCCTTTCATTAAAACCCTAACACACCAAAAACACCCCCTCTTCCTCTCTTCCACGAAATCTCTCTCACTCCCTCACTTCATTCTTTTCATCTTTCATCATCAAATCTTTCATTTCTTGTTAGATCATCATCATTCATTCCATTCTCTTCAAGGTTGCATCATCAAATTGCTAAGAGCTAGCAATCTTTGTGTTCATATCATCTCCTTCTTCATTTCTTTGTGATTTTGAGGTACGCTTTGAAACTTTGCATCTCATATTTAGTTCTTCTTGCATAATCTCTCTTCTACTCCCAACTCCTTCTTGATTGCTTGTTGTTGTTGCTTTGAGGATCCATTTCAAACATTTTGACAAGGACTTAGGGAGCCTTGGGTGTTTGAGATGGGTCCTTGGCCTTGAAGGAGTTATTCTTCTACTTGAATAATTTCCCTTGCATCTTTACATATTTTGCACTAGATTTCATAAATAAAATTGTTGTTTATGGGCTTTAGCATTTCGCATATCATAAAAGTTAGGGTTGATATGATTTTGTTGCACTTCCTTGCTTAATCATATGAATCCTTGCAAAAAAATAGATCTATGTTGCTTTGTTTTAATTTTGGTTTTTTTTATTAAATAAAATGTGGATCTATGTTTCCTTTGGTTCGCATGCTTATAGATCTAAAAATATTTCCAAGTTGATTTTGTTGTTGTTCTTTGTTTGGAGATGTTTGATCTTGTTGTTAATATTTTATTTTAGTGTTAGATGTTATTTTTTGTTGTTGGTTGATGATCTAGCAATATGATTCCCACTTGTGTCTAGTGCACCTTGACCTAAGTGGTGAAGATTGCTAGAAATGACTCAATTTAGTTTGTGTGTCCACTTATTCTTGTGTCTTAGTTTGCTTATTGTAAATTGTTGATGATAGGCAAGTTGATTCTCACTAGTGCCTAGTGCGCTTTTCTCAAAGTGAGAGGATTGCTCTATGTGATTCAATTTGGTTTTAGTGTTTATTTACTTTTTACCTTTTTACTTTACCATTCATTAACTTTTTACCAAAACATAAAAATATTTTACTACTTTGGTTTTTACCACTTCATTAATATTTTACTAAAACATAAAAAGATTTTACCACTTCCCATTTACCTCATGCCTTTTTACTTTACCATCTCATTAAATAATTACCATTTACCTCATGCATTTTTACTTTACCATCTCATTAAATAATTACCCTTTACTTCATGCATTTTTACTTTACTTTTCACTAACTTCTTACTTAAAGTTTTACAACATATCAACTTGCAAAAATACCCAAAACATTTTCACATTCATGCATCTTCATTCATACTTAGTTTATGTGACACTCTCATGCATCCTCATATGCTTATATCTCTTGCATCCTCTTATGCATCTTTGTATGCCATCCATTCATAAACAAAGAGCTATGCATCCATTCCTTGTACACTCATGCACTTACACGCTTACCTAATCATGCATCCTTACTTACATATTCAATCATTTAACTTAGAACACTATATGTTTACAATCAATTGCATTCACTTGTTCTTGATTCCATGTAAATGTCTTGACTTGATTGTGTGCCCTCCTCTCCACTTGTATGACCTCCTAATGGAGACGTAAGTCTACATGCATGTTGTAGCATAGAGCCATTAGGGTAAATACAATCCTTCTTGCACACACACAATTACTTTGAGAACTTTGTTTTGCATCTTTAATAATTGAATCCTTTGATTGTATGGGCATGTTTAATCTTGGTTAATGA
This sequence comes from Astragalus membranaceus, assembly GCA_039519185.1. Lineage (NCBI taxonomy): Eukaryota > Viridiplantae > Streptophyta > Magnoliopsida > Fabales > Fabaceae > Astragalus > Astragalus membranaceus. The sequence goes on along the minus strand of CM076846.1, from coordinate 96,492,670 downwards.
ATGATATGTTCATGTTTGCTTGAGTATTATTCATTCATTTGCATTTGGTTATGGATTTAGAATTGACTTGAAATGTTCTACTCCTTTTCTAAAACCCATTTCCTAAAATCATTTCAAAACAAAAAGAAACTTTTACTTTCAAAACAAAAATAAATCAATCGTCATTAAACACCAATCGCGCCATTGCCGATTAGGTTGATAATGATGATGTTGTTTTCAAAAGAGTTAGTAGCAAGACCATTCTAACCGTTGTTGTTCGGTCTTCGCAAAAGCTCTATCCCATTTTCGAAAACTTATTCATTTCTCAAAAATAAACCAATTGTCATTAAACACCAATCGCGCCGTTGCCGATTAGGTCGTTAATGATGATGTTGTTTTCAAAAGGAGTTAGTAGCGAGACCATTCTAACCGTTGTTGTTCGGTCTTCGCGAAAGCTCAATCCTTTTTCAAAACCAAAATCTGAGAACTACGTAGCTTTGATCCCTCTTCCAGTGAGGGTACGTAGGAGCGGGGTCCTATCCCGTCAAGCACACTTTTAAAAAAAACTTTGTTTTGTTCCGCTTTTCAAAGATACTCGAGAACTACGTAGCTTTGATCCCTCTTCCTGTGAGGATACGTAGGAGCGGGGTCCTGTCCCGTCAAGCACACTCTTAAAAAAATCTTTGTTTTTCCCTGATTTTCAAAGATAACACGAGAACTACGTAGCTTTGAATTCTCCATCGCACCGGGAGATACGTAGGAGCGGGGTCCTGTCCCATCAAGCACACTCTTAAAAAATCTTTGTTTTGTCCTGATTTTCAAAGATAACCAAAAATATTCTTCTTTCCCCCTCGTTTTCAATAAAACAAACTCCTAAAGAAAAGAAAAGAAGTAGAATAAACCGCTTTCAAACTCAAACTTTTGTCCAAACCACACATCAAGTTAATGGTTCCCTCTCGGTAGAAAGGAGGTGCGGGGTGCTAATACCTTCCCCGTACCTAACCGACCCCCGAACCTACATCTCTAGTTTTCAAAAGACCATCCGCCTTGTTTAAAAGACCTTTTTTCAGTGTTTTGGTCTTAAATTAAATTATTGGTGGCGGCTCCAAACTTTTTCCACTTTGTCGAACGAAAAGTCCCAAACCGGATTTTTCGGGCGCAACACACATCTCTTTCTCTCTCCGAACAGCACCACCATACCTTCGTCACTCACGCCACCGCAAGCACCGCACTACTGCCGCCGTCGAACGAAGTCGGCCACGCCCCTCTCCTCTCTTCGCGAAATCCTGCTTCCTTTTTCTCCCCATTTCTCTCTCTCACATATTCTCTGTTTTCTTTCAAGAAATTTCGCAAAAAAAAAAAATTCTCTCTCCTCCTGAACTTGCTGGTTTGCGGCGCTGGAGAGTGGGGAAGAATGAATTAGGGTTGCTCTCCTCATTAGTTCTTTATATATACGTGTGTTCCGTTTTTATTTAAAATTTTAATCAGATTGAATTTTACACCCCTATTGTTTATTTCGTAGAGCCCCTCACTTAAACCTTTAAATTCATATATTAGTTCCTAACGAGGGCCCAAAGAGGAAAACTGGGCTGGTACTGTTAGCACCCCTCTTTCATGATACAACCCCCTACAGCTAATTGCACCCTTATTTTACTATTACACCCCCTTTTCATTTTTTTATTTATTTCTTTCAAAAAAAACAATTTCTTTCAAAAAAACCTATAAAAATGGGTTGGATTGAGATGTACATCTTATCAAACCCACAACCCGGTTTAAGACGCCTGAGTTGTACAACGTGGTGATCTCGAAACCCTTTCAAAATTAAAAACAAAAACAAACAAACTTTTCTTTTTTCTGGAAGATCTACGTAGCCTTTGATTCTCCGCTTCGAAGATGCGTAGGAGCAGGGCTTCCCCGTCAAGCTAAATTAATTTTTTCCAATAAATAATCATTTTTTTCTTTAACACCTATTTTCCAAAAAACTAAAAAAACGAGCTTGATTGAGATGTACATCTTGTCAACCTCGCAAACCTGGTTTAAGACGTCTGAGTTGTACAACTTGGTGATCTTAAACCCCTTCAAAAAATAAAATCAACCAACCAACAAAATTTTCCAAGAAAGAACTACGTGACTCTTGAGTTCCTTATTGCACCCGAGGATACGTAGGAGCGGGGCTTCCCCGTCAAGTCAAAAATTAAATTTTCTAATTTAGTCCCTTCTTCATTTTTTTGTAAATCGAATTTTATTTATTTTTTGGAGTAAACAAATTTTCTAAACTTATTGATATGTTGCACAATCAAATTTAGAGTAACTGTCTTATGACAGATGTACTAGGGGTGCAGTGGGATTAAGTTTCCGCCCTTCCCTATGCATAATCGACTCCCGAACTCAATCTAGTTTACGCAGACCAATAACTTCTAGTTAGGTTTTTTTTTCAATTTTTCCTATTAAATAAATTGGGTGGCGACTCCTAAAATTATCAATTTTTGAGTCGTCTACGTCGGGATCACGGTCACGACAGGGACGTGGGGGTTAACAAACCCCGAAGCTTGGACGAGTTCCTTCGGAAGGCACAAAAGTACATGGACTATGAAGAATACAACATGGCGTGCCAAGAGGAAACCAAGGTTGGCAGTAAGGAGGAAGAGCTGGCTTACAAGGCCATTGAAGAACCATTGCAGAAGGGAACCCAAGATGAGAGAATTCCTCGGGAATCCCGACCCCGACAAGGTCGCTTCTTAGAGTACACCCTGCTAAACACATCCCAGGCTGAGATCCTTGTCGAATGCGTCGACGCGGAGTTTCGAGACATCAAACAGCCCGAACCTCTCGTGCAATGTAAAGGCCGAACCTCTAAGAAGTACTGTCGTTATCACAAAAGTTATGGGCACAGTACCAACAAATGCAACGCCCTCAGGGATGACATTGAAGAGCTGATCCGCAAAGGGAAGCTCGCCCAGTATGTGAATGAAGAAGAGGATGAGACTCGTGACTCTGAATAGAGAGCATGGCATCAGGACCTGAACCTAGAGCTAGGCCTAGTTAAGAATCTTGTTGTTTGGGACTCGTGACTCTGATTAACAAAGTTCATTTTGCAATTACAGTTTTACCTCTAGCTCACTAGCATTAACACTTGTTCCAAAGGAAATTCCTTAAAGATCAAGACAAAAAAAGGGTCCAACTCCATAGTTAGGGTGCCTAGTAATGGAGTCAAGAGTGTCATGGCACGCCAAAACAAGTAAGTGACCTTGGTGGTCATAACCCCTTGGGCGAGTTCTATCTGGGCCGAGTCTCGGTAAACTGTGCCAAGGGTATACTTCAAGCTGACCCTGGTGGTCACAACCCCTTGGGAGAGTTCTATCTGGGCCGAGTCCCGGTAAACTGTGCCAAGGGTATACTTCAAGATGACCTTGGTGGTCACAACCCCTTGGGCGTGTTCTATCTGGGCCGAGTCCTGGTAAACTGTGCCAAGGGTATACTTCAAATTGACCTTGGTGGTCACACCCACTTTGGACGAGTTCTATCCGAGCCGAGTCTTGGTAAACTGTGCTAAGGGTATGCTGTGGATATCTTGTACTACAGGACGTGTATTGCAGGTCAAAGTTTTGATGATGAAAAAGACCAGAGCTAAAGGTGATAAGAGTGAAAGTTGACCAAAGCCAAAGTTGATGAAAGTGACAAAGTATCAAAGTCACAATCCAAGACAATCAAGCTCAAGATTTGAAGTTTCAAGATATAAGGGTAGTCCTTATAAATAAGGGTAGTCCCTAGGGTTTAGGTGTGTCTTAGGAAAAAGTGTAAGCTCTTACGAAGGTCAGCTCATCTCTCAAAGTCCCATGTTTTTCAAAATGCATGCATGCATACGTAAACATAAAAGCATTTTGAGAAAACTATAAAATCGATTCACACTACTTTAAACTAGGCATCAAAATCGATTTTAAAGTCAAAATAAAAGCACATAATCGATTCACATTATTTTTACTAAGTACATAATCGATTCACAATTATTTTCAAAAAGAAAGAATCGATTCATATTGTTTTTCACTTAGTAAACAATCGATTCCTTACCTGTCTTAAGTCCATGAATCGATTTGCATCTCTCTTCAAACAAAGCAAAGAATCGATTACCATCTTAAAATGTTTCAGGCACATAATCGATTGTCACCTTAGCTAAATCAGGAAGACAATCGATTATTGTCCTAGATCCAATCAAGCATACAATCGATTATCATCTTTAGTGCATTCAGGCACATAATCGATTCTCACATTTCCATAAATGTTTCAACGGTAATATTTTTCTCATAGCCTATAAATAGAGGCTTCATTCTTCACAATTCAAAAAACCCAAGTTTACGATCTATCACATCTTTGAAAAACTCTTTACACTTTATTCCCTGCTCTTCTCGCACCGCTGGTCCGTTAGAGCTGATCTTTCTTAAGAGTTAGTTGGGGTTGCATTCTTCAAGTTGTATTATCTGCCTACATTAGAGGTATTTCAGTCTTTAAGTTTGTAATTGTTTATTGGTTGTATTTTGTACTAGGGAGTGGGGTATCTCTCTAGGGTAGTTGTTTGTACTAGGAAGTGGGGTATCTTTCTGGGGCAGATGGTTGTAACAGGGGTGGGCTATCTCTTGTTATTGTTGTAATAGATTTGAGGGCTCTCCATAGGTGGGGTATCCAAGGAGGAGAGTGCCTGAGTCTGCAAAGGTTTCCAAGGCACCCGTAAGCCTTGTTGTGTTAGTGGAAAATCTCACAAGGGTGTGAGGACTGGACGTAGGTCACTGGGAGGTGATCGAACCAGGATAAATCTCTGCGTGCTTTACTGCTTTATTTCTAATTCCTTCGCTTCCATTTAACCTGCGCGATAATCAATCTAAGTCATTGAAAAAGGGGAAAAAGTTTTCAAAAGATCTGAAAAGTTTTTTTTAATCTCAATTCACCCCCACCCCCTCTTGAGACTGAAGCCACTTGGCAACAAGTGGTATCAGAGCTAGACTCTTGTATAAAGGGCCTAGCAGCTTCAAGAGAAATGGCTTCAGGTTGGTATACGCAAGAGGGTGCATCTCTTTTCCGTCCTCCGGGATTCAACGGAGAAGACTATGCATATTGGAAAGAAAGAATAAGAATCTTTATAGAAGGGGTAGATATAGATATATGGGATACTGTGGAAAATGCTCTTTTTGTTCCCACGCACATGGTAAATGGCGCACTCACAGTAAAAGAAAAAGACGAATGGACAGACAATGAGAAAAGGAAAGTTCAACTTAATTTCCGAGCCAAGAACACTATCACTTCCGCACTTAGTCCCGATGAATTCTTCAGAGTGTCAAATTGTAAAACTGCTAAAGAAATGTGGGACAACCTTCAAGTCACTCATGAAGGTACCAGTGAGGTAGAAAGAGCAAGAACAAATACTCTCATCCGGGAATATGAACTGTTCAGAATGGATCAAGGAGAATCCATACAAGAAATGCAAAAGAGGTTCACTCACATAGTGAACAAATTGGGTTCATTAGGAAAATCATTTCCTCCCGAAGACTTGATCAACAAAGTACTGAGATGCCTAAATAGAGAATGGCAACCAAAGGTAACTGCTATAACTGAATCGAGAGATTTAGCTACCATGTCACTTGCCACTCTATTTGGAAAACTACTAGAGCACGAGTTAGAGCTCACTCGTCTAGCAGAGCATGAAGGAAAAAGCAAGAAAAGGAAAATCCTAGCTTTCAAGGCTTCAAGTTCAAGTTCATCCGATGACAGTGATGATTCGCAAAATGAGAATGATGAAGAGGATGAGAATGTGGATCTAATGGTAAGACAATTCAAAATGTTCATAAAAAGATCTCTCAAAAAGAATTCTCCAACCAAAAGAGTCTCATGCAAAGAAAACTTTTAAAGTCCACAAACTTGCTACGAATGTGGCAAATCCGGACACATGAAGATGGAATGCCCAAAATTACAAAGAAAATGATCAAAGGGATCCAAGAGAAACAGAAGTAGAAAAGCCTACACAACATGGGAATACAATGACATGAACTCATCAGATAAATCAGAAAGTGAAAAAGATCAAATTGCTCTCATGGCCGACCACGACAACAAAAGTGAAACTAAGGTATCTTCTAACTCTGAAACTTTGCAAGATGATTATGATGAACTGTATCAAGCATTTACTGAATTGCATGATAAATCCTTAAAACTAGCTAAAGCTTTAGATAAATCTAAGAAAGTTATCACTCATCTTGAAAATGATGTTACTGCTTTAACTAAAGAAAAGTCGGAGCTTAGAAAAGAAAATGATAGCCTTGCATGCTTTAAAGAAAATTATACTTGTGATAAATGTGTTGAATCTGAAAAGAAAATTCATGAACTGGAATGGACTGTTGGGAAATTGTCTAGTTTACAAAATGTGCATCATAGATTCCCTAGAAACAAACCCATAGAAAGGCATGTTCATTATAAACCAAAATTTTCCACTAGACCTTATATTACATGTTATTACTGTGGTAAACCTGGACATACTGCTTCCGTTTGCAGAGCAAGAGGTGATCAAACTATGAGAAAGGTATGGGTTCCCAAAAGAACCATACCAAGCACTAACCCACAAGGACCCAAAGTGATTTGGGTACCTAGAACCTTGTTTTAGATCATTGCAGGTATGCTTCATGGTATGGGGGCAGATTGATACCTTGACAGCAAAGACTCAAAGCGCATGACCGGAGACGCAACAAAGTTCCTAACACTCACCCCCGGAAAAAGCCGTCATGTGACTTGTGATAAATAGAGGAAGAATCACTGGTAAAGGTTAGATTGGTAAAGTATTATTCACCTCTTTTGAAAATGCGCTTAAGAATAGTTTATTAAGTCAAATTTGTGACTAGTGAAACAGAGACTGATTTCATGCATCATTAAGAACAATATTTATAAGGCATGATTAGAATAACAGGAATCAACAAAGTATTCTGGTCAACCCTCTAGGGCTGAGCATATAGAAGTCATATATCACCTTCTTAGAGGTTATGGTTAGAAAGGCGATAGTGTGATTGAGTTAGTTGAATCGTCAAAATCAGCTAGTTGATATTTTCACAAATCCATTGCAAAAGAAAACCTGGTTCTTCATTTATTCAAATGAGTTTTCAATTAAATATTTTTCAAAGTGATTTTGTAAAGAAAAGTGAATTTAAGTGAAATTGTGACTTGGGAATTTCTACAGTTGAAGTACTACTTTTTATTGAAATCTATTTTACAATCAACTGCTAGCTCTGGTATTCTTCGATAATACATGCTCACAATCGTTGTTTATCTAGAATTTTTTTTTATCAAAACTCTACTTCCCATATTCCGGCTGCCATCGCCAACTTTCAAACTAAGCAGCATGAAATGTATGAAGCTTAAACAACTGCTTCACAGATTTTGAGACTCATGATTAGCTTTTACCTGTTTTGATGAAATATTCTCTTCATGGTTTCAAAATATGATTTTCTTTTAGTTTTGATGATCACTTATAAATTTGCAATGGTTCTTCAAATAGCTGTGTCATTCGATTCACAAATTTTATCATATGTCGACCCTTTTGATCATGACAAAAAGGGGGAGAAAAATATAGTGTTAGAAATATAGTGTTGTTCATATTAAACATATAGGGGGAGAAATACTGTCACTTTGCATATAGTAAATGAAACAGGGGGAGCATCAAGTAAGGGGGAGTATAATCACACATATATATATATATATATATATATATATATATATATATATATATATATATATATATATATGTATGCATTATTTTCTTTGATGAACTAACCTCCCACCTTGAGACAAGTAAAGTTTTGTCATCATCAAAAAGGGGGAGAATGTGGATATCTTGTACTGCAGGACGTGTATTGCAGGTCAAAGTTTTGATGATGAAAAAGACCAGAGCTAAAGGTGAAGCCAAAGTTGATGAAAGTGACAAAGTATCAAAGTCACAATCCAAGACAATCAAGCTCAAGAATTGAAGTTTCAAGATATAAGGGTAGTCCTTATAAATAAGGGTAGTCCATAGGGTTTGGGTGTCTCTTAGGAAAAAGTGTAAGCTCTTACGAAGGTCAGCTCATCTCTCAAAGTCCCATGTTTTTCAAAATGCATGCATGCATACGTAAACATAAAAAGCATTTTGAGAAAACTATAAAATCGATTCACACTACTTTAAACTAAGCATCAAAATCGATTTTCAACTCAATATAAAAGCACATAATCGATTCACATTATTTTTACTAAGTACATAATCAATTCACAATTATTTTCGAAAAGAAAGAATCGATTCATATTGTTTTTCACTTAGTAAACAATCGATTCCTTACCTGTCTTAAGTCCATGAATCGATTTGCATCTCTCTTCAAACAAAGCAAAGAATTGATTACCATCTTAAAATGTTTCAGGCACATAATCGATTGTCACCTTAGTTAAATCAGGCACACAATCGATTATTGTCCTAGATCCAATCAAGCATACAATCGATTATCATCTTTAGTGCATTCAGGCACATAATCGATTCTCACATTTCCATAAATGTTTCAACGGTAATATTTTTCTCATAGCCTATAAATAGAGGCTTCATTCTTCACAATTCAAAAAACCCAAGTTTACAATCTATCAAACCTTTGAAAGACAATTTACACTTTATTCTCTGCTCTTCTCGTACCGCTGGTCCGTTAGAGCTGATCTTTCGCAAGAGTTAGTTGGGGTTGCATTCTTCAAGTTGTATTATCTGCCTACATTAGAGGTATTTCAGTCTTTAAGTTTGTAATTGTTTATTGGTTGTATTTTGTACTAGGGAGTGGGATATCTCTCTAGGGTAGCTGTTTGTACTAGGAAGTGGGGTATCTTTCTGGGGCAGCTGGTTGTAACAGGGGTGGGGTATCTCTTGTTATTGTTGTAATAGATTTGAGGGCTCTCCATAGGTGGGGTATCCTAGGAGGAGAGTGCCTGAGTCTGTAAAGGTTTCCAAGGCACCCGTAAGCCTTGTTGTGTTAGTGGAAAATCTCACAAGGGTGTGAGGACTGGACGTAGGTCACTGGGAGGTGACCGAACCAGGATAAATCTCTGCGAGTTTTACTGCTTTATTTCTAATTCCTTCGCTTCCATTTAACCTGCGCGATAATTAATCTAAGTCATTGAAAAAGGGGAAAAAGTTTTCAAACGATCTGAAAAGTTTTTTTTAATCTCAATTCACCCCCCCTCTTGAGACTGAAGCCACTTGGCAACATATGCTTCATTACAAATTGTCACGGTGGGCGTCGACAACTCAACTTCCTAAAGCAAGCCAAACTTAGCGACTATCTACTTGAAAAAATCCTAAGTCCAACGAAAAGGCGCTCACGCGAGAAATCACTAGCAAAGCATGAGACCATGAGGTCTTGGGTATCAAGCGCCAAGAAAGGCGCAAAAGTCAAGCAGGCGTGAGACTATGAGGTCACGAACACTAGAGATACCCACCTACAAGGGTGCTGTCTAGTCTACTGACCATAACTTTGTCCGTGTGTATCCGATTGAGGCGTGTAAGCATGCGTTGGAAAGCCAAAGAGAAGAGCTAAAATTCTTTTATTGAACTCAAAATCCAATTCTGATGTCTTGAAGGCCTAAACTGCGAAATACATGCCTGCACGGGATACCTATGCTTGGCCTCCCTCTCAAAGGTGACCGGGCCTCCCTCTGGCTAATGTTGTCGGCTCTCTCTCTCTCTCGCTCTCTGCTCGGTTCTCCCTCACACTCCTCGGGCCTGTCCACTCACTTCCTTTGTACAAAGTATGATATCATAAAATTACCTTGTGCGATGGTGCAAGTTGGCACATGTGATAGGATAAATGATGATTAACTCACTATGATGGCACACGTGATGGCACTATAGCTGACCGGGCCTAATTAGTACACATGCATGATGGTACTATAAAAGAAAAGTGGGTGTTGTTGCCACGTTATTATACAAGTGAGTAGTCACTCCACTAGGTACTCAAGATTACTCGTTGTAGACTTGCTCAACTTGGAAGGCTGACCACCTCCCTGAAAGCCTCATCGGTCTCCCTCTCTCAAACTAGGAGGGCCGACCACAACATTTCTTCTCATCGGTGTCTCGGCCTAGACGCGCTAAGTTTTTGATCCTGAGAAAGTCACGAGACAAAAGGATTCGCATAAAGATAGCACACTTCATTGGTACGAGAGAAGAGATCACAAAAGTAGCATGTGAGGGAATCAAAATGATGCATGGAGTGATGGACTTAGCATGTGAGGGAATCAAAATGATGAGTAAAGTGATCGACTTGGCATGAGAAAGAAAAATCAACTCTCTGCTCGTCCCTCAGCTCTGCTCGACACTCAGCACTGCTCGTCCCTCAGCTCTGCTCGCCCCTCAGCTCTGCTCATCCCTCTGCTCTACTCGCCCTCAGCATCTGCGCGCCCCTCAGCATCTGCGCGCCCCTCAGCACCTGCGCGCCCTCAGCATCTGCGCGCCCCTCAGCATCTGCGCGCCCTCATCTTCTGCGCGCCCCTCAGCTGTGCGCGCCCTCAGCATCTGCGCGCCTTCCTCTCCTGCGCGCCCCTCAGCTTTGCACGCCCCCAACATTTTTGCGCCCCTCAGCATATGCGCCCCCTCAACACCTGCGCGCCCCTCAGCATCTGCGCGCCCCTCATCTTTGTGCGCCCCCTAGCTCTGCGTGCCCCTCAGCATCTGCGCGCCCCTCGTCACTCTCAATAGCATGATCAGTTCTCGCGTGCCCTCCCTCGCAAAAACTCAATCCTAACCGGCCCTCATCTTGCCCGACGCGGTCACGCCATTAACTGTGATCGGCCCACAAAAACAATGACTTTGCTCGCCCCTCCATGTGCAATGTGATCGGCCGAGAGGAGAAGCAAACGTGATCTGGCGCCCTCTCTGATCACGCCCTCTCTGACAAGACAGATGAAGTAACACTTCGGGTAGATCAACAAAAATCCTTCAAGCCAAGACTATCCTTCGAAATAGTCTCGACTTGGGGGGCAACTGTTCTGGACTGGACCAGGAGGTCCATTCAACAATACCAGGAGATGCATTTAGCAATTGGATATGGATTGGCCCATGCATTTCGGCCCATATCCACAACATACAAGCCCAACTAAGGCCATCACACTTGAATGGTTGAGATCGATTCTACCAATCCGACGATCCATAGACAGGCACGATTTCCTATAAATACTGGCTCCCATAGCTTTCATAAGGTACATACTCTGATTCCTAGCTAAATCTCATCTATTCTCAATACTGACTTGAGCGTCGGAGTGGCTTCGCAGGTACCCCCCCGGGGCTCACACAAACCTCTGGCAAGGTAGCAGGAGACCTACCAACTGCAGTCAACTCAATACTGCAAGGTACAAAACAGGTGGGGATAGAATCAGTCTAATTTTTTATGCATAGTAAGTTTTATCATTGATCAAGTAGTGAAAAAATGAATAAAATTATTAAATCATAGTTTAATTGAAATAAACTTTTTTACTTGCAGCTTTTTGAAATTGTTTTCTTCTTTTTTTAGGTGGGCGAGAATGGGGTCCAGCAGGTAAACCAGACCCCATGTAACATCCTGGGCCCTTTTCTGACTTAGTAGGCTACCCAGCAATGCACTCATGACATTCTCTACCCCCCATGTAGAGTTTTTGCCTTCCGTGGGAATCGAACCTTGTACCCTGAGGCTTAGGTACAAGCTCAATGCATTCCCACTACCAATTGAACTACTAGCTCAATTGGTAGTGAGAATGCATTGAGCTTGTACCTAAGCCTCAGGGTACAAGGTTCGATTCCCACGTGTCATACCCCAATTTTGTCCAGCTTAGGTCAAAACCCAAATTTTCCACACAAAAAAAAATATATAATAAATTATGCATTGCATTTTGGGTCCTAGAAACCATTCCAAAGTTTTTGAAATCATTTTTAGGGTTAGAATGCACGTTATGGGAAATTAGGGTCAAAAAGGGGCATTTTGGTCATTTCTCACAAAAGGGTCTATAAAAATAATTTTTGCAATAAGCCTCATGCATCAAATTAGGGTTTTTGAAAATGTGTTATGTATGCATGGCAAGTTTTGAAAAATATGTTATGCATGCATGGCAAGCTTTGGAAAATATTTTATGCATGCATGGCAAAGACCTAAAAACATTTTTGTGGAAAGCATGAATTGATTTCCATTCTGTTCCAATGGCCAAGAATCGATTTATACTATTTTGTAAAGGCCATGAAATCGATTCCTTAATCCAATATTAAACCATGAAATCAATTTTCAGGCCATTTTAAGGAGCCAAGAATCGATTCCTCTTTATTTTGTCAAAGCATGAAATCGATTTTCAGGCCATTTTAAGGAGCCAAGAATCGATTCCTCTTTATTTTGTCAAAGCATGAAATCGATTTTCAGGCCATTTTAAGGAGCCAAGAATCGATTCCTCCGTATGTTATCAAAGCATGAAATCGATTTTCAGGCCATTTTAAAGAGCCAAGAATCGATTCCTCCCTATTTTATCAAAGCATGAAATCGATTTTCAAGCAATTTCAAAGAGCCAAGAATCGATTCCTCACTCATCTAACTAAGCTTGGAATCGATTCATGTGATTTTTCAAAGGTAAAGAATCGATTCTCTCATATTTCACTTCATCAAACAATCGATTCATCTTTGCAATAAATATTTTTCCAAATTTCTACGCTTTCCTAAGCCTATAAATAGGCAGCCTCAAGTCACTCTTCCATACACATTTTTTTCCACGAGATCAGAGACACAGATTCTTTCACGAGATCAGAGGCAGTTTCCGGAAATCTCATCTTTTCAGAAAAACTCTCCTATTTTTTATTGGTGCTCTCTTCGTTCCGTTGGTCCGTCAGAGCTGATCTACTGCAAGAGTTAGTTGGAGTTGCGTTCTTCAAAATTGTAGTATCTGCCTTCATCAGAGGTATTTCTGTCTTTATATTTATTAATCATTGTGATCCGTGCCAAAATTGCCCTTATGTGATTTAACTTAGCTTTAGTGTTTATTGTCCATTGTTGATGATGAATCATATGATTCCCACTTATGCCTAGTGCATCATGTTCTAAGTGGTGAAGATGGTTTCAGATGATTCAACCTCCCCCTTTTTTTTAACTTCTCAATGAATAAAAGATAGTTAGGTTTATGGTTTAAGGTCCATGCGTATTGCAAAGGATAGGTTATTCAAAACCTTGATGCTCCCTCATCTTTGATTGTGTTACTAGCCTTTGGGCACTTATTCATGAATGCAAAGGATAGGCTTACCTTAGCCTTGATGCAATTTCCCCTTCTGTTCATGTTATTGAGAAATCGTGCTCATATGTTCCTTAGTTTAATTAAGATCATTCTATGCCTCTGATCAATTGCTTGCTTGTTTTTGATGCATTTTAAATGTCTCGATTCAATATGCCATTCCATCCATGTGTATGACCTCCTAATGAAGACGTAAGTCTACATGCCTGTTGTAGCATAGAGTCATTAGGGTAAATACACTCCCTCCTACACACCCACACGCTTGCTTTGAGAACTTTACCTTGCATCCCTGATAAGTGGGTCTTTTGATCATGTTGGCATGTTTAGTCTTGATTAATGTTCAACATATGCATGATTTCGCGATTATTGAATGTGTTTGAACTTTTGTAATCAATCATTGATAGTGCCTTCACCCTTCTTCCAAAAAAATCTTTCAAACCTTTTTCCAATTAACGCGAGTTATTAGTGACTATCACTCAAAGCCTTGGCTTGTTTGATTGTCGTGAACGCCATCAAGGGTTATTAGTAATGATCGCTCAAAGCCTTTGCCTGCTCGATCGTTATGAAAACTCTTCCCCTTTCAACCCCTTTCAAAAACATTTATTAGAACTACGTCGCTTTGATTCCCGTTTGGGATACGTAGGAGCGAGTCACGTTCTCGTCAAGCGCAACAAATAAAAATTCTTTTCACCCCCCTAAACCAATCATTTTCATAAAACAAACAAAAATCCTTTTCAAACCCATTGTTGCTAGTAGCTCATCAGAACCTTTGTTCGTTTAGCTATTAGTGGCAATGTCTTTTTCTCATAAGAATAATAAACGATGATCCATCATAACATTTGTTAGTTTGATCATCGTGCAAATCAATCTTTTTTTCGAAAATCACTTTCAAAAAGATAATAAAAAACGAGTTGTTATCGAATAGTCCATCAGAACCTTTGTTCGTTTGACTAGCGGTACAACTCTCTTTTTTGAGTATTTAGTAATGATTCATCATAGCCCCTGCTAGTTTAATCACTCACTAGTGCTCGTCCTATTTCAAAAAACTCACCAAAAAAAAGATTAAAAGACAAAACCCTCTTTCAGGACAAAGAAGAACTACGTAGCTTTGAATTCTCCATCGCATCGGGAGATACGTAGGAGCGGGTCACATCCCGTCAAGCAAAACAAATAAAAATCATTTTCACAATAAGTTTTCAAACAATTATTTTCGAAAGAGTCTAGAACTACGTCGCCTTTGATTCTCCACTAGGAGATACGTAGGAGCAGGGCCACGCCCCTGTCAAACGCAAAAAAAAAATAAACAATTTTTAAATTAAAAAAAAATACAAACACATCTCTTTCATTCCAAAAACCAAAAATCCTATTTTTAAAGTAGGGGATTAAGTCGGTCGTACGGCCGAGTTAGTCATCGTTTTAGGATAAGTGAACTGTGGTCATCCAGAGCCCCAGCGCTCCTTCAGCCCTCAGCGGCCCCTTCAGAGCCCCAGCGCTCCTTCAGACCCCCAGTGGTCCTTCAACACAGATCACACAGTCCTAAAACCCCTACATTAAAAAACACCAACCAACAACCATTTTCAAAACCAAGAACTACGTAGTTTTGAATTCTCCATCGCACCGGGAGATACGTAGGAGCGGGCCATGTCCCGTCAAGCACTTTTTCTAAAAACCCTTTTCCCCCCCTTTTCGCCAAAAATAAATTTTCATTAAGTTTTCCCATTCATCTTCAAACAAGAAATAGATAGGCAAATCTAGGTATTTTTCAAATCAAACGTTAAAACCACACATTTAATTAGAGGTTCCCTTTCGGAAGAAAGGACGTGCGCGGTGCTAATACCTTCCTTGCACGTAATCGACCCCCGAACATATATCTCTAGTTTTCAAAAGACCATCCGCCTTGTCCAAAAGACCTTTTTTCAATGTTTTGGTCTTAAAATTAAAATATTGGTGGCGGCTCCAAATTTTTCCACGTTGTACATTGAGAAACCCAAGCCGGGGATTTTTCGGGGTGCAACACCACGGAAGGCAAAAACTCTACATGGGGGGTAGAGAAGGTCATGAGTGCATTGCTGGGTAGCCTACTAAGTCAGAAAAGGGCCCAGGATGTTACAAAAAAAGGCGCCTTTTTTTGTAACATCCTGGGCCCTTTTCTTACTTAGTAGGCTACCCAGCAATGCACTCATGACCTTCTCTACCCCCCATGTAGAGTTTTTTCCTTCAGTGGGAATCGAACCTTGTACCCTGAGGCTTAGGTACAAGCTCAATGCATTCCCACTACCAATTGAGCTATCAAGCTCTCGATAGTTAGATAATTTATATCTTCTTTTTCATTTTGATCACCCAAGGATCATTCGCATAGTAATTGGATAAACAATATCCATATCGATCTATAATCCGTTTTGAGGAATTCATAGTTTAGACCTCCGGCATTATAATCATTTTCATTTGACATATATAAACATATATATTCAGTCAGTCCATCAGACGGTGTACCCACACGTATACTAGGGTTTCGGTTTTTCAATCAAATATGCTTTTGAAACTCTTTTTCAAAATCGTGAGTCGAATAAGTTCAAAATACGGTTGTCAATAAGGCAAATCCTTTTTAAATGATTGAGAAAGAGATTAGAAACAGTTCGGAATCAAACGGAGCGACGAAACGAGAAAACGGGAACTGGCACCAGAACCTCACGCACGACCCGTGCCCAGGGGCACACGACCCGTGCGTGGTGCACTACATAGAACCCATCTATCAGAAAGAAACGCACGATCCGTGCCCAGGGGCGCACGACCCGTGCGTCTCGTTCCCTTGCCAACAAGACCCATCAGATTGGGACGCACGATCCGTGCCCAGGGGCGCACGGAACTTTCGCGACTATCCAGACATAATTATTACATTACATTAATCAATATAGCTTCAGAACGGGTTCTAGGAGTCTAAACTGACTGATTGGAGATCCTTTTTACCAATTTCCCGTACAACAGGGAGGTCCACATTCCACGAATGCTTAGAGTTTACGGTTCAGATTTAAAACAGAGGTACACTTCAAAATACAATTGAAGATACGGTTCACAACCCATTCATCGGTGTAGATATTTCCGTTAGCTTTCCAACGCCTCTCGAAACATAAAAATCGGAGTCCCGGAGCAGAAGTTACGAACAAAATGATTCGGAAGACTAACGAGAATTCCTCACAGACCGTGATCGGAATGCTTCCAGCAGCGGATTGAAATAAGGCCACTTCTACCGATTCCACATACTGATCTACTTTGAAGGATCTGATTCATAAATCCTGATCGGGACTTAACGTGATCGGCACTGATGATTCCACTAGTCAATACTGACGACGGAGTATCTTTACTCAATTGGCTTTGTCATCCGTCACATTGTGACTCGGAAGAAGAAGAATTGGAATCTATGCTTAAAATTAACCGATAAGAATTTTCCTTGACTGCTGCTCTATAGATGGAGGGTAGAGAAGGTCATGAGTGCATTGCTGGGTAATATCTCCAAATATGGATTGGAGTCAAAATCAAACCAGTGTTATTATTGTAATGAAGAGGGGCACTATGCTAACAACTTCCCAGCGAGAAAGGCTTTCTTAGAGTCCCCTGATGCTCCTAGACAGGCTCGAGTCAACACTTTGGATGCCAAGACCATCAAACCGGCTGATAATCTTATAAGGGGTACAGGTTCTCTCTTTAATCAAACTGTTAATATTTTGTATGACTCTGGTGCTACTCATTGCTTTATCTCAGAAGCATGTGCTGAACGGTTAGGATTGACAGTATCTCCTATATCTGAGCCAATAACTATTCTTACTGTAGAAAAGGGTCGTGTGCGAACCCAATCTTTGTGCCTTAACTGTCTGCTTACAATAAGAGACAGGGATTTTGTCGTAGATTTTATCTGTTTGCCTATGAGGGAAATGGAGATCGTTTTGGGAATGAATTGGATGACTTCCAATCGCATTACTATTGATTGTTTCAAGCGGGCAATTAATTTTCCTCCTGAAGTAGCGGGACATTCACCGCCTGCAGATGATGGTGTTATTTCATTCGCTTCAGCCAGCCAGTCTCTATTCCAAGGTGCGGAAGCTTTTGTTGTTATTTTGTCTGCATCAACTGAAGCTGATTTGGATTTATCGTCTATTCAAGTTGTTAATGAATTCTTAGATGTTTTTCCCGAGGAAGTCTCCTCTTTGCCTCCAGAACGAGAGGTAGAATTCTCTATAGATTTGGCGCCTGGTACAGGGCCAATATCCATAGCACCTTATAGGATGTCTCCTCTCGAACTGAAGGAATTGAAGTCCCAACTTGAGGAATTAATTTCCAAGAAGTTTATTCGACCGAGTGCTTCTCCATGGGGTGCTCCGGTATTGCTAGTCAAGAAGAAGGACGGAAGCATGAGATTATGCATAGACTACCGTCAGCTGAATAAAATCACTATCAAGAACAAGTATCCATTGCCAAGGATAGATGATCTTCTTGACCAACTTCGAGGTGCTAAAGTTTTCTCTAAGATTGATCTAAGATCAGGGTACCATCAAATCAGGGTAAGAGCCTTAGACGTTCCGAAGACTGCCTTTCGTACGAGGTACGGACACTACGAGTTTGTGGTGATGCCTTTCGGATTAACTAACGCTCCAGCTGTATTCATTGATTATATGAATAGAGTATTTCACTCTTACCTAGATCAGTTTGTGGTCGTCTTTATTGATGATATCTTGGTTTACTCAAAGTCAGTCGAGGAGCATGCTCAGCATCTCCGCTTTGTCCTAGGAGTACTCCGAGAGAAGGAGCTTTATGCTAAACCATCGAAGTGTGATTTTTGGATGTCAGAGGTGAAATTCTTGGGTCATGTGATTTCCCAAGAAGGGGTTGCGGTTGATCCTAGCAAGGTGGAAGCAGTGTTGAATTGGGAACGGCCGACGTCAGTGACTGAGATCAGAAGCTTTCTGGGTTTAGCTGGTTACTATAGAAGATTCATTGAAGGTTTTTCACAATTGGTACTTTCGCTTACTCGATTGACTCGCAAAGGTCAACCGTTTACTTGGGATGCCGATTGTGAAGAGTGTTTTCTTGGATTGAAAGAAAAGTTAACTTCTGCTCCGATCCTAATTCTTCCAGATCCGTCATTGGGATTTCAAATTTACAGTGATGCATCTGGGAAGGGTTTAGGATGTGTTCTCATGCAGAATCAACATGTAGTGGCCTACGCATCTAGACAATTGAAAACTCATGAACGGAATTACCCAACTCATGACTTAGAGTTGGCGGCTATTGTGTTTGCACTAAAGATTTTGAGACATTACCTTTACGGTTCTCGTTTCGAAGTTTTTAGTGATCACAAGAGCTTAAAGTATCTATTTGACCAAAAGGAGTTAAATAACAGACAGAGAAGGTGGACTGAATTTTTGAAGGACTACGACTTCGAATTGAAATATCACCCTGGGAAAGCCAATGTGGTAGCAGATGCTCTAAGCAGGAAGTCTATCCACACGGCAAGGTTAATGGTTCACGAGATGGCTTTGTTGGAGTCATTCAGAGACTTGAAACTCAAGGTGGTAAGAAAGAGGGATCGCGTAGTGCTGCGGCATATACGGATAGCCAGTGTGCTAAGGGAACAAATCCGTGTAGCTCAAGAAGCTGATATGAAGTTGCAATCTCAGAGGGGATCGCCAGATTTCACTGAGGATAGTGATGGCATGATTTGATTTAATGGGAGGATTTGTGTTCCCGATGATGATAATATTAAAAGGCAAGTATTGGAAGAAGCTCATAGGAGTCAGTACTCTGTACATCCGGGATCCACCAAGATGTACCGAGACTTGAAGTTAATGTATTGGTGGCCTGGGATGAAGGCCGAGGTTGCAGAATTTGTTTCTCGGTGCTTAACTTGTCAGAAGGTTAAGGCGGAACACCGAAGACCGGGCGGTCAGTTACAACCGCTAGATGTGCCAGTTTGGAAATGGGAAGATATCTCAATGGACTTCGTTATGGGTTTGCCGAGGTCACAGGCCGGCAATGATTCTATTTGGGTAGTAGTGGACCGATTGACTAAGTCCGCTCACTTTATTCCCGTTCGCTTGACTTATAAAGTTTCCAAGTTAGCCGATGAATATGTGAAGAACATTATCAGACTGCATGGAGTTTGTTGCGCCCGAAAAAGTCCCCGAGGGAGAACCTTCCTCGTTTAAAACTTTTCCTAAGACAATGAAGCCGCCACCAATATTTATTAAGGAAAATATTAGGAAAACCTTTTTTTGGAAAGCGATTGGTCTTGCGAAACTAGAGCATAGGGTTCGGGGGTCGGTTACGCGTAGGAAAGGTGTTAGCATCCCACACGTCCTCTCTACTGAGAAGGAACCTTTAATTAAATGTGTGGTTTTAGTATGTTGACTTGAAAATACTTAATTTTGCCTCTCTACTTCTTATTGAAAAACTCTTTATGAAAATCTTTATTTATTATGAAAAGAAGGGGAAAAAGGGTTTTTAGAAAAAAACGCTTGACGGGACATGGCCCGCTCCTACGTATCTCCCGGTGCGATGGAGAATTCAAAGCTACGTAGTTCTTCTTTGTCCTTTCAAAAAGTTTTTATTTTTTATTTTTATCTTTTTTAGTGAGTTTCGAAATAGGACGAGCATTTAGTGAATAATTAAACTAACCAAGGTTATGGGTAATCACCGCTAAGTACTCTAGAAAATGAGAGTCAATACCACTAGTCAGACGAACAAAGGTTCTGATTGACTATTAGTAGCAACCCGTTTTTATTTGCTCTTTTGAAAGTGGTTTCGAAAGAGATTGATTGGCACGAATGATCAAACTAACAAAGGCTATGAGTGATCATCGCTTGTTGTTCTTTTTGGGAAAAGGACATTGCTACCAATGGCTAGACGAACAAAGGTTCTGATTAGCCACTAGCGACAATGGGTTGAAAATGATTTTAGGAAGGAAAAGGTTTTCATTCTGAAAATGATCTTGGTTTGCAAAAGTGATTCTTTTTTGTTATGAAAATAACTCTTTTCCTTTTGTTATGCAAATGCTAAACTTTTTATGGTTGCGCTTGACGAGAATATGACTCGCTCCTACGTATCCCAAATGGGAATCAAAACGACGTAGTTCTAACGAGCCTTAAGAATGAAAGTCTTTTTGCTTTGATGATTAAACTAACAATGGTTATGATGGACCATCGCTAATAACTTGTTTTTGATTCTTTGATACTTAGAAAAACGCTTTTTGAAATTGGACGCGTTCATGACAATCAAACCAACAAAGGTTGTGATGGATTATCACTAGTAGCTTGCTTTATGCTTACGAAAATTCTTTTGAAATTGAGGCTTTCATGACAATCAAACCAACAAAGGTTGTGATGGATTGCCACTAGTAACCGTTTTTGTGCCAGGTCGTTTAGAAATGAAAACAATGAATGTAAGAAAGAATTGATGGATTCAAGCATAACACAATCAGTGGAATCAAATCATTAGGCAACAATATTTGAATTCGCAAACAAAAATCAAGTCTAAACTACACATAGCAGATCACAACGCATAGATAGGCAAGGAGGTAACTTGAATTGGGCATCAAGCAAAAATACAAGAGTAGGCGAGATTGAACCTAAATGCACATCTAGTGGAAGATGCTAGGCGAGAACCATACTCAAATATTTCTACAAAACGCAAGGGAATCTAAATGCACATCTAGTGGAAGATGCAATGTAAGGAATGGACCTATCTAAGTATTGATGATATTCTATATGAGAGTAGACGATGACACTGTAAGCTTAAGCAAAAGAGTTGCCTCAATCATGATCATTGGCCAGCATAGGCAAGCAAATTATTTAGTGACCAACGTATCAAAGAATGTTGAATCACTTTGGTCAATCCTCACACTTAAGATTAAGTGCACAAGTGCACAAGTGTGAATCACATTGCCAATCATCATATAAACTAAAAGGGTTGAATCATCTGAGACCATCTTCACCACTCAGAACATGATGCACTAGGCATAAGTGGGAATCATGTGGTTCATCATCAACAATGACACTATAACTAAGTTAAATCACATAGGGCAATTTTGGCATGGATCACAATGATTAAATATTAACAAATATAAAGACAGAAATACCTCTGATGAAGGCAGATACTACCACTTGAAGAACGCAACTCCAACTAACTCTTGGCGAAGATCAGCTCAGACGGACCAACGGAACGAATAGAGCGAAAAAATAAAGCATAGAAGAGTTTTTCTAAAATGTGAGAGATTTCGAGAAAAATGGGTTTTTTCTCTGATCTCGTGAGAATCTGTGTGTTCCTCTGATCTCGTGAAAATCCGTGTCTGTGTTTTTCTCTGATCATGTGAAAAATTTGTGTATTTCTCTGATCTTGTGAAAAATCTGTGTTTTTCTCTGATCTTGTGAAAAATCTGTGTCTGAGAAGCAGAGAGGAGTTGTGAAATTGTCGTCCCCGGTGTGTGAAACACTTTTGCCTATTTATAGGCGTAGGAAAAAATTGCTTTTTGAAAACCATTTAATGCAATACATAATCGATTAAGGCCTTCATTTGTTTAACATGACATAATCGATTATTTGATGGAAAAGGAAACCTTGGAGTAGCATGATAATCAATTATGTGTGAAGGAAAAACAAGTGTATAATCGATTATCAACCTTCCTAAAAAGGTGGTAATCGATTATATGCTTACAGTTACAAGAAGGGAGTAATCGATTTATTTGATAAATATGGAAACCTTGAATAGCTTGATAATCGATTATGACATATAGTTATATTGAGCATGTAATCGATTATTGTTGTCAAGGAATTCACAAGATGGCTTGATAATCGATTATGAGGCTTAGTTGAAAGTGATGATAATCGATTATGTGATAAATAAGGAAACTTCCATTTGCTTCATAATCGATTATGTGTGATGTGCAAATGAAGGCTAATCGATTATTTGCTTCCTAATTGATTAGGATAATCGATTTATTGTTGTAAATAAGGAAACAATCGATTATTTGTTTTAGTAAAAATAGGAGAGTAATCGATTATGTGCTCTGAAAACATTCAGGCACATAATCTATTACCATAATCTATTATCTTTGTAAAAATATAGGATTTTAATTTCAAGCCTTCAACCAAAATATTTTTAGAAATATTTTTCAAAACTATTTCGATGCACCATGCATGTTTTGAAACACTCATCTCTCAGCTACTAAAAGTCATAGACCTTCAGTGATAGAACCTTACACAGTGTCCTAAAGAAAGCTTATAAACAATTTAGGTCTTCATCTTCAAAGGTGGCTTCTTCTCCAAACTGCTCCACTTTAATGCTTCCTGCTTTTTGATTCCAGTCCTGTACTCTAAAAAAAATATTTTCATGCAAAATTATTTTTATGATTCCTTTTGTGAGAAATGACCAAAATGTCCTTTTTGACCCTAAAACCCTAATTTCCCCAAAAAGTGCATTCTAACCCTAAAAATGATTTCAAAAACTTTGGAGCGGTTTCTAGGACCCAAAATGCAATGCATAATTTATTTTTGTGTGGAAAATTAGGGTTTGGACCTAAGCCGGACAAAATTGGGGTATGACAGCTGCCCCTCTTTATTTGGATTTTACCAAGAAATATGAATTGCGCGAGACATATTTCGAAGGTAAAATAGAAATAAAGAATTCAGAAATTATACCAATTTTGTCCATTTGGAGAAATCCGAATTTTTTTTTTGGAAAGATAGACACTTTCGTGTTGATGCGAAAACAGTAAATGAACACTGACGTGCAGACTGAAAGGTAAAATGGGCACTTGGCGTGCAAACAGAAACGGTAAAATGGGCACTTGTGTGCAGACAGAAAAGTAAAATGGGCACTTGCGTGCAGACAGAAAAGTAAAATGGGCACTTGCGTGCAGAAAGCGGTAAAATGGGCACTTGGCGTGCAGAAAGCGGTAAATGGGCACTTGGCGTGCGGAAAAGCGGTAAAATGGGCACTTGCGTGCAGAAAGCGGTAAATTGCCCAGGCTGCCTAAAACCTGTAATCCTTAAACGAACTCTTGACGAATCCGAGTTTGCGCGTGGCTTTGAGGAGCACGTTCTTCCTGTTGGCCTTTCGAGCGACCGGGGGGATCGTTATCAGCTCCGGAACTGATATACAGATCAATGCACGGCGTCCACTGTATCTTAGGCTTGATACAACTATTCTGTTGTGCCTCGCATGGGGCTGCGGTCCATCGCGTTGCTCGTACACGATGTGAGACCTGGGCAGAAGGGAGCGATGATCTCTGTGCTCCAATCCGCAATGCGCGCTTGAGCGCTCTCTTTTCTTTTCTCTCTTTCTTTTCTATTTTTCTCTTTTCTTTTTTCTTTCTGAACTCCCAACTTGGGGGAACATTTTCTGGAATCTGGGGGCGAGGGCTAACACCGAAGTGCTCATCCCCTCTTTGTACCTGCAGCTGAAAATGAACCAATGCGTGCAATGCAAATGCGATGATTGCTGTTTTCTTTTTTCTTATGATGAATGATGAGTTTCTTATTTCCTTTGTCTATGTCGGATGACTACATGATCTTCTACTGTTCTTATATGCTTTGATGAATGCAATGATTTTCCTTTTCTTCTCTTGTCTGTACGCAATGCATGATTTTCTTTTTCTTTTGCTTATGTCTGATGAATGCATGATTTTATGCTTGGTGAATGTAATGCCTGACTTTATTTGTTCTTTTGCTTTTCTTCTCTTCTTTTCTTTTGCTCTTTTTATGAAGTGCAGGTATGCGAATGCAACATTTTGGTGTTTGATGATATGTAATGAAATGGCAGATGACATGCAATGGAAAACTTTTTCTTCCCTTTTTTTTTATGAAATGGGGACATTGCTGTAAAATGATGAATGACATGGGATGTTCTAGCTTTCTTTTCTTCTATGAGATGCCAGTATTGATGTGATGCAACTGTATTGCTTTGATGTTTGAATGCAAATGTATGCGGTGATTGATGCTTTGATGAATGAAATGCTCCTGTTCTAACTTCTGTTTGTTTCTTTTTGCTTCTTCTATGAAATGCAAACATTAATATGATGCAATGATTCTTGTTCTTTTTTTTTCTTTTATGGAAATGCTAACGTTAATATGATGCATATGCACTGCTTTAATGTTTGATGATTGAATGACAAAGGAATGCTTTGTGAAATGATGAATGACATGGAATGCTTTTGTGGTTTCTTTTCTTTGTTTTCTTTTTGCTTTCTTTGCTTTTTCTGTGAAATATCTGATGCAAAATGCAATGCTCTAGTGATGAACGACATGCAATGATTTTGTTCTTTTCTTTTTATGAAGTGTGAACATTAATATGATGCCAATGCAATGAAAAGATTTCTACTTTTTCTGTGCAACTGACGTGGAACGTTTTTTTTTCTTTTGCTATGTGATGAATGCACAAAATGTGAAGATGCAAATGTAATGCTTTGATGCATATGCTATAATGCCTAGATGCATGAGGTAAACATTTTTGTGATGATGAGATGCGAGACTTTGAATGCAACGACTTAAGATGATTATGGACCATTCTGTTGAAAAATTGAATTTGATTCAAACTCTGGTGTTCTCAAGGTTGTTTTCTCTTTCTATCCATGATGACTGAATTTTAGATATCACGTAAACAACTTGTGTTATCTCCTTTGAAGCATTACCTAGTAAGCATGCATAGGAGTGCAAATGTGAATGAATGAGTCAGTTAACTTGGAATTGGTTTAGGGCATGGACTTTTATGGCAAGTGAAGGAATGGCTATTGCCGAAGCTTATGAGGGATCAAGAGATACAAGATTGCCCCAATTTAGGTCTTTGATGAGCGAATAGCTTGCCCCTGTCTAGTGGTGACAACAACTAGGGGTGTAGAAGATGATGAATTGGGAATGCTTCGGCTTTTGCAATGAAAGGTGGAGCAAAAGAGATTTTGTCTCAACCCATAGAGTTTGCTGTTGCCTCAGTCATAACAAGGACAAAGCTGCCCCAATTAGAATGTGTAACATCTTCAAAATATTTAATGGAATTATTTGGGTGTTAACCCAATTAAACCAATTTAGTACTTAACTGGTAAAATTATCGAGTGCTAAAATTATTTATTTGTTGTCATCGGATCGTTAACCGGATAAGACGGACCAAGGAAGTTTTGGAATCGAAATAGGAGATTTCGATCAATATGGTAATTGGACCACGTTACTAAATATATATATTAAATAAATATATATGTATACGTGTGTGTGTGTTAGAAAAGGGAAAAGAAAAGAAAGAATTAAAGAAAGAAAAGGAAGAAGAGAAAAAGAAGCAGAGGAGAAACAGAAAGAAGAGAAGAGAGAAAAGAAGAAGAGTGGCGTGAGGGAGAAGAGAAGAGGGAGAGAGAAGAACTCACCGAAACGACTTCCTTCCAACACGAAAAACGTTCAGCGCTACTTCCTCTTCATTTTGGTACCAATTTCATGACGATCAGCTCACTTTCTCTCACTTGGCCATTTTCGTTTTTTTTGGAGCTTTTGTGGGAAATCCGATTTTGGGTTGGTTTTGAAGGTTTAGGTTCGGTTAGGAGCGAACCCAAGGATGATGGATCGTTGATTGAGGTTCGATTGAAAGATTAGAAGCGAGTTGGGTGATTTGGGGTTTTGGTGAATAGTGTCATGGAGGTTAGGGGAGGAAGATGATGAATAGTGTCTGTGGAGAATTTTGGGGAAATCGGTATTTCGGTCAAAAGCGGTTTCGTGATCGAGTGGA
Organism: Astragalus membranaceus; assembly: GCA_039519185.1. Lineage (NCBI taxonomy): Eukaryota > Viridiplantae > Streptophyta > Magnoliopsida > Fabales > Fabaceae > Astragalus > Astragalus membranaceus. Next base: position 96,466,666 of record CM076846.1, on the reverse strand, counting down.
AAGCTTTGGAAGCGGATTGGGTGTCGCCGGAGCGGGGAATGTTCGTGTGGTTACTCGGTGATTTCGGCTCGATCGTGGATCACGCGTCAAAGGTGAGTTTTACTCACGCTTAGGAATTTTATGTTTCGAATTAATTAATTAACTGTTTTACCGCTTCAGCTGGACTGGAATATTAATTGATAATCGAGTTTGAGAGATTTTGGGTTGAAAACCGATAATTGGAAAATATGTCGCGTTTTGATACAATTCGTATTCATTGAGTTTTTGATTGAATTCCTTGATTGTTTGATGTTGATTGGACTGGTATATTGTCTGGTATTGTCTGTTTTTGAGTTAGGAATCGATCGGGGGGAAGTTTCGGATCAATCGGAAAGCAAAATTTCATGAAACAGGGCATTTTGGCAATGCTGTCAAATGCGCACGACCCGTGCGTCCAGGGCGCACGACCCGTGCGCCTGGTTCGGGTTCAGTGTGCAAAAATGTCATACAGGGGGCGCACGACCCGTGCGTCCAGGGGCACGACCCGTGCGCCCAGTTCTGCCCAAAATTTTCAAGTTGCCAAAATAATTCCGTTTTGATTCCAATCCTTTCCTAATCCTTTCCTAACCCCTATATAAGGATATTAGGCTTATGATGCCATGATTTTGGGTGTGTTACAAAGGGTTTTATAAAACGCTTTTGATGTCTAAACCATTTCGAAAAACCGGATAATAGCCTACGTGTGCGGATATGTTTTATTGATAATAAATGGACTATGAGTCCTATGTGGTAAAGTATAATTTAATGAACCAAATGTTCATATGATTGTAGATATATATATGTTATATCGAGTTTGGGTGACGACCCATGTTGACATACTAGGCGGGGAAGTCATGAACCCTTACCCTAGGCTCTGGGCCATTAGGAAACACTATTGGTTATGGGGTTCGCCGGGATTAGCAAGTGGTTTGCAGTCGGTGTTGTGTCAAAAGTTTGTGCTGCGTTCATCGGGATTAGCAAGTGGTTTGCAGTCGGTGGTACGTAGAAAGGCCTAGGATGTTAGTTCATCGGGATTAGCAAGTGGTTTGCAGTCGGTGTCCTATTAGATCGAAGCCTTATTGTATGGTACACCGGGATTAGCAAGTGGATTGCAGTCGGTGTCGTGTCAAACCTTAAAAATGTTTTAAACGGACCGAGAGTGTTAGTAGGGGTTCCGGTAGAACTCACTGAGATTGTATCTCACTGTTTAATTGTTGTTGTTTTACAGAGAAACAGGGACGGCAGAAATCCAAGGAGCACGAGTAGGTTGAGCTCAGGCGACTGCTGATGACTTAGCTATTACGCTTAAGTTTATATTTCCTTCTGTTGTCTTTGTACTACAACTCTATGTATATATGTTAGGTATTTGTTTCCGCTTTCTTGTACGATATTGAACACTGTATTTCACTGATAGTTTATGGTCTTATTTATGTTTAAGACTGTTCTATTGTTATTCAGTGAAAATTTCATAGTGGTGTTCAGTATTTAAACAGGAAATATATCTCTGATTATTTTATGATGGTACACTTGGGTATTTTTACTCGATAAAAATACCGGGGTGTTACAGTTGGTATCAGAGCAGTTCGACCTAGTCGGACTTAGTTTAGGGTTGAGTCGATTCCTTGTTAGTCCTTTTTGTAATTACACTTGTGATGCTAAGAGACATTGAGCCTGATCAACTTAATACTTAGTGCATCATAAGCGGAATTATGACTGGATGATCAAGATGCAATCCTCGACCACAATCGGAATCTTCAACCGGTGCATCCTCAGGAAAGGTGACATGACGGTGGGAGAATACACCGCCAAGTTTGAGAAGTTGTCTCAGTTTTACCAAGTGATAAAGTAAGCTTCGGATGACGAACGGAGAATGCAGAAGTATAAGACGGACATAAGTGTTTTTATGATCTATGGTCTCAGTTCTTATACTGCTACCAATTATGTTGCCTTGGTGCAATCATCCTATGTCGTCGAGGATGATCTCATAGGAAATATGGGAAAGGAAAGAAGCTAGTTGAAATATCAACTCCGAATGCAAAGTCCTAAGATAATTTCATCAAAGGAAAAGCAGATGCAATTCTTTGATTCTACAAAGGTCAGAAGATGTTCTAACTGTGGAAAGCCTCACAGTGGTGATTGCAAGCGAAGATCTAATCGGTGCTATTATAGAAATGAAGAGGGTCACTATGGTAAAGAGTGCCCTGTAAGGGAGAGTTCAAGAAGTTACAAGCAGCTCTAAGGCAAGGACGAGTCAACATTCTGGATGTTTAGACAGTTTCAACTGTAGACAATCTACTGAGGGGTATAGGATCAGTTTTCAATAACTCGATCAGTATATTATATGATTCGGGTGCAACCTATTGCTGTAGATCCCGATCGCGTGAGAATCGGTTGGGATTAGCCTTATCATCGCTATCCGAGCCGATGACTATTTTAACTGCTGCTAAGGGTCGTGTCCAGACATAATCTTTGTATAGGATTGTCTACTTGTCATAGGAGGCAGAGATTTCGTTGTAGAATTTGTTGTTTGCCTATGAGAAGTGTGGACACCATTTTGGGTATGAATTAGATGACTGCAAAACATGTTGGAATCGACTGTGTTAATCAACTATCAGTTCCTCTTCAGAATCAGTTGAACTGTCTAGGACAAATTCTGAAGCGGTTACCCAGTTCACCTTAGACGGTCAATCTTCATTCCAAGATGCGGAAGCACATGTTAGTATGTTATCTGCATCCACTGGAACTAGTTTGGATTTGGCGAACGTTCAGGTCGTGAATGACTTTATGGATGTCTTCACAATGAAGTTTCTTCCGAACCTCCAGAGCGAGAAGTAGAGTTTACTGTAGAATTGATTCCTGGCACGGGATCAATATCTATTGTTTCTTATTGAAGGGTTCTTGAGAATTAAAGGAAATGGAGTCTCAACTTGAAGAGTCGATGTTAAAGAAATTCATTCAACTGAGTGCTTCTCTAAGGAGTGCTCTGGCGTGATTAGTCAAAAGAAAGGTTAGTAGTAAGAGATTGTACATCGGTTATCGGCAACTTAACAAAGTGACGATCAGGAATAAGTATCCCTTACCAAGGATAGACGATTTTCTTGAGCAATTTGAGGTGCTGCAGTGTTTCTAAAATTGATCTGAGGTCAGGACATCATCAAACAAAAGTAAGAGCCTTAGATAGTCCGAAGACAGTTTTCCGTACTAAGTATGGACATTACGAGTTAGTAGTGATGCCTTTTGGTCTACCTAATGCTCCAGCGGTATTCGTGGATTACATGAACCGAGTTTTTCCTCAAATACCTAGATCATTTTGTAGTCGTTTTCATCGATGATATCTTGAAGTGCTCGAAGACCATTGAGAAGCAAATCCAACATCTCCTCATTGTTCTGAGTGTACTCCGAGAAAAGAAATTGTATTTGAAACCTTCGGAGTGTGATTTTTGGGTGTCAGAGGTAAAGTCTTTGGGACATGTGATTTCCCAAGTCGGGAGTTTCTGTAGATCCCAGTATGAAGGAAGCGGTGTTGAATGGGAGTGACCGACATCAGCCGCAGAGATCAAAAGTGTCTGGGTCTAGCCGGTTACTATAAGAGATTTGTTCAAGGGTTCTCACAGTAAGTTTTCCACTTACTCGGTTAACTCGTAAGGGTCATCCGTTTACGTGGGATGCCGATTGTGAAGAACATTTCTAAGAGTTGAAGATTTTGACTTCTGCTCCAATCCTGATTCTTCCGGATCCATCATTGGAATTTTAAATTTTCGATGACGCTTCAGGGAAGGGTTTAGGATGTATTCTAATGCAAAATCAACAAGTGGTAGCTTATGCGTCCAGACAATTAAGGTCTCGTGAAGAGAATTATCCAACTCACGAATTGGAGTTAATAGCTATTGTGTATGCACTGAAGATTTGGAGACGTTACCTGTATGGGTCTCGTTTCGAAGTCTCTAGTGGTCACAAGAGTTTAAGGTATCTGTTTGATCAGAGAGAACTGAATAGCAGGCAGAGAAGTGTGTAGAATTTCTGAAGGATTATGACTTCGGGTTGAAGTATCATCCAGGAAATTCCAATGTTGAAGCTGATGCATGGGATGGAATCATCGGAGTCTTTTGGAGACTCAAATCTGAATTCAAGATCGAGAGGAACCGGTTAGTGTTGAGCCATATGAGGATCTCTAGATCCCTAAGGGATTCTATACGCTTAGCACAGGAAGTTGATGTGAAGCTACATTCACAAAAGGTATTTCCAGATTTTACTATGGATAGTGATGGAGTCAGTTGTTTCAACAGTAGAATCTGTGCGGCCGACGATTAGAACAATAAAAGGCAAGTGTTAGAAGGAGCACACCGAAGTTTATATTATGTTCCAAGATGTACAGAAATGTAAAGCAGAAGTGTGAGTGGCAAGGTATTAGTTTGTTAATCTCTTCTTTGTGAAGGTTAACAATGAGATTGTAATAAGTGATTCCGTTTGACAAGTCAAACGTGAATACGAATATGTAAGTAAGGTAACTGCTGACTGTTTTCACGTTGCGAATAACCATCAAAGGATTAATTGATGGATCTGCTTATAAGTGACAGAAATTTCCGAAGTGAAGCTTGGCGTGCGGTGTAATAATTTAAAAAAAAAAAAAAAAAAAAAAAAAAAATCGTTTTTGTGAAAACCCGCGTGCTAAAGTTAATTTTGGGAACGAATCAAGAGGCTAACGAAATCTGATTTAGGAAAATCCTAGAAGGATTACTTAAGTTGAGGGGAAGCTCTCAATGCTATTGACTAATTCGGAAAGGAATCGGGTACGTCGTTGGTGAAAACCTCGTGAAGAAGTTGCAATATAAGAAAAGGAGCTCTGAGTTCTGTTTGATAGTTGTTGGAGAACAACTGAGGTGATTTTCATTACGTTCAATTTATTTGATGTCCCCGTGGTTTATTTCTACGTTTTAGATAAACGTTTCTGGTAAATCCTCATTCCATCTCCTTCCGAGAAGTGTTATCTCGAAATCTTGGGGGTGAGTCAGAAAGTTTCACAGATGACCTTTCCGTCACAATTGTTCGATGTGTATGAGAACTGTTATGGATTTTATAAAATTTGTTGAGAACGCGTTTACACCCTCCGAGGAAATCGTGCTTGTTCTTACCTCTACCGTGGAGCACCAATTTATGGATCTCATTCTCAACCAATATGTCTATCAAGTGTCTTGTATTAAACCCTTTGATTTAGATCAATCAAAGTTGGGGAGCAAGCGAGGGTAATTGGAATGAAGCTTCGGAAGTGTTTTCAAACGCGGTGCCAAGCCTATGTAGGCGAATGATGAGTTTCTCATGTAGATTCGTAACCAGAGAGTTCGTATCAAGGTAGTAGTGGATCATACTTGGAGATTGATGTGCCAACTTGGGAAGATTTTTTTTCTACACTCATTCCGTTAATTCAAGATTGTGTTCCAGCAACTTAAGACCCCTCTGAGAATGTCGATCCTCGGTTAGTTGGATGAAAGACTTAGCGAAATTTTGAGGACAAAATTCTTTCAAGTTGGGGAGAATGTAACATCTTCAAAATATTTAATGGAATTATTTGGGTGTTAACCCAATTAAACCAATTTAGTACTTAACTGGTAAAATTATCGAGTGCTAAAATTATTTATTTGTTGTCATCGGATCGTTAACCGGATAAGACGGACCAAGGAAGTTTTGGAATCGAAATAGGAGATTTCGATCAATATGGTAATTGGACCACGTTACTAAATATATATATTAAATAAATATATATGTATACGTGTGTGTGTGTTAGAAAAGGGAAAAGAAAAGAAAGAATTAAAGAAAGAAAAGGAAGAAGAGAAAAAGAAGCAGAGGAGAAACAGAAAGAAGAGAAGAGAGAAAAGAAGAAGAGTGGCGTGAGGGAGAAGAGAAGAGGGAGAGAGAAGAACTCACCGAAACGACTTCCTTCCAACACGAAAAACGTTCAGCGCTACATCCTCTTCATTTTGGTACCAATTTCATGACGATCAGCTCACTTTCTCTCACTTGGCCATTTTCGTTTTTTTTGGAGCTTTTGTGGGAAATCCGATTTTGGGTTGGTTTTGAAGGTTTAGGTTCGGTTAGGAGCGAACCCAAGGATGATGGATCGTTGATTGAGGTTCGATTGAAAGATTAGAAGCGAGTTGGGTGATTTGGGGTTTTGGTGAATAGTGTCATGGAGGTTAGGGGAGGAAGATGATGAATAGTGTCTGTGGAGAATTTTGGGGAAATCGGTATTTCGGTCAAAAGCGGTTTCGTGATCGAGTGGAAAGCTTTGGAAGCGGATTGGGTGTCGCCGGAGCGGGGAATGTTCGTGTGGTTACTCGGTGATTTCGGCTCGATCGTGGATCACGCGTCAAAGGTGAGTTTTACTCACGCTTAGGATTTTTATGTTTCGAATTAATTAATTAACTGTTTTACCGCTTCAGCTGGACTGGAATATTAATTGATAATCGAGTTTGAGAGATTTTGGGTTGAAAACCGATAATTGGAAAATATGTCGCGTTTTGATACAATTCGTATTCATTGAGTTTTTGATTGAATTCCTTGATTGTTTGATGTTGATTGGACTGGTATATTGTCTGGTATTGTCTGTTTTTGAGTTAGGAATCGATCGGGGGGAAGTTTCGGATCAATCGGAAAGCAAAATTTCATGAAACAGGGCATTTTGGCAATGCTGTCAAATGCGCACGACCCGTGCGTCCAGGGCGCACGACCCGTGCGCCTGGTTCGGGTTCAGTGTGCAAAAATGTCATACAGGGGGCGCACGACCCGTGCGTCCAGGGGCACGACCCGTGCGCCCAGTTCTGCCCAAAATTTTCAAGTTGCCAAAATAATTCCGTTTTGATTCCAATCCTTTCCTAATCCTTTCCTAACCCCTATATAAGGATATTAGGCTTATGATGCCATGATTTTGGGTGTGTTACAAAGGGTTTTATAAAACGCTTTTGATGTCTAAACCATTTCGAAAAACCGGATAATAGCCTACGTGTGCGGATATGTTTTATTGATAATAAATGGACTATGAGTCCTATGTGGTAAAGTATAATTTAATGAACCAAATGTTCATATGATTGTAGATATATATATGTTATATCGAGTTTGGGTGACGACCCATGTTGACATACTAGGCGGGGAAGTCATGAACCCTTACCCTAGGCTCTGGGCCATTAGGAAACACTATTGGTTATGGGGTTCGCCGGGATTAGCAAGTGGTTTGCAGTCGGTGTTGTGTCAAAAGTTTGTGCTGCGTTCATCGGGATTAGCAAGTGGTTTGCAGTCGGTGGTACGTAGAAAGGCCTAGGATGTTAGTTCATCGGGATTAGCAAGTGGTTTGCAGTCGGTGTCCTATTAGATCGAAGCCTTATTGTATGGTACACCGGGATTAGCAAGTGGATTGCAGTCGGTGTCGTGTCAAACCTTAAAAATGTTTTAAACGGACCGAGAGTGTTAGTAGGGGTTCCGGTAGAACTCACTGAGATTGTATCTCACTGTTTAATTGTTGTTGTTTTACAGAGAAACAGGGACGGCAGAAATCCAAGGAGCACGAGTAGGTTGAGCTCAGGCGACTGCTGATGACTTAGCTATTACGCTTAAGTTTATATTTCCTTCTGTTGTCTTTGTACTACAACTCTATGTATATATGTTAGGTATTTGTTTCCGCTTTCTTGTACGATATTGAACACTGTATTTCACTGATAGTTTATGGTCTTATTTATGTTTAAGACTGTTCTATTGTTATTCAGTGAAAATTTCATAGTGGTGTTCAGTATTTAAACAGGAAATATATCTCTGATTATTTTATGATGGTACACTTGGGTATTTTTACTCGATAAAAATACCGGGGTGTTACAGAATGACAAGGCCTTGTTTAGGATAGTGAGTTGAGAGATTGCCCCGGTGAGGTTTTTATAGGAACGAATGAGGTGAAGGAATGGGAACGCACTTGCCCCACTTTGGAATGACATTGACAACTGGAGTGACATGGGATGGGCATTGAACAGACTTTCCCAAGACTAGGGTGTGTGGGTGGTGAGGAGAATGCCCCAACTTTTGGGTTTGAGTGGCATTCTCAGTGCAAATCTTTAGTTCTCTACTGATGTCTTGACTTTTGGTGCGACAGAATCCTTACCTGGTGATCACTAAACCTTGTTTTAATGCATCTTGAATGTGTTTTGGAGTGCAAGTCCCTCTTTTTTTATTTTGTCAGCTTTCTTTTTTCTGACTGTTCGTTTTTGTTTCCTCAGTTCTCTTTTTTCTGAGGGTTTATTCTTTCTTGATCAGCTTTCTTTTTTCTGATCGTTTGTTTTTCTTTTGAGCAAACACATTGTACATAGATAAGCTTGTTCGTCCTAAGATTAGAATTTGAGTGAACAAAAGCAACCGGTCATTGATCGGAATGGACTTTTCGGGATTGTGGTGTTTTGTGGAGGAAGGAGGGTTAGGCTTAATGAAGTGTTTGAGGCTAATGGGAGGGTGAGTTTTGTTCGGCGTTGATTGACGGTTAATGGTCTATGAGGAAGATGGTTATTGGGCTTGTTTGGGCTCTGTTAAAGCAAATTCGTGTCTCATGGTAGAATGACTAAGGGGTTTGATGCTGAGGCCAAAGGAAGTGTTTGAAGGTTTATGGAACCAGGTGTTGGAATGATGAAGTGTTTGGTGGTTTATTTAGACAAGGATCTCTTGTATTTTGTGGTAACATGTACCAGCTCACCACTTACATTTCTTTTGTATTTTCTTTTGTTTTGGGATTTTCATTTTTGAATCCCCCTTTTGATTTTCTCTTTTTCCCTTTTTTTTTTATGATCTTTTTCCTTCTTTGACTCGGGTGAGCTGATAAAAAGTGATGCACTGTTTTTTTTCATTTGGGGTGATCCTTGTCTAGGGTGATTTTTGGACTTTGGGTTTTTCTTGGCTCAAGGTGGGTAGGAAAGGGACTTTCTGGGATTTTGGGGTTTTTGTGGAGATGGCCAAACTTCATTTCAAATCCCGATTGCTTATTTCCATAAGACTTAACTTTAATAATTTATCTATCTTCATGTGTTTGCTCTTTTTCCCTTTTTGTGCCCTAATTTTTGCCTGGACCGCTCTTTGCGAGTTTTCAGTCCACCGGGCGCTCCTTTTTGCCTAGGCCGCCCTTTGCGGGTTTTCAACCTAGCGAGCTTGTTTTTTTTTATTATTATTAATTTTTTTTTGAGAGACTTGCACTGTAGGAATATGATATTAATCAAGGGGAATTAATGATCACAGACTTGCCCCAGCAGGGAGGACTTAAACCAAAAGTCAAATACGCACTGATGGGGAGAATATGCACTTTATGGGTGGACGCGGCGGGACTAGACTTGGACGGGAAACTGTGGTAAGGGAGGAAAACCAACGGACTCAAACAAGAGAATGTACTCATAGCATGCACGCTCATTAGAAGAATGCTTCACAGAGAGTTAACATCAGTTAAAAATTTGTTTTTTTTCTTTGACACACTATTTCAGTCTTTTGTCATAGAATGGTTGAGATGCAGTGCTTTTGAAAGAAATGCAAATGAGCTATTGATTTGAAAAACTGAGTGCCTTGGAACACCTTGAGTTTGCAACCAAGTAAGGATAAACTTTTTCAAAAAGGATGATTATTTCGCAAGAACGTCTCGCTTCTCATCACAACTCTTATTTTATGCAATGAATGAATGAACAAATTATGATATGCAAGTATGATGCAAATGCGTGGAGAATGACCACTCGAAGAGTGTGGCTTATTCTAAATAATTTTGTTATTTTTAATGCAAGACAAAATATGGAATGCCAATGCGAATGATGCAAGAATGATGCCCCTTTTTTCAAAATGATTTTTGATTTTGATTTTTTAATTTTTTAGAGGCGAGACAAGGTACGAAATACCAATGCCCCCCTTTTGAATGATGCAAGATGCAGGAATGATGCTTCTTTTTTTTTTTAAATGATGATTTTTTTTTAGAGGCAAGGCAAAGTATGAAATGCCAACGCCCCTTCCTTTTTTGAGAGATGCGTGTATGGAGGAACGATGTACTAAAGTGATGAGGTTAATGAAATGGTGCATGAATGCTACATTTTGAATAAATTTGATGATGATTTTTATTCATGATTATGAATGAGATGCTTTCTTGTTTTCATTTTTTTTTGTGCAATGAAATGCATGATACTCACAATGATTTTCTTTTTTGTTTTTTAGTTTTGGAACATGATTTTGAAAATTATTTGGAGATGCAAATGATTTATTGGAAAAAAGGTTTTAGAAAAATGTGTTTGACGGGGTATGACCCGCTCCTACGTATCCCCATTGTAATGAGGAATCAAAGCTTACGTAGTTCTACTGTGTCTCTTTTTTTTGAAATAATGCTTATGCATGAATGCCTCATCTTGGATGAACTTGACGAGGACTTTTTTTGCATGATTATAAATGAAATGCTTATGCTATGCAGATGATAATTGTTTTTGTTTTATGTGATGAAAGGGAATGCAAGATGAATGGTTTTTTCAAAATTGGAATTTTATGCAATGCAAATGATGCAATGATGCAGTGATGCAATGATGCGATGATGCAAGGATGCTTCTTTTTTGTGTTTTTGCAGAAAGAGGATATTTACAGGTGGTGATTTGAAAATTTTCACACTATATGCCACCTCATATAGGCGAAAAGGAAAAGCATATCTTTTTTGATTTTTGAAAATTCTGAAGGAAAAATTGATTGAACTGAATGCAACAATGCAGCACACATTTTGGAAAGCCCTTGTGACCTAAAAAGGGGGTAGAAACTGTGATCTAAGGCACTTTAGGGATAATCTTCTCATGTAGCTCTATTCACACCCTCACAAAGGTCATCAGAGCCACAGTCCCTCTCATGAAAATCCCCGTAAATGCAGCAAACTGCTAGATACGAAGCATCATGAAAGAGCACAACTCTGATTGAAACTTTCGCGAGTAGCCAAACGGACAAAGGTCCTGATGGGCTCCCACTACTCGAATCCACTCATCCTATGGTATCCTAACAGACCTGGGTTATGGTCTCTTTCTCTAATCATGTAGCCTCAAGGTACAAGTGTGTGTGCGCGAAGGGCATTTCCTTAAAAAAAAACTACCCTACCTGCAAATGAAAATCCAGAACAGTCCAGACAATAGAAATCAATAACATGTCGTCTACCCTAGGGTTCAATACCAATCAAATTCAACTAATCTAGGGTGCCAACAACAAACACATTACTTACCTCAGAAAGGGAGCTGAGAAGAAGGGGACATGACCAGAGAGGGGAAATATGCATGAGGGAACTAAGCATTTAAGCAAAGAAGTAACTATCTATTATTTTAAACAAAAGCAAACATAGAAGAAGAATGCACATGGATGCAACATGCTTATGAAAAAGAAGAAGAATAGAGGTAAAGCAAGATGTTCAAATCAATCACACAAACCACACACTTAATTAATTAGGCTTGACCCACTTTTGAAAAAAGTGTTTTTTAATCCCCAGTGGAGTCGCCAGCTGTTGCGCCCGAAAAAGTCCCCGAGGGAGAACCTTCCTCGTTTAAAACTTTTCCTAAGACAATGAAGCCGCCACCAATATTTATTAAGGAAAATATTAGGAAAACCTTTTTTTGGAAAGCGATTGGTCTTGCGAAACTAGAGAATAGGGTTCGGGGGTCGGTTACGCGTAGGGAAGGTGTTAGCATCCCACACGTCCTCTCTACTGAGAAGGAACCTTTAATTAAATGTGTGGTTTTAGTATGTTGAGTTGAAAATACTTAATTTTGCCTCTCTACTTCTTATTGAAAAACTCTTTATGAAAATCTTTATTTATTATGAAAAGAAGGGGAAAAAGGGTTTTTAGAAAAAAACGCTTGACGGGACATGGCCCGCTCCTACGTATCTCCCGGTGCGATGGAGAATTCAAAGCTACGTAGTTCTTCTTTGTCTTTTTAAAAAGTTTTTATTTTTTATTTTTATCTTTTTTAGTGAGTTTTCGAAATAGGACGAGCATTTAGCGGTGATTACCCATAACCTTGGTTAGTTTAATCATTCACTAAATGCTCGTCCTATTTCGAAAACTCACTAAAAAAGATAAAAATAAAAAATAAAAACTTTTTAAAAAGACAAAGAAGAACTACGTAGCTTTGAATTCTCCATCGCACCGGGAGATACGTAGGAGCGGGCCATGTCTCGTCAAGCGTTTTTTTCTAAAAACCCTTTTCCCCTTCTTTTCATAATAAATAAAGATTTTCATAAAGAGTTTTTCAATAAGAAGTAGAGAGGCAAAATTAAGTATTTTCAAGTCAACATACTAAAACCACACATTTAATTAAAGGTTCCTTCTCAGTAGAGAGGACGTGTGGGATGCTAACACCTTCCCTACGCGTAACCGACCCCCGAACCCTATTCTCTAGTTTCGCAAGACCAATCGCTTTCCAAAAAAAGGTTTTCCTAATATTTTCCTTAATAAATATTGGTGGCGGCTTCATTGTCTTAGGAAAAGTTTTAAACGAGGAAGGTTCTCCCTCGGGGACTTTTTCGGGCGCAACAGAGTTCCAACGAGTATCGTGTCAGACCGAGATCCCAAGTTTACTTCCAGATTCTGGAGAATATTGAATGAAGCTTTGGGAACAAGGCTGCGGGTTAGCACTGCTTATCATCCTCAGACTGATGGTCAGACGGAGAGAACTATCCAGACTCTTGAGGATATGCTTCGGGCTTGTGTGCTCGACAGTGGGAGAAAATGGGAAGACCATCTTCCATTAGTAGAATTCTCCTACAACAACAGTTACCACTCCAGCATTGGAATGGCACCGTTTGAAGCACTTTATGGTAGGAAGTGTAGAACTTCATTGTGTTGGTGGGAGATTGGTGAAGACAAGTTTTTGGGACCCGATATGGTTCGCGAGACTACTGAGAAGATCAAGTTAATTCGAGAAAGAATGAAGGTTGCTCAGAGTCGGCAAAAGAGCTACGCTGACAACCGAAGGAGACCGTTGGTGTAACATCCCCTAATTAGCTAATTAGATTAATTAAATTAGCTAGAGGTTAAGTTGATTAAATTGCATTAATTATGTGATAATGAGAAGTTATAAATAATAGTTGTACATAATTAGAATATTATGTTAAGCTAGTGAGTTATGGGATTAGGGTGGCGTTAGGAGTAATTTAAGAGAGTATTAGAGAGTAGGGGTATTTTGGCCCTTTCACCTCATTAAATGAGGCTCCAGCTGACCAAAACACCACAACACACTTCACTTCCCTCATTTTTCTGAAATTCAGCAAGTAGTAGAGAGGAGGAGGAGAGAACTCGAGAGAGAGAGTGGAGAAGAAAGGGGAGGGATTCTACCTCATTTGTTCATGCATGTTGAATCCAAAACCACCATTGTTCATCATTCTTCTTCCTCTATACATTGATGCTCAGAAAATTCCCATCAACCCTTCTCATCACCATTTCACCATTTTGTTCACATGAAGCTCCAAGCTCCAAAAATGGAGTCCAATAGCTGAAATACAGTTGCATGTTCATTTTGGGAGCCACAAAGCGAGTAGCAACCCTCATAAGGTAGATTGGGAGTGAAGTTCGAAGTATTATAGGCCAAGCTCTATCGGTTCAGTTTTTGGAACGTTTAGAGTAGCGTGGAGTCGAGTCCGAAGTCGTTCGTGAAGTCATTTCTTCGTTCCATCTCGCGGATTCGTTGATTTTGCGATTTTCATCGCAGCCGGTGAGTTCTATACTCGCTTAGGGAATATGTTTGTGTTTCAGAATCTTCTTTTCGAAAACCATGGTCATGTATTTGTGTTATCAAAAGAAATCTTATTGAAAAACCGTTTTCCCCAAAACTTGTGATTGAACTATGAATTGCTTGATTGATTGTTGGGTGTGCTGGATTGGATTGCTATAATATTGTGTTTTAATGCGTGTTGGAGTTTGGGCCTCGATCGGAAGGGAAATGGGAATCGGAATGGAATGGAATAATACATGAAAAACCTGTTTTCTGGAAACTGATAGAGACGCACGGATCGTGTGCCTACGAGCACGGGTCGTGCGCCTCCATCTGATACGACATGAACTGTATTTTTAAAATGCGCACGGATCGTGTGCCCAGTAGCACGGGTCGTGCGTAAGTCTCTGAAACTTTCTGTAAATCTGGTAGCTAACGCACGGATCGTGCGCTTAGTCGCACGGGTCGTGCGTATCTTCCTGGAAAATTTCTACAAACTGTTCAACCACGCACGGGTCGTGCGCCTACACGCACGGGTCGTGTGAGAACTTCTGACCTTCAATTTCAAAGTACCTTTTTATCCCTTCCAAATGATTTCAATCCTCTTCTAATCCATTCCCCAAGGTCCCACAACAATGTAAAGGTAACAATGGTATGAGATTGAACATGTTCGATAAAAAAATAGTGTGTTATGAATAAAATGGAAAACCGCTCTTAGAGAACGCGAGAGTGCAAATGTTAAAGAATGATAATAACACACGGTACTTGACTGATATTGTACACTGAAATTGACTGATATGGTACATGGTACATGACTGGAATGACTAACAGCCCAATGTGGGTACACAGACTGAAAATGTATAATAAATACAAGAGGAAAAAGGGTGACGACCCTAAGAGGTTAGCATACTAGGGGAGGGGAAGTCATGAGCCCCAAAACCTAGACTCAAGAATGTTTCCCCTGCTAGAAATAGCGGGATGGGTTCACCAAAAGGTCAAGAGAATGCCTATAAAATAGGTAGACTGAGGTGTTATGCTAAAAACATGGAACAAAGATTGCATGCTTCATGTGTCGCTTAGGAGGGCCATGAGCATGAAGGTTACAGGAACTAAATGTATTTCCACGTGGTTGCTTTTAGAACCACGAGTTCAAAACAAGGCATAATGAACCGCTAGAGTAGTAAGGGGTCTCGATAGGACTCACTGAGATAATGTTTATCTCACCCTTCATATTTGTGGTTTTTACAGAGAAACAGGGGAAAGCAAAGGCGGTAAAGCATGGCTAGCTGGTGTGACTCTTGGAGTCATTGAAGACCTAGTTTAATGTTTTAGACCTTGTTTCCGTTTGTAGTTCCTATGTTCCGATTGTATAACTTTCATTGTTAAGTTGTAAAATCGTTTCCGCTACTTTATGTTTTGAGTATTGAACACCAGGTTATGTACAAGTCTTAAGTTTTGGAACTTAAGCATACTGTGGAAAGTTTATGAGGTTCAGAGAACCAGTTTTTATATATTATCTAAAGTTTTAGATGTGTTCAATATTTCAATAACAGGAAGTTACTCTGATGTATGCCATTTAGTGCATTTCGGTGATTCTACATGTTAGAATTTATCGGGGTGTTACATTATGGTATCAGAGCAGTTCGACCTAGTCGGGCTTAGACAGTTAGGGTGGTTTTGTCCCTCGAGTAACTCTGCTATCTTGCTTCTTGTGATACTAAGAGACATTGAGACTGATCAACTTAATACTTGGTGTATCATTTGCAGAATTATGGCAGGAGGATCGAGGAATAACCCACCAGTTGATCCGCATTCTGCATGGATGCAGAACGTGATCGAGAGACAACAGAAGATGATGGAAGATATGTTGCAGATGCAACAGAATGCTCAAGCTCAGCCCCAACAAGTCCCTGAGCCTCAAGTTGACCCAAGGAGGGTTTTCTCTGAATTTCTGAAAATGAAGCCGTCCGAGTTCCGAGGAGGACCGGATGTTATGGAAGCTCAGCATTGGCTAGATGATATAGAGAAGATCTTCGTAGCTATGCAAGTAACTGATGATGACAAGTTGAGATTGGCAACTCATATGCTGAAAGGAGAAGCTAACAACTGGTGGACTAATGCCAAAGCCATGATGGTAACTATGGATACTCCCCAGACTTGGGAACATTTCAAGCAGGTATTTTTGGAGCAGTTCTTTCCGACAGCCATGAGGTTCGACAAGGAGAACGAGTTTCTGACTCTCACTCAAGGAAGTTCAACTGTGGGTCAGTACGCGGCTAAGTTTGAAGAGTTATATCAATTCTTCGGTTTGGCCGGGTATGCTCCCAATGACAAGTGGAAAACCGAAAGGTTCAAGTATGGGCTAAGGGAAGACATTGCTCAGAGTTTGAGTTCTTTTGCCTATACTAACTATGCTGCCATGGTTCAACAAGCACACATAGCTGAGAGTGACTTGAAGAGGTTATATGCAAGCAGAAAAGTATTCCATCAGAATAAGAAGAATGTTGGATCATCTAACCATCAGACGGGTCCCAGACACAACTACAACAAAGGGAAACAGGTTCAGTCATCGAACTCCTCAAAATTCAGTACGTGTTCCAACTGTGGAAAGTACCATCAGGGTAAGTGCCAGATGGGATCCAACCAGTGTTATTTCTGCAAGAAAGACGGCCATTTTGCACGGGACTGCCCAGAGAAAGAGAAGAGTCAAGGAAGTAACCCTGCTGCTACTACAACTCATGGGAGAGTTTACACCTTGGACGCCCAGAAGGTCACACCGTCAGATAATCTACTAAGGGGTATGGGATCTCTTTTTAATAACTCCGTTAGTATTTTATATGATTCGGGTGCGACCCATTGTTTTATATCTCAAGTTTGTGTCGATCGGTTGGGATTGGCTTTAACTCCTTTGCCTCAACCAATCTCCATTAAGACTGCTGCTGAAGGTAGTGTTCAGACCCAAGTAATATGCGAAAATTGTCTTCTATCCATTGGAGACAGGAATTTTGTAGTAGACTTCATTTGTTTATCAATGAAGGGCATGGATGTTGTCCTAGGCATGAGTTGGATGACGGCCAATCATGTAACAATAGATTGTTTCCATCGAACTATCGGTTTCGCCTCCGAGTCAGTAGAGCTACAACCGCCAAATTCTGAAGCTGTTATTTCTTTCACTTCGGCCAGTAATTATCTGTTCCAAGGCGCGGAAGCTTACGTCATGATGCTGTCTGCATCCACTGAGACAGGTCAGGATTTATCTTCTGTGCAAGTTGTTAATGAATTTCTTGATGTGTTTCCCGATGAAGTTCCTTCATTTCCTCCGGACCGTGAGGTGGAATTTTCTATAGAATTGGTCCCAGGCACTGGACCTATTTCTATAGCCCCATATCGAATGTCGCCATTAGAGTTGAGGGAATTGAAAGTTCAACTAGAAGAGCTAATTTCCAAGCGGTTTATCCGGCCGAGTGCCTCACCATGGGGTGCTCCAGTGTTGCTTGTTAAGAAGAAGGACGGAAGTATGAGATTGTGTATTGATTATCGCCAGTTGAATAAAGTGACTGTCAAGAACAAGTACCCTCTACCAAGGATTGATGATTTGCTAGATCAGTTGAGGGGAGCTTCTGTGTTTTCAAAGATTGATCTAAGGTCCGGTTATCACCAAATCAGGGTTCGAGCTTTGGACGTCCCGAAGACCGCTTTCCGTACGAGATATGGACACTATGAATTCGTAGTGATGCCCTTCGGTTTGACCAATGCTCCAGCTGTATTCATGGATTATATGAATCGAATTTTTAATCCTTATCTGGATCAGTTTGTGGTAGTGTTCATCGATGATATCTTGGTGTTCTCTAGGACGATTGAGGAGCATGTGCAACATCTCCGAATTGTTCTGAACGTTCTCCGAGAGAAGAAGTTGTATGCTAAGCCGTCCAAATGTGATTTTTGGATGCCAGAAGTTAAGTTTCTAGGCCACGTAATATCTAGGACAGGTGTTGCTGTGGATCCCAGTAAGATCGAAGCTGTGGTAGACTGGGAGCAGCCGTCTACGGTTACTGAGGTAAGAAGTTTCTTAGGATTAGCTGGGTACTATCGAAGATTCATTCAAGGATTTTCCCAGTTGGTTCTTCCACTCACTCGGTTAACTCGCAAGGGTCAGCCGTTTGTTTGGGACTCAGCATGTGAAAATTGTTTCACGGAATTGAAGGGTCGTTTGACTTCTGCACCCATCCTGATTCTTCCAGATCCGTCCGTAGGATTCCAAATCTATTGCGACGCCTCTGGTAAGGGTTTGGGATGTGTCCTGATGCAGAATCAACAAGTAGTTGCCTATGCCTCCAGGCAGTTGAAGCCACATGAAGAGAATTACCCGACTCATGATCTAGAGTTGGCAGCGATTGTGTTTGCCCTAAAGATTTGGAGACATTACCTGTATGGGTCTCGTTTCGAAGTCTTTAGTGACCACAAAAGTCTGAAGTATTTGTTTGACCAAAAGGAGCTGAACAACAGACAGAGGAGATGGGTAGAATTCCTGAAAGATTATGATTTTGAATTGAAGTACCATCCTGGTAAGGCTAATGTTGTTGCCGATGCTTTAAGCAGAAAGTCTATCCATACTGCAAAGCTGATGATGTACGAGATGTCCTTGTTGGAATCATTCAGAGACCTCAATTTGAGAGTTAAGTCAAGAAGGAACAGGTTGGTGTTGAGTCACATTCAGATTTCAAGTTCATTGAGGAATCTAATTCGCTCAGCCCAAGAAGGTGATGTAGAGCTGCAAGCGCAGAAGAGATTGCCGAGTTACACCGAAGACGGTGATGGAGTAATTTGTTTTGATGGTAGAATCTGTGTGCCGAATGATGAGAACGTAAAGAGGCAAGTTCTAGAAGAAGCTCATAAGAGTCAGTTCTCAATACATCCTGGGTCTACCAAGATGTATCGAGATCTGAAGCAATTGTATTGGTGGCCTGGTATGAAAGTGGATATTGCAGAATTTGTGTCTCGATGCTTAACTTGTCAAAAGGTTAAGATAGAGCACCGGAAGCCAGGTGGCCAGTTACAACCGTTGAATGTACCTGAATGGAAATGGGAGAGCATATCTATGGATTTTGTCATGGGATTACCACGGTCCCAAGTCGGAAATGATTCTATTTGGGTAGTGGTGGATCGCCTGACCAAGTCCGCTCATTTTATTCCAGTGCGTTCGACTCACAAGGTTGCTAGGTTAGCAGATGAATATCTCAAGAATATTGTGAAGTTGCATGGAATCCCTACAAGTATCATCTGTGATCGAGATCCCAAGTTTACATCTCGATTTTGGAGAGCATTGAACATGGCGTTAGGAACAAAGGTGTGTGTTAGCACCGCATACCATCCTCAGACAGACGGGCAGACTGAGAGGACAATCCAGACATTGGAGGATATGTTGAGAGCTTGTGTACTCGATAGTGGAGGCAGATGGGAGGATCACCTTCCACTGGTGGAATTCTCATACAACAACAGTTATCATTCTAGTATCGGAATGGCTCCATATGAAGCATTGTATGGAAGGAAGTGCAGAACACCATTGTGTTGGTGGGATGTAGGTGAGCAGAGATTGTTGGGACCGGATTTAGTCCGGGAGACTACGGAGAAGATCCGTCAGATAAGAGAAAGGATGAAAGCCGCGCAGAGTCGGCAAAAGAGTTATGCGGATAAGAGGAGAAGGCCGTTAGAATTCGAAGAAGGAGATCATGTCTTTTTGAAACTTTCTCCAACCATCGGGACCGGTATCGCTTTGCGAGCGAAGAAGCTCAGTCCTCGGTATGTCGGACCCTTCCAGATTATCGAGCGTGTTGGGCCGGTGGCGTATCGCATTGCCTTACCTCCAGAATTGTCCAGACTACATGATGTATTTCATGTATCGCAGCTAAGGAAATATATTCATGATCCGAATCAACCTTTGAGCCATGAAGCGATCGACATCAGACCGGATCTATCTTATCATCCTACCCCAATCAGAATCATCGAACGCGGCGAGAAAACGCTCCGGACGAGGTCAATTCCTATTGTCAAGGTGCTTTGGGACGGTGTGTCACCTGACGAAGCGACATGGGAAGTAGAGGAGTGCATGCGGGAGAAATATCCGTATTTGTTCGAGTAAGGTATGTTTTGTCAATTTTGAGGACAAAATTTTAGAAGTTGGGGTGATTGTAACATCCCCTAATTAGCTAATTAGATTAATTAAATTAGCTAGAGGTTAAGTTGATTAAATTGCATTAATTATGTGATAATGAGAAGTTATAAATAATAGTTGTACATAATTAGAATATTATGTTAAGCTAGTGAGTTATGGGATTAGGGTGGCGTTAGGAGTAATTTAAGAGAGTATTAGAGAGTAGGGGTATTTTGGCCCTTTCACCTCATTAAATGAGGCTCCAGCTGACCAAAACACCACAACACACTTCACTTCCCTCATTTTTCTGAAATTCAGCAAGTAGTAGAGAGGAGGAGGAGAGAACTCGAGAGAGAGAGTGGAGAAGAAAGGGGAGGGATTCTACCTCATTTGTTCATGCATGTTGAATCCAAAACCACCATTGTTCATCATTCTTCTTCCTCTATACATTGATGCTCAGAAAATTCCCATCAACCCTTCTCATCACCATTTCACCATTTTGTTCACATGAAGCTCCAAGCTCCAAAAATGGAGTCCAATAGCTGAAATACAGTTGCATGTTCATTTTGGGAGCCACAAAGCGAGTAGCAACCCTCATAAGGTAGATTGGGAGTGAAGTTCGAAGTATTATAGGCCAAGCTCTATCGGTTCAGTTTTTGGAACGTTTAGAGTAGCGTGGAGTCGAGTCCGAAGTCGTTCGTGAAGTCATTTCTTCGTTCCATCTCGCGGATTCGTTGATTTTGCGATTTTCATCGCAGCCGGTGAGTTCTATACTCGCTTAGGGAATATGTTTGTGTTTCAGAATCTTCTTTTCGAAAACCATGGTCATGTATTTGTGTTATCAAAAGAAATCTTATTGAAAAACCGTTTTCCCCAAAACTTGTGATTGAACTATGAATTGCTTGATTGATTGTTGGGTGTGCTGGATTGGATTGCTATAATATTGTGTTTTAATGCGTGTTGGAGTTTGGGCCTCGATCGGAAGGGAAATGGGAATCGGAATGGAATGGAATAATACATGAAAAACCTGTTTTCTGGAAACTGATAGAGACGCACGGATCGTGTGCCTACGAGCACGGGTCGTGCGCCTCCATCTGATACGACATGAACTGTATTTTTAAAATGCGCACGGATCGTGTGCCCAGTAGCACGGGTCGTGCGTAAGTCTCTGAAACTTTCTGTAAATCTGGTAGCTAACGCACGGATCGTGCGCTTAGTCGCACGGGTCGTGCGTATCTTCCTGGAAAATTTCTACAAACTGTTCAACCACGCACGGGTCGTGCGCCTACACGCACGGGTCGTGTGAGAACTTCTGACCTTCAATTTCAAAGTACCTTTTTATCCCTTCCAAATGATTTCAATCCTCTTCTAATCCATTCCCCAAGGTCCCACAACAATGTAAAGGTAACAATGGTATGAGATTGAACATGTTCGATAAAAAAATAGTGTGTTATGAATAAAATGGAAAACCGCTCTTAGAGAACGCGAGAGTGCAAATGTTAAAGAATGATAATAACACACGGTACTTGACTGATATTGTACACTGAAATTGACTGATATGGTACATGGTACATGACTGGAATGACTAACAGCCCAATGTGGGTACACAGACTGAAAATGTATAATAAATACAAGAGGAAAAAGGGTGACGACCCTAAGAGGTTAGCATACTAGGGGAGGGGAAGTCATGAGCCCCAAAACCTAGACTCAAGAATGTTTCCCCTGCTAGAAATAGCGGGATGGGTTCACCAAAAGGTCAAGAGAATGCCTATAAAATAGGTAGACTGAGGTGTTATGCTAAAAACATGGAACAAAGATTGCATGCTTCATGTGTCGCTTAGGAGGGCCATGAGCATGAAGGTTACAGGAACTAAATGTATTTCCACGTGGTTGCTTTTAGAACCACGAGTTCAAAACAAGGCATAATGAACCGCTAGAGTAGTAAGGGGTCTCGATAGGACTCACTGAGATAATGTTTATCTCACCCTTCATATTTGTGGTTTTTACAGAGAAACAGGGGAAAGCAAAGGCGGTAAAGCATGGCTAGCTGGTGTGACTCTTGGAGTCATTGAAGACCTAGTTTATTGTTTTAGACCTTGTTTCCGTTTGTAGTTCCTATGTTCCGATTGTATAACTTTCATTGTTAAGTTGTAAAATCGTTTCCGCTACTTTATGTTTTGAGTATTGAACACCAGGTTATGTACAAGTCTTAAGTTTTGGAACTTAAGCATACTGTGGAAAGTTTATGAGGTTCAGAGAACCAGTTTTTATATATTATCTAAAGTTTTAGATGTGTTCAATATTTCAATAACAGGAAGTTACTCTGATGTATGCCATTTAGTGCATTTCGGTGATTCTACATGTTAGAATTTATCGGGGTGTTACAGTTGGAGTTTGAGGTTGGTGATCATGTGTTTTTGAAAGTTTCTCCAACCATAGGCACCGGGAGAGCTTTGCGAGCGAAGAAACTCAGTCCTCGATATGTGGGACCTTTCCAAATCATCGAGCGGATTGGGCCAAGTGCTTATCGCCTCGCATTGTCTCCGGCCCTATCGAACCTCCATGATGTGTTCCACGTGTCTCAGTTGAGGAAGTATGTTCCCGATCTGCATCAACCGTTGAGTGTTGATACAATCGACCTATGACCGGATTTGTCATTTCAACCTTATCCTAGTTATATCTTGGAGCGTGGTGTGAAGACTCTGCGTTCAAGGTCAATTCCGATTATCAAAGTAGTTTGGGATGGCTTTTCAGCCGAAGAGGCTACCTGGGAACTGGAAGAAGACATGCGCGCTCGATATCCATATCTCTTTCAGTAAGGTACGTTTCGTCAACTTTGAGGACAAAATTTTTAAAAGTTGTGGAGATTGTAACATCCCTAATTTTTAAGAACCAACTTGTGGTTAGCCATGGGATCAAGGGAGGAAATGTAACTGAAGGGAATTATTGTACTTTCACACCCAACCATTAGCTAGCTGACCCCTTTTTATTTTCAGCCACACTCTCCCTCACTTAGCATTCATTATAATCAGAATTTGAAGAAAAACTGAAAATAGAAGGGGGAAGAGAAGAGGAGGGGCGCGAGAGAAGAGGAGGAAGGAAGAAGAGGAATCAACCCAAATCTGAATGCATGTAAGTGCTCTCACTCCCATTCTACTCCATTTTCAATTTCCAATCTAGTGGTACCACTTTCAGAGCTTGATTCTCACTCATCCTCTCAACCCCATTTTCTGGATATGAAGCTCAAAGCATTGAAAATGGTGGAGTTCTAAGTTGTTGTTTGCTTGCATGTTCAGTACAAGCTATTGGGGAGGAAGTTCTAAGCCTACGTTTCGAATTTGAGGAACATTCACTCGAGATTGAGTTCCTGCTTCAGTGGTTCAGTAGAAGAGGTAGCCGTTTCACTCTAGTTGGTGCCTTTCGGTTCTCGTTCGTGTGTGTACCTTTCGGTCATCCCGTGTCTCGGTGAAGCTCCTAGAGAAATCGTCAACGGGTGAGTTCTACTCACGATAGGGCATTTTGCTATTCTGAACTTGTTTTCAGTATTGGATTCCTTGGTCACATTTTCTGTTTTCGAAAGACTTAGAACCGAAAAACGATTTTTGAGTCTAAACGCTATTTTACGGTTTAACGGGAATTTTGATGAAATCATTGAAATGAAATGTCTTGTATATGTGTTCTAGAATGCCTGGACATTTTCTGAGTTTCAGGAGTGATTGACATTAGGAATCGCATTGGGCGAAAACGGAGAACGAAAATGAGAAAAACTGTGAAATCTGGGACTGTTACAGGACGCACGGATCGTGCGCCCCTTGGCACGGATCGTGCGCCTGTTTCTGATGCCTGAACGTGCGTGCAATACAGGACGCACGGGTCATGCGCCCCTGGGCACGGACCGTGCGTACCTTTCTGGTAGGGGTGGATTAATGAAGTGTTTCACGCACGGGTCGTGCGCCCCTGGGCACGGACCGTGCGTGAGGATCTGTCCCCTGTTTCCGTGTTCTCATTTCGTCGTACCGTTTGATCCCGAACCTTTCCTAATCTCTTTTTCAATCATTTAAAAAGGAATTCCACTACTGAAAACCTTATTTTGAACTCATTCAACACATGATTTGAAAAAGAACTTTGAAAGCCCATTTGATCGAAAAACCGAAACCCTAGTACGCGTGTGAGTACACCGACTGATGGATTGACTGAATATATATATATATATGTTTATATATGTCAAATGAAAATGATTATAATGCCGGAGGTCTAAATTATGAATTCCTCAAAACGGGTTATAGATCGATATGGATATTGTTTATCCACTTATTATATGACTGATCCTTTGGTGATCAAAATGAAAAAGAAGATATAAATTATCTAACTCTCGAGAACTTGATGCGTATTGTCATACGTATTGCGTTGGGTGACGACCCGACAAGTAGCATACTAGGGAGGGTAGTCATGACCCCTTACCTAGGCCCTGAATGTGTTTTGGCGTGGTCAACTCACGGGTTACCGAGATTAGCACTGGATTGCAGTCGGTTTATGCTAAATGGAACACACGATTACCGGGATTAGCACTGGATTGCAGTCGGTACGTGTTAAATAAATTCACGAAGTGCGTGGCATTTCGATTAATAAATATAAGACATTGTTATGTCAGTTTTGTTATAACGGTTTAATGAATTGAACCGAGTGTCAGTGAGGGGGCACGGTAGGACTCACTGAGATAATGTTATCTCACCCTATCCATGTAGCACCCCGTTAATTTCTATCTTGTAGAAATTACCGAAGCGCACTACTGGCATACATCAGAGTGACTTTCCTTTTAACATATTGAACACATTACTAAACTTCGATGAATCACTCATCGAACGTACTTAAAATAACTGAACTGAATATAAATAAAGTCGGTCCTTACACCCTCAACTAGTGTTCAATACTCAAAACCGAAAGTCTGCGGAAGCGATTCACAACTTGAAATACATAAGTCGTACAATCGAGTAGTCTTAAGGTACTGAATACAAAATACAGAGATACAAGGGAAACTGAAATATAAGACACAAAGAAATAAAGATAGCGGCTGCTCCTCAAGCATCTTCATAGCCATGCCTCACGGTCTTCAACTTTCCCTGCTTAACTGAAAAACAACAACAATGGATTGGGTGAGACAACTTGTCTCAGTGAGTTCTATCGCGACCCCTTACTAATCCTCTCGGTTCAATTATGCTTGATTCATTATCTAAAACTCATAGTCCTCAAAGTTGACTATGTGGCTGAACTATGCTCAATCACTGAGCCTAACAATGAACTATGCTCAATCACTGAGCCTAACATGAACTATGCTCAATCACTGAGCCTAACAATGATTCTTAGCGTGTCACCGGTCACTTGGCATACTAAGCTTCCGGTGAACCCGTCCCCACTAATCACTAGTGGGTCACTAATGGAGCCTAGGTTCATAAGGGTCATGACTCCCTCTCCCCCAGCACACTAATCTGAAATAGGGTCGTCACCCTGACAATGAACTGTGCTCAATCACTGAGCCTAAACAAGGATGCATATAGAATATACAATAACAATGAACCATGGAAACTGCTCAATCACTGAGCCTAACCTGAAAGCATACTCAATCACTGAGCCTTATCATGACCTAATCTTATTCTGAACATTAGGTGATCTAGTTATTAACTTAACCTTATAATTTAGTGATCTCTCATGAATTACTAATGTTTGCTAACTTAACTTAATAACCTTACTCAATGAGTCAGTCCAGCACAATACACAAATCATAAAGTCATAACATGAAACCAATGGTCAATCACATGAGCATTCACTACACCTGAACATAATCCAAACATAACCAATCACATGGCGCTAACATAACTTGGATTCAATCACAGTCAAACACATAGAATTACAGTGCTCCCATCCTTGGGGAGACTTGGAGAGTGGATTAGAAGGGACTTGGGACCATTCGGAATAGCTTAGGACATATTTTAAAAGTTGGCATCAGAAGGATACGCACGGTCCGTGCGCTATGGCGCACGACCCGTGCGCGTTTTCAAAAACGGCACCATGAGCTTCAGAGTCTCACGCACGACCCGTGCGCCCATACACACGATCCGTGTGTGACTCTCTGTATTTCAGAAAAACTGTTTTCGCGTTTTCTTTTCTATTCCGATCGTTCCCATGTCCATTCCGATTCACATTCAAACTCGATAACACATCAATACAGATATGGAAACCAGTACATTCAGTACAATCAATAATATTCATTCAACAATTACACTCATGTAATCCAATAATTTTAATTCCAATGATCTAATGACTCGACGACTCACACGCGAGATTTTCATAAACATTATCGACTCGAATTTTATAAAACGCGAGACCTGAACCAGGACACACATGCATACACATATTCATGGTTTCCCTAGTGAGTTATAGAACTCACCTTTTTGGAGATGACGATCACCCAACGCCGAAACTTCTCGAACACGAATTAACGGAAACTGCTCCTGCTGTTTCCAGCAACTAAACGCCAATTTGCAACGAGCGTAACTCACTCAAATCTCAACCAAACTTAGCAAAACGAGAGCCTATGGTGAAGGGATTTTTCTCTAGTTTCTGAAGGTGGAGGTTTCAAACACATGCATCCTATATCCAGAGAGTTACAACCGAAACAATGAAGCTGGTCCAAGACTGAAGCTGATTCAGGAAACGAAACTTAGGAAGGTGATATCTCCCTACATTCTCAGTGAAATCGGACGATTCATGGGTCTAAACTGGAGCATTTTCTGTCTAGTTTCCAAATAAATAAAAATCAACTGAATCAGAGG
The DNA here is from genome assembly GCA_039519185.1 of Astragalus membranaceus. Classification (NCBI taxonomy): domain Eukaryota; kingdom Viridiplantae; phylum Streptophyta; class Magnoliopsida; order Fabales; family Fabaceae; genus Astragalus; species Astragalus membranaceus. The sequence continues at coordinate 96,439,943 of CM076846.1, read as the reverse complement.
TCAGTACAGGGAGATACGAACGAAACACTGAAGGTAGGTAAAACGAGTTTTACCCAGAATTTTCTGTTGAACCCTTCTTCTCCCTCAAACTCGAATTTGCATGGCTGGGTGGAGTGAGATGATCAGGGCTGAACCTGTGTGTGAAAGAGGCATCAATGGAAAGAGGAGAGAAAATGTGAAAGAATGGTGGTGACACTTCTAACATGCATGGAGCTTTGAAGAAATGGTGCTCTCATCTCTCCAAGCTCTCCCTCCCTCTCTCATGAACTTGTTGCTGTTTTCAGAATTGGAGATAATGAAGAGTGCTCTCTTCATGTTCAGCTGAATGGGTATTAAAAGGGGTAGGGCGAAAAGACCACATTGCCCCTCACTTAACATTTCTTTCCTAATGACTCCCTCACTCCTAACAAACTAATATGATGCAATTAACTCAATTTGTCACATAATTAAATTAATTGTCAATCCAAGCAAATTATTTTTCAAGCAACTCATTTAAATTAATAAAATCATTTCACGCCAAAAAAAATTTAAATAGCGAAAATTGGGGGTATTACAATCCATATTTGTTGTTTTTCAGAGAAGCAGGGAAAAAGGAAGACTATTGTGCACGAGTAGTTGGTATACTCTTGGAGGTGCTGAAGACTTAGTCGTTTGATCCTTTGTTCTTTTGTTGACCCATTGGTTGTATAAACTTGTATTGATTATGAGTTATATGAACCGTTTTATGTTTCTGTTTGGTATTTGGACTTGGATATTGTAATCCATTCGGTATGGAACCGATAAACTTCTATTTTATGAAGTAATGTTATTCCGATTATGTTTTTATTTCGGAAAGAGTTTGTATGTCCAATATTTAAACAGGAACTGTGTCCTCTGAACTTCCGCATCTGTGCATCTTCGGTCTCTCTACATGTTAGAAATACCGGGGTGTTACACCCCATCAGGGGCAGGAACTTATTTTTCATGCCTAGGAGCCGGGCGGGTGCAGGTATTTTTTAGGGAGTCAGGTGTGGGGGTGGGGATCACAAAATCTTCCTGTCCCACCTTTTTACCATACCTAAACCCAACAGAAAATGACTCCAACTTATGGTGTTGTTATTCCAAACCTAGCAAAAGGGATTTGAGAGAGAGGGGTCCACACAATATGATTACGTCGATATATGAGCCACATTAGCAACGCCGCACATGATTAGAAAATGCCTAATTATAGAACTTGTTTGAAAACTCGCTATAATTGTAGAACTAAAATGATATTTAAATCTATTGACGAAGCACTCACGTCACTTCCACAAACATGTCAGCAACGCCACACAAGGATAATAAAAGCCACATCATCGTTAAAACCACTTTATTAGGGACTAAAATGCATAGTTTTACAATTTGCAGAGGTATTAAAAAAATGGTTTAATTGGTGTTCTGGAGTGGACCAAGGGGTCCCATTAGCAAAACCAGGAGGTGCGTTTAGCGAGTAATATGGATCAGCCCAACCGATTCAGCCCATATCCACCTCATGCGAGCCCAACATGCTTGGACGGTCAAGATCGACTCTACCCATCCAACGATCCACGAGAGGGCATGATTTCCTATAAATACAGGCAAACTTTGCCCTAAGAAAGGTTCAATCTCTAATCCTTAGTACCTTCACTCATATATTCGATATACTGACTTGAGCGTCGGAGTGGCTTGCAGGTACCCCCCCGGGCGCTCACTGACCTCCTGCCAGGGCAACAAGAGACCTACCAACAGCAGCCGACCAAAATACTGCTAGGTACAGAACATTGGCGACCACAGTGGGAGATATCTATCTTTCACATCATCACTACTCGAACTTTTCTCTTGCTGCTCCATGGCTCCCAGAGGCAGACCCCGGGTTCAAAGCATTGCCATACCTGCACCCCGACTAGAGGATACCCCTGAGGGCAATGTCGACAGCCCGCCTAAAGAGGGCAACGTCGCCAGCCAGCCTAAATGAGGGCAACGTCGCCAGCCTGCCTAACGAGGGAACCAGTCAGTCTACCCAGCCTTCGAATGTGAGTCAGCTTTTGGATCTCCTGGCCAATCGCACTCAAGCTCTGCTCCATCAGGAAGACCAGCAGAGTGCTAAGGACATGCCCAACCTGGCACCCATGAGGGCGCCTTGGTAACATCAGACAGCACCCATGAGGGCGCCTAGCACCCATGAGGGCGCCTGGCAGGGCGCCATGGCAACATCAGGTAGCGCCCATGAGGGCACCTGGCAGGGCCTTGGCAACATCAGACAGCGCCCTTGAGGGCGCCTAGCACCCATGAGGGCGCCTGGGAAGGCGCCATGGCAACATCAGGTAGCGCCCATGAGGGCGCCTGGCAGGGGAACCCTTCCTCCAACAACGGTGGCTTCGAGGAACCACCGGGGATCGCCATCGAGGAGATCCCCCAACCGACGCAGGCATCAAAAGTACATGGACTATGAAGAAGACAACATGGCCTACCAAGAGGAGGCCAAGGTTGGCAGCATGAAGGCTGATTTGACTTGTTATGGGCACAGTACCAGCAAATGCAGCACCCCCAGGGATGACATTGAAGAAGGGAAGCTCGCCCAATACGTGAATGAAGAAGAGGATGAAACTCGCGACCCCGAATAAGGAGCAGAGCATCAGGACTCGGGCCTAAGGCTAGGCCTAGATATGAATTTTGTTGTTTGAGCACAAAAGCAGAATATCAAGAAAGGAAAAAGAGTCCAACTCCATAGTTAGGAGTGGAGCGAGGCAAACTTGAGACCCAACATACCATGCAGAAAGGGACCGCCTGGATCGCGGGGGCAACCTCAACATTAGCTCAAAGCCAAGTTCATCTCTCCAAGTAGGGGAGTCAAGGGTGTGATGGCGCGCTCATCTTCCAAAAGCAAAGCAGCCAAGTTCACGGCACCCACCCAGCAGGGATCCAAGGTATGAGACCACGATGTCTTGGGTACCAAGCGCTAAGAAAGGCGCGGAAGTCAAGCAAATGACGAGACCATGAGGTCACAGACACCAGAGATACCCACCTACGAGGGTGATCTCTAGTCTGCAGTCCATAACTTCGTCCATGCTTATCCGATGGTGGCGTGTGAGCATGCGTTGGAAAGCTAAGAAGAAGAGCTACAACTCTCATGTTAAGCTCAAAATCCAATTCGGACGTCTCCGCACCCAGGAAAGGCGCCCAGGAGGAGGGGGCCAACATCAAGACGCAGCATCTTGGCACAAGGCGCCCAGGAGGGCGGCGTCATGGCGCAGGGCACCCAGGAGGGCGCCAACATCAGGATGTTGCACTTTGGCTCAAGGCGCCCAGGAGGAGGGCGCCAACTTCAGAATGTTGCACCTTGTCACCCGGCACGTAGGAAGGGGTTCCAGTCTGTAGTCCGTAATTTCGTCCATACTTATCCGATGGAGGCGCGTGAGCATGCGTTGGAAAGCTAAGAAGCTTAGCTACAATTCTCATGTTAAGCTCGAAATCCAATTCATACGTCCCCGTACCCAGGAAGGAAAACAAGCTGACGACACTCACAAGGTCGTGAGAAAATCAAATGGTGCACGAGTGCGTGAGCAAAAAACATAGTGCACGAGCACGTTTGCAAAGAGGAAAAGAAAATGTGGTGTTGCTCACCCATACTCACCATCAATCACCTCGATCAAGGCAAGTCAGCGAAAAATACCAATAGACGAGCAGGATAATTGTTGTGACCCTCTGACAAAATTAGCAGACCCGACGACGGCACGAGCCATAAGGGCAACCTAACCTACGAGGGCATCCTAAACGACAACGTCAAGTCAGACCATCCCCCAGAATAATATCGACTTGGGGGGAAACGGGGGAACCAGGTCAATATCCACCAGAAGCACCACCGGGGATCGCCATCGAGGAGATCCCCCGACCAATGCAGGTCGATATCGAACTTTGCCACGAGGCGTGAAGCGACTTTAAACATGTCGCAACCTATGATGGACGAGTTAAATTCAGATCGATTCTGATAAACTGCCCCTAGAGTCACCACGAGGTGTTAACTTTGCCACGAGGCGCGAAGCGACTTTAAACGTGTCGCAACCTCTGACGGGAGTTAAATTCGGACTGAGTTCTGATAAACTGCCCCCAGAGTCCCATGAGGTGAGAAGAGACTTTAATCGTGTCGCAACCTCTGATGGGCGAGTTAAATTCAGACCGAGTTCTGATAAACTGCCCCCAGAGTCCCACAAGGCGAGAAGCGGCTTTAAACGTGTCGCAACCTCTAATGGGCGAGTTAAATTCAAACCGAGTTCTGATAAACTGCCCCTAGAGTCCCGCGAGGTGAGAAGCGACTTTAATCGTGTCGCAACCACTGATGGACGAGTTACATTCAGTCCGAGCGCTGATAAGCTGCCCCCGGAGTTGACTTTGCCACGGGGCACGAAGCGATATATCGTAACCTCTGATGGGCAAGTTAGGTTCAGACTCCTCTGACAAACTGCCTCCAGAATAAGAAAAGAGCCAGCGCCCATGAGGGCGCCAAGTGAAAGCAGCCAGCGCCCATGAGGGCGCCTGGCAGGGCGCCAAGTAGAAGCAGCCAGCGCCCAAGAGGGCGCCTGGCAGGGCGCCAAGTGAAGGCAGCCAGCACCCATGATGGCGCCTGGCAGGGCGCCAAGTGAAAGCAGCCAGCGCCCATGAGGGTGCCTGGCAGGACGCCAAGTGAAAAGCAGCCAGCGCCCATGAGGGCGCCTGGCATGGGCCCAAGTGAAGAGCAGCCAGCGCCCATGAGGGCGCCTGGCAGGGCACCAATGAAAAAGGAAGCAGTGCCCATGAGGGTGCCTGGTAAGAGGGCGCCTGACAGAAGGTGGTCCGGAAGCAAATCCTTCGCAAGCGGGCAGACAGCACTGTGCAACAAGGCGCATAAGGCACCCGTGAGGGAACCAAACCCTGTCTCGCAAAATTAAATGATGCATGAGCATCTGAGTGCATGAGCACGTGAGAAAATAAATGAGCGCATGAGCACGTAAGAAAATTAAAGGATGCATGAGCATATGAGTGCATGAGCACGTGAGAAAATAAAAGAGTGCATGAGCACGTAAGAAAATTAAAGGATGCATGAGCATGTGAGTGCATGAGCATGGAAGGAAATAAAATGGTGCACGAGCACGTCCACACAAGCCAGCGCCCATGAGGGCTCCTGGCAAGGAAGCAACCAGCGCCCATGAGGGCGCCTAGCAGGGCGCCAAGCACCAAGGCAGCGCCCATGAGGGCGTCTGGCAGGGCGTCAATGAAGAGCAGCAACGCCCATGAGGGCGCCAATGAAGAGCAGCAACGCCCATGAGGGCGCCTGGCAAGAAGCCAAGCACCAAGGCAGCGCCCATGAGGGTGACTGGCAGGGCACCAATGATAAAGCAAGCAGCGCCCATGAGGGCGCCTGGCAGAGGAACAATGCAAATCCTTCGCAAGGGGGCAGCCGGCACTGCGCAACAAGGCGTCCAAGGCACCCATGAGGACACCTAACCTGGTCTCGCAAAATTTGCTCCACGAGGAGACACCCGACGTATGGCGCCCTAGAGGGCCCCAAAACATGTTTCGCAGGATGGCACCAAGCACATCCAGGAAGGCACCAAGGCGCCCTAGAGGGCGCCAAAACATGTTCTGCAGGATGGCACCAAGCGCATCCAGGCCGGCACCCAGGCGCCCTAGAGGGCCCCAAAACATGTTTCGCAGGATGGCACCAAGCGCATCCAGGCCGGCACCCATGGCACCCCAGATGGCCCCACAACATGTTTCGCAGGATGGAACCAAGCACATCCAGGCTGGCATCAAGGCGCCCTAGAGGGCGCCAAAACATGTTCTGCAGGATGGCACCAAGCACATCCAGGCTAGCACCAAGGCGCCCTAGAGGGCCCCAAAACATGTTTCTGCAGGATGGCACCAAGCACATCCAGGAAGGCACCAAGCCGCCCTAGGGGGCGCCAAAACATGCTTCGCAGGAGGGCGCCAACATCATGAGTCCTGGCACAAGGCGCCCATGGAACCCATGAGGGCGCCAGATCATGCTCCAAACGCAACAAGGCGCCCATGGCGTCCATCAGGGGCGCCAGATCCTACTCCAAACTCAACAAGGCGCCAGATCCTGCTCCAAGAGGCGGCAGTGTTAGGACTTTGGCAAGTGTACCAAATGTCGTCGCAAGTAATAAAATACGGTAAGTAACCGGTCGATTCCACAGGGATTGCGATTCTTTATCGATAGGCAATTTGTTAATTCTAAGTCGTGATACTTGTGATAAAGTTGGTTTATTGTAACAACGAGATAGAAAATGCAATAACATAAAGTAACGATAGAAGCGATTCGGAATTGATTCCTCTCCCCTCTACTCTTATATGACATCCAGCCACTCTCAAGTTATTACCCAAATTATCCGATTCAATTCACTAATTAAGGTTAAGGACAATTTGTGGATACCTTGTGTTGCAGGTAACCTGATATTGCAGGATATGTTTTGATGATGAAAAAGACAAAGGTAAGATTGACGGTCAAAGTCAATAAAAGTGACTAAACGTCAAAGTCACAATCCAAGACAAGCAAGCCAAGAACTGAAGATTCAAGTTTAAGGGTAGTCCTTAAATATAAGGGTAGTCATTAGGGTTTGGGTGTGTCTTAGGAAAAAGTGTAAGCTCTTTCAAAGGTCAGCTCGTATATCAAAGTCTCACACACTCACAAAGTTTTTTAAAGTTGCATGCATATTTACGTAAACATTTCTATCATCTTTAAAATAACAAAATCGATTTCCTCATGCATAAACAAATATCGAAATCGATTTTCAGGTAAAATAGAAAAGCTATAAATCGATTTTCAGGTCATGTACTTTCAGTACATAAATCGATTTCTGAGCCAAATATTTTTTAAGGGAAGAATCGATTCCCAACCTTTTGCACATAAACTGAGAATCGATTCCCACTTGTCTCAGGCAAGCTGAAAATCGATTCCTACATATTTTCACTAAGTATAGAATCGATTCCTAGCTTTCCATGGCACTCAAGAATCGATTTCCCATATTTTCCAAACAAAGATAAATCGATTCCTCACCTAAATAAATCGATTCCAAGATCAAATATATTTTAACAAAGAATCGATTCCTACACTATTTTCAACGTAAAAATGAATTCCTCATAGCCTATAAATAGGCAGTGCTTCACGATTCATTTTCACACAACACACAACTCAACCCACTTGCATGAAACAGAAAAACTTTTGAGAAAACTCTTCACGCTTATTCTTTTGCTCGTCAAGTACCGTCGGTCTGTCTGAGCTGATCTGTTGCTAAGAGTTAGTTGGGGTTGTATTCTTCAAGTTGTAATATCTGCCTACACTAGAGGTATTTCTGCACTTACAATTGTTTATTATTTAATTGTTGTGTTTTGTTCTAGGGAGTGGGGTATCTCTCTAGGGTAGCTGCATGTACTAGGAAGTGGGGTATCTTTCTAGGGCAGTTGATTATAACAGGGGTGGGGTATCTCTTGTTATTGTTATATTAGATCTGAGGGCTCTCTATAGGTGGGGTATCCTAGGAGGAGAGTGCCTGAGTCTGTAAAGGTTTTCCAAGGCACCTGTAAGCCTTGTTGTGTTAGTGGAAAATCTCACAAGGGTGTGAGGACTGGACGTAGGTCACTAGGAGGTGACCGAACCAGGATAAATCTCAGCGTGCTTTACTGCTTTCCTGCTTTACTGTTATACTGCTTTACTGCTTTATATTCTAATTCCTTCGCTTCCACTTAACCTGCGCGAAAATTGATCTAAGTCATTGAAAAGGGGAAAAACATTTTCAAAAGATCTGAAAAGTTTTTAAATCTCAATTCACCCCCCCTCTTGAGACTGAAGCCACTTGGTAACACAATTCCTTGCCTCAAAACCCCTATTACCCTAAGAGTTACCCTAATTCCTTAGGTGAGTCATGCCAAATGGTAATGCATTAAGATCAAGAATTTTATATGAATTCACACAAGCTACCCCATATCCCTATGATGATTACTAGCATGTGATCCAAACTCCCCAATTTCCAGCAACAAACCCATATATATTCCTATGGCGATCATTAACCTAGATCATGACAAATATCATGTGTACTTGTAAAGCATTAAGAACATGGTGATTTGGACAATGGATAAAGTGAATAACAACCATATACTTGACCAATAGGGAACATCCATACAAGAGTTTTAGGGAGGATCATCACTCCCAAATCAAATCTAACAATTACATGGCATAATAAGGAAGAGGATTAAAGAGTAGAAGAAGATTACATAGAGATGGATCCATGAGAACCTCAAAACCCTTGTTCCCAAGGTGTTGGGAAGGCCCCAAAACCACCTCCAGCTGCTGCTCCAAACCCTAGAATCGTTCCCCAAGCCGAAGAGAGCTCAGAAAACGCAAAAACTGATCTTTTAACCCAGCCTTCGTCCAGCCATCGCGACGCGATGCGTGGCTGGTCGCGACGCGATATAAGGCAGAATTGCTTGATTGCGGCGCGATTGTTCTTGGCTCCTGGTGCGAAAGTTGTCCGATCTTTTTCCTTCCTCCTTTTCTTCGTTTCGTCACTAGGCAAGTGTCTGGTTCGCTAGTAGACGCCACGTCAAATTGAAGGTTTTCCATGCATTTTGTTACAACTCCACACTTATTACATAAAACTAAAATTATGCTAAAACCCTTAGCAATTGGCTGAATCAAACAATAAACCATCGACATTTTTGGTTGCAAACTGAATAAAAATCATCATATAATAATGACTCAACAGGCAGCCAAGACAACATGACAACGCCCCCATGGCGCCCATGAGGGCGCCGAATCCTGCTCCACGAGGAGATGTAACACCCCTTTTTCTACCCATTAATTTATTTGCGTAAAATCAGAGTTTTCAAATTTTAAATACACCACAAGGGATGTCACACTTACTTCGTTAAACATCACGCGCCAAATTACTCGCTTTTCGAAAACAGTCTTAGAATACTTTCAAAACGTCATTGTCAATTAAAATACAATTTCACAGCGGAAAATCTAACAAGTTTAATCATAAAAGGCATTGCAACTATGCAAGGCTTACATTACTAAAATCCAACCACCACAACAATCCTAAGTAACATAAACAACGTCATTTCCCCCTAGTGTTACATAATCAGAGCAGACGACCCGACTCGAAGTAGTGAAGGTACCTAGTCCTTCACTCGCAATCACCTGCACGTTACCGCATAGGGGCAACATTCAAACAGAAGGGTGAGTCCAATTCAATTCATATAATAAATCATATGATAAATAATAAGTCAGGTCACAGCTCTAAATTAATCACATCACAATCATCAATCACATCACTACAATAACTCATAAATAATCACATCACAATCATCCATCACATCATTACAATAACTCATCACTATGTCATGCAGGCATATGAAATGCAACCCACTCGCGGGCATATGCATGAGGTACCTTTTCACAAACGTCGCATAGCCATTGTGGCCTCATCGTCACTTAGCCCTTTAGGCCTCAAAAACGTCACTGGGTTTATGCATATGGGGCATGAGACACTATGACATGCACCACTCACAAACACACACAATTCACGGTCAACTATGTGACCCGTCACTTACCAATTTGCCAAATAAGAGGCACAGCACCTGTCAATTTACAATTTACACAACAACATCACTTAGCCATTTAGGCCTTAACATCACTTAGCCTTTTGGGCCTCAAAACGTCACTGGGTTTTCATCGTCACTTACTCATAAACATCATCAACTCAAACAATAGCCACTGAGGGCAGAAACGTCATTTATTAGCCACCAGGGGCATCATCGTCATTTACACATCATTATAATTAATAATAGCCATTAAGGGCAAAACAGTCATTTACACGTCATTATAAATAATAATAGCCACTAAGGGCAAAACAGTCATTTACACGTCATTATAAATAATAATAGCCACTAAGGGCAAAACAGTCATTTACACGTCATTATAAATAATAATAGCCACTAAGGGCAAAACAGTCATTTACACGTCATAATAATAGCCACTAAGGGCAAAACAGTCATTTACACGTCATTATAAATAATAATAGCCACTAAGGGCAAAACAGTCATTTACACGTCATTATAAATAATAGGCTAAAGTGCTCCCGGGGTCCCTTATCTTTATTTAAAGTAACGAATTAGTCCTTTATGTTTTTTTTGTCTCAAATAAGTCCTTTATCTTTCAAATTTTTGACACATAAATCCTTTTCCGTTAACAGTGCTGATTTATGTGTCAAAAAAAAAGGATTTATGTGTTAAAAATTTGAAACATAAAGGACTGATTTGGGACAGAAAAGGATTTATGTGTCAAAAATTTAAAACATAAAGGACTGATTTGGGACAAAAAAAAGATAAAGGACCAAATCGTTACTTTAAATAAAGATAAGGGACCCCGGGAGCACTTTAGCCTAAATAATAATAGCCACTAAGGGCAAAACAGTCATTTACACGTCATTATAAATAATAATAGCCACTAAGGGCATCATCGTCAAAATCATCATTTTTGGCACTACTTCGTTAAAACCATTGGTCGTACGCAAAAGAGAATTTTTAAAGACACCAAAACATCCTTCGATGTCACAGCAGCGACCACAGGGGACAGCCACTTGGGCGCCCAGCAACCTTCTGAAATTATAAGTTTTTATTTTTAAAAATGGGACACACAGATAGACAACTGAAAATGCTTCACAACGCTTTTTGAAACGTTCAAAACGGATGTCCGAGTCAAAAGATATAGCGAAAACAGTTTTTGAAAACATTTTGGGAACATCCGGAAAACTGGCGCCATGGGCGCCCAGCGCCCAGGCACCTGGCGCCCAGCGCCTAACAAAACGCAACGCACACATGCCCACACGGGCGCTCAGCGCCCAGCGCTGGCACCCAGCGCCCAGCGCCCAGCGCAACACACACGGGCGCTCAGCGCCCAGCGCCCAGCGCAGACACACACAGCAACACACACGGGCGCTCAGCGCTGGCACCCAGCGCCCAGCGCAGAGACACACAGCAACACACACGGGCGCCCAGCGCCCAGCTACAGTAACCGTGGAGCAGAATTTCCAGCAACACTATCTATGGCGCCCATGGCGCCCCTGAACAATATTTTCAGCATTTTTCCACAATTTTGCAAGATCCATCACAACACCAATGCCAACAATATAGAATCATCACAATCATTCACTAAACATCAAAATTTCAGCAACAACACAAGCATAAACATGGCGCCCTAGGCGCCTACAACACCAACAACGGATCTTTGAGCAACCAAATCATCAAAACACATACCAACCGAATTAACAACATGAAATTACACATGAATCACACTCACGGATTAGATCTAGGCCATCCCTACTTAAAACCTATCATAGGACCTATTATATAAATTGATAGGACATCCCCTTACCTCGAATTCGAAGAGTAGGAGCCCTAGAGATAGTCACGAACAGAACCCAGCAACAAGATCACGTTCCTCTTTTCCCCTTGGAGTTGCGACTTCCCTTCCCCTCTTCTCCTCTCCAACGGCGCCTCTCCCCTCTCCATTCTCTCCAATTTCGCAAAATGAAACCAAAAACCCCTAGCCTCACATGACCTCACAACTTCGCACGTCTCAATGGATCATGGGCCTGGGCTTTTCACTTAAGCCCAGCTCATGCAAGTGGCGCCCTCTTTTCCTAATACCACCACAAAACTAATATAATCTTAATTAATTAAATTATGCCCAATAAATTAAATAAGTTCCTAAATACTTAATTAAATAAATTAATTAAATTTTTAGGGTGTTACAGGAGACATCCAGCACACGCACACAGGGAACAACACCAAGGGCACCCAGGAGGGTTCCAACTCTTAGGAACAAACAAGCGTCCAGCAAGGCGCCCAGGAGGGCGCCAACGGCAAAACTTAGCACTTTGGCTCAAGGCGCCCAGGGAGGCGCCAACACCTGGAGATGAGTCACGGTCACGACAAAGAGATATTGCACAATTCAACGAGCTAAAAGAAATCGTGAAGAAAGATAAAATCATGTATGGCATAGAAGTCATCATCGAAACAGCAAAATCCTATAAGGCAAAATCCAGCCATCCAGCAAATAAAAGAAAATGTACAGGGGAAAAGCAAATCAATCAAAGAGAAATGGTCAGGGGGCAAGGACATCGAAGTCAACACTATTGGGATGATATCTGACAGTCCCCCCGCCTAGAACCCAGGAGGGCGCCTGGCAAGTGGGCGCCTGGCAGGAGGGCGCCTGGCAAGAGCACTTTGACACAAGGCGCCAACATCGGGATGACTTAGCACTCCGGCACTTTGGCAAGCAGTTTCCAACGCCCCATGTAGGTCCACCTGAAGCCGGTTCTTATCCAAGATAAACCGATTCCTCTCTTCATTCACCCCTACATAGTGCAACAAGGTTAAAAGACCACCTCTAAGAATAAGTTAAAAGTTCCAATAGATCACCCAAAAAGGACTACCGGAATGAGGTCGACACCCCATGTGTCAAGGCTGTCTCCATCATCCTCACCATCTCCCAACCTGCTGGATAGGGGGCAACACAAACAGTTAAGTACCAGTCAAACAACACCCTATCCCGAGGTGGGAGGCTTCAAAGAAACGAGACGAACTCGAAAGCCAAGAGGCTAAGAAAATAAACTAAGTGTCACGACAATTAGCAAGTGATAGAGAAGCAGCAAGGTTGGGCGAACAATCGGGAAAAAGACAAGTCCCCTTGATGGCAAGAAGCCTGAAAATATCAAATCAAAGAGCAAGTCAAAACAAGCAACAAAACGAGCAACAAAGAAGGAAGTACAAAGCGAACCTAAGGTCGAAACTGATGCCCAATGGGGCACCCGGTAGGGCGCCAAGTCAGACAAAACAAGTCGCCCAACACAAGGCGCCCATGAGGGCGCCAGTTCCCTTCTCGCCGATCATCAAGCGCAAGACGCCCCTAAGGGCGCCACTCCCCTAGGTGTGCGATTCACCAAGTGAAAGGCACCCACGAGGGTACCAATCTCTCTTGTGCAAATCATCGAGCACGTGGCACCCACGAGGGCGCCACTCTCCCCGGTGTGCGATTCATCAAGTGTAAGGCACCCACGAGGGTGCCAATCTCTCTTGTGCAAACCATCGAGCACGTGGCACCCACGAGGGCGCCACTCTCCCCGGTGTGCGATTCATCAAGTGCAAGGCACCCACGAGGGCGCCAACCTCTCTGGTGCAAATCATCGAGCACGCCGCACTCACGATGGCGCCACTCTCCCCGATGGGCGATTCATCAAGTGTAAGGCACCCACGAGGGCGCCAATATCTCTTGTGCAAACCATCAAGCACGTGGCACCCACGAGGGCGCCACTCTCCCTCGTGTGCGATTCATCAAGTGCAAGGCACCCACGAGGGCGCTAACCTCTCTGGTGCAAATCATCGAGCACGCGGCACCCACGAGGGCGCCACTCTCCCCGATGGCCGATTCATCAAGTGCAAGGCACCCACGAGGGCGCCAACCTCTCTGGTGCAAATCATCAAGCACGTGGAACCCACGAGGGCGCCACTCTCCCCGATGGGCGATTCATCAAGTGAAAGGCACCCACGAGGGCGTCAATCTCTCTTGTGCAAACCATCGAGCACATGGCACCCACTAGGGCGCCACTCTCCCCGATGGGCGATTCATCAAGTGCAAGGCACCCACGAGGGCGCCAACCTCTCTTGTACAAATCATCGAGCACGTGGCACCCACGAGGCCGCCACTCTCCCCGATGGGCGATTCATCAAGTGCAAGGCACCCACGAGGGCGCCAATCTCTCTTGTGCAATTCATCGAGCACGTCGCACCCACGAGGGCACCACTCTCCCCGATGGGCGATTCATCAAGTGCAAGGCACCCACGAGGACGCCAGTTTCTCTTGTGCAAATTATCGAGCACAATGCGCCCACGAGGACGCTACTCCCCTTTTGCAAAACGCCCAGCACAAGGCGCCCCTGAGGGCGCCACCCTTCATTTGCAAATCGCCAGTTATAAGGTGCATTGGGCACCATCAACGAAAGGGAAGCAAACACTTACCACGGTGAAAAGGTGTCAGAGCAAGAGGATCTGATCGTCTGTCTCCTCTCCAAATAAGTGCTTCGAGGATCCGGCTTTCCTCTCCAAGCAGGCGCCCCAAAGAAATTTTTCTTCACCCCTCAGCAAAATTTTCATCCACCTATTTATTAGTAGGTCAAGCAGGTGAAGGAGAAGGCCCTGAAACGCAGCTATCACAGAGGCAGTATCCCTGGCCACTTCACAAATCCGACGAGCCGACAAATCTCCGTCAAGCCAAGACCATCCACCAGAATAATCTCGGCTTGGGGGGCAACTGTTCTGGAGTGGACCAATGGGTCCCATTAGCAAAACCAGGAGGTGCGCTTAGCGAGTAATATGGATCAGCCCAACCGATTCAGCCCATATCCACCTCATGCGAGCCCAACATGCTTAGACGGTCAAGATCGACTCTACCCATCCAACGATCCACGAGAGGGCACGATTTCCTATAAATACAGGCAAACTTTGCCCTAAGAAAGGTTCAATCTCTAATCCTTAGTACCTTCACTCATATATTCGATATACTGACTTGAGCGTCGGAGTGGCTTGCAGGTACCCCCCGAGCGCTCACTAACCTCCTGCCAGGGCAGCAAGAGACCTACCAACAGCAGTCGACCAAAATACTGCTAGGTATAGAACAATTGGAATGCACAATTTGCCGTAAAATCTATTACACTCAAACAATAAAAAAATCATGGTATAAGTGACTTTTAAGGTACTTAAGATAAATTAAAACTATTTTATATACATCGTGTTATGGAGAACAAAATGAATAGTTTTTTTTGCCCCCTCTCCCTTAAATCACTTATAACACGATGTATAGGAATTAAATTCATAAAAACATTAAAGGGAAAAATAAATTGTTTTTTGGGTGCTTTTAGTGTGAGAGAGCAAATCAAATCTCGCAGCGGTGAACCATTAAATCTGACCGTAAGATGTGTAGTATAAAAATTCATCAACATTTGAGTTTTAATGGTTGATTCAATTTTAACTACTAATAATATTTTACGCAATATCCTAAGTCAATTTTAATGGTTATGAGAAGAATTTGATTTCGGCTCTCACCTAGAAGTATCCTACTTTTTTAAACCAAATTATTTTGAGAAAACACAAGTGTCAAGCAACTATTTGTTCCCTGGCGGTGCAATCAGGTGTGTGTTGAAGACGCGCTAAAAATATTCAACTACGAAACGCGATGCTTTGAACCAAAACGATTCGTTTAGCTCTAGAAACCAAATCTTGTCTTGAAGAAACACAGAGTCTCTGTGTCGTCCTCATCATCACCACCTTCTCTTACAAAACCACAAAAAAAAGTCACTCACAAAATTCATCCGAACCCATTTCATTGTAAACCCTATCACTTCAATTCCACCCAATGTTTACAAAATTAAAAATTATAATTTAAATAAAGTAAAACTCGATTTGTCATCGATCTCGCGCTTTTCCTGAACCTAAAGCTTTTTAGGGTTGTGGGTTTGACGAAAGTTTCGATATTTGGGATTTGAATTTGAAGGGTGAAAAAAATGAGTAACCAGAAGAAGAGGAATTTTCAGATAGAAGCGTTTAAGCATCGTGTGGTGATGGATCCGAAATACGCTGATAAGACATGGAAGATTCTAGAAGATGCGATTCATGAGATTTATAATCATAACGCTAGTGGTCTCAGTTTTGAAGAGCTTTACAGGTTTCCCTCTTTTCTTCTCTTTATTTATTTTTTTTGTTACTTTCATGATTTTGATACTTTTTTTTGGGTTTGCTTTGTTTGATGGAAATGAAAAATTGTTTGCATGTGATGTGAATTTGCTTGATTTGTTATAAGGGTTGGAGTTCACTTGGTGATTAGGAAAGTGCGATTTGCTGCTAATAGGATGTGGGGTTTTTGGATTATTCAAATTTAAGTAAGAAAACAAATTTTACCATTTATTTGGGTTTGATTTTTGTGGCTTGTTACTTGTTACGTTTAGGTATTATATTAGATATGGTTTGTGCATATGCATATTTGGAAGGTTTGTTTAGCAATGTTTAATTTGTCGACTTTATTCATCTAGGAATTGCTATGGTATCATTATGGTTTTGGGTACTGTATGCCTGTGAAAAACAAATTGCTGCTCAATCTTTGAGTTGTGTTATATGTACTACTCAACCATTAATTCACTTTTTTTTTGTTTTCATGTTCTGTTTCATTCTGTTTCTTTTTTCTTTAAGTTTGAAAATTTGCTCCAGGTATCATTTGGTTGACATACTATAATGAGACTTAATATACGGTCCTGATTACTTTGTTTTCAAATTTTCATTTTCTGTTTTTAATAACATACACATACTCGTACACATAGTGAAGGAGATGATATACAAAGTGAGATGATATACATAGTCAGAAGTAGCATATTTGGAAATGGTGAAAATGCTACAAAGTTGTTTACACCATTTCCAAATGTTATTGCTTCTTTCTCACTAATCTCAACTTTGGATATCATTTCTTTGACTATATATGTACTAATATGTGACTATGTGTATCTTATTGAAAACAGAAATTGAAAATATGAAAATAAACTAAAGGGGCCCATATTTTATATTTGGTGTATTTTCATTTAAGTTGAAATTAGCTTTTACATCTCTGATTTTTCATAAGGTCTCTCATTTAACTTTTTTATGAATATCTACAAGTTTAGGAAGACTCCTTTTTTACAAGTTTTCATATCCTTATTTTAATTGAAAAGTTTTCTTAAGACAGAAGCTAATGCAAGTTCGGGCTTACTAGGATATCATGAACAGACAAGCATCTTTGAAAAGAAAAATATTGAACATGCGTGTTTCTAACAGATGCGTTGTCAATATTTGATTATGAGGCTTGATGATGTAAAAGGATACTTCTGTAAATGCTTTGAAGTATAAAAAACGAGTGATGTATCGAAATTTTGTTTAAAAAGAGTGATCTGTCAAAATTAACATCATTTTACGAAAGTAATGCATTATATTCGTCATGCAATTTAACTATAGTAGTAGTCAATATTGGCTGGGAGGCTGCTATCATTCTCAAGCTTCGTGCTCCTAGGCACTCACTGGAAAGCATTACAGCTTTACGGCATGGAGCACCACAAATGTGGATCATTGTGGCCATGAATAATTACACATCCCACAAAACCCCATCCTGGCTCATGGTTCAGTTTCCTCCGTGCTTTGCAAGCAACTTTTCTTTCTTGTCCCCGTTTCTCCATTTTACATTTACTTTTAGTAACGTATGTTACTTACAGTCCTTTATTTTTCTGATAAATTTTGTCATTTTCTTTTCATTTCTTATTATTACCATCACTGTCTTATATTTGACTAATAATTGTTTTTTCATTAAAATTATGATTGATAGATTTATGTTACTGCCATGTTTTTATAATGGTATGATAGGTTTATGTAGCTGTGATGAAGGCCGGTAGCCGTTGTTCAGTGCAATGTTAAATTTGTTTTAAGTTCGGTTATATAACTGGAATTTTCTATAGTAGATTTAATAGGAATTCCATGCTTCAATAAATTCCTAATCATTATCATACACTCAGCCTGTCTTAGATATTTTATAAGGTTTAATTTTTCCCTGTGGACAATTTTACTCCATGTCCCTAATATCTCAAAAAATCTCTAGTGTTAGTATATTTTCCCAAGATAATTCTGTTTACATTGGATTCCATCCTAGCTTATGTTGTAAATGAGGATACTCATGAAGTCCTAATCTGTGGCAGTGTTGATATTGGTGGCTAATGAGTTTCCAAGTTTGCCACATCAGAAGCTGAAGCTCTCTTCTGTGTCATCCTCCATTTCTCTTGGTGTTTCCTTTTTCTTTACTTATTGTAAATACTGTTTCTTCCAATGATTCTTCACATTCCTGGAATACATGGCCTCTTAGGTTAGGCCATCCATATCCCAATGCTATGAAAACTGTACTCCAGAGCTCTAGTATATGATTTTCAAATAAAATTGTTTTTGATTTTTGTTCAGCTTGATGTGTTGTCAAATCACAGGTTACCTTTTTTATCATTGGCATCTGTACCCTCCAACACCCATACCCTCCACCAATAACTTTTTATACTACGTAACTTTCATTGATTCCCATTCCCGAATTACTTGAATCTATCTTTTGAAATCCAAATCAGAAGCATTAACTATTTTTCAACAGTTTAAGTATGACAGAATTACAATTTCATGTCATGATCAAAGCCCTTCAAGATGACTGGGGTGGGAAGTTCAGGCCCTTCACCAAATTCCATACCGATCTAAGCATCACAGATCCCTTAATTTGTCCTCACACACACACACCATCAAAATGGTGTGGTTGAATTTAAACATAGACATATAGTTGACCTTGGCCCTTCTATTCTTAGTCATGTCTCATTGCCTCTAAAATTCTGGGACCACACATTCATCACCTCTGTCTACTTAATTTATAGACTTCCCTCCCACTGCTAACCTTAATTTCCATGTTCCCTATACCACATACAAACAAAGTCCAGATTCCAACTTTCTTAAGGTCATTGGTGGTGCATGTTTTTCATTACTTCAGCCATACAATTCTCATAAATTTATTTTATGTCAATTGATCTATGTGGCTGATTCCATCTGTGCGACTAGGCTTGATTTGTATTTTTTTTATTTTAAGAGATTTTTCAAATAATAGATGGGAAAACTGTAGTTGGATTTAGATATGTTGGAGTTTGCTGCTAAATTTCTTTATTATTTCTCCTTGATGCCCCTGCTTTTACTTACCTGAACCAATGAATCGTGTGGAATATAAGATGAATTTGGTATGTGGATTCTCCTTTTGTACATTTACACAGGATCTTGAGCTTTATTTATTTTCATTCCTGAAAGGGTAATAGATCCTATATTCCTATGTTTATAATTTCCTCCTTCTGTTTACATGTAGAAATGCATACAATATGGTGCTTCACAAATTTGGTGAGAGACTGTACTCAGGACTGGTTGCAACCATGACTGCTCATCTCAAAGATATAGCTCAATCTATTGAAGCCGCTCAAGGAGGTTCTTTTCTGGAAGAACTTAACAGGAAATGGAATGATCATAACAAAGCATTACAGATGATAAGAGATATACTGATGTACATGGATAGGACTTACATTCCAAGCACCCAGAAGACTCCTGTTCATGAACTTGGGCTGAGCCTTTGGAGAGAAAATGTCATTTATTCCAGCCAGATCAGGTCACGGCTACTAAATACGCTTCTGGATTTAGTACAAAATGAACGGACTGGTGAAGTTATTGATAGAGGTATAATGAGAAATATAACAAAAATGCTAATGGATTTAGGTCCTTCTGTTTATGGACAAGAATTTGAGACTCATTTTCTTCAAGTGTCGGCTGAGTTTTACCGGGTTGAATCCCAGAGATTCATTGAATGCTGTGATTGTGGTGATTATCTTAAGAAAGCTGAGAGGCGTCTGAATGAGGAAATGGATAGAGTAAGCCATTACATGGATCCCAGGAGTGAAAAGAAAATTAATAATGTGGTGGAGAAGGAGATGATTGAAAATCACATGCTTAGATTAATTCATATGGAGAATTCTGGCTTAGTACACATGCTTTGTGATGATAAGTATGAAGATTTGGGTAGGATGTATAACTTATTCCGCCGTGTTAATGATGGTCTCTCAAAAATACGAGAAGTGATGACTTCACACATAAGGGAGTCAGGTAAACAGCTTGTTACGGATCCTGAAAGGTTGAAAGATCCAGTTGAGTTTGTGCAAAGGCTCTTAGATGAGAAAGATAAATATGACAAGATTATAAACTTGGCATTTAACAATGACAAGTCTTTCCAAAATGCTTTGAATTCATCATTTGAATATTTCATTAACTTGAATCCCCGCTCTCCAGAGTTCATTTCACTATTTGTAGATGATAAACTTCGTAAGGGTCTAAAAGGGGTAAATGAGGATGATGTTGAGGTAACTCTTGACAAGGTGATGATGCTTTTCCGGTACTTGCAAGAAAAAGATGTCTTTGAGAAGTACTACAAACAGCATCTAGCAAAACGGCTTTTGTCTGGAAAAACAGTTTCTGATGATGCAGAGAGAAGTCTCATAGTTAAACTCAAGACTGAATGTGGTTATCAATTTACATCTAAACTGGAGGGAATGTTTACAGACATGAAAACCTCTCAGGACACAATGCAGGGATTTTATGCTAGCCACCCAGAGATAGGCGATGGTCCTACACTTACTGTCCAAGTTCTTACGACAGGGTCTTGGCCAACTCAGTCTAGTGTTACATGTAACCTGCCAGCTGAAATATCTGCACTTTGTGAAAGGTTTCGATCATATTACCTCGGCACCCATACTGGCAGGAGATTGTCATGGCAAACTAACATGGGCACAGCAGATTTAAAAGCAACATTTGGGAAAGGTCAGAAGCATGAGTTAAATGTCTCTACCTACCAAATGTGTGTCCTAATGCTGTTTAATAATGCTGATAAACTTAGCTACAAGGAGATTGAGCAAGCAACTGAGATTCCTGCTTCAGATCTTAAAAGATGCCTACAATCATTGGCTTTAGTTAAGGGAAGAAATGTCTTAAGAAAGGAGCCAATGAGTAAAGATGTTGGTGAGGATGATACTTTCTTTGTTAATGACAAGTTCAGTAGTAAACTATACAAGGTAAAAATAGGAACTGTAGTTGCACAAAAGGAAACTGAACCTGAGAAACTGGAAACTCGGCAGAGAGTGGAGGAAGACAGGAAGCCTCAGATTGAAGCAGCAATAGTGAGGATCATGAAATCTCGAAAGCAACTTGATCATAACAACCTTATTGCTGAGGTCACAAAGCAGTTGCAATCGCGTTTCTTGGCAAATCCAACAGAGGTCAAGAAACGGATTGAGTCTCTCATCGAGCGGGACTTTTTGGAAAGGGATGACAGTGACAGAAAATTGTATCGATATCTTGCCTAGAATTGGTAAACTGGTTTGTTTCAGTAATCACAGTGATGCAGGTGTTGTATCATATGAATCAGTTAATGTTTACCTTTTAGTAGCTCCATTGATTTCAATGTATATTTATTTGTCTTCCTATTTGTTGTATCTTGTAATGTTTTAGCTTGTGTTTTGCATCACCGAGCAAACTGTAGTTTCTTGTATAATTTTTTTTTTTCAAAAGATTGAGCTGACATTAATTTTGGTCGCGATTTAATCTTCCAAAAAAGAAATTGACATCAATTTTGTCTCTCAAAAATTATAACAGTAACTTCAATCCATTTCCTCAACAATTTTAGTGTGACAAATTATTACAGTAACTTCAATCCATTTCCTCAATTTTAGCAATGAATTTTATGTTTGATTTTGAAAGAAAAACAAAGCAATGGTTTAAGATTATAAAACGAGAAAAACTTGGTTTGGTCATTAATCTTTCACTTTTTTCTCGTTTAAGTCCTTTATCTTTTAAAAATTTCATTTACGTTTTTTATCTTTTCAAAATGATTTAAGATGATTCTTCTGGTAAGTGAAAGTTAAATAAGGCTTACGTGGACAGTTGTAACACCCCGGTATTTTTATCGAGTAAAAATACCCAAGTGTACCATCATAAAATAATCAGAGATATAAAATTCCTGCATAGATACTGAACACTACAATATAGTTCTCGCTGAATAACAACAAAACAGTCTTAAATACAAATAAGACCGAACAGGTTCTCTGACCATAATCTTCAGCAAACTATAGTGCTCAATATCGTACAAGAAAGCGGAATAAAGTCATAACATTAATACATAGAGTTGTAGTACACAGACAACAAAAGGAAATATAAACTTTAGCATAACGCTAAGTCTTCAGCCACCATCCGAGTACCACCTACTCGTGCCTCTTGGATTTCCGCTGTCCCTGTTTCTCTGTAAAACAACAACATATAAACAATGAGATACAATCTCAGTGAGTTCTACCGTGACCCCTACTAACGCTCTCGGTCCAATTATGAAATCGTTTTTACTGTATACGGCATCGACTGCGCGAACGCTCCAAACCCGATAAACCGCATTATTTAATCTTTGACAGGTCATCGACTGCGCGAACGCTACATACCCGATGAACCTGTTACAATCAAGTACGATACCGACTGCGCGAACGCTACATACCCGGTATACGCACAACAAACAATTCAACACACCACCGACTGCGCGAACGCTACATACCCGGTGAACCACCTTACCAATAGTACTTTCCCTATTGTAAGAGGCCTAGGGTAAGGGTGCATGACTACCCCGCCTAGTATGTCTACATGGGTCGTCACCCAAACTCGATATAATATATATATCTACAGTACTATGAACCCACGGTCCATCAAATCAGACAATCAGTCAAACACTTTAATCCATATTTTATAAATTCCAAGTTCACACTCGCACTCTAGTTGACCACTTTTCGACACAATTTTAAATATCAAAAACAGTTCATTTTGCCTTAAAAATAGAATATTCAGTTAGGCCTCTGAATAAGCTTTCCAACGCATCTTAGAACACCTCAATCGGGTTTCCGGATCAAAAGATATCGCGAAACGAAAAACAGTGTTTGGTTGCTGAAATTCTGCCAACTGGCGCGCAAGTGGCGCGTGGCGCGCAAACGGCGCGCGAGTTGACAGACAAGTTCTGCCCAGTGGCGCGCGAGTGGCGCGCGGCGCGCAAACGGCGCGTGGACTGGCAGAAAGGGGGCCTATCAAGTGCAGAATTTTGCGATTTTCGCGAAATCCGCTATTCCGCTCAATTCCGATTTTTGTTCCGATCGAAAACAGATTTTACAACCAGTAAAATGAATCCAATACAAACCACACAATCAATCAATCCAATCCAAAAACTCAATCAAAACGGATTTTTACCAAAATACGACATATTCCGAAATAACGGTTTTTGACCCGAAAGTTCTCGAACGATTCTCGTTCCGACCGAAAACAGATTTGACGACTATAAAAACAGTCTCAATCAAAGTCACACAATCAAACAAATCAATCAAAAACTCATTGTAATCGAATTGTATCAAAACGCGACATATTTTCAAATAACGGTTTTCAACCCAAAATCTCTCAAACTCGATTATCAAATAATATTCCAGTCCAGCGAAAGCGGTAAAACAGTTAATTAATTAATTCGAAACATAAAATCCTAAGCGTGAGTAAAACTCACCCTTGAAGCGTGAACCACGTACGGCCGAATCCACCGAGTAACCACACGAACATTCCCCGCTCCGGCGACACCCAATCCGCTCCCAAAGCTTCCCACTCGATCACGAAACCGCTTTTTGACCGAAATACCGATTTCCCGAAATTCTCCATGGGCACTATTCATCATCTTCTTCACCTCAAGTCACTATTCACCAAAACCCCAAATCACCCAACTCGCTTCCAATCTTTCAATCGAACCTCAATCAACGATCCATCATCCTTGGGTTCGCTCCTAACCGAACCTAAACCTTCAAAACCAACCCAAAATCGGATTTCCCACAAAAGCTCCAAAAAAAACGAAAATGGCTAAGTGAGAGAGAGTGAGCTGATCGTCACGAAATTGGTACCAAAACGAAGAGGAAGTAGCGCTGAACATTTTTCGTGTTGGACGGAAGTCGTTTCGGTGAATTCTCCTTCCTCCCTCTTCTCTTCTCCCTCACGCCATCTCTCTCTTTTCTTCTCCTTTCCTTCTCTGTTTCTCTTCTCTCGCTGTTTCCTTTTCTTTCTTTCTTCAATTCATCCCTTTCCTTTCTTTTAATAACACACACACACACTTATATTTATTTAATTAATTAATTAATTCTTTCTCTCTTCACTCACATACACACCCACGTATACATATAGATATTTATTTAATATATTTGTTGTAACGCGGTCAAATTACCATATTGATCGAAATCTCCTATTTCGATTCCAAAACTTCCTTGGTCCGTATTATCCGGTTAACGATCTGATGACCACCAATAAATAATTTTAGCACTCAGTAAATTTACCAGTCGAATACTAAATTAATTTAATTGGGTTAATATCCAAATAATTCTATTAATTATTTTGCGGATATTACATTCTTCCCAACTTAAAAGAATTTTGTCCTCAAAATTTCGTCAAGTCTTACGATTGACTAACCGAGAACAGACATTCTCAGAAAGGTCCAAATTTTGCTGGAAAACATTCCTGAATTAACGAAATGAGTGTAGAAAGTCTTCCCAAGTTGGCACATCAATCTCTAAGCATGATCCACTATTACCTTGATACGAACTCTCTGGATACAAATCAACACGAGAAACTCATCATTCGCCTACATAGGCTCGGCACCGCGTTTGAAAACACTTCCGAACTTCATTCCAATTATCCTCGTTTACTCCCCAACTTTGATTAATCTAAATCAAAGGGGTTAATACAAGACACTTGATAGACGTACAAGTTGAAAACGAGATCCACAAACTGGTACTCCTCGGCAAAGGTAAAAAAAAAAACAACCACAATTTCTTCGAAGGGAATAAACACGTTCTCAACAAACCTTCTAAGATCCATAACAGTTCTCGTACACACCGACAATGTGACGGAAAAGTCACTTGTGAATCTTCTTGACTCGCCCCCAAGATTTCGAGATAACACTTTTCGAAAGAATATGGAATGAGGGTTACCAGAAACGTTTATCTTAAACGTAGAAATAAACCGCGGGGACATCAAATAAACTTGAAAACAATGAAAATCACCTCTGTTGTTCTCAAAACAACTTTCAAACAGAACTCAGAGTTCTTTTTTCCTCTATTGCAACTTCATCACGAGGTTTTTATCAACGACACACTGGATTCCTTTCCAAATTAGTCCATAGCGTTGAGAACTTCTCCTCAACCTAAATAATCCTCCTAGGATTTTCTTCCTCAATCAGATTTTATTAACCTCCTGATTCGTTCCCAAAATTAACCCTAGCATGCGGGTTTTCACAAAAATTATTTTTCAAAACTATCACGCCGCACACCAAGCTTCACTTCGGAAATTTCAGCTACTTGCAAGCAGATCCATCAATTAATCCTTTGATGGTTATTCGCAACGTGAAAACAGTCAGCAGTTACCTCACTTACATATTCGTATTCACGTTCGTTTTGTCAAACGGAATCTCGTAAGACAATCTCGTTGTCAACCTTCACCAAGGAGAGGTTAACAAACTACTACCTCGCCACCAAAGTGGAAACTTATGGATGTACTCCAACTTAGATCTAAAAGACTCTAACAATCCCATTTCTTGCAGCATCAACTCTGCTATGTGGATGGATTTCCTACTTAGTGCTTCAGCTACAACATTAGCCTTTCCCGGATGATACTTCAATTCGAAGTCATAATCCTTCAGAAATTCCACCCACCTTCTCTGCCTGTTATTCAGTTCTTTCTGATCAAACAGATACTTTAAACTTTTGTGATCACTAAAGACTTCGAAACGAGACCCATAAAGGTAACGTCTCCAAATCTTCAGTGCATACACAATAGATGCCAATTACAAATCATGAGTCGGATATCTCTTCTCATGAGACTTTAATTGTCTGGACACCCAAGCTACCACTTGTTGATTCTGCATGAGAACACATCTCAAACCATTCCCAGAAGGGTCGCTGTAACTTTGGAATCCCAAAAACGGATCTGGAAGAATCAGGGTTGGAGCAGAAGTCAAAATCTTCAACTCTTGAAAACGTTCTTCACAATCGGCATCCCACGTAAACGGATGACCCTTACGAGTTAACCGAGTAAGTGGAAAACTAACCGTGAGAACCCTTGGACAAACCTCTTATAGTAACCGGCTAGACCCAGAAACTTTCGATCTCTGCGACTGACGTTGGTCACTCCCATTCAACACCGCTTCCTTCTTACTGGGATCTACAGAAACTCCCGACTTGGGAAATCATCTGTCCCAAAGACTTTACTCTGGCACCCAAAAATCACACTCCTGAGGTTTCGCGTACAAATTCTTTTCTCGGAGTGCACTCAGAACAATGAGGAGATGTTGGACATGCTCCTCAATGGTCTTCGAGCACATCAAGATATCATTGATGAAAACGACTTCAAACTGATCCTAATACGTATGAAAAACTCGGTTCATGTAATCCATCAATACCGCTGGAGCATTAGTCAAACCGAAGGGCATCACTACGAACTCGTAATGTCCATACCTAGTACGGAAAGCTGTCTTCGGAATATCTAAGGCTCTAACTTTTATTTGACGATATCCCGACCTCAGATCAATTTCTGAAAACACTGCAGCACCTCAAATTGCTCAAGCAAATCGTCTATCCTTGGTAAGGGATATTTATTCCTGACCGTCACTTTGTTGAGTTGTCGATAATCAATGCACGATCTCATGCTACCATTTTTCCTTTCGATTAACCACACCAGAGCACTCCTTAGAGAAGCACTCGGTCGACAGAATTTCTTTAACATCGACTCTTCAAGTTGAGACTCTATTTCCTTTAATTCTCAAGAAACCTTCAATAAGAAACAATAGATATTGATCCCGTGCCAGGAATCAATTCTACAGTAAACTCTACTTCTCGCTCTGGAGGTTCAGAAGAAACTTCATCGTGAAAAACATCCAGAGAACATCCAAAAAGTCATTCACAACTTGTACAGATGATAAATCTAATACTAGTTCCAGTGGATGCAGATAACATACTAACATGTGCTTCCGCACCTTGGAATGAGGATTGACCGTCTAAGGTGAACTGGGTAACCGCTTCAGAATTTGTCTTAGACAATTCAACTGATTCTGAAGAGAAACTGGTAGTTGATTAACACAGTCGATTGCAACATGATTTGCAGTCATCCAATCCATACCCAAAATGGTGTCCACACTTCTCATAGGCAAACAATAAATTCTACAACAAGATTTCTGCCTCCTATGACAAGTAGACAATCCGATACAAAGATTATGTCTGGACACGACCCTTAGCAGCAGTTTAAAACAGTTATCGACTCGGATAGCGATGTTAAGGCTAATCCCAACCGATTCACACGCGATCGGGATATACAGCAATAGGTTGCACCCGAATCATATAATATACTGATCGAGTTATTGAAACTGATCCCATACCCCTCAGTAGATTGTCTGCAGTTGTAACTGTCTAAACGTCCCGAGTGTTGACTCGTCCTCGCCTTGGAGCTGCTTGTAACTCCTTGGAACTTTTCCTTACGGAGCACTCTTTACCATAGTGACCCTCTACATTTCTATAATAGCACCGATTAGATCTTCGCTTGCAATCACCGCTGTGAGGCTTTCCACAGTTAGAACATCTTCTGACCTTTGAAGAATCGAAGAATTGCACCTGCTTTTCCTTTGATAAAATTATCTTAGGACTTTGCATTCGGAGTTGATATTTCAACTACCTTCTTTCCCTTCCCATATTTCCTATGAGATCATCCTCGGCGACATAGGCTGGTTGCATTAAGGCAACATAATTTGTAGCAGTATAAGAACTGAGACCATAAATCATAAAAGCACTTATGCCCGTCTTATACTTCTGCATTCTCCGTTCGTCATCC
Source organism: Astragalus membranaceus (assembly GCA_039519185.1). Lineage (NCBI taxonomy): Eukaryota > Viridiplantae > Streptophyta > Magnoliopsida > Fabales > Fabaceae > Astragalus > Astragalus membranaceus. The sequence goes on along the minus strand of CM076846.1, from coordinate 96,412,337 downwards.
GAAGCTTACTTTACCACTTGGTAAAACTGAGACAACTTCTCAAACTTAGCGGTGTATTCTTCCACCGTCATGTCACCTTTCCTGAGGATGCACCGGTTGAAGATTCCGATTGTGGTCGAGGATTGCATCTTGATCATCCAGTCATAATTCCGCTTATGATGCACTAAGTATTAAGTTGATCAGGCTCAATGTCTCTTAGCATCACAAGTGTAATTACAAAAAGGACTAACAAGGAATCGACTCAACCCTAAACTAAGTCCGACTAGGTCGAACTGCTCTGATACCAACTGTAACACCCCGGTATTTTTATCGAGTAAAAATACCCAAGTGTACCATCATAAAATAATCAGAGATATAAAATTCCTGCATAGATACTGAACACTACAATATAGTTCTCGCTGAATAACAACAAAACAGTCTTAAATACAAATAAGACCGAACAGGTTCTCTGACCATAATCTTCAGCAAACTATAGTGCTCAATATCGTACAAGAAAGCGGAATAAAGTCATAACATTAATACATAGAGTTGTAGTACACAGACAACAAAAGGAAATATAAACTTTAGCATAACGCTAAGTCTTCAGCCACCATCCGAGTACCACCTACTCGTGCCTCTTGGATTTCCGCTGTCCCTGTTTCTCTGTAAAACAACAACATATAAACAATGAGATACAATCTCAGTGAGTTCTATCGTGACCCCTACTAACGCTCTCGGTCCAATTATGAAATCGTTTTTACTGTATACGGCATCGACTGCGCGAACGCTCCAAACCCGATAAACCGCATTATTTAATCTTTGACAGGTCATCGACTGCGCGAACGCTACATACCCGATGAACCTGTTACAATCAAGTACGATACCGACTGCGCGAACGCTACATACCCGGTATACGCACAACAAACAATTCAACACACCACCGACTGCGCGAACGCTACATACCCGGTGAACCACCTTACCAATAGTACTTTCCCTATTGTAAGAGGCCTAGGGTAAGGGTGCATGACTACCCCGCCTAGTATGTCTACATGGGTCGTCACCCAAACTCGATATAATATATATATCTACAGTACTATGAACCCACGGTCCATCAAATCAGACAATCAGTCAAACACTTTAATCCATATTTTATAAATTCCAAGTTCACACTCGCACTCTAGTTGACCACTTTTCGACACAATTTTAAATATCAAAAACAGTTCATTTTGCCTTAAAAATAGAATATTCAGTTAGGCCTCTGAATAAGCTTTCCAACGCATCTTAGAACACCTCAATCGGGTTTCCGGATCAAAAGATATCGCGAAACGAAAAACAGTGTTTGGTTGCTGAAATTCTGCCAACTGGCGCGCAAGTGGCGCGTGGCGCGCAAACGGCGCGCGAGTTGACAGACAAGTTCTGCCCAGTGGCGCGCGAGTGGCGCGCGGCGCGCAAACGGCGCGTGGACTGGCAGAAAGGGGGCCTATCAAGTGCAGAATTTTGCGATTTTCGCGAAATCCGCTATTCCGCTCAATTCCGATTTTTGTTCCGATCGAAAACAGATTTTACAACCAGTAAAATGAATCCAATACAAACCACACAATCAATCAATCCAATCCAAAAACTCAATCAAAACGGATTTTTACCAAAATACGACATATTCCGAAATAACGGTTTTTGACCCGAAAGTTCTCGAACGATTCTCGTTCCGACCGAAAACAGATTTGACGACTATAAAAACAGTCTCAATCAAAGTCACACAATCAAACAAATCAATCAAAAACTCATTGTAATCGAATTGTATCAAAACGCGACATATTTTCAAATAACGGTTTTCAACCCAAAATCTCTCAAACTCGATTATCAAATAATATTCCAGTCCAGCGAAAGCGGTAAAACAGTTAATTAATTAATTCGAAACATAAAATCCTAAGCGTGAGTAAAACTCACCCTTGAAGCGTGAACCACGTACGGCCGAATCCACCGAGTAACCACACGAACATTCCCCGCTCCGGCGACACCCAATCCGCTCCCAAAGCTTCCCACTCGATCACGAAACCGCTTTTTGACCGAAATACCGATTTCCCGAAATTCTCCATGGGCACTATTCATCATCTTCTTCACCTCAAGTCACTATTCACCAAAACCCCAAATCACCCAACTCGCTTCCAATCTTTCAATCGAACCTCAATCAACGATCCATCATCCTTGGGTTCGCTCCTAACCGAACCTAAACCTTCAAAACCAACCCAAAATCGGATTTCCCACAAAAGCTCCAAAAAAAAACGAAAATGGCCAAGTGAGAGAGAGTGAGCTGATCGTCACGAAATTGGTACCAAAACGAAGAGGAAGTAGCGCTGAACATTTTTCGTGTTGGACGGAAGTCGTTTCGGTGAATTCTCCTTCCTCCCTCTTCTCTTCTCCCTCACGCCATCTCTCTCTTTTCTTCTCCTTTCCTTCTCTGTTTCTCTTCTCTCGCTGTTTCCTTTTCTTTCTTTCTTCAATTCATCCCTTTCCTTTCTTTTAATAACACACACACACTTATATTTATTTAATTAATTAATTAATTCTTTCTCTCTTCACTCACACACACACCCACGTATACATATAGATATTTATTTAATATATTTGTTGTAACGCGGTCAAATTACCATATTGATCGAAATCTCTTATTTCGATTCCAAAACTTCATTGGTCCGTATTATCCGGTTAACGATCCGATGACCACCAATAAATAATTTTAGCACTCAGTAAATTTACCAGTCGAGTACTAAATTAATTTAATTGGGTTAATATCCAAATAATTCTATTAATTATTTTGCGGATATTACAACAGTGAGATGGATAAATTGGATATGTAAGCAGATGACCGTGCTATTAGACCATTATTTGTGTTTTCAATTTTGTCCTTTATCTTTTTAAAAATATTCATTTACGTCTTTTATATTTTTTAAAATACTCGTTTACGTCATTTATCTTTGAGAAATGTTGGATGGTAAGAAAAGATAAGTAAGAAAAGTAAGAAAAACAAAACAATGCACTTGGTGTGTATTGTAGTTGGTGCCTATAATTCAGTTTCTATTGTATTTCTTACATTTCTTACAAAAACTATTTTTACTAAATAGCATTGCTCTTTATCTTTTCTTACTTAATTAAAATGGTCCTTTTAGTAAGTGATAAATTATGTTTCCAATTTTTTCCTTTCAGTCCTTTATCTTTTTAAAATATTCATTTACGTCCTTTATCTTTTTTAAAATGTCGGTTTATGTCATTTCTCTTTTCACTGCTAATTAAAGGAAATTGATGGGTGGTACGTAACGGAAAGTGAAGAACGGCCCATAATACGGCAATGCCTTTCAGTTATCTTTTATCCAGTGAAGCACGTCAAAAATTGAGTTTTTCTCGTTTTATAATTGTTCGACGCGTGTGAATTGTTATGTTTCGTATAAAATTTTCTCGTAACAAATACGATAGGTCTTAATTAATAGAACATAAGTGAATTGAAAAAACTGAAAATTAAAATAGAACAAAAGTTGCGAAAGTTCAACTTGAATAATTCTCATTTTTTTAATTTATTATTTAATTTTCATTTTTAAATTTCTATATTAGCGCACTAGAATATTGTTTTTTAATACAAGTTAACGGAGTAACCATTTTAATTAAGACCAATCATATTTGTTAAGACCAAATGTCAAAATTCACGTACGTCGAACAATCATAAAACAAGAAAGCTCGAGTTTTGACGTACTTCACTGGGTAAAAGGTAACTAAAAGACATTGCTTTATTATGGGTCGTTCTTTACTTTATGTTTTATACCATCCATCAATTTCCTTTTATTAAACATGAAAAGACAAAAAACGTAAGGGGACATTTTAAAAAAGATAAAGGACGTAAATAAACATTTTAAAAAAGATAAAAAACAAAAACAAAAAAACTGGAAACATAATTAAAAATCACTTATTAAAAGGACCATTTTAATTAACCGGGAAAAGAAAAAGAACGTAAAAGAATATTTTTAAAAAGATAAAGAACGTAAACGAATATTTTAAAAAAGATAAAGGACGAAAACAAAAAAGCATACAATGGTCTAATAGCACAGTCAGCTGCTTAGTGGCCAATTTTTCCACCTCACTGTCCACGTAAACCCTATTTAACTTTCACTTAACGGAAGGATCATTTTAAACCATTTTGAAAAGATAAATGACGTAAATGAAGCTTTTAAAAGACAAAAGGCGTAAACGAGAAAGATGTGAAGGTTAAAGGACCGATATATATATATATATATATATATATATATATATATATATATATATATATATATATATATATATATATATATATATATATATATATGGTTGGATGACCTTTTTTTGATCAAAAGAAAAGCAAAAAAAACAACAAAAACAACAACTAATGCCTAACATGCTCCATCCCCATAGCATCAGCTTTAAGGAGAGGCGAGACAGCAGTGGGACAAAGAGGCCACACATGTTCTTCATAATCCATATTAGCACCAACTTTTTCTAGCCAATCAGCACACGAGTTGCCTTCTTGAAGCATGTCAACAAAAGTTAAATCCCAAAGGGATTTGATGTAAGAAATAATAGAAGCATGGGGGTGGGTTGCTTCAGTCTCATGAGCAATCAAAGACAGAGTGGATTTGGAGTCCGATTCACAAATAATAGACCTATACCAGTTGGACCAAGCTAAGTCATATCCATTGGCAATTTCGTGGAGCTCTGCATTCAAGTTAGTATCAATACCACAGTTTCCAAACAAACCAAGAAGCCAACCACCTGTATGATCCCTAAGTAAACCACCATTGCCATTACGACCTTGGTTACCCATGGAGCTCCCATCTACATTAAGTTTAATAAAATTGCTAGTAGGAGGAAACCAGCGAACCAGTCTAGGAGTACGAGTAGACACGCCAACAGACAGAAATTGAACAGTATCCTTGGAAGGTTGTTTAGCTTTATTAAGAATCTTCCAAGTTGCACATTTTTCATCAATGAAAACTTCATCATTTCGAGCCATCCAGAGGAAACAACAACAACAACAGATAAAAATAATACCAGGATCACTAATACCATGATGTTTGAACCAAAGTTGACCATCATCATTAATCTCGCCTGCATCCATGTTAAGAGACAATAGTCTCCAAGCATCCTGGGCTCTAGAGCAGTCCCGCAACAAGTGAATAATATCCTCTGTATCAGCCCCACAGAGATGACAAGACCCATCTTGAGTAAAATGCCTGTAAACACGAAACCAATTAATAGGAAGCCTCATGTGCATGATATGCCATATAAAGTGTTTCAAATTCTCTGAGATTCTCAACTTCCAAATCTAAGACCAATTGTCTATATATGGCACATTTTGATCCAATGAGAAAGGACCTCCAGTGCCTGTAAGCTACGCATAGGCACACTTGGGAGAGTAAGCCCTTGATGGAGATGCAACCCAAGTCAGAGTATCAGAAAGATTAGGATTAAGAAATAAGATTTGGATTTCTTGTTGCACATCTAAAGGGATTTGAGTATAGAGAATATAAAAATTCCACCGAGAGTCCACATAAATGTTCCTAACGAGAGGTGTGTGTCATGAATATCAACAAAAGGAATTGAATCACAAAATCGTCCCTTATGCAACCACTTTGCGTATCAAAGAGAAATATTACCATTACCTGAATTGAAAGTATAGCCAGGTTGCAAAACATCAACAGCTTTTAGAAGGGATTGCCAAGTATAGGAGGCACCCGTAATATTGGATTCTAAGAGGATATTTGAATTAGGAGTGTAACGAGCAGCCAATAGCTTAACCCAAAGTTTGTTGGGATTATGAATCAACTCCCACACATGTTTGCCAAGCATAGCTATATTAGCTGGTTTTGTCCTTCGCAAACCAAGACCTCCCTTACTTAAAGGAGTACTAGTAGTCCCTCATTTGACCCAGTGACAAGTCTCTCCTCCCCAAACAAATTGCTTAGTAGCTGAATCTAAACTATCACAAATGCCTTCAACAATCTAGAGATTATGCATTGTGTATGTGGGCATAGAGCTATGAACAGACTTTGCCAAAGTTACTCTCTCTGCTCTGCTAAGAAACCTTCTTTTCCAACCTACCGGTCTGCTAGTAACTTTATCAATAATGAATGAAAAATCAGAGTTAGTAACTCTACCTGACAACATAGGAAAGCCCAAGTAGCGAGGTCCCTATTTTACAGTGTTCTATTGATGAGTTTGTCAATAGAATGAGTATGTGCTGAATTCAATGTTGTTCAAAATTTAGTGAAATGCATGTGTATGAATGATTGGTATACCAAATTATATTTGGATAGTTGATTGAATTGCTTGCAACTGACTGAGATTGACTTGTATTTAGATTTTAGCCGCCGTTGTATGTGTTGATGAGTATGAAATTGTTATTTTTGTGTAGTGCTATTCATCGGGATAGGTGAATTCCTTACTTTGCTTTGTGCTTGTAGGAAATTACGTGCTAAGGAGTTAGTTTCTAGTGAATTAAATGAATTGCGTGTAACTGAACGATTTGTTGTGCTTGATTGAGAAATAGCTATGAGTGTGACTATATGATTGGGTTGTAGATGTATAATGCATGAGTCCTTGATAGTGTGAATATTGATGAAGTGTTGAATTGATTGTATTTTGAGTTGTTTAGCCTAAGTTCAACACGTAATAGTGTTAGGATTGAGTTTATGTAGGCTAGGGTAAGATTTGGTATCAAAAATGGAGTATTTTAATTTGAAAAATAGAGTTTTCCGAACTAAGCAGGGAGCCCTGACCGTGCACCCTAGAGGCCTGCTCCCTGCGACCCATTTTGTCACCCTCTTTTAATTTGCTTTAAACTCACTTCTTTTTTGGTACCAATGCTTGCCCATTCCTATTCTTAACCTAATCCAAGGTATTTCAAATGGTATTTGGAATTGATTGAAGATTCAAAGAAGCTTCTTAGAACACTTCATTTCGCAATAATTTTGTTCATCCACTTTGACTATTATAAGCATGATTGCGAACGTTTGAGTTTCACAAAACTTGTGTTTCTCAGTTTTCTTTTTGAAATTTCATTTCAGAACCCTTAATTTGTCTTCACCGTCTTATTAAAGAAATTTTCCGATGAATAAGCTTACTTTAAGTTGGGGTGAGTTCACGACCACGGGGATAGTGTTTTAAAATATAGTTTGTCTGAAAAGCTTGCGAAAGGATTTCTACAAAGTTAGAATGAGCCTCCCATCCCATCTTCTATTAAATTTTAGTGATGGTGAGGAGTAAATGTTGTGTGTACATCTAGTTTCACTTTTCCCTTGCCTTCCTTCACACTTTTTAGTTAGAAGTCTGTTCACGGATTCTTGTTATGCACAGAATGTGCTATCCCGGAATTTCCTTCTTTTTTTTCGGTTTAATCTTTAAAATGATTTTGTTCAAGTCAAATAGATTGAAATGGTTATTTTACCACAAATCTAAAGTTTTAGTCGAGTGAAGCTACAAGAAAATCTCTTTTCACATCCGTTTGAGTTAAGAATTAATCCACTTTAAGTTGATTAAGTTTTCTCCTTTTGTTGATTTTAGAAAGAGAATTATTTCATTATGCTCAAACCCTATCCTTACCTTGGGTGAGGAATGTGTTCCAATGTTCGATTTGCTCTTCTTTTCCAGTGCTTCATTATACATAGCTCCATTGATAAGTTAGAAAATGCTAAATTGTGATGGATTTCAAGTTTGCAAGTCCAGTTTCCTTTAGTTAAGATCCTTCGGGAGAATGTTTATCGTCGATTAGAAAATCGATAAGACTTGAATAAATTTTTGAGGACAAATTTTTTTCAAGTTGGGGTGAAATGTAACATCCCCCAAAGTGATTGTCCTAGTTGTTTTGCTTAGCGATTGATTTTGATTAATAGTTGCTAATTGAGTTGGTTAATTATTGTGTGAGTAAAGAATTAATGATTAGAACTGCTTGAACACATGACTAAATGAAATAGTAGGATGCATTATTGCTAGTTTATTTAAGTCATATGGGGTAGTGTGTGAGTAAAATATGAGGTGCACCAAGCATAAGGGTAAAAAAGGGATTTTACATTTTCCACACTCACTTTCTAAGACTACCACCAGCTGACCAAAACCACACTTATACCCACATTTCCATTTAGTTCACTCTCACTTTCAAAAAACCAAAGAAAAGGAGTATTGAAAGGGAGAGAAAGGGGGAAAAGTCGAAGAGAGGGAAATGAGAGAGTGCTCCACTCCATGGAACAACAATAACAAATTTCTTTCTAATCCATCCTCTTTCCTAGCTTCCTTACTTAGTTTGAGAGCTTAAAAGCATAAGAGTTCAGCTGGTTACACATCACCTCTTCTCCTCACTTCCCATTTCGAGTTGCATTTGAGCTTTCGGGTGGATTAGTAACAATCTCTTGTTGCATGTTGGTTTGGGAGACTCCTAGAAGCATAGTTCCACCTACATTGTTGATTGGAGTAGCAAAGAGAAGAGATTAGTGGTTGGGGGTAGAAGTTGCTGCACTAAGGAGCATTGGGATGAACTAGGACTTCTATACTTGCTTGCATTTGTGTTGATTTCGACATTTAAGGGGAGTTCTTTGCTTATGTAGTTTTTATTTGATGATTGTTCTGAAATTATTGCAATGCATGTTGTTTGTTCTGGATTGGTTGTGATGCATGTGCCTATGTATGGTTAAGTGTTGATGGAATATGACTTAGAACAGCTCTAGGTGCTGAAAGTGGTGAAAAAAAGAACCATAATTCATGAACTAGTCCTAAAATCCCTAATGCTATGAGTATTTTGAAGAGTGAGTGATGTGTTTGATGTTACCCATGAATGTTAATTGATTGCATATAGGCGTGTTTTGGTTGCAATTTGTTAGTTAGTGTTGATGGGATTGAGTTTGGATTGAAGGGAGATGGTTTTGGAATGAATAAAACTGGTTTTGAAGTGATTTTTATGCAGAACAACAGGTCTTAATTGATTAATAAGGCCCCTTAATTGATTAAAGTACTTATGGAGTTGTTTTCTAAAAACTGTCACCTTCTTAATCTGTTAGGGTAATCGATTATCATAATGGATTAACTTAATAGATTAAACTGTGCAGAATTTGGCTACTTGCTGGTTTTCTTCCCTCAATTCTATAACTTTTCCATCTCCAAAACTAACCACACCTAGTGAAAGTTTAAGTTCCTTCCAATGTTAATTGAACACAATTGAGATAAAAATCATATATAATTGTGATGCAAATTGAGTATTTTGGTGTATGGTTCAAAAACCGAACTATATAGTGTAGTATCGAGTGAGAAGTAAGACTAAGTGTCAAGTAAAAGCATAAAACACCAAGGGGATGACGATCCCAAGCTAATAGCATACTAGGTGAGGGGAAGTCATGAGGCCTAAGCCTAGGCCCAGAATAAGTTGACTCGGTAATAGCTATTATCGATTGGGTTCACTGGGGGAACCGTGTAGTGGTTGTCCGGTGTTGTGCTAGAAAAAAGGGAAAAGATAAGAAAAACACCGAGAGATTAAGAATGAGGGGTCCCGAAAGAACTCACTGAGATTGTAAATATCACTGTATATGTTGTGGTGTTTTTACAAATGAGCAGGGCACGACCAAGCAAATAGAGAAGTAGAAGCTGCTGAACCTGGCTACAAGAGTTTGAAGGATCCTAAGGGATCGAGATTACATTTGCTTCTTTATTACGAGGTTTTCACATTGATTGTATAATCAAAGTTATTGTAAATTGCAAACCGTACATTCGGATTTGAACAAGTTTTTCAGTAATGACTCATGTTGAACTGTTATCAGTTATGTCATTAAGTACTCGTTTTGGTATTTTATACCTTCTGGAGTAAGTTATGACGGGTTCTTCCGTCAAGTCATGTTATGTTCAAGTTCTTAAGTAGGTTTGCAACTCGGATTATATTGAGATGGTTAACATTATGTTAGCCTGCATTTTTGACAGGCTCAATTAAATGCAGTCAACGAGGTTTGACTTGCTAATTTCAAGAGGAAATGTGTTGATTTAGACAGTGAGAAGTTTTCCCAAGAAGGTTCGACGCAGTGCTTAACTTAGTGGAAATTGAAGAATTGAAGCCAATGGTTCGACAAGAAGAAAGTTAGTGATAGATCAGAAGTCAAGTGCTCGTTGTCGAAACAGCATAGGAGTTATTGTGGTCGAAGACATGGCAGTTACCATTTTTCAAATTCTATGTACAGTTAGTTAGTTATTGTGTTTCCCTCCTTGTATAAATAGTAGTTTTTCATAGGAAAAACGTGGTCACAAACTCACATACAAAATTCTGAAACTCAAACTTCCAACATCACAGAGAAAACGAGTCAGAGAACAATGTATGAACTTGTGCACCATTCTCTTTACAATTAATGCAATTTCACTTTTACTTTCTTAAGTTTTCTGCATTTTATTTGTTTTCTCTTCGCCTTCTACTCAGAATTCTCCCTTCTGGAGATAACTTCGACGGTTATCTTCATACTTTCAAGTTTAAACCGCAAGAACACTCATAATTTCTGGAAAAACTTTAACACAAATGTTCTAGGATTTTCTAGTTTATCCTGCAAACAACATTAATTTGTAACTAGCGGTGTTTACCGAAAAACACGGTAAACAAATTGGCACGCCCAGTGGGACATTTGTCCTAATTTTTAAAGTTTTTTCGTTGAAATCTTAAAACTTGTGATTTAATCTGTGCATCCGTTTGAGGAGTAGTAAACATCTGTCAAAGATGGGGCGCTCTAATGTAAACAGTACTTCTGCATCAAATGCACAAAGTTCACAAGAACAAGCGTCAGTTAGTGACGCTAACGCTACGAATGTCGTTGGAGTAACTGCTTCCATGCCTTCTTCGACAGTTATGGGCGTAACCGCTGAAACTGCTCCTGTAATTACTCCTGTGTCGATGATGACAACGGCAGCATTGACACAGACTAATGCGATGGCTTCTGTGCCACCAATATTAGGACCAACAAGTCCTTTAATGGCTAATCCAATGATTGGAAATATGCCATTTAATTTGCCTATGAACAGTAGGAGTTATCCATATGGCATGCCAATAGCCTTGATGGCAGGCCTTCAGACAAATTCGTCTACGTATGCAGACAATACAATTACAGGATTTACGCCTACACATAGTTCATCAGAGAACATTTTTAGTCGAAATGTTCAACCTTCATTGACCACATCATTTTTGCTGGCATTAAGGCAACAAATGGACGATAGTAATCATGATATGGTTAATATGTTAACACAACAAATTGGTACAGTGTTTAACCCTCTAATACAAAACACAAATAATAGTTACCAAATGTTAGCAACACAAATGGGAAGAATTGCTGATTTATTTGGCACTCCACCAGTGCATAACCAGCAAATTCCTCAAATTCAGAATGTTAGGCTTGTTGAAATCCCCATAGAAAGGCCCAACAATACAGTTCCCATCAATCAAGGGCAACAACTTGTTGTCGAAGAGCCTGTTCCTAATGTTGTGTTAGTCAATAGGAACCAAAATGCTGATGAAGTAAGTGGTTAGGCAAGTCCAACAAAATAATTTTGGAATCCAAAACAATTTGGCTAATCTTGTCGAAAACATTCTAGCCCAAAACGGTCTTAATTTAGGCCTATATAGGCTTAATTTTGTGTCACCTTTGTCGGATTATATATTGCAAACAGAATTGCCCAGGGGATGGAAAATCCCTAAGTTCACAAAATTCGCTGGGGAAACTAGCGAATCTACTGTCGAACACGTTGCCTGTTATTTAACTGAGGCTGGTGACATAGCACACAATGAGAATTTAAGAATGAAATACTTTCAAAATTCTCTAACTAAAAATGCTTTTACTTGGTTCACCACTTTACCTCCACATTCCATTTTTAATTGGAATCAGTTAGAAAAGGCTTTCCATGAGCAATTCTATATGGGCCAATGCAAGATTAGTCTTAAGGAAGTGGCTAGCGTTCGACGCAATATGGCGGAGTCTATTGATGACTATCTCAATAGATTTAGACTTCTCAAGGCAAGGTGCTTTACTCAAGTGCCTGAACACGAGTTAGTCGAAATGGCTGCTGGTGGCCTAGACTATTCTGTAAGAAAGAAATTAGATACTCTGCACTTAAGAGATATGGCACAATTGGCTGATAGAGTTCGACAGGTCGAAAGGCTTAGAGCTGAAAAGGTTAGGACTAGTAGGTTCAATAATAAAAAAGAAAAAGTCGCATATGTCGACACTAATGACAGCGACCAGGAATTCGACATATCGTATGAGGATGTCGAAGAAGAGGTTAATATTGCAGAATTAAAACCTGGGCCTCCTTATACATGTAAAGTGTTAAAGCCATCAGATGGGAAAAATCCTGTCGAGCCTAAAAATGATAAGTTTGTTACAAAAACTTACACCTTTGATGTTTCTAAATGTGACGAAATATTTGATCTTTTGGTTACTGATGGTCAAATTTTGGTGCCTAAAGGCCTGAAAATACCACCATTGGAACAAAGAAAGAAAAGGGGTTTTTGAAAATTCCATAACTTTTTAGTCCATAACACTTCTCGTGGTGTTGTTTTCAGGGATTTGGTCCAGAAAGCTCTCAATGAAGGTAGGCTGAAATTTGGTGACAAATCAAGCCCTCCAATGCAAATCGACACTGATGCTCTTCCAACAGCAGAGGCAATGTATGCTGAAGTCGACATCATGGTTGTCGAAGCCACTTGAATTGTTGCTGGAAATGATAATTTGATAAAAGATACTGAAGTTTCTAAGGCTAATGTCGAAATGGTCACTGAAGACCAATATGCTAAGAACATGAAAGTTGCTTACCCAAAAGAAGAAGAGGAATTAATTGATTTCCTTAATCGTTGCAAGATAAGCAACACATAAGTGATGCTATGTCCAAGATGCAGTTCTGTCTTTGACAAAGAGGCTGCAAAAAGCCTTGAAGGTTATCGACCTCAATTGAAAGGAAAATGGGTCGACAAAAGGCCAAAGTTCAGTTTCAACAAAAGAGGGATACCATACAATGTTGCTTCGACAAAGAATACTCAAAGAGCAACTTAAGACTTATTTTCCATCAACAAAAGAGGGAAAGAATACTGGATACTTACCCGTGAATTCTGGTGGGAAAAGTGTTAGGTATCAACCAAAACCCACAAAAATGGTCAAGGGCAGCACCAGTATTACTGGCCAAAACAAGGCACTTGAATCTAACGAGTTTGCCTATAACAACAATTACAAGGGGAAGAATCCCATGACTAGAACTCAATGGCGCAGACACCAACGCCAAAAGAAAGCTATTGGTGCAGGACAAGTAGAGAGTTCTAACAAAAAACAAGGTAAGCAAGTGGCTGTCGAAGTGGCTAGAAAGCCAGCTACTGAGAGGATATTTCCTCCACTCTCAGCAATCAAAGAAGGCTTTGACTTAGACGAAGAAATGGAGTCTGATTTTTCTGATTCTAGGTCGGAATTTGATGTCTTATGCAATGTGGTCTCAATTCTACCAATTGAGTACGATGTAGTTTCCGAAGTGAATGATGTCGAGGAAGATTTCGACGAAGAGACTACTTATAAACCAATTTGTTACTATGTGGTGAAGAATGGTTGTGTCGAGGAACAACATGCTGTATTTGAGAAACCAGATTGTGGAATGATGAACCATCTCAAACCTTTGTTCATTCAAGCTAAAGTGAACAACATAGGTATCAACAAGATCTTGGTCGACGTTGGTGCTGCTGTAAACTTGATGCCACAACATTTGTTGAGGAAAATTGGTAAATGTGATATTGATTTGAGGCCACACAGCGTGGTACTCACAAATTATGAAGGCAAAACTGGCCACTCACTTGGGGCCATTGAAGTCGAGTTAGCTGTGGGTAGCATCAAAAGATCAACGTTGTTTCTAGTAGTTCCTTCTAAGACTAACTACAACTTGTTGCTAGGAAGAGAGTGGATACATGGCGTGGGGGCAATACCATCAACTGTTCACCAAAGGCTCATTATTTGGAGAGAAGATGGTTTGGTTGAAAACATTGAAGGTGATCAGAGTTACTTCAAAGTAGAGGTAAATACTATCACTAAGAAAACTTTCGACAAACAATTGCGAACATTGCGCCATGTTCTTCTTCTGATCTTGGTTATGTATACCAAGATAATGTGTTTTCCTCAGTTACTCTTCACCCAAACTATGGATTTATTTGGGAGAGGGGGGTTATGGATGAGGATAATCACCCAAGAGGCTTTTGCAAGCCTACTGGGCGGGATGGACCATAAATAGTTTATTTATGTCTAAGCCCAATGCATGGGATAGAATTACGGCCTATGTGGCCGAAAACAAAGAAAAAGCGGCTTTGGAAGCCGAGTTACAACAACAAATGGTTGTTGAAGCCAGTGACAGTAATAGTAAGGAAGACTTGGTCGAAGACCAAAGGCTTGATTGTGTATATGATGATGAGCCTTTAGGTTTTGAATAGGATCCAATGGGTTCGACCAAGAAAATACAAGCACGAGATCCCTTGGGAGATGGCTCTGTAAAAAGGCCAACATATATTAGTGCAAAGATTGACAACGCTTTCAGGGTGCAAACTGTCGAACTTTTGAAGGAATTTAAAGACTGTTTTGCTTGGGACTACAATGAGATGCCAGGTTTGAGTTGAGAAGTAGTGGAATTGAAGCTGCCTATACGACCAAAAAAGAAGCCAGTGAAGTAGACACCAAGAAGATTTGCACCACAAATCCTGTCGAAGATCAAAGCAGAAATCGAAAGACTACTCAAGAGGAAGTTCATCAGAACTGCTAGGTATGTAGATTGGTTGCCAAATATAGTTCCTGTTATTAAGAAAAATGGAACTCTTAGAGTTTGCATAGATTTCAGGGATTTAAATAATGCTACACCCAAAGATCAATACCCTATGCCCGTGGCAGAAATGCTTGTTGATTCAGCAGCAGGCTTTGAATATTTAAGTACACTTGATGGTTATTCTGGTTATAACCAAATTTTTATTGCTAAAGATGTATCAAAAACAACATTTCAATGTCCAGGGGCATTAGGTGTTTATGAATGGGTGGTGATGCCTTTTGGCTTAAAAAATGCTGGTGCTACATACCAAAGAGCTATGAATTCTATGTTTCATGATTTTATAGAAAATTTTATGCAAGTGTACATAGATGACATAGTTGTTAAGTCTTCATCAGAAAGTGGTCATTTTGACCATCTTCGACAATCATTTGAAAGAATGAGAAAATATGGATTGAAAATGAATCCACTTAAATATGCCTTTTGTATACGTGCATGTGACTTTTTAGGATTTGTTGTGCACAAAAAAGGCATTGAAATAAATCAAAACAAGACAAAGGCAATAACTCTAGCGGTTTATTATGCATCATTAACTCGTAACCCTACTAAGCGACTACGTGAAACCTCAATAACATAGCATATATATATATATATATATATATATGCTCATATTGTCCGTAGTCCAATAAGATAACTACGTGCAATCCTCATTTACTTTATTTAGCATATCACCGAGAACCGTTTTCTATTCCCTGTGAACCCAATCCGCTTACCATAAACTGCGGGCAAACCTCAAAGGGGCCTAGGTTCATAGGGCTCATGACTTCCCCTCCCCTAGTACGCTAACTTCAACATTAGGGTCGTCACCCTAAACCTCAAATTATATAAATAAATATAATTTCACCCGCATTGGGCCGTCTCATGACATAACCTAACCTCAATTTATATAATTATATATAAACACCCGCGCTGGGCCGTCTCATAAACATTATAATATATATATATATATATCCTCAAAAGACATTTAGTCCGCTTTAACAATTAACATGACCTCACACGTGGTTACTAAATTCATTTACATAATTTAATGTAAATCACCTCAATCACATTCAACAAAATCGTTTCAATTACAATCAATATCCTAGCATCATTACCTTACATTCTTTAACATCAACCTCATGGGACACATAATCCAATTACCATAGCATAAAACTTACCTCAACCTCATGGGAACATACAATCCACTTATCATGACATAATATTAACCTCAAGTATACCCACGTGTTTTTCCACGAATTATGGTTTATTCATCAATACATAGGGTTGGAGAAGGGATTAGAATAGGTTTGGAATCAATTAGGAAGGGTTTGGACACATTTTAAAATCTGGGACAGAAAGATCAGCACGGGTCGTGCTAAAATCAGCACGGGTCGTGCTGACTTATCAGCATTTAAAATCTGTGACAGAAAGATCAGCACGGGTCGTGCCAAAATCAGCACGGGTCGTGTTGACTTATCAGCATTTCTAAAAATCCTGTTTTCGTGTGAAAATCCCATTCCGATCGATTCCGAAACTTATTCCAATCGATGCCCAAACATAACAACACATCGTTCAGCAACAACAATCATCATAAACATCATCAACCAATCCAAATAATCACATTATCTATCAATCGACCGTATAATTTCTCAAAGAAACGTAATTTTCGTAGAACGGTTTTGACTCGAAAACGCACGACTGAACACAAAACAGAACATGCAACAATATTTCGACACGAAATCCCTAAGCGAGTATAGAACTCACCTTTGGCGATGAAATCGCACACAACGACAACAACGAGGCTTTAACAATCGCACGGAACCGCACGAACAATCCCTGTAGTCGAATTTCTTGCTTCCGCGAACATCAAATCGATCCTGAATGAATCCCCAAACGTGCCCAGCTACTGAAGATTCCTCAAATGCATCTCAAATCACAATGTAATCCCCTTTTTACTCCGATCTAACCTCAACTTCTAGAACACGGCAACTAACTCCAAAGATCGGCTTGGCAGCATCTGTGAGCTGTTTTGCAACAAACATAACTAGTTCGATTCTTAACCAAAACCTTTCAAACCAGTGCCTAATGTGTAGATAAGTTTTTCTACTTTCATATGGTTCAGATCCCACACTGATATGATGAGTATTCAGGGAGTTATGGCTAAAACATTGTGACAGATTCAAAATCGTTACTGTTACAAAAGTGAAACTTGTAACTGAATTTTCTCCCTCAATACTCAGTCAAACCAGGTGATTCTTGTGCCTAACCTGGAGGATTTTATGTCTAGTTTCTAAAAAAATAAAAATTACATTCAACGGATGACATTGGAGGGAGTTACGGAGGATTTACCATACGTGGTCAAAACTGTTCCTTGAGCAGAAATTGTTGTGAGCTTATGTCTTCAAATTACAACCACCATGAGCCACGAAATTGAGCTCTTATGTACAGACCATGATTTCGATGTTCAACTCAGCAACTAAAACTCTTCCTCTTGCTACTCCAATGCACAATGTGGCTACCCTAAAACTCTATTCTTGCTCTAAATATAACATGCAAGGCTTTGGGACTCCATTTCTAGCATTTTGAGCTTGGAGGTTCATCAATGGTGTTTGGAGACGGAGGAAGGGATAGGTAACAAAATCAATATCAGTAGAAAGAGGATAAAAGGTTGATCACAATGGTACCAAGAAGTCACACATGCATCATGCTTTGGCCTCTCTTCTACTCTTCTCCCTCCCTCTCGAGTTCTCCCTCTCCTTCTCTCAAACTCTCCTTTCTTTTCTCAATTCTGGGCATTCAGCATGGTTGTGTGTGGTTCAGGTGTGAGTGTGTTGTGTTTAATGAGCTGAGGGTCTTTAGTGGGTGGAAATGACCAATTTGCCCTTAATTCATTTTATCACTTTAGCTTAATTCTAATCATCTACTAATTTAATACCTCTCCCTCTAAATTCTTGGTTATGGTTCCATGGAAGTAAATGATTTAATGACTCAACTGTCGTGTCTTATAGAGAAAAGGACCAAAATACCCCTGTCCTCTAATTCTCATCTAAATTCATTCTAATCCATCAAGCACTCAACAATCCATATAACTTAGCCATTTAAATACCATTTCCATAATCCTGGCATGCTTAGAACTCGATCCATTATTTCATCAAATAAGACATCTTAAACATAAGGCAAAATGACGATTTTACCCTTGTGCTCTAATACCCATAATAATTCACACAATTCGGATAAAATTGTATGTAATTTATATGATTGAGCAATTTAAATATTGCTTTCACAACTTAGCCATATCCGAGACTCGATTTATCATTTAATCGAATAATAAATTGTGAGTTAATTGCATAAACCGGAATTAACGAAACTAGGGATGTTACAATCACCCCAACTTCAAAGATTTGTCCTCAAAATCGTCCCATTTACTCAATGGCCACCATCCTAAAGCTTCATCTATCTTCATGCCTCTTCACAAGTCAAACTCTAACTCCTCTTCTTAAGCACTTAATGGGATTCACCCCAACTTGGATTGACCATAGTCAATTCTATCTCCGCATATTAACGATCTAAGGAAATCATGATCACATCAAAGAGTTTAAGAAAAGAAGCAAGATATATTTTTAAAAGTGGTTTCGCTCTTTAGTGCAATCAAGTTTCCATCCATACCTCAAGTAGTCTCACTAGGGTTAGAGTGACTTAGGTCAAGTTAGGGAAAAGATTGGGATAGAATTGGTATTGTACGAAAAACGGAAAAACGTGTCGTTTCAAAATTTTCCAAATATTCTGTTTTGCGTCAAATTACGTTATTCCGTTTACTCTGGACTTGTTCCCAATCAATCCTTAACTTAATTTAAGTCAACAACAACACCTTTTAAAAGATGACTCGACATACTAATCGCAATCCAACAAAGTAACTCAATCATTGATTCATGTTCAAATCA
Organism: Astragalus membranaceus; assembly: GCA_039519185.1. Lineage (NCBI taxonomy): Eukaryota > Viridiplantae > Streptophyta > Magnoliopsida > Fabales > Fabaceae > Astragalus > Astragalus membranaceus. The sequence continues at coordinate 96,393,564 of CM076846.1, read as the reverse complement.
ATATCTTACACACACAATGCACACAAAGCATGTAACCTAGCGTCATATCTTATGACCATCTCGGATTCGTTCAATCAAGCTACATCACCAATAATACCCGCATTGGGCCGTCTCTTGAACTCGATATAATTTATATATCTATATACCTCAAATTTAATCGATGAGGGTAATATCCGAGACTCGATTTATCATTTAATCGAATAATAAATCGTGAGTTAATTTCGTAAACCGGAATTAACGAAACTAGGGAAGTTACATTGGACAGTCTAATATATCAACTATTGCTTTTCAACTAACAACGGAGATAGACTCCATTGTTCTTTCTCTGGCTTAGTCATCTTAGCATTGGTTTCTACTCGGTTTCTTTTCTCTGTTGTACTCGGTTTATTTTAATTGTGGCAAATTTATTAAACTTATGTTTCTTTGTTGTTTTCATTAGTTTTTTTTATGTTTTTTATTACTTTGCAAATATTTAGGTTCATAACTAATTAGTCAATAAACAAATTTTCTTTATATATCTCACTACTGTTCCATTAAATAATTTGGTTCAATCAATCATAAAATTCCTCAAGATACAACCTTAACACACAACATGTTCAAATGTCACTTTAAGATACATTTCAAAAAGTCCTTTTAATTTATTTGCATTTTTTCAAAGCTTCTTTCATATTGTAATCTAAACGACAAATTTTGGTATCTCAATAATTTTGTGTTAACTAGAACATTGGCCCCGTGCATTGCACGGGTCAAAACGCTAGTAATCATAAATCATACTAATGCTCTTTTTTAATAGGACAAAATAACCTTTCCCACATCAAATATCACTATCACCACTTTTGTTGTGCCCAAAATTTTAATGTAAATCATTCACTTCTAGGAATGAAGTTCACTTTACCATATATGTTTTTATTCTTATTTTCCTTTTAAGAAAATACTAAGAATAGATCTAATAAATTACATTCACAATCTAAATGTCTAGTTCTTCAAGAACTAACCACAAAACTTCTGTAAATGATTATCAAAGAAAATCATATTTTATGATCATACACTACAAAAAAATTGCCCATTAGCGACGGAAATTAGCGACGGACTAATGGTCCCTCGCAAAAATTGGGATTAGCGACGAAATTTGCCAGGGAATAGGGGCTGTCGTATTTTTGAGAATTAGCGACGGCATTTAAGACATTAGCGAGGGAATTTCCGTCGCTAATGGCAAAAGTAAAAATATTTGCGAGGGAATGTCAGTTCCGTCGCTAATTTTTTTACTTTTCAGATGATGGGACTAAGTTGCAGGGGCTGGTAAGTGCACAGGAATTAGCGAGGGACAGTTCCCTTGCTAATTCCCTCGCTAAATTTAACTTTTCAGATGATGGGACAGTTCCCTCGCTAATTCCTTCGCAATTTTTTTTTCTTTTTTTCCTTAAATCCGTTTACACTCTTCTTTCTCACTCACTCACTCACTCTTCACCCTTCCTCTTCCCTTCCTCTTCCTCTACTCTCCACCACCACACAACCACCACCACCACCACCATCATCACCACCTCCTCTCACACTCTACTCTCTCTTCACTCTTCCAACACCACCACCACCACATACCTCCTACCACTCTCACACACTCTCTCTTACTCTTCACCACCACCATCCCACCACCACCACTCTCACTCTTCTCTCTCTCTCTCTGTCTCTCTCTCTCTTTCTCTCTCTCTCTCTTTCTCCCTTACTCTTCTTCTCTCTCTACTCTAAACCACCCATCACCACCACCACCACGCCACCACCACCACCACCCCACCACCACCACACCACCACCACACATCACCACAAAATTAATATAATATAATATTCATTAATTAATAATAAATATATAAAAAAAATAAGCCATTTAGCACCGGACACGTGTCATTTTTTTGAAAAACTGCAGTCATTAGCGAGGGAAGTATCCCTCGCTAATTCCTGCACATTTACCAACCCCTGCAACTGAGTCCCATCACCTGAAAAGTTGCAGTCATTAGCGAGGGAATTAGCGACGGAAAATTCCCTCGCAAATTAGCGAGGGATTCAAACTCCCTCGCTAATCCCAGTTGCGAGGAGGGAATTAGCGACGGAACCAGTCCGTACCTAATTCCCTCGCAAATGACCATTAGCGACGGATTTAGGTCAATTTGCGAGGGAAATTTCCCTCGCTAATGACCAGTTTTTTTGTAGTGATATGTTCTTCAAGAACTATAAAAAACCATGCTTTAAGCAATCCTACAAGGGAATAAAGTTCTGACCATTATGTAGTTTATTCACATTTTAATCAATCAAAAGTCATTTGTTCAATCACAATTGAGACAGAATTTCAACATTCTAAAAATATTTTCTCACTTTTGCTACTACAAGAGCATATTCGAGTAGGATAAAGAAATATATTTTCCTTTGTTTCAAGTTAAACTAAGATCAGATAGATATTTTAGATTACAATCATGGTCTAAAGGTTTAGTTCTTCAAGAACTTGACCATAAATCTTTGATTAGTGATGATCAAGAAAAATCATACTTCCTAAGTATCTGCTCTTCAAGAATTATACCACGAGTTTATACGATTACCATCATTCTTTGGGCAGTCCTCTAGGGATGGTTGAATACTAAAAAAAATTTAAATTCTTCAGGAACTATATCACAAATTTTCACACTTTGAGCAATATCCTATAGAATGCTTCAATATTCGGTTATTTGTGCAATCCTTCTGGGATGCTTAAATGACGAATTCTTCTGGAATTCATCTTGAATATAGACAAATACGATATGCTTCAATATTAAGTTCTTTGTGCAATCCTTCTATGATGCTTGAATGATGGATTCTTCTGAAATTCATCAAGAATAGAAAACATGATAATCGTGGCCGCTAAATAAGATTCTCAAAAAATTTCCATAAAAAAAATATTAACATGATAAAATAAAAGCTATGAGGAAGAACATCATAACATAATAATAAGTTAGATTAATATAAATAGAGTAAAAAAACATACATTGCAAATTAGCCTCCAAGTTGATTAAGCTATCATTTTGGTAGAGACTCGTGCTGATAACGTGTTATGAAAATAACCAAAACTTGAGTAAGAACAAATATGAGAAATCATATAGAGATAAAAGAAGAGAGAAGAAGATAATGAAAGAAGAGAACTCTTGTATTATATTTTTCAAAGTGTTACATTACACTAAGGAGTGAGTCCTATTTATAGGGTACAATTTGGAAAGTGAATGATCAATAATAAAAAGCCACTAACCATTCAATCATATAAAGGGACTTAGTGGAATGTGGGAGCCTGATGGTGGACATCCGCTAAATATATTATTCATAACAAGAAACATAAAGTAACACTTTATTTTTTAGCTCGAATCCCTCGCTTGTTCGCTTCACATAGGCTGCACAAGCGCTTTTTACGAACCAAACTCGCTAAAAATTCTCAAATAAAAAATTGAGTGAAGTAACAATTTGGCTCTTTATCATTTTATACAAGTCAAATTTTAATTAACTTAATTGATTACAACATTGTCCTACTTGTTGTTTTTACCTCCTTTTATTATGTGTTTGTTTTAATAGAAGCATAATAATATTAAAAAAAACATATTAGCGTCAGAAAGAAAGAATACAACAGAAAACTGACAAGAGATGTCAATTGGGTTCGCATCACTACGTTATAAACATGCAACCCCAAACAAAGTAACCAACAAGCAACTTTCTTATGAGTAAAATGACCACATTTTTGTAACATTATTAATGTTCCCCTTATAAAAGCCACCCCCACCAGCATGTTTTAGCATAGCAGCAACATCAATTCTTAAGAAATACAATAGTTATATAGGCAATAACAAACTCAACAATGACATTTAAATCACCAATCTCAATCATATTCTTCTGCTTACTCTTGCTAGCACTACCAAACATTTCCAATGCTGGCAAAATTGCAATCTACTGGGGCCAAAACGGAAACGAGGGCACATTAGCCGAGGCATGCGCAACAGGAAATTACGATTATGTAGTCATAGCATTCCTACCAACATTTGGTGATGGCCAAACACCAATGATCAATCTAGCTGGTCATTGTGATCCATACAGTAATGGTTGTACAAACTTAACTTCAGACATAAAGTCATGTCAAGCAAAAGGAATTAAGGTGTTATTATCAATTGGAGGAGGTGCAGGAAGCTATTCAATTGCATCAACTCAAGATGCAAAAAGTGTAGCAACTTATCTTTGGAATAACTTCTTAGGTGGAAAGTCTTCATCTCGTCCTCTTGGTTCAGCTGTTCTTGATGGAATTGACTTTGATATTGAAGGTGGATCAAATCAACATTGGGGTGATCTTGCAAAGTTTCTTAAAGGGTATAATGGGAAGAAAGTTTATATAACTGCAGCTCCTCAATGTCCTTTTCCTGATGCTTGGATTGGAAATGCTCTTACAACTGGACTTTTTGATTATGTTTGGGTGCAATTTTATAATAACCCTCCTTGTCAATATAATGTTGGGGAAATTAGTAACCTTGAAGATGCATGGAACCAGTGGACATTAAGTGTTCCTGTTAAGAAGGTATTCTTGGGGTTACCAGCTTCACAAGAAGCTGCAGGAAGTGGTTTTATTTCTGCAGCTAATCTTACTTCTATTGTGCTTCCAGCTATTAAAGGTTCTGCTAAATATGGTGGGGTTATGTTGTGGTCTAGGTATTATGATGTTCAGAGTGGTTATAGCTCATCCATCCAGAGCCATGTGTAAAATTAAAATATAAACTCTTGTAGTATGTATGTATATGTAATATGTAATATTTATCTGTGTCTTGGTGTATGTTTGAATATTTAAGCATGTAATATGATGATGTCATTGATGTGTTAATAAAATCAACTATGGATTTCTTGATTTAAAAGAATGTTATCTAATTTTGTTTCCAATTTTTATTATTAACACCAAAAATCTGCTAAGTTGTTGGCCGAGGAGGGACTTTATTCGAGGCACACAAGCTTGGCCGAGTGGATATGAGTCGAGACACTCATATATGGAGCAATAAGGGAGGCACGAGGCCTATTCGACCTGATTCACCCTATTTTCCTAAGTTTTCATATTATTTAGACTAAATTACAACAGAGGTCCTTTAAGTTATTTAATTGTAACAAGTTTGTCCTTTAAGATTTTTCGTACCACTTAGGTCCTTTAAGTTATTTAATTGTAACAAGTTGGTTCTTTAAGTTTTTTAGTACCACTTAGATCCTTTAAGTTATTTAATAGAACAAGTTGGTCCCATGGTGGTAGTTTTAGTGGAATACGGTTGAGAAATCAGAGAAGTTATGCATGCCAAGAGGGCAAGAAATAGCTAAAAGCAGATGAATTTAGCAGAAAAGCCTAGATTAGTGAACTTTAAGATAATTAAGCTGAGCATAGCGACTTGGTTAAGGGAAAGCTTGGCTAGAATATACCTCAGCTAAGGAATTAGTGGCCGAGGGTAAAATGGAGTGCATGGCTGAGGACATTTTGGCCGAGGTTAGGGACTTGCGTGGAAAGCAAGTACTCAATGTAAGTAGACACTTTGGAACGCTGGAGCGGTTGAAGAAAACGTGGAGAAGCGCTGAAGAAATAGGAGCGAAGATATTTTACCCAACTAACTATGCTAGCGGATATTGTGGAACGGCTCTCCTAGATTTTAGGGCGTGTGTGTGTTATTGTACGTTGATCCACTACAAGAATAAGCCCCGTTTCCTACGAAACTTTCCGACGAACTCCTATCCGTCGCAATTTCCGACGGATTTCCGACGAAAAAGTCGACGCAAATGTTCAGCAAAAGAGGCGCTAAAATTTCTGCTTACGTTTGCGACGAAGTTGTTTTCCGTTGCAAATTTCCGACGGATATTTTCGTCGGAAACCTCTAAAAGTCCGTCGCAAAGTAGTAGATCCCAAATTAAACCCACGAACCCTCTCATTTCACGCATTCCACTCTACTTCTTCTCTCTCAGTCGCCCTCCCTCTCGTCTTTCACCCTCTCATTTCACCCTCCCTCTCGTCTTTCACCCTTTTGCTGTTGATTTTTGCTTCTATTAATCTTTTTTGGTATATTGTTGTCATTTTGTACTTGCTATGCTTCTTTCAGGCAATCAGTTCTTCAATGCTACTTTGCAACGAGAAGATGGCACTGTTTTTGTTGAGGAAATGAAAAAACTATACGAGAAAAGGTAATGTTTGATTTTTTTTTAATTGTTTCTTTTCAGACACAGGGTTTCTTTATTTTTTTGTTTTAGGGTTCTCCCCTTAGGTTTCCTCCCTCCATAGTCACTCTGTTTTAGCAATTATTTCTTTTCTGATTTCTATTTAGGAACTGAGTCAAAGCTAATTTCCATGGTTTTCCATTGTTGTGAAGGAAAGGGGTTTGAAAGTTTACTTTACTGGATGGGGACCATGGCTCCATTATCAATACAGCCACTTGGGTTTTTATCACGCCTCAGCCGTGGGCATGTTTTGTTCTATTTAATTTAATTTTGTTGATAGTTTATAATTTATTGATTTGTGCTTATGTCTTATCTACAATGATATCATGTCTTTATCTGCTCATGCACTTTTTAATTAGACACTTGCTGCCCGTGGTTTTTCAGTTTTTGGATTGCAGGAAGTGAGAATATTGTTGCTGCTCAATTGTCTGTTTTTGATTTTTTAGTTTTGATGGCCTGTTTTTTCAAATTTCTCCCCTTCACTCTGTCTTCATACCACCTATTTGTAACATGATTTGGTTTTCCAATGCTGATTGAATTTGCAGTAAAAAAATACTGGTGTAGTTTACCACTGAGTAAATTCAAAGTTATCCCAAATTTGGAAGAAACATATTTTGGTAGAACTTAGGATTTGAGTTTATAGGTAAATAAATACTATTTCATTGTACATCAAACTATTCTTGGACATGTGGTTATACATTTAGTTTTCTTTTCACTATCGTAACTTATCCAACATGGTTATCTGAGTGAGGTCTGGCCATTTAGATTGATTCCAACATGGTTTTTTTCATCACCTAAGTAACAAATGGTATCTTCAGTAGCAAATGTGTTATATCTTCAGTAAATTCGTTGGTTGGTTATGTAATTTGATTACTCATGGTTGGTAAGTTTTGTAAATGTCTCTGTGTGATCCTATAAATCATGTTGCGTGCACATTTGATTTTCTTTAACTTGTATAACAACATATTTTGATTATTGACTTGTAAGTCATACTTTTCATATTTTGTACTCGTAGCTTTCTGATCTATATGTTCAATTCAGTTGCAATTAGTTGAAAAAGACATTGTATCCAAAGCATCATGCAATGTGATATATATATTGATGTATAACTCTGACTAGTTTTGAAAAAGACACTCAGAAGCTGAGACATACACAAATACACAGAGTGAGAGAGAATGGATTTCAGTGAGAGAGAATAGATGGTCATGCCCATAACTTAGTTGCAATTGGTTTCCAGCTTTGTTTTTATCCATGCCTTTTCTTTAGCCCATGGTGATGCTCTTGCTTCAACACAACACTCTCAATCCTTCAAGGTAACTAACTGCTTTGTGAATTCAGTATAATAGTAGCATGTGTGTATTAGTTTGCAGTGCCTTTTTGTGAATTAAGTATAATAATCTTGACCCTTGATTTCTTGATGTCAGAGAAATCTAAGAGATGTAGCTGCATTGTATGAATGCGAGTCATCTTTGGAAGCTGTTGAAGAATACCGAAGAGTCTCTGGATTAGAATCTATCAGCTCAACATGTTTCAAAGCTGCAAGAATCTCTACTGTAGTTTTTGATGATGGTCTAGAGTTAGAGAAAAAGCTTGATACAGATTGGCACAAGACTTTTACACCCCGTATTGGTAGACTCGTAAGGGTTGAAAGGCTAGCCGAGAAAATCCTTAATGAAATGAGATACCTATACACATTCACTTCTATTTTCAAATGGTTTAATTGTGATATTTAGGTTATCTTATATGTACATTTAATGCTTCCTGAAGGGTTTGCCAGATGGATTTTCTTGGACCCTGGATTCATTCACTAGTGCATTTCTCTCCAAGTTGGAATCATATCCTTTATATGTTTCTCTCTTTCTCTCTCTCTCTCTCTCTCTCTAAATACAGACACAAAAAATTGTTGAATGTTTTAGTTGGATTCCTTAACTATACTGTTACAGTTGCTGGTGAGGTGGTTGGCTTGAAAAGTGTGGCGGCATACTACACTGGATTAGAATATTAATGTGACTAAAGAGGATGCTGAGGAGGGTCTGAAACAGGTGTTAGCCGGTGAGTAGAGATTACAAATTGGTTTTACTATGATCTGTGTTTCATTTCAGGATATTATATATGTATTCATACTCATCATTTATACTTCAGTTTGGAAGCCTGTCTTGTTAGCAAACAAAAATCTGGTTGACTATGTCTTCTTGAAAAGTTTCGAATTTGCTCAACCCCATGACTTGCCAATGCAGATACACACAGGGTAATGGAGGTTTGAATTTGAGACTGTCCAACCCCAATCCTCTTTATCTCCACAATGTTCTTGAGGACAAGAGATTTGCAAAGTGTAGGGTTGTTCTTTTACATACATTATATCCATTCTCAAAGGAAGCATCATATATATATATATATATATATATATATATATATATATATATATATATATATATATATATATATATATATATATATATATATATATATATATGGCATCAGTGTACTCCCAGGAAAACATTTCAAAACTCAGTGACTTGTATTGTTATATTTGAATTTGAATTATATGTTGATTGGCAAGTAACTCAATCTTCTCCTACAGGTTTATCTTGATTTTGGGTTGGCAATTCCAAAGCTAAGTGTACATGGGATGATTTCTTCAGTGAAAGAACTTCTAGAGCAGGCTCCCTTAAATAAGGTGACAAGATAAGCAGCAATTTGAAAAATCGTTCATTGGGAATAGAAATTTTCAGATAGTTTACTAGTATACTAAAACAAATGAAGTTTTTTTTTTCTAAAGGTGTTATATCTTCTATATTAGAACTAGATTCTGAGTAACCAAAGGAAAGATATACATTGTGACCGTGGCATTTTAATGTCTACTAAGAGTAAACTTTGCATTGCAGGTGATGTTCAGTACTGATGCCTATGCGTTTCCTGAACTCTTCTACTTAGGTTGGTTAACAACGTTAATTTTGGCACCTAAATTTGAAGATTATACTGAAGTGCTTTTTTTGTTGTTGTTGTCTCGTTTCTCATGCTCTTCCTTTCTTGAATTGAAAATATACGTTTAATGAGTGCAAATGATAGTGGTTAAAATTATGAGATTTGCTTTCACAGGTGCAAAGAATGCTCGTGAAGTTGTTTTCTCAGTTCTACGCGATTCATGCATCGATGGTGATCTCTTGATTCCTGAGGCAGTCGAAGCCGCAAAAGACCTCTTTGCACGAAATTCACTCAATTTCTATAAGTTTACCAACTAACAAGGCTGTATATCAGTCAATATATATTGTTGTTTTTCTATTATAAAAAATTTCTATTTTTTGTTATTGCCTTGACTTTACCTCAAGCTTGTTTCTGCTGTTTCATTATTCATATATATATATATATATATATATATATATATATATATATATATATATATATATATATATATATATATCTATCTTTTGTAGCTTCAAATAGGATTTTTTTCACTAGATGTACAATTTAGAATTTTCCATGACTTGTTGGAAGACTTAATATTGGTTTTATCATAATAAGGTAGAAGATGATGACTCTTATACAATGTATTCAGATCAATATACTTTTCACATTGTATTTAGTTATGTACTTTTTTTAATTATGGTATTTTATTGTGAAGTTAATATGTATAGATATCACTATTTTTTTGTGAAGTTAATATCCACAAAGTTGTATATATACTTACATAGGAGAGGAAAATACAGTGACATTTACATATCCACAAAGTTGTATATATAGCTTTAGAATTTAGAATTTGATATATAATTTAAATTTTTTTTTAATTTTTTTTAAAATTTCCGACGGATTTGCGACGAAAATGTGTCAGAGTTTGTGACGACTTTGCCACGGATATTTGCGACGGGTTTCCGACGGAGACATTTGCGACGAAAAAATCCGTCGGAAAAAAATTTGTGACGAGCGATTTTGCGACGACTTTTTGTCCGTCGGAAAGTTCGTCGGAAACGTCAATTTCCGACGAAAATTGATGCGTTTGCGACGAAAATTGCCGTCGGAAATCGTCGATTTTCTTGTAGTGATCTTACAGCATCCACATCCATGATCTCCACCCAATTGCTTAAATGGGTACCACACTTCCACATCATTTTAAAGCAACTTATCTCTTTTTTACTCCAACGTTGGACTTCTTAAGAACTACCAATAGGTCCCTCAATTTATCTCACTTCTATATTTTTTTATTCACATATAATTGTTTTCAATATAAATTATTAATTAATATATTTATTTAAAATGGAAAACACCTAATTTATTTAATTTACGTTTCTCACTCACCTCTATTTTTTACTATTCTCCTGCATCTCCACTCACAAGCCATTTGTTTACTCTGTACTCTTCTGGTCATACCCACAACTCATTCACCTCACTACATCTCTATCACCTACGCCCCTCGTTGTCTCATCTCCAGATCTGCTCATCTCTAGAGATTTCTACCTCGTCATCAACGTGTTGAATACGGTTTCTTCCTCAGCCTTCTCACGCATCTCTCTCAGATCTAGCATCTAGGTCGGATCTGGCCCTTTGATTGTCTCTCCCACTATGTTCTCCATGAAAGGGAAATGCATGTGTAACACTATTGTTTAAAAACTCTATTATTTCCCCTCTTTCTCAATTTCTGCTTAATTTTTGAATTTTTTTGTTTATATGAAATGGATATATTCTCTTCTTGGCTCTTTTATTTTTCTGTAATTATTTGAGTTTTATATAATGGAAATTGTCATGGAATTTTTTCCTAGTCTTCCTTGGTCTGTAGTGATTATTTTATCAGTTGTTTCCTTCTCATGGCATTTTTCCATTAAAATAGTCTCCTCAAAACAAATATCAGAACAGTGGATAGAATGATTTTCAAAATAGCTTTTCAAGGTAAGAGATAGTGTTTGAAAAGCTTATCTTAAGTGTGAAATACTTAAGAAAGATACCATAGATTTAACACTTTGAAAACACTTGTGAACGGTTGTAAAACAATGTTTAAGAAAAATTGTGAGTAGTTGAGAAGGGTCAGAAGACAGGCCTTCTCAGTTTTCTATAACCTTCATTAAATAGAAAGTTTTAAGAACAGTTAAATAACAACTTAACAAAAGCAGTAAATAACACAGTGATGTATAGTGGGTCACCCAAAACCCGGGGCTACTTCTAGTCCTCACACCTAGTGAGTATTTCCACTATTTCCCAAATAGTTACAACTTTACAACCAGCCTAGGCTTAAAGTTCTTGTGGTAGTTTTCTTAACACAACTTTACCTACTATTTCACACCTAATACAATTCCCAACTAGTTACAACTATATAGCAAGCCTAGGTTTAAAGTTCTTGTGGTAGTTTTCTTAACACAGCTCTACCTACTATTTCACACCTAATACAATCCTTCTGATCTATTAGGCAGCATCTAAGACGCTTCTCACTACCTATAGCAACATATACTACTTCAGAAGGATCTGCATGTTTTACAGTATAGTGTATGAGTGTTTGTGGGATTACAAGATCTTGGTTGGTGAAGAGGTAGGTTCAATGGAATCCTAAACACAAGCTAAAAGTACATACTCAAATAAAATCAATCCTTAAATTTATAATGTAGCTAAGAATATGGTTGAGAGAAGGCTTAACACTTTGAGAAGGTTGGAAGTTTTGACTCAATGCGCTCTCCCACACTTCCAGTAATGATCCTATTAGTCTCTTATAGACAAGTATTTGTGTATTAACCATTGGTCCAAGAATTAGAGTCCTTGGTAAAAGAATATAACCTTTGGAGCCTTTTTTTAGAGAAGGACAACATCTTTTCTGCAATTCTACAGAAAATAGTTAGTTTACAGTTTTATTCACCCTTCTCTTCTTTGAGGCTCCTCATCTTTGATGCTTCTCAAGTTGATGCTTCTCATGTTGATGCTTCTCAACATGACTCTTTTCAACTTGACTCTTCTTATCATGACTCTTCTAATCCTTACCCTTTTTGTCATAGTGATTCGCAACTTGACTGTGACTCTTTTCACTTGACTCTTCTCTTCACTCTTCTCATGTCGACTCTTCTCTTCGTTGTTCTCTTGTTGACTCTTCTTCTCATTACTCTTCTCATTACTCTTCTCATGTTGACCCTTCTCATGATGACTCTTCTCATCATGACTCTTCTCAATTTATCCAAGGGTGTTTTACTTTGTTTAGTTTTGTCAATATTCTTAATCTTGTCATTGTTTCAAGTCTTCTCATTTATGATGCTTCTTTAAAGCAGGTTATCTTCTAGAGAATTTGCGAACAGATATTTTCTTAATATGCAGTCCAAAAGAACCATTAGATACATATGAAATCAGAGAACTTAAGCTTCTCTTCACAAAATTTGTTAACCATCAAAACTATAATGGGATTTTTACCCAATGTCCGTGGACACTTCAGAACGGCTCATTGTATGTGGACACTTAGGAACGCTGGAGCGGTTAAAGAAAACGTGGAGAAATAGGAGCAAAGATATTTTACCCAACTAACTATGCTAGTGGATATTGTGGAACGGCTCTCCTAGAGTTTAGGGCGTGTGTGTGTTATTGTCCGTTGATCTTAGAGCATCCACATCCATGATCTCCACCCAATTGCTTAAGTGGGTCCCACCACTTGCACATCATTTTAAAGCGACTTATCTCTTTTTTACTCCAACGTTGAACTTCTTAAGAACTACAAATAGGTCCCACAATTTATCTCACTTCTATACTTTTTTATTCACATATAATTGTTTTCAATATAAATTATTAATTAATATATTTATTTGAAATGAAAAACATCTAATTTATTTAATTTGCGTTTCTCACTCACCTCTATTTTCTACTATTCTCATGCATCTCCACCCTGACCCACAACCCATTTCCTTACTCTGTACTCTTCTGGTCATACCCCCAACTCATTCACCTCACTACATCTCTATCACCTCCGCCCTCATTGTCTCATCTCTAGATCTGCTCATCTCTAGAGATTTCTACCTCGTCATCAACGTGTTGAATATGGTTTCTTCCTCACCCTTCTCATTCCTCTCTCTCAGATCTAGCATCTAGGTCGGATCTGGCCCTTTGATTGTCTCGCCTGTAACACCCTAAATATTTAATTAATTTATTTAATTAAGTATTTAGGAATTTAATTTAATTAATTGGATATAATTTAATTATTAGAAATTATATTAAAATGGTGCAGGTGGTATTAGGAGATGAAGGCGCCAATGTCATATGCGAAGGGGGCAAGTCAATTGAGGTTAGGGTTTGTGTTGGCATTTTACGAAATTGAGGAGAGAGAAAGGAGAAGAGAAGAGCGACGTAGGGGAGGAGAAGAAGAGAGGAAGGTCGCGAAAGTCCAAGGAGCCAAGGGACGTGATTTTGTTGCTGAGGTTCTGGTGGTGACGGTCTCTAGGACTTCTACTCTTCGAATTCGAGGTAAGGGGAGTTCTATCAATTTTTATAATAATTCGTATGATAGGTTTTAAGTAGGAATAGCTTAGATCTAATCCATGAGTATGATTTATGCGTGATTACATGTTGTGATTGCGATAAGCATGTTGTTTGATGAATTCGTTGCTCAAAGATCCGTTGTTAGTGTTTGGGGCGCCTAGGGCGCCATGTTTGTGCTTGGGATGTTGTTGAATTTTGATGGTTGGTGTATGATTTATGATGATTTCAATATGTGTCCATGATTATTGTAATTGGTGTTGTAATTGATCATGTAACAATTTGAAAAAAAAATATATGTGCTGAATTTGTGCTGAAATTGTGTTGCTGAAAGTGTGTGGGCGCTGGGCGCCCATGGGCGCTGTGCGCCGTGTTGCTGTGCGTGTGTGTTGCGCTGGGCACTGGGCGCCAGTGTGTGTGCGTGTGTGTTGCACTGGGCGCTGGGCGCCAGGCGCTGGGCGCCAGTGTGTGTGCGTGTGTGTTGCGCTGGGCGCCAGGCCCTGGGCGCTGGGCGCCAGTGCGTGTGTGTTTCGTGTTGCTGGGCACTGGGCGCCAGGTGCCAGGCGCTGGGCGCCCAAGACGCCGGGTGCCCAAGGCGCCATTTTTCAGGATGTTCCCAATTTTTTTATGAAAACTGTTTTCGCTATATCTTTTGACTCGGGCATCCGTTTTGAACGTTTCAAAAAGTGTTGGGAAGCTTTTTCAGTTGTCTATCTGTGTGTCCCATTTTTAAAAATAAAAACTTATAATTTCTGAAGGTTGCTGGGCGCCCAAGTGGCTGTTCCCGGTGGTCATTGCTGTGACATTGAAAAATCGTTTTGGTGTCTTTAAAAATCCCCTTTTGTGTATAACCAGTGGTTTTAACGTTTTAGTGTCAAAAGTGATGATTTTGACGATGATGCCCTTAGTGGCTAGTTAAATGACCTTTTTGCCCTTAGTGGCCAGTGTTGTTGATATTGATGTGTAAAAGACGATGATGCCCTTAGTGGCTAGTTAAATGACCTTTTTGCCCTTAGTGGCCAATGTTGTTGATAATGACGTGTAAATGACGATGATGCCCTTGGTGGCTAGTAAATGAAGTTTTTGCCCTCAGTGGCTATTGTTTGAGTTGATGATGTTTTTGAATAAGTGACGATGAAAATAAGTGACGTTGAGGCCCAAAAGGCTAAGTGATGATAAGGCCCAAAAGGCTAAGTGACGCTGTTGTGTGTAAATTGTGAATTGACAGGTGCTGTGCCTCTTATTTGGCAAATTGGTAAGTGATGGGTCACATAGTTGACCGTGATTGTGTGTTTGTGCGTGGTGCATGTCATAGTGTGTCATGCCTCCCATATGCATAAACCCAGTGACGTTTTGAGGCCCAAAAGGCTAAGTGACGATGAGGCCATAAAGGCTAAGCGACGTTTGTGAAAAGGTACCTCATGCATATGCCCGCGAGTGGGTTCCATTTCATATGCCTACATGACATAGTTATGAGTTATTGTAGTGATGTAATTGATGATTGTGATGTGATTATTTTAGAGCTGTGACTTGACTTATTGCTTATCATGTGATTTATTATATGGATTGAATTGGACTCACCCTTCTGTTTGAATGTTACCCCTATGCGGTAACGTGCAGGTGATCACGAGTGAAGGACTAGGTACCTTCACTACTTCGAGTCGAGTCGTCACGCTCTGATACGTAGCACTCAGGGGGGGATGAACTTGATGTTTATGAATGATTTCGGTTGTTATGTCTTTGTTGACGATTCTATTTTTTATTTTGTTATTCCACTGCATAGTTGTTTTCTTTGTCATTAAGTTTTAATTGCGATGATAACCGTGGTTTGAGGCTCTCCTTTTAGTGACGTGCTACGTGATGCATAATTATTGTGTTTGAGCTGTTTTATTGAGAAGCGTTGTTTTATTGAAGTATGTGTAACATTCCTCATGCGAAATAAATTTTGAAAACTCTGATATTTTTCCAATTAAATTAACGGGTAGAAAAGGGGTGTTACATCGCCCACTATGTTCTCCATGAAAGGGAAATGCATGTGTAACACAATTGTTTAAAAATTCTCTCTATTATTTCCCCTCTTTCTCAGTTTCTGCTTAATTTTTGAATTTTTTTGTTTATATGAAATGGATATAATCCCTTCTTGGCTCTTTTATATTTCTGTAATTATTTGAGTTTTATACAATGGAAACTGTCATGGAATTTTTTCCTAGTCTTCCATGGTCTGTAGTGATTATTTTATCAGTTGTTTCCTTCTCATGGCATTTTTCCATTTAAATAGTCTTATGAGCCGATAGCGTCAAGGCGGACCCGTTGCGACACGCTGGCAAAAAATACTTTTCGAACATGTTTTTTTAATGTAAACTCCGAGCTTCATTAATTGAAAATAGGTTCATTACAAATAATTGAAATGTTACACGTAGAATTTAAATTTGCTAAACTATCTAAACCCGACCAAGAGTGGTCACCAAGGTTTCTTGACAGACCCACAAGTTTGTGTGCGTCAGTATTAGTAGTCCTCCTAATGTGAATGATAGAAGCTCCCCCAGTTTGGGCCATAAGATATCTGCAGTCCTCCACAAGATGTTCTATATCAGCTCTCTACGCTTTCCTTGAGACACAGTCCACCACCACAGCAGCATCTGAAAAAACTGTAGGTTCAGCCACCCCCAATTCAATGGCTTTTGCTAGGCACCACCTAACACTGATTGCTTCAGCAACAGTAGGATCAACATTTCTTACCCAGAAGAGCTTTATTGAATTCACTGAATTCTCTGAAACCTAACCCTCCCTTCTTCTTAGACTTTGACATTCTTGACCAGCTCATCCAGTGAATCTTCCTCTCAGAATCACCTGAACCCCACCAAAACTGAGCTATCATGGACTCAATGTCTTTACAGCTGCTCTCAGGGAACTTGTAACAACCCATAATGTAATTGGGAATGGCTTGAGCTATTGCTTTTATAAGAGTTTCTTTGCCAGCTCTAGAAAGGAACTTTTTCTTCCAACCCTTGAGTTTCTTCCAAATTCTATCAATCACAAATGAGAAAATGGCTTTCTTAGACTTCCCAAATGGGACTGGAAGGCCAAGATACCTAGAGTGAGCTTCCACTGTCTTTACCCCCACATCCTGTTACAGATCATATTTCTATCTATCTCAAGCACATTTTGACTGAAGGAAGTCTCCGATTTCTCTAGATTAACAACTTGTCCAGAAGCCCTTTGGTAAGTGGAAAGAACCTGAAGAACTGTATCAGCCTCATTTGAGTTTGCTCTTGTAAAAAGGAGCCTATCGTCCGCAAATAGCAACTGGGATATAGAAGGAACAGCCCTTGCCACTTTAAGCCCATGAATTGTTCCCATTGATACCTCTTTGTGTATAATACCAGACAGCACATTAGCACATAAAATGAATAAGTAAGGTGAAAGGGGATCACCTTGTCTTAGGCCCCTCTCAGGGGTGAAACTAGGTGAAGGCTGCCCATTGATAAGGATCTGATAGGAGACAGAGGATATACACTTCATAACTAGCTGTAACACCCCGATGAATTCTAACATATAGAATCACCGAAATGCACTAGATGGCATACATCAGAGTAACTTCCTGTTATTGAAATATTGAACACAACTAAAACTTTCGATAATACCTAACAAATGGTTCTCTGAACCTCATAAACTTTCTGAAAATGCTTAAGTTCCAAAACTTAAGACTTGTACATAATCCTGGTGTTCAATACTCAAAACATAAAGTAGCGGAAACGATTTTACAACTTAACAACGAAAGTTATACAATCGGAACATAGAAACAATAAATGGGACAAAGGTCTAAAACATGAAACTAAGTCTTCAATGACTCCGGGAGTCACACCTGCTAACCGTGCTTTATCGCCTTTGCTTTTCCCTGTTTCTCTGTAAAAACCACAAATATGAAGGGTGAGATAAACATTATCTCAGTGAGTCCTATCGAGACCCCTTACTACTCTAGCGGTTCATTATGACTTGTTTTGAACTCGTGGTCCTTAAAAGCAACCACGTGGAAATACATTTAGTTCTTGTAACCTTCATGCTCATGGCCCTCCTAGGCGACACATGAAGCATGCAATCTTTGTTCCATGTTTTTAGCATAACACCTCAGTCTACCTATTTTATAGGCATCTTGTAACACCCCTTTTCTAATAACCTTACTTTTTAATAAAATCAGAGTTTCCTTTTTTTTTTTTTGAAAATAATTTAAGCGAGTGCTACACTTACATCATAAAATCAACCACTTCACTTTTCACAGTTCGGTTCAAAATACAAGGTACATAGCACCATAAACAAAAAAAACGTTTAGTTCGCATCAACTAAATTCAATCACCACCAGCAGCGGAATAATAATGAGTTCCAACAATAAAAACCAATACATCACCAATAAAAATCTAACGGTTAATGAAAACAACACATAAACATAGAACACCCCCCTGGTGCTACGTATCAGAGCGTGACACTTCCTACCAGACGAAGGCATAAGGGAACCTTCACTCGTTATTACCTGCACGTTGCCGACATAAGTAGCAACATAAAAGCAGTAGGGTGAGTCTCTTTTCATAATTAATAACATATGGGAATTAAGCACTGCATAGGAAAAGGGAAACAGACACACCGATTCACAATAAAGGCAATAACCACATCACAGTTACATTCACCAAACAACAATGCAAAAGGTATGGTTATGCATGAAATGCAACCCAAACTCCACGGGCACATGCATGTCGGATCCGTCACCAAATACAAATAGGCCGTAGCCTCTGCTCACCAAATAAAATTAGGCCGAAGCCTCTGCTCACCAATAATGCACATGATTTCATGAGGTGTTATGGAAATGCATCACAACACACTACAATTAAATAAAATCACCATTTCATTCAGCTCACCATTTAAATTCATAATCTCATCATAGTGCATTAATCAGCTCACCAAATTAAAATTAGGCCGAAGCCTCTGCTCACCAATCTCACCTTATCACACTCACCAATTCAGCCCACCACTCACACCAACACCAATTCAAATAGACCAATTAGGATATTGGCACGACATAGGGAAAGTGGATAAAAATAGCCATTTGGACACTTGATCACCATCAGCCCAGAAACACCAGTAAAATAATTTGTTTTTGCATAAAATTGGAACAATTGGATAGACACTGAAATTAGCTTCGAAACGCAATTTGAACCGTTAAATTTGGATAACCGAGTCAAAAGTTACATTAAAAACAAAATAGGAAAAATACTTAGACATCCTGGAAACTGGCGCATGGGCGCTGGGCGCCCAGGAGCAACACGGGGCTTGGCGCATGGGCGCTTGGCGCCCAGGAAAGGCAACACGCATAGGCGCATGGCGCCCAGGGAGCAACAGCGCGCATAGGCGCTTGGCGCCCAGCACAGCAACACGCGCATAGGCGCCCAGGGAGCAACAGCGCGCATAGGCGCATTGCGCCCAGCACAGCAACACGGCGCCCAGGCACTAGGCGCCTATGGCCAACATGCAACAAAACTCATTTTCCTTCGAAATTGATTTTACACGAGCCAAATGCTCAGAACATGAAAACCCAATAAAAATTTTGTCAAAAACTGAACATCATCTTTGGCGCCCATGCACTAGGCACCTAGTGAAAACACGCAATCCAACTCTTTTGTTGCCCAAAATCATTTTGCAGGAGCCATTTTACCTGAATATGAAAACCTGAAAACAATTTTTACAAAACCATCACCAGAACATTGGGGCCCTTGGCGCCCATGACACAAGCACCTAGCGCCAAAACTGGCAGCACAGTGACACAGAACACAGCAACACAGAGCAACAGGCACAGCAACACAGGGCAACAGGCACAGCAACACAGGGGAAACAGAATTTGGGAAAACTGGCGCAGGCATACTGCTGGGCGCCTGGCGCCCATGACTAAGGCGCAAAACAGAAAATCCAGCAACATGCATATGGCGCCCAAGGCGCCTAGGGCTTCCAAAACCCGAATTTTTCACTTTCAATCACCAAATTAAATTCACCAAAACACTCAATTATATATATATGATTAAAGTGTCACCATGATTCTCAATTTCACCAAGTAAGCACCAATGAGTCATATATTCAAACATATGATATCCAATTCGCATTAGCCACAACTCAAGCATCAATCATGCGATTTTCAACATAGCAATTCAACATCAAGCATCACAATATTATAAATTACTCATCAACATCACAATTCATTCATGGAAACTATCCTAGAACCCTAACCCTAAGCATCACCAATTCGCATAAATTATTAAAAACCAAAAGAGGACCCCCTAACCTCTTAGAAGTCGAAATTTGCTAGACAACGCTCCAAGGAAATGCAAGTCACCAACGAGCCTTCTCCTCTTCCTTGAGTGCTTCGCCCTCTCTTCTTCTTCTCCTCTTCCCTTCGCAACTCCTTCTCTTCTCACTCTCTCTTTTACGTTTTTTTTCTTTCTTTTGCACACTTGAGTGAATTGCAACTAACTCCCAAGACCCCTAGTGAGTCGACTCCTATGACTAACCAATGGGTCATGGGCTCACTTGAGGGTCATGGGCCCCCAAGCACCACCTCAATTCGTGGCAACACCTCCTAATAAATAAAATAAAATAATTAAACCTTGAATTATTTAATTAAATTAAATAAATATTGTAAGCCTTAAATAACTTAATTAAATAAATAATTAAATTATTTTGGGGCGTTACAACTCTCCCCCACTTAGAATATTTCGTCCTCGAAATTACCTGAATCAAACAACTCCGGATACGCTTCCCGCATCTTACTCTCCAGCTCCCAAGTCATGCTCTCACCAGCAGCTCCTAACCAAACCACTTTCACCAAAAGAATTTCTTTCCCTCTCAGAGTCTTCACTTCTCTATCTTCAATCCGCACAGGCATAGTCTCCACAGTGAGATTATCCCGCACCTCTACTTCATCCATCTGAATCACATGAGACGGGTCCGGAACATACTTTCGAAGTTGTGACACGTGAAACACGTCATGCAAGTTCGAAAGATTA
The DNA here is from genome assembly GCA_039519185.1 of Astragalus membranaceus. Lineage (NCBI taxonomy): Eukaryota > Viridiplantae > Streptophyta > Magnoliopsida > Fabales > Fabaceae > Astragalus > Astragalus membranaceus. Next base: position 96,372,856 of record CM076846.1, on the reverse strand, counting down.
GGCGGCAAAGCCACCCTATAGGCAACACTTCCCACCCTCTCCGTAATCTGATACGGACCAATGAAACGGGGAGTTAACTTCTTAGATTTCAAGGCACGCCCAACACCAGTCACCGGAGTGACTCTCAGGAACACATGATCACCGGCCTGAAACTCTAAATCCTTCCTTCTCTTATCATGAGAGCTCTTTTGTCGACTCTGCGACGCTTTCATCTTCTCACGGATTAATTTTACCTTCTCAGTTGTTTCTCGCACAATTTCAGGCCCCAACACTGCACTCTCCCCAGATTCATACCAACACAACGGAGTCCTACATCTCCGACCATACAACGCCTCAAACGGTGCCATACCAATACTAGAATGAAAACTGTTGTTGTAAGTGAACTCTATCAACGGAAGATGAGAATCCCATGAACCTCCCTGCTCAAGAACACATGCTCTAAACAAGTCCTCTAACGACTGAATAGTCCTCTCCGTCTGACCATCTGTCTGCGGATGATAAGCGGAGCTCAACCTCAACTTAGACCCCAAAGCTTCCTGCAAACTTTTCCAAAATTCAGATGTGAATCTTGGATCTCTATCAGATACAATACTAAGCGGAACGCTATGCAACTTCACAATTGTCTTGATGTAGATCTCTGCCAACTTTGGAACTGGATAAGTCATATTAATTGGTAAGAAATGAGCAGACTTTGACAACCTGTCCACTACCACCCATATAGCATCAAACCCTCTCACTGTATTTGGCAAACCAGTCACAAAATCCATGGAAATGCTATCCCATTTCCATTCCGGAATCTCCAATGGTTGCATCAACCCCGCAGGCTTCTGATGCTCAATCTTAGACTTCTGACAAGTCAGACAAGAATACACAAACCGTGCCACATCCTTCTTCATGCCAGGCCACCAGAACATTTTCTTCAAATCTTGGTACATTTTCGTAGCCCCTGGATGAATACTCAACTTGCTCCTATGGCTCTCCTCAAGAATCATTCGCTTCATCTCAGCATCATCAGGAATGCAGATCCTATCTCTGAATCTCAATACACCTTGGGAATCTAACTTGAAATCTCCATTCACAGCTTGATCATTCACAACTAACAAGTCTACCAACTTTACATCTGACTTTTGGGCTTCTCGAACACTAACCAAAAATTCATTGCCAATCTTCAACATTCCCAATCTGACACTCTGCGGTGTCACTTCACAAACCAGACTCATGTCCCGAAACTGCTCAATCTACTCTAATTCCTTCACCATCATAGCCGACATATGCAAACTCTTCCGACTTAAAGCATCAGCCACGACATTATCTTTGCCGGGGTGATAGTTCAAGCCGAAATCATAATCCTTCAGCAATTCTAACCAACGTCTCTGTCTCATATTCAGCTCCTTCTGATCGAATAAGTATTTCAAACTCTTATGGTCACTAAACACTTCAAATCTAGTACCATACAGATAGTGCCTCCAAATTTTCAGCACAAACACAATTGCAGCTAGCTCCAAATCATGAGTAGGGTAGTTCTTCTCATGGGTCCTCAACTGTCTGGACGCATAAGCTACTACCTTACCCTTACCAGCCTGAACCTCATATGGCTTACCCCGGTTCTGAAATTTACCCCTCTGATCTCTCATGACCTTGGAGTGAGCATTACTATCATCTTCATATATCCTGCAACTGTCGATCAAATCAGCGAATACCCGAATCTTCTGGTACCCTATAGCTTTCTTTATATCAGCCCTCAGTCCATTCTCAAACTTTATACACTTTGAAAATTCAGAGTCAGCATCAGCATAGTGGGGGTAAAACTTAGCCAATTCAGTGAACTTGGCAGCATACTCTGTCACTGACATGCTTCCTTGCTTCAGCTCAAGGAACTCTATTTCTTTCTTACCTCTCACATCTTCAGGAAAATATTTCCGTAATAACTCTCTACGGAAAACAGCCCAAGTTATCTCCTCATTAGCAGTTTCCAATCCCTGCCTCACCTCCATCCACCAATCATCAGCTTCCTCTGCCAGCGTATGGGTACCATACCTGACTTTCTGCGCATCATTACAATCCATGACCCGAAATATCCTTTCAATCTCTTTCAGCCATGCTAGAGCACCATCTGGGTTATACTTGCCCTTAAAGCCAGGTGGATTCTCCCTCTGGAACGTGGCCAAACTGCGAGTCCCAGCATTTTCAGCACCATTTTGCTGGTTCCCAACAGCTTGAGCCATAGCCTGCAAAGCAGCAGCAAGAGCAGCGTCGTTCCTCCCAGCCATTTCAAACTATCACTGCAGCACAAACAGAAATTTAGAACTAATCTAACAATTCTATTTGTCATAAGACACTGTGACAAGACGACTTGGCCGGACAGACCGAACTGCTCTGATACCACTAATGTAACACCCCTTTTCTAATAACCTTACTTTTTAATAAAATCAGAGTTTCCTTTTTTTTTGAAAATAATTTAAGCGAGTGCTACACTTACATCATAAAATCAACCACTTCACTTTTCACAGTTCGGTTCAAAATACAAGGTACATAGCACCATAAACAAAAAAAACGTTTAGTTCGCATCAACTAAATTCAATCACCACCAGCAGCGGAATAATAATGAGTTCTAACAATAAAAACCAATACATCACCAATAAAAATCTAACGGTTAATGAAAACGACACATGAACATAGAACACCCCCCCTGGTGCTACGTATCAGAGCGTGACACTTCCTACCAGACGAAGGCATAAGGGAACCTTCACTCGTTATTACCTGCACGTTGCCGACATAAGAAGCAACATAAAAGCAGTAGGGTGAGTCTCTTTTCATAATTAATAACATATGGGAATTAAGCACTGCATAGGAAAAGAGAAACAGACACACCGATTCACAATAAAGGCAATAACCACATCACAGTTACATTCACCAAACAACAATGCAAAAGGTATGGTTATGCATGAAATGCAACCAAAACTCCACGGGCACATGCATGTCGGATCCGTCACCAAATACAAATAGGCCGTAGCCTCTGCTCACCAAATAAAATTAGGCCGAAGCCTCTGCTCACCAATAATGCACATGATTTCATGAGGTGTTATGGAAATGCATCACAACACACTACAATTAAATAAAATCACCATTTCATTCAGCTCACCATTTAAATTCATAATCTCACCATAGTGCATTAATCAGCTCACCAAATTAAAATTAGGCCGAAGCCTCTGCTCACCAATCTCACCTTATCACACTCACCAATTCAGCCCACGACTCACACCAACACCAATTCAAATAGACCAATTAGGATATTGGCACGACATAGGGAAAGTGGATAAAAATAGCCATTTGGACACTTGATCACCATCAGCCCAGAAACACCAGTAAAATAATTTATTTTTGCATAAAATTGGAACAATTGGATAGACACTGAAATTAGCTTCGAAACGCAATTTGAACCGTTAAATTTGGATAACCGAGTCAAAAGTTACATTAAAAACAAAATAGGAAAAATACTTAGACATCCTGGAAACTGGCGCATGGGCGCTGGGGGCCCAGGAGCAACACGGGGCTTGGCGCATGGGCGCTTGGCGCCCAGGAAAGGCAACACGCATAGGCGCATGGCGCCCAGGGAGCAACAGCGCGCATAGGCGCTTGGCGCCCAGCACAGCAACACGCGCATAGGCGCCCAGGGAGCAACAGCGCGCATAGGCGCATTGCGCCCAGCACAGCAACACGGCGCCCAGGCACTAGGCGCCTATGGCCAACATGCAACAAAACTCATTTTCCTTCGAAATTGATTTTACACGAGCCAAATGCTCAGAACATGAAAACCCAATAAAAATTTTGTCAAAAACTGAACATCATCTTTGGCGCCCATGCACTAGGCACCTAGTGAAAACACGCAATCCAACTCTTTTGTTGCCCAAAATCATTTTGCAGGAGCCATTTTACCTGAATATGAAAACCTGAAAACAATTTTTACAAACCATCACCAGAACATTGGGGCCCTTGGCGCCCATGACACAAGCACCTAGCGCCAAAACTGGCAACACAGTGACACAGAACACAGCAACACAGGGCAATAGGCACAGCAACACAGGGCAACAGGCACAGCAACACAGGGGCAACAGAATTTGGGAAAACTGGCGCAGGCATACTGCTGGGCGCCTGGCGCCCATGACTAAGGCGCAAAACAGAAAATCCAGCAACATGCATATGGCGCCCAAGGCGCCTAGGGCTTCCAAAACCAGAATTTTTCACTTTCAATCACCAAATTAAATTCACCAAAACACTCAATTATATATATATGATTAAAGTGTCACCATGATTCTCAATTTCACCAAGTAAGCACCAATGAGTCATATATTCAAACATATGATATCCAATTCGCATTAGCCACAACTCAAGCATCAATCATGCGTTTTCAATATAGCAATTCAACATCAAGCATCACAATATTATAAATTACTCATCAACATCACAATTCATTCATGGAAACTATCCTAGAACCCTAACCCTAAGCATCACCAATTTGCATAAATTATTAAAAACAAAAAGAGGACCCCCTAACCTCTTAGAAGTCGAAATTTGCTAGACAACGCTCCAAGGAAATGCAAGTCACCAACGAGCCTTCTCCTCTTCCTTGAGTGCTTCGCCCTCTCTTCTTCTTCTCCTCTTCCCTTCGCAACTCCTTCTCTTCTCACTCTCTCTTTTACGTTTTTTTTTTCTTTCTTTTGCACACTTGAGTGAATTGCAACTAACTCCCAAGACCCCTAGTGAGTCGACTCCTATGACTAACCAATGGGTCATGGGCTCACTTGAGGGTCATGGGCCCCCAAGCACCACCTCAATTCGTGGCAACACCTCCTAATAAATAAAATAAAATAATTAAACATTGAATTATTTAATTAAATTAAATAAATATTGTAAGGCTTAAATAACTTAATTAAATAAATAATTAAATTATTTTGGGGCGTTACACATCTCTTGACTTTGGTGAACCCATCCCGCTATTTCTAGCAGGGGAAACATTCTTGAGTCTAGGTTTTGGGGCTCATGACTTCCCCTCCCCTAGTATGCTAACCTCTTAGGGTCGTCACCCTTTTTCCTCTTATATTTATTACACCTTTTCAGTCTGTGTACCCGCAATGGGCTGTTAGTCATTCCAGTCAAGTACCATGTACCATATCAGTCAATTACAGTGTATAATATCAGTCAAATACCGTGTATTATTATCATTCTTGACATATGTACTCTTGCGTTTTCTAAGTGCGGTTTTCCATTTTATTCATAACACAAAAACTTTCTATCGAACATGCTCAATCTCATATCATTGTTACCTTTTCATTATTGTGGAACCTTGGGGGATGGATTAGAAGGGGATTGGAATCATTTGGAATGGATAAAAAGGTACTTTGAAATTGAAGGTCAGAAGGTCCCACACGACCCGTACGTGTAGGCGCACGACCCGTGTGTGGTTGAACCGTTTGTAGAAAATTCCCAGAAGGATACGCACGACCCGTGCGACTTAGCGCACGATCCGTGTGTTATCCACTAAAATTTTAGAAAGTTCCAGGGACATACGCACGACCCGTGCGACTAGGCGCGCGATCCGTGCGTGTTTTAAAAATCCAGGTCTTGTCGTATCAGATGGAGGCGCACGACCCGTGGCCAGAGGCACACGATCCGTGTGTCTCCATCAGTTTCCAGAAAACAGGTTTTTTATGCGTTATCCCATTCCATTCCGATTCCAAAATCTGTTCCGATCGTAACCCAAACTCAACATACATTAAAACAATATATTATGCCCATCTCAATCAGTCAACGATTCATAATTGAATTCACACTCTTCTTTGAGAAAACGGTTTTTAATGAGTTTCCTTTCGACAACACAGACGCATGACCATGGTTTTCGAAAAGAAGATTCAGAAACACAAACACATTCCCTAAGCGAGTTATAGAACTCACCTATCGTGATGAAAATCACGCAATTTCTGAAACACTTGGAGTTCAACGACACCGAACGTGCACGAACTTGTTCCGTAACGGTCCTACTCGTTCCCACGAACCCCACGCCCTCTCCAATTCGAATCCCAGCGACTTTGAGCTACTGACCCTCTTCTCTAATTGTTTCAAACAGCTAGGTGATGTCTCCCAAGGTTCTATTCCAGCTCTAAGATGACATGCAACTCATTGAAAGCGCTACAACTCCATTCTTGGCTCTATGAAGCTTTGTGGGTCGAAAATGGTGGCTGAAGCAAGAGGGTGATTCAGTAGTTAATAATGGTGTCAATGGAAAGGTCTTGGAAAGAGGATGAGAATGAGCTAGAATCGACTTACATGCAATGGAGGAATATGGAATCTTCAGCTTCCTTCCTCTTCTCTCCCTCTCTCGCGTAGCTCCCTCTCTCTACCTCTCAAACTCTCTCTTAAATTTTCTGAAATTGTGAAGTGTGGCTGAGGGTGTTTGGTATAAGTTCAGCTGGGGTTCATTTAAAGATGGAATGACTAAATCGCCCCTCCCTCCTTCATTCTCACTTAAGCTACTTATAACTCACAATTATTCTACAATTCACCTACTTAACATAATGTACTAATTATGCATAACTACAATTTATTAATTTCAAACATCACATACTTTAATAATTTATGCTAATTAATTAGCCCAACCTCTTGCTAATTTAATCAATCTAATTAGCTAATTAGGGGATGTTACAATCACCCCAACTTCTAAAATTTTGTCCTCAAAATTGACAAAACATACCTTACTCGAACAAATACGGATATTTCTCCCGCATGCTCTCCTCTACTTCCCATGTCGCTTCGTCAGGCGACGCACTGTCCCAAAGCACCTTGACAATAGGAATTGATCTCGTTCGGAGCGTTTTCTCGCCGCATTCGATGATCCTAATTGGAGTAGGCTGATAAGATAAATCTGGTCTGATGTCAATCGCTTCATAACTCAAAGGTTGATTCGGATCATGAATATATTTCCTTAGCTGAGATACATGAAACACATCATGCAATCTGGACAATTCTGGAGGTAAAGCAATGCGATACGCTACCGGCCCAACTCGCTCGATGATCTGGAAGGGTCCGACATACCGAGGACTGAGCTTCTTCGCTCGCAAAGCAATACCGGTCCCGATGGTTGGAGAAAGTTTCAAAAAGACATGATCTCCTTCTTCGAATTCTAACGGCCTTCTTCTCTTATCCGCATAACTCTTTTGCCGACTCTGTGCGGCTTTCATCCTATCTCTTATCTGACGGATCTTCCCCGTAGTCTCACGAACCAAATCCGGTCCCAACAATCTCTGCTCACCTACATCCCACCAACACAATGGTGTCCTACACTTCCTTCCATACAATGCTTCATATGGAGCCATTCCGATACTAGAATGATAATTGTTGTTGTATGAGAATTCCACCAATGGAAGATGATCCTCCCATCTGCCTCCACTATCAAGTACACAAGCTCTCAACATATCTTCCAATGTCTGAATTGTCCTCTCAGTCTGCCCGTCTGTCTGAGGATGGTACGCAGTGCTAACACACACCTTTGTTCCCAACGCCATATTCAATGCTCTCCAAAATCGAGATGTAAACTTGGGATCTCGATCACAGATAATACTTGTAGGGATTCCATGCAACTTCACAATATTCTTGAGATATTCATCTGCTAACCTAGCAACCTTGTGAGTCGAACGCACTGGAATAAAATGAGGGGACTTGGTCAGGCGATCCACCACTACCCAAATAGAATCATTTCCGGTTTGGGACCGTGGTAATCCCATGACAAAATCCATAGATATGCTTTCCCATTTCCATTCGGGTACATTGAACGGTTGTAACTGGCCACCTGGCTTCTGGTGCTCTATCTTAACCCTTTGACAAGTCAAGCATCGAGACACAAATTCTGCGATATCCACTTTCATACCCGGCCACCAGTACAATTGCTTTAAATCTCGATACATCTTGGTAGACCCAGGATGTATTGAGAACTGACTTTTATGAGCCTCCTCTAAAACTTGCCTCTTCACATCCTCATCATTCGGCACACAGATTCTGCCATCAAAACAAATTACACCATCACCGTCTTCGGTGTAACTCGGCAATCTCTTCTGCGCTTGCAGTTCTACATCACTTTCTTGGGCTGAGCGAATCCGATTCCTCAATGAACTTGAAATCTGAATGTGACTCAACACCAACCTGTTCCTTCTTGACTTAACTCTCAACTTGAGGTCTCTGAATGATTCCAACAATGACATCTCGTGCATCATCAGCTTTGCTGTATGGATAGACTTTCTGCTTAAAGCATCGGCAACAACATTAGCCTTACCAGGATGGTACTTCAATTCAAAATCATAATCTTTCAGAAATTCTACCCATCTCCTCTGCCTGTTGTTCAGCTCCTTTTGGTCAAACAAATACTTGAGGCTCTTGTGGTCACTAAAGACTTCGAAACGAGACCCATACAGGTAATGTCTCCAAATCTTTAGGGCAAACACAATCGCCGCCAACTCTAAATCATGAGTGGGGTAATTCTCTTCATGCGGCTTCAACTGCCTGGAGGCATAAGCAACTACTTGTCGATTCTGCATCAGGACACATCCCAAACCCTTACCAGAAGCGTCGCAATAAATTTGGAATCCTACGGACGGATCTGGAAGAATTAGGATGGGTGCAGAAGTCAAACGACCCTTCAATTCCGTGAAACAATTTTCACAGTCTGAGTCCCAAACAAACGGCTGACCCTTGCGAGTTAACCGAGTGAGTGGAAGAACCAGCTGGGAAAATCCTTGAATGAATCTTCGATAATACCCAGCTAATCCTAAGAAACTTCTTATCTCAGTAACCGTAGACGGCTGCTCCCAGTCTACCACAGCTTCAATCTTACTGGGATCCACTGCAACACCAGTCCTAGATATCACATGGCCCAGAAACTTAAATTCGGGCATCCAAAAGTCACATTTGGACGGCTTAGCGTACAACTTCTTCTCTCGGAGTACGTTCAGAACAATTCGGAGATGTTGCACATGTTCCTCAATCGTCTTAGAGAACACCAAGATATCATCAATGAACACTACTACAAACTGATCTAGATAGGGATTAAAAATCCTATTCATATAATCCATGAATACGGCTGGAGCATTGGTCAAACCGAAGGGCATCACTACAAATTCATAGTGTCCATATCTCGTACGGAAAGCGGTCTTCGGGACGTCCAAAGCTCGAACCCTGATTTGGTGATAACCGGACCTTAAATCAATCTTTGAAAATACAGAAGCTCCCCTCAACTGATCCAGCAAATCATCAATTCTAGGTAGAGGGTACTTGTTCTTGACAGTTACCTTATTCAACTGACGATAATCAATACACAATCTCATACTTCCGTCCTTCTTCTTGACGAGCAACACTGGAGCACCCCATGGTGAGGCACTCGGCCGGATGAACCGCTTGGAAATTAGCTCTTCCAGTTGAACTTTCAATTCCCTCAACTCTAATGGCGACATTCGATACGGGGCTATAGAAATAGGTCCAGTGCCTGGAACCAACTCTATAGAAAATTCCACCTCACGATCCGGAGGAAATGAAGGAACTTCATCGGGAAACACATCAAGAAATTCATTAACAACTTGCACAGAAGATAAATCCTGACCTGTCTCAGTGGATGCAGACAGCATCATGACGTAAGCTTCCGCGCCTTGGAACAGATAATTATTGGCCGAAGTGAAGGAAATAACAGCTTCAGAATTTGGCGGTTTTAGCTCCACTGGCTCGGAGGTGAAACCGATAGTTCGATGGAAGCAATCTATAGTTACATGGTTGGCCGTCATCCAACTCATTCCTAGGACGACATCCATGCCCTTCATTGGTAAACAAATGAAGTCTACTACAAAATTCCTGTCTCCAATGGATAGAAGACGGTTTTCACATATTGCTTGGGTCTGAACACTACCTTCAGCAGCAGTCTTAATGTAGATTGGTTGAGGCAAACGAGTTAAAGCCAATCCCAACCGATCGACACAAACTTGAGATATAAAACAATGGGTCGCACCCGAATCATATAAAATACTAACGGAGTTATTAAAAAGAGATCCCATACCCCTTAGTAGATTATCTGACGGTGTGACCTTCTGGGCGTCCAAGGTGTAAACTCTTCCATGGGTTGTAGTAGCAGCAGGGTTACTTCCTTGGCTCTTCTCTTTCTCTGGGCAGTCCCGTGCAAAATGACCGTCTTTCTTGCAGAAATAACACTGGTTGGATCCCATCTGGCATTTACCCTGATGATACTTTCCACAGTTGGAACATGTACTGAACCTTGAGGAGTTCGATGACTGAACCTGTTTCCCTTTGTTGGAGTTGTGCCTTGGACCCGTGTGATTGTTGGATGATCCAACATTCTTCTTATTCTGATGGAATACTTTCCTGCTTGCATATAACCTCTTCAAGTCACTCTCAGCTATGTGTGCTTGTTGAACCATGGCAGCATAGTTAGTATAAGCAAAAGAACTCAAACTCTGAGCAATGTCTTCCCTTAGCCCATACTTGAACCTTTCGGTCTTCCACTTGTCGTTGGGGGCATACCCGGCTAAACCGAAGAATTGATATAACTCTTCGAACTTGGCCGCGTACTGACCCACAGTTGAACTTCCTTGAGTGAGAGTCAGAAACTCATTCTCCTTGTCGAACCTCATGGCTGTTGGAAAGAACTGCTCCAAAAATACCTGCTTGAAATGTTCCCAAGTCTGGGGAGTATCCATAGTTACCATCATGGCTTTGGTATTAGTCCACCAGTTGTTAGCTTCGCCTTTCAGCATATGAGTTGCCAATCTCAGCATGTCATCATCAGTGACTTGCATAGCTACGAAAATCTTCTCGATATCATCTAGCCAATGCTGGGCTTCCATGACATCCGGTCCTCCTCTGAACTCGGACGGCTTCATTTTTAGGAATTCAGAGAAAACCCTCCTTGGGTCAACTTGAGGCTCAGGGGCTAGCTGAGGCTGAGCTTGAGCATTCTGTTGCATTTGCAACATATCTTCCATCATCTTCTGTTGCCTCTCGATCACGTTCTGCATCCATGCAGAAGGCGGATCAACTGGTGGGTTATTCCTCGATCCTCCCGCCATAATTCTGCAAATGATACATGATAAGTCTATTTTTAGAGTCTTTTTAATAGTTATTTTCATTTAGTTTTTTTAGGTATTTTAATTATATTTTATATCTTTGAACTATTTTACTACATATGTTTGCTTTTTATTTTCAGGTTTTATTTTGGAGCAAAAGAGAAAATATGAGCTAAAATGAAGAAAAAAGGAAATATTTGAGGAGGAGCAATTTTTAAAGCACTAGACACCCTCATGGGCGCCAAGGGCCCCAAAAACCGAAAACTGGCCAAGGGCGCGAAGCAGCAAAACTGGCGCAGCACAGGGCGCCAAGGGCGCCAAGCAGCAAAAAACTGGCGCAGAGCCTGCGCACGACCCTGGCACATGTTGCACGACCCTAGTGCAAAACTGGCGCACGACCCTGGCAGATAGGCGCACGACCCTGGTAAAAACTGGCGCAGAGCCTGCGCACGACCCTGGGTGCACCACGCACGACCCGTGCGTGTTTTCAACTGAAAATGGCCCATTTTGGCAGAACAAGGCGCACGACCCTGGCACATAGGCACACGACCCATGCTTGCCAGCAACGCAGAACAGCTTTTCCAGCACATGGCGCACGACCCTGGCACCATAGGCGCACGACCCTAGTGCAAAACTGGCGCAGAGCAGCCAAAATTGACTGGCCAGGGCGCACGACCCAGGCACATGGGCGCACGACCCTGGCACCAGACAAGTCAATTTTGGCTGCACCCACTTGCTGATGGCTTTCCCTTGCCACTTGATTTGCCACTTTTTTATGACCATTTTGCCCCTCCTCTCAAGTGCCTTAGACCTAATATTTTCCTATAAATAGAGGCTTGATCCTCACTTGTAACCAAGCTTAAATTTTGTGAGAAAAATCCATGACAAGGTTTCCTCTAAGATTCATGACTTCACTTTAATTTCTCGCTTTTTACTTTCTCGCTTTTTACTTTCTCGCCCTTTTATTTTCCAAGTCATTTACTTTCCTTGCTATTTACTTTCTTGCCCTTTTATTTTCCAAGTCATTTACTTTCCTTGCTATTTAAATTCTCGCTCTTTACTTTCTCGCTCTTTACTTTTCGCTCTTTACTTTTTCGCTCTTTTATTTTCCCTGCTATTTACTTTCTTGCCCTTTTATTTTCCAAGTCATTTACTTTCATTGCTATTTAATTTCTCGCTCTTTACTTTTCGCTCTTTACTTTTTCGCTCTTTTATTTTCCTAGTTATTTACTTTTTTGCCCTTTAAATTTCCAAGTCAAGTAAACTACTGGCAAGTCAAGTAAATTACTGGCAAGTCAAGTAAATTACTGGCAATTTACTTTTCAAGCAATTTACTTTCTTGTCATTTACAATTCCGCTATTTATAATTTTGCACTTTACCGCTTTCTTTTATTTCTCGCTATTTAACTTTATGTTTTCTTCTTTTATTTTCTTTTCTCCTCTTTTGTCTACAATGATCATGAGTGAGTAGACTTTGCTAAAACATTCCTTCTTTCTAAAAACACTTTCTTTTCAGTTAATCAACTTTGAAAAATTAGATTGGTATTCACCTAGGCTCTCCCTGTGGATCGATAACTCTTTTATTACGCGATACGACCCGTGCACTTGCGGGGCTATCAAGTTTTTGGCGCCGTTGCCGGGGAGGCAGTGATATTAATTAAGTTTTTCGAAACCGGTTATACTGAAACTTTATTTTCTTTATTTTTTCTTTTTCTTCTCTTGTCCCTCGAATGCGAAGAACCAGAAGTTTCGGTGAAACTGTTCCACAAATTCCCGAAATCGAAAGGTTCTTACATAGAAGGAGGAGAGAAATTCCCGATAACCAAATGGCGGCTAATGAAAATCGTGCTCTCAAAGAGTACGCAACACCTTCAGCAGAGCCATCGGCTGCCATTGTACATCCAAATGTAGAAGCAAATAATTTTGAACTCAAAACATCTCTACTTTCGATGGTACAACAAAACCAATTTTCTGGTTCTCCCACGGAGGACCCAAATCTTCATATTTCAATTTTTCTTGAATACTGTGGAACTCTCAAATTAAACGGGGTACCTCCGGATGCCATAAGACTAAAACTCTTCCCTTTTTCATTAAGGGATAGAGCTAGAGCATGGCTACATTCTTTGCCTTCGGAATCCATTACCAACTGGAACCAGCTGAAACAAGCTTTTCTTACTAAATTCTTTCCCCCGAGTAAGACAGCTCAAATGAGAAATCAAATTACTCGATTTTCTCAAAACGACGGGGAATCTCTTTATGATGCTTGGGAACGTTTCAAAGAAATGTTAAGGCTATGCCCCCATCATGGACTAGAGAAATGGCTTGTTGTTCACACTTTTTATAATGGATTACAATATGCAACAAGAATGACTGTTGATGCAGCTGCAGGTGGAGCTTTAATGAACAAAAATTTTACCGAAGCCTATGCACTCGTTGAAGATATGGCTCAAAACCATTGTCAGTGGACAAGTGAGCGAGCCATAACGAATAAGCCAGCCACATCAAAAGAGCCGGGTAAGTATGAAATATCTGTTGTTGATCATCTTACCTCAAAAGTGGACGCACTTTTTCAAAAATTTGAAAAATTAAATGTAAGTGCCGTCTCACAAACTTCTTCTCCTATTACTCCACCATGTGAATTATGTGGGGTTGTTGGCCATATTGGAGCTGAATGCCAGCTTGAGGCATCTAGTGCTGGAAACGAGCATATTAACTATGCTCAAAAGGAAGATCCATTTTCAAATACTTATAATCCTGGGTGGAGGAATCATCCAAATTTTTCTTATAAAAATCCTCCACCCAATCCAGCACCTAGACCACCTCCTGTCTTTCAAAATCAAAGGGTTTTTAACAACCCACAAAACAACCCACAAAAGTCGAACTTGGAATTTTTGATGGAAAAATTTGTGTCATCTCAAACAAAACAAAATGAAGAATTCAAAAATCAAACTGGTTATTTGAATGACACACTTATCAAATTAGTATCAAAAGTCGACTCTATCACCACTCATAATAAAATGCTTGAAAATCAAATAACACAAGTGGTAACACAGGTAGCTTCATCCTCTAAGACTTCAGGGGTATTTCCTGGGCAACCAGAACAAAATCCAAAAGGCCAAATAAATGCCGTCACCCTTAGAAGCGGAAAACAATTAGAGGAACCAAGAGCAAACCAAGAAAAAACTGTGAGTGAAAAACATAATTTACCAGGTGAGCTAGAAGAGAAAGAAAAAGGGAAAGAACCAGAAAAAGAAAGAGAAGATCCACACATCCCCCCTCCACCATACAAACCACCCATTCCTTTCCCCCAAAGATTTGCAAAAAGCAAAATTGACGAGCAATTCAAAAGGTTTGTCGACTTGCTTAAAAAGCTTTACATCAACGTTCCTTTCACTGATGCATTGTCTCAAAAGCCGTCTTATTCTAAATTTTTGAAAGAAATTTTGTCCAAGAAAAGAAAAATAGACGACTATGAGACAATTGCCTTAACAGAGGAATGTAGTGCAATTATCCAGAACAAGCTGCCACAAAAACTCAAAGATCCAGGTAGTTTTTCCATACCTTGTGTGATTGGAAGCGAAACTATAAACAGAGCGATGTGCGATCTAGGAGCCAGTGTAAGTTTGATGCCTCTTTCTCTTTGCAATAGACTAGGGATAGGCGAACTTAAACCCACAAAAATGACAATACAGTTGGCAGATCGTTCCGTTAAATACCCCACTGGAATCTTAGAGGATATCCCTATCAAGGTAGGGCAAACTTTTATACCGGTGGACTTTGTTGTAATGGAAATTGAAGAAGACTCCCAAATTCCTATTCTTCTGGGGAGGCCTTTTTTAGCTACTGCAGGGGCAATAATTGACGTTAAAAACGGTAAGTTGGTTTTTAATGTGGGGGATGAAAAGGTTGAGTTTGAAGTTTCAAACTTCATGAAAAGTCCATCTGTAAAAGACTCATGCTGAGGATTGACATTGTAGACTATTGCGTGCGAGAATGCTCTTTAGCATCATCTTCACAAGATAGTCTGGAAAATTGCCTTTTAGGCAACACAAATACAAATGCAGCAGGGGAAACCCAATTCTACATAAAACTTTTGGATGAAAATCCACCATCAAAAGAATTGGGTACTGAAACCTTGGGTGAGGAAAAGCCTCAGCCTCTCCCAAAAGAAACACCAAAAATAGAACTGAAGCCCTTACCATCATCTCTCAGGTATGAGTTTCTTGGCCCTAATTCTACTTTTCCAGTAATTGTAAATGCAAATTTGAAACAAAATGAGACTGAAAAGTTACTTAATGTTCTCAAGAAGTATCCCAAAGCCATAGGGTATACTATTGAGGACATTAAGGGAATAAATCCGTCAATATGCATACACAGAATACTACTGGAAGAGGACTATAAACCTTCTATCGAGCATCAAAGAAGATTAAACCCAAACATGAAAGAGGTTGTAAAAAAAGAAGTTTTAAAACTCCTTGATGCTGGGATAATTTATCCTATTTCCGATAGTAAGTGGGTTAGTCCTGTTCAAGTAGTACCTAAGAAGGGAGGCTTAACAGTTATTAAAAATGAAAAGGATGAATGCATTTCCACAAGGACAATCACGGGATGGAGAATGTGTATTGATTACAGAAAGCTTAACAAAGCTACCCGGAAAGATCACTTCCCTCTCCCGTTCATTGATCAAATGCTAGAAAGGTTAGCGCGGCACTCGCATTTCTGCTATTTGGATGGTTATTCGGGATTTTTCCAAATTCCCATCCACCCTAGCGACCAAGAAAAAACAACTTTCACATGTCCTTTTGGCACTTATGCCTATAGAAGGATGCCCTTTGGTCTATGTAATGCTCCCGCTACCTTTCAAAGATGTATGATGTCCATATTCTCAGACTTTGTTGAAAACATAATGGAAGTGTTTATGGATGATTTTTCTGTCCATGGCTCAAATTTTGAAAACTGTTTAGCCAATCTGGAAAAAGTCTTAGAGAGATGTGAAAAGGTAAACCTGGTTCTAAACTGGGAAAAGTGTCATTTCATGGTTAATGAAGGAATTGTCCTAGGGCACTTAATTTCTCACAGAGGTATTGAGGTAGACCGTGCAAAAATTGAAGTGATTGAAAAAATGCTACCTCCCACCACAGTAAAAGAGGTGAGAAGTTTTTTAGGCCATGCGGGTTTCTACCGTCGGTTCATAAAAGACTTCTCAAAAATTTCAAAACCTATGACAAGTCTGCTCCTTAAGGATGCAGCATTTATTTTTAACGATCTTTGTCTTGAAGCTTTTAACAGGTTGAAAAAGGCTTTAGTTACTGCCCCGATCATACAGCCACCAGACTGGAATCTTCCGTTTGAAATAATGTGCGATGCAAGCGACTATGCAGTTGGGGCAGTCCTGGGACAAAGAAAAGAAAAAAAATTGCATGCCATATACTATGCAAGTAGGACCTTAGACGAGGCACAAATGAATTACGCCACAACTGAAAAAGAATTATTGGCGGTAGTTTTTGCCGTTGATAAGTTTCGATCATATCTGGTAGGTTCAAAAATCATCATTTTTACTGATCACTCGGCCATAAAATATTTGTTAAACAAAAAAGATGCCAAGCCGAGATTGATCCGATGGGTTTTACTCCTACAAGAATTTGATCTTGAAATAAGGGATAAAAAAGGCGTTGAAAATGTTGTGGCTGATCATTTGTCCCGTCTACAAGGAACAAAAGAAGAAGAGTTGCCGCTTAATGATACATTTTTGGATGATCAACTCTTCTCATTGGTCAAATCTGAAGCACCATGGTATGCAGATTTTGTAAACTACCTTGCAGCAGGAGTACTCCCCCCAGATTTAAATTATCAGCGGAAGAAGAAATTCTTCCATGATCTTAAACAGTATTACTGGGACGAGCCACTGCTTTTTAAAAGGGGAGCTGATGGGGTGTTCAGAAGATGCATTCCGGAAGAAGAGGTAAGTAACATTCTATACCATTGTCATTCTTCCTCCTATGGCGGCCATGCCAGTTCTTCAAAAACTGCTACGAAAATTCTTCAATCTGGTTTTTATTGGCCGTCCCTTTTTAAAGACGCGCATCAATTCATTTCTAAATGCGACCAGTGTCAACGCACCGGAAATATTTCAAAAAGAAATGAAATGCCCTTAAATAATATTTTAGAGGTTGAAATTTTCGACGTCTGGGGTATCGATTTCATGGGACCGTTTCCTTCTTCTTTTGGAAACCAATATATTCTGGTAGCCGTTGACTATGTGTCAAAATGGATCGAAGCCATTGCTTCTCCTACAAACGATGCAAAGGTAGTCATAAAACTTTTCAAAAAAATAATTTTTCCAAGATTCGGGGTCCCTCGTGTTGTCATAAGCGACGGAGGATCCCATTTCATCTCAAAACATTTTGAAATGTTACTGCAAAAGTTTGGAGTAAGGCACAAAGTTGCAACGCCTTATCACCCTCAAACAAGCGGTCAGGTTGAGGTATCGAACAGAGAAATTAAAAGTATTTTAGAAAAAACTGTTTCGACTTCAAGGAAAGACTGGTCGGTAAAGCTTGATGATGCTCTCTGGGCTTATCGGACTGCGTACAAGACTCCCATAGGAATGACTCCTTTCAAATTAATTTATGGGAAGTCTTGCCACCTTCCGGTAGAGCTAGAGCACAAAGCTTACTGGGCAATTAAACGCCTTAACCTGAACATGGAATTAGCCGGAGAAAAAAGAAAACTCCAGCTAAACGAATTGGAAGAGCTACGAATGGATGCTTATGAGAATGCCAAGCTTTACAAAGAAAGAACAAAAAATTGGCATGATAAGCGTATTATTCATAGAGAATTCAAGGAGGGTGACCTGGTGTTATTGTTTAATTCCAGGCTAAAAATTTTTCCGGGAAAATTAAAGTCAAGATGGACCGGTCCTTTTGAAATCCATAAGGTTTACCCCTTCGGATCTGTAGAGATCTGGAGCGAGAAAACTGGATCGTTTAAAGTCAATGGTCAAAGGTTGAAAAATTATTTAATTGGTGACCCAATTGAGAAAGGAACTAGTTTAGTTCTACATGATCCCAATTGAAAAATTCTTTTCGACCGTCAAGCTAGTGACGTTAAAAGAGCGCTGCGTGGGAGGCAACCCACGGCTTAATGTATTTTTCGATTTGTTGAAAAATAAAATACCTCAGGGCCGAGTATCCTGAACCAGACAGCCAGGTGAGCTCTCCTAACCCCTTTTGTTTTATTTGAAAAATCATTGAGGACAATGCCTAGTCCAAGCATGGGGGGGTATTTTATTGCTTTTATTTGGATATGTCTTTACTGCTTTGCTGAGTTTTTATCTTTTTACTTTGAGTTGTATCTGCTCCCTCCATGATGAAACTTTGTGAACCCTAAGCATGTTTTAGATAAGCTTTTTCTGGACAAAAATAATTTTTCAATTTTTCATTAGCAATCATCTAGGTGGACTGGTTGGGAACAACAAAATTGTATCATGGTTCGATTTCTACTTCTAGGGCTTTTTCACACACACACACACACACTATTGAGACTATTTTCAGTTATTAAAACAATTAGAGGGACTGAAAAGAAACTAGTAACCTGGTTCTCTTGGTGACATTTACTAGATGCGCGGTTACTGGAGAAAAACGTCTGAGTTGGGGTATTCAAAAAAAAAAAAAAATTGCAAAACCAATTCAAAATGCAAAAATTGGTGCATTTTAAATGTCAAAATGAATGGTTAGCATATACAATCAAAGAAAAAGAAAAAGAAATATTGCTTGAATACCCAACGTATAAAGACCCTCCTTTGAGACCCGGTCTTAGTGAATGGAGGACCCAAACTTAAGAATGCTGGGGAACCGGTTCTATGATGACATTGATATCCTCTCTAATGTATTGATACTTTAAATTTGTCTCCCAATTCCACAAGAAGCCCGGATAGTAGTTCTCAAACCGAAGTGTTAGAATTGCCCCACAGTTCGCTTAATGATTCGATGTGAAAATAATTTTCCTTCAGAATCGGCCTAAGGATTTACACTGTTTTTGCTTGAGGACAAGCAAAGGTTCAAGCGTGGGGGAGTTTGATAAGTCTATTTTTAGAGTCTTTTTAATAGTTATTTTCATTTAGTTTTTTTAGGTATTTTAATTATATTTTATATCTTTGAACTATTTTACTACATATGTTTGCTTTTTATTTTCAGGTTTTATTTTGGAGCAAAAGAGAAAATATGAGCTAAAATGAAGAAAAAAGGAAATATTTGAGGAGGAGCAATTTTTAAAGCACTAGACACCCTCATGGGCGCCAAGGGCCCCAAAAACCGAAAACTAGCCAAGGGCGCGAAGCAGCAAAACTGGCGCAGCACAGGGCGCCAAGGGCGCCAAGCAGCAAAAAACTGGCGCAGAGCCTGCGCACGACCCTGGCACATGTTGCACGACCCTAGTGCAAAACTGGCGCACGACCCTGGCAGATAGGCGCACGACCCTGGTAAAAACTGGCGCAGAGCCTGCGCACGACCCTGGGTGCACCACGCACGACCCGTGCGTGTTTTCAACTGAAAATGGCCCATTTTGGCAGAACAAGGCGCACGACCCTGGCACATAGGCACACGACCCATGCTTGCCAGCAACGCAGAACAGCTTTTCCAGCACATGGCGCACGACCCTGGCACCATAGGCGCACGACCCTAGTGCAAAACTGGCGCAGAGCAGCCAAAATTGACTGGCCAGGGCGCACGACCCAGGCACATGGGCGCACGACCCTGGCACCAGACAAGTCAATTTTGGCTGCACCCACTTGCTGATGGCTTTCCCTTGCCACTTGATTTGCCACTTTTTTTATGACCATTTTGCCCCTCCTCTCAAGTGCCTTAGACCTAATATTTTCCCATAAATAGAGGCTTGATCCTCACTTGTAACCAAGCTTAAATTTTGTGAGAAAAATCCATGACAAGGTTTCCTCTAAGATTCATGACTTCACTTTAATTTCTCGCTTTTTACTTTCTCGCTTTTTACTTTCTCGCCCTTTTATTTTCCAAGTCATTTACTTTCCTTGCTATTTACTTTCTTGCCCTTTTATTTTCCAAGTCATTTACTTTCCTTGCTATTTAAATTCTCGCTCTTTACTTTCTCGCTCTTTACTTTTCGCTCTTTACTTTTTCGCTCTTTTATTTTCCCTGCTATTTACTTTCTTGCCCTTTTATTTTCCAAGTCATTTACTTTCATTGCTATTTAATTTCTCGCTCTTTACTTTTCGCTCTTTACTTTTTCGCTCTTTTATTTTCCTTGTTATTTACTTTTTTGCCCTTTAAATTTCCAAGTCAAGTAAACTACTGGCAAGTCAAGTAAATTACTGGCAAGTCAAGTAAATTACTGGCAATTTACTTTTCAAGCAATTTACTTTCTTGTCATTTACAATTCCGCTATTTATAATTTTGCACTTTACCGCTTTCTTTTATTTCTCGCTATTTAACTTTATGTTTTCTTCTTTTATTTTCTTTTCTCCTCTTTTGTCTACAATGATCATGAGTGAGTAGACTTTGCTAAAACATTCCTTCTTTCTAAAAACACTTTCTTTTCAGTTAATCAACTTTGAAAAATTAGATTGGTATTCACCTAGGCTCTCCCTGTGGATCGATAACTCTTTTATTACGCGATTCGACCCGTGCACTTGCGGGGCTATCAAGTTTTTGGCGCCGTTGCCGGGGAGGCAGTGATATTAATTAAGTTTTTCGAAACCGGTTATACTGAAACTTTATTTTCTTTATTTTTTCTTTTTCTTCTCTTGTCCCTCGAATGCGAAGAACCAGAAGTTTCGGTGAAACTGTTCCACAAATTCCCGAAATCGAAAGGTTCTTACATAGAAGGAGGAGAGAAATTCCCGATAACCAAATGGCGGCTAATGAAAATCGTGCTCTCAAAGAGTACGCAACACCTTCAGCAGAGCCATCGGCTGCCATTGTACATCCAAATGTAGAAGCAAATAATTTTGAACTCAAAACATCTCTACTTTCGATGGTACAACAAAACCAATTTTCTGGTTCTCCCACGGAGGACCCAAATCTTCATATTTCAATTTTTCTTGAATACTGTGGAACTCTCAAATTAAACGGGGTACCTCCGGATGCCATAAGACTAAAACTCTTCCCTTTTTCATTAAGGGATAGAGCTAGAGCATGGCTACATTCTTTGCCTTCGGAATCCATTACCAACTGGAACCAGCTGAAACAAGCTTTTCTTACTAAATTCTTTCCCCCGAGTAAGACAGCTCAAATGAGAAATCAAATTACTCGATTTTCTCAAAACGACGGGGAATCTCTTTATGATGCTTGGGAACGTTTCAAAGAAATGTTAAGGCTATGCCCCCATCATGGACTAGAGAAATGGCTTGTTGTTCACACTTTTTATAATGGATTACAATATGCAACAAGAATGACTGTTGATGCAGCTGCAGGTGGAGCTTTAATGAACAAAAATTTTACCGAAGCCTATGCACTCGTTGAAGATATGGCTCAAAACCATTGTCAGTGGACAAGTGAGCGAGCCATAACGAATAAGCCAGCCACATCAAAAGAGCCGGGTAAGTATGAAATATCTGTTGTTGATCATCTTACCTCAAAAGTGGACGCACTTTTTCAAAAATTTGAAAAATTAAATGTAAGTGTCGTCTCACAAACTTCTTCTCCTATTACTCCACCATGTGAATTATGTGGGGTTGTTGGCCATATTGGAGCTGAATGCCAGCTTGAGGCATCTAGTGCTGGAAACGAGCATATTAACTATGCTCAAAAGGAAGATCCATTTTCAAATACTTATAATCCTGGGTGGAGGAATCATCCAAATTTTTCTTATAAAAATCCTCCACCCAATCCAGCACCTAGACCACCTCCTGTCTTTCAAAATCAAAGGGTTTTTAACAACCCACAAAACAACCCACAAAAGTCGAACTTGGAATTTTTGATGGAAAAATTTGTGTCATCTCAAACAAAACAAAATGAAGAATTCAAAAATCAAACTGGTTATTTGAATGACACACTTATCAAATTAGTATCAAAAGTCGACTCTATCACCACTCATAATAAAATGCTTGAAAATCAAATAACACAAGTGGTAACACAGGTAGCTTCATCCTCTAAGACTTCAGGGGTATTTCCTGGGCAACCAGAACAAAATCCAAAAGGCCAAATAAATGCCGTCACCCTTAGAAGCGGAAAACAATTAGAGGAACCAAGAGCAAACCAAGAAAAAACTGTGAGTGAAAAACATAATTTACCAGGTGAGCTAGAAGAGAAAGAAAAAGGGAAAGAACCAGAAAAAGAAAGAGAAGATCCACACATCCCCCCTCCACCATACAAACCACCCATTCCTTTCCCCCAAAGATTTGCAAAAAGCAAAATTGACGAGCAATTCAAAAGGTTTGTCGACTTGCTTAAAAAGCTTTACATCAACGTTCCTTTCACTGATGCATTGTCTCAAAAGCCGTCTTATTCTAAATTTTTGAAAGAAATTTTGTCCAAGAAAAGAAAAATAGACGACTATGAGACAATTGCATTAACAGAGGAATGTAGTGCAATTATCCAGAACAAGCTGCCACAAAAACTCAAAGATCCGGGTAGTTTTTCCATACCTTGTGTGATTGGAAGCGAAACTATAAACAGAGCGATGTGCGATCTAGGAGCCAGTGTAAGTTTGATGCCTCTTTCTCTTTGCAATAGACTAGGGATAGGCGAACTTAAACCCACAAAAATGACAATACAGTTGGCAGATCGTTCCGTTAAATACCCCACTGGAATCTTAGAGGATATCCCTATCAAGGTAGGGCAAACTTTTATACCGGTGGACTTTGTTGTAATGGAAATTGAAGAAGACTCCCAAATTCCTATTCTTCTGGGGAGGCCTTTTTTAGCTACTGCAGGGGCAATAATTGACGTTAAAAACGGTAAGTTGGTTTTTAATGTGGGGGATGAAAAGGTTGAGTTTGAAGTTTCAAACTTCATGAAAAGTCCATCTGTAAAAGACTCATGCTGCAGGATTGACATTGTAGACTACTGCGTGCGAGAATGCTCTTTAGCATCATCTTCACAAGATAGTCTGGAAAATTGCCTTTTAGGCAACACAAATACAAATGCAGCAGGGGAAACCCAATTCTACATAAAACTTTTGGATGAAAATCCACCATCAAAAGAATTGGGTACTGAAACCTTGGGTGAGGAAAAGCCTCAGCCTCTCCCAAAAGAAACACCAAAAATAGAACTGAAGCCCTTACCATCATCTCTCAGGTATGAGTTTCTTGGCCCTAATTCTACTTTTCCAGTAATTGTAAATGCAAATTTGAAACAAAATGAGACTGAAAAGTTACTTAATGTTCTCAAGAAGTATCCCAAAGCCATAGGGTATACTATTGAGGACATTAAGGGAATAAATCCGTCAATATGCATACACAGAATACTACTGGAAGAGGACTATAAACCTTCTATCAAGCATCAAAGAAGATTAAACCCAAACATGAAAGAGGTTGTAAAAAAAGAAGTTTTAAAACTCCTTGATGCTGGGATAATTTATCCTATTTCCGATAGTAAGTGGGTTAGTCCTGTTCAAGTAGTACCTAAGAAGGGAGGCTTAACAGTTATTAAAAATGAAAAGGATGAATGCATTTCCACAAGGACAATCACGGGATGGAGAATGTGTATTGATTACAGAAAGCTTAACAAAGCTACCCGGAAAGATCACTTCCCTCTCCCGTTCATTGATCAAATGCTAGAAAGGTTAGCGCGGCACTCGCATTTCTGCTATTTGGATGGTTATTCGGGATTTTTCCAAATTCCCATCCACCCTAGCGACCAAGAAAAAACAACTTTCACATGTCCTTTTGGCACTTATGCCTATAGAAGGATGCCCTTTGGTCTATGTAATGCTCCCGCTACCTTTCAAAGATGTATGATGTCCATATTCTCAGACTTTGTTGAAAACATAATGGAAGTGTTTATGGATGATTTTTCTGTCCATGGCTCAAATTTTGAAAACTGTTTAGCCAATCTGGAAAAAGTCTTAGAGAGATGTGAAAAGGTAAACCTGGTTCTAAACTGGGAAAAGTGTCATTTCATGGTTAATGAAGGAATTGTCCTAGGGCACTTAATTTCTCACAGAGGTATTGAGGTAGACCGTGCAAAAATTGAAGTGATTGAAAAAATGCTACCTCCCACCACAGTAAAAGAGGTGAGAAGTTTTTTAGGCCATGCGGGTTTCTACCGTCGGTTCATAAAAGACTTCTCAAAAATTTCAAAACCTATGACAAGTCTGCTCCTTAAAGATGCAGCATTTATTTTTAACGATCTTTGTCTTGAAGCTTTTAACAGGTTGAAAAAGGCTTTAGTTACTGCCCCGATCATACAGCCACCAGACTGGAATCTTCCGTTTGAAATAATGTGCGATGCAAGCGACTATGCAGTTGGGGCAGTCCTGGGACAAAGAAAAGAAAAAAAATTGCATGCCATATACTATGCAAGCAGGACCTTAGACGAGGCACAAATGAATTACGCCACAACTGAAAAAGAATTATTGGCGGTAGTTTTTGCCGTGGATAAGTTTCGATCATATCTGGTAGGTTCAAAAATCATCATTTTTACTGATCACTCGGCCATAAAATATTTGTTAAACAAAAAAGATGCCAAGCCGAGATTGATCCGATGGGTTTTACTCCTACAAGAATTTGATCTTGAAATAAGGGATAAAAAAGGCGTTGAAAATGTTGTGGCTGATCATTTGTCCCGTCTACAAGGAACAAAAGAAGAAGAGTTGCCGCTTAATGATAGATTTTTGGATGATCAACTCTTCTCATTGGTCAAATCTGAAGCACCATGGTATGCAGATTTTGTAAACTACCTTGCAGCAGGAGTACTCCCCCCAGATTTAAATTATCAGCGGAAGAAGAAATTCTTCCATGATCTTAAACAGTATTACTGGGACGAGCCACTGCTTTTTAAAAGGGGAGCTGATGGGGTGTTCAGAAGATGCATTCCGGAAGAAGAGGTAAGTAACATTCTATACCATTGTCATTCTTCCTCCTATGGCGGCCATGCCAGTTCTTCAAAAACTGCTACGAAAATTCTTCAATCTGGTTTTTATTGGCCGTCCCTTTTTAAAGACGCGCATCAATTCATTTCTAAATGCGACCAGTGTCAACGCACCGGAAATATTTCAAAAAGAAATGAAATGCCCTTAAATAATATTTTAGAGGTTGAAATTTTCGACGTCTGGGGTATCGATTTCATGGGACCGTTTCCTTCTTCTTTTGGAAACCAATATATTCTGGTAGCCGTTGACTATGTGTCAAAATGGATCGAAGCCATTGCTTCTCCTACAAACGATGCAAAGGTAGTCATAAAACTTTTCAAAAAAATAATTTTTCCAAGATTCGGGGTCCCTCGTGTTGTCATAAGCGACGGAGGATCCCATTTCATCTCAAAACATTTTGAAATGTTACTGCAAAAGTTTGGAGTAAGGCACAAAGTTGCAACGCCTTATCACCCTCAAACAAGCGGTCAGGTTGAGGTATCGAACAGAGAAATTAAAAGTATTTTAGAAAAAACTGTTTCGACTTCAAGGAAAGACTGGTCGGTAAAGCTTGATGATGCTCTCTGGGCTTATCGGACTGCGTACAAGACTCCCATAGGAATGACTCCTTTCAAATTAATTTATGGGAAGTCTTGCCACCTTCCGGTAGAGCTAGAGCACAAAGCTTACTGGGCAATTAAACGCCTTAACCTGAACATGGAATTAGCCGGAGAAAAAAGAAAACTCCAGCTAAACGAATTGGAAGAGCTACGAATGGATGCTTATGAGAATGCCAAGCTTTACAAAGAAAGAACAAAAAATTGGCATGATAAGCGTATTATTCATAGAGAATTCAAGGAGGGTGACCTGGTGTTATTGTTTAATTCCAGGCTAAAAATTTTTCCGGGAAAATTAAAGTCAAGATGGACCGGTCCTTTTGAAATCCATAAGGTTTACCCCTTCGGATCTGTAGAGATCTGGAGCGAGAAAACTGGATCGTTTAAAGTCAATGGTCAAAGGTTGAAAAATTATTTAATTGGTGACCCAATTGAGAAAGGAACTAGTTTAGTTCTACATGATCCCAATTGAAAAATTCTTTTCGACCGTCAAGCTAGTGACGTTAAAAGAGCGCTGCGTGGGAGGCAACCCACGGCTTAATGTATTTTTCGATTTGTTGAAAAATAAAATACCTCAGGGCCGAGTATCCTGAACCAGACAGCCAGGTGAGCTCTCCTAACCCCTTTTGTTTTATTTGAAAAATCATTGAGGACAATGCCTAGTCCAAGCATGGGGGGGTATTTTATTGCTTTTATTTGGATATGTCTTTACTGCTTTGCTGAGTTTTTATCTTTTTACTTTGAGTTGTATCTGCTCCCTCCATGATGAAACTTTGTGAACCCTAAGCATGTTTTAGATAAGCTTTTTCTGGACAAAAATAATTTTTCAATTTTTCATTAGCAATCATCTAGGTGGACTGGTTGGGAACAACAAAATTGTATCATGGTTCGATTTCTACTTCTAGGGCTTTTTCACACACACACACACACTATTGAGACTATTTTCAGTTATTAAAACAATTAGAGGGACTGAAAAGAAACTAGTAACCTGGTTCTCTTGGTGACATTTACTAGATGCGCGGTTACTGGAGAAAAACGTCTGAGTTGGGGTATTCAAAAAAAAAAAAAATTGCAAAACCAATTCAAAATGCAAAAATTGGTGCATTTTAAATGTCAAAATGAATGGTTAGCATATACAATCAAAGAAAAAGAAAAAGAAATATTGCTTGAATACCCAACGTATAAAGACCCTCCTTTGAGACCCGGTCTTAGTGAATGGAGGACCCAAACTTAAGAATGCTGGGGAACCGGTTCTATGATGACATTGATATCCTCTCTAATGTATTGATACTTTAAATTTGTCTCCCAATTCCACAAGAAGCCCGGATAGTAGTTCTCAAACCGAAGTGTTAGAATTGCCCCACAGTTCGCTTAATGATTCGATGTGAAAATAATTTTCCTTCAGAATCGGCCTAAGGATTTACACTGTTTTTGCTTGAGGACAAGCAAAGGTTCAAGCGTGGGGGAGTTTGATAAGTCTATTTTTAGAGTCTTTTTAATAGTTATTTTCATTTAGTTTTTTTAGGTATTTTAATTATATTTTATATCTTTGAACTATTTTACTACATATGTTTGCTTTTTATTTTCAGGTTTTATTTTGGAGCAAAAGAGAAAATATGAGCTAAAATGAAGAAAAAAGGAAATATTTGAGGAGGAGCAATTTTTAAAGCACTAGACACCCTCATGGGCGCCAAGGGCCCCAAAAACCGAAAACTGGCCAAGGGCGCGAAGCAGCAAAACTGGCGCAGCACAGGGCGCCAAGGGCGCCAAGCAGCAAAAAACTGGCGCAGAGCCTGCGCACGACCCTGGCACATGTTGCACGACCCTAGTGCAAAACTGGCGCACGACCCTGGCAGATAGGCGCACGACCCTGGTAAAAACTGGCGCAGAGCCTGCGCACGACCCTGGGTGCACCACGCACGACCCGTGCGTGTTTTCAACTGAAAATGGCCCATTTTGGCAGAACAAGGCGCACGACCCTGGCACATAGGCACACGACCCATGCTTGCCAGCAACGCAGAACAGCTTTTCCAGCACATGGCGCACGACCCTGGCACCATAGGCGCACGACCCTAGTGCAAAACTGGCGCAGAGCAGCCAAAATTGACTGGCCAGGGCGCACGACCCAGGCACATGGGCGCACGACCCTGGCACCAGACAAGTCAATTTTGGCTGCACCCACTTGCTGATGGCTTTCCCTTGCCACTTGATTTGCCACTTTTTTTATGACCATTTTGCCCCTCCTCTCAAGTGCCTTAGACCTAATATTTTCCTATAAATAGAGGCTTGATCCTCACTTGTAACCAAGCTTAAATTTTGTGAGAAAAATCCATGACAAGGTTTCCTCTAAGATTCATGACTTCACTTTAATTTCTCGCTTTTTACTTTCTCGCTTTTTACTTTCTCGCCCTTTTATTTTCCAAGTCATTTACTTTCCTTGCTATTTACTTTCTTGCCCTTTTATTTTCCAAGTCATTTACTTTCCTTGCTATTTAAATTCTCGCTCTTTACTTTCTCGCTCTTTACTTTTCGCTCTTTACTTTTTCGCTCTTTTATTTTCCCTGCTATTTACTTTCTTGCCCTTTTATTTTCCAAGTCATTTACTTTCATTGCTATTTAATTTCTCGCTCTTTACTTTTGGCTCTTTACTTTTTCGCTCTTTTATTTTCCTTGTTATTTACTTTTTTGCCCTTTAAATTTCCAAGTCAAGTAAACTACTGGCAAGTCAAGTAAATTACTGGCAAGTCAAGTAAATTACTGGCAATTTACTTTTCAAGCAATTTACTTTCTTGTCATTTACAATTCCGCTATTTATAATTTTGCACTTTACCGCTTTCTTTTATTTCTCGCTATTTAACTTTATGTTTTCTTCTTTTATTTTCTTTTCTCCTCTTTTGTCTACAATGATCATGAGTGAGTAGACTTTGCTAAAACATTCCTTCTTTCTAAAAACACTTTCTTTTCAGTTAATCAACTTTGAAAAATTAGATTGGTATTCACCTAGGCTCTCCCTGTGGATCGATAACTCTTTTATTACGCGATACGACCCGTGCACTTGCGGGGCTATCAATACACCAAGTATTAAGTTGATCAGTCTCAACGTCTCTTAGTATCACAAGAAGCAAGATAGCAGAGTTACTCGAGGGACAAAACCACCCTAACTGTCTAAGCCCGACTAGGTCGAACTGCTCTGATACCATAATGTAACACCCCGATGAATTCTAACATATAGAATCACCGAAATGCACTAGATGGCATACATCAGAGTAACTTCCTGTTATTGAAATATTGAACACAACTAAAACTTTCGATAATACCTAACAAATGGTTCTCTGAACCTCATAAACTTTCTGAAAATGCTTAAGTTCCAAAACTTAAGACTTGTACATAATCCTGGTGTTCAATACTCAAAACATAAAGTAGCGGAAACGATTTTACAACTTAACAACGAAATTTATACAATCGGAACATAGAAACAATAAACGGGACAAAGGTCTAAAACATGAAACTAAGTCTTCAATGACTCCGGGAGTCACACCTGCTAACCGTGCTTTATCGCCTTTGCTTTTCCCTGTTTCTCTGTAAAAACCACAAATATGAAGGGTGAGATAAACATTATCTCAGTGAGTCCTATCGAGACCCCTTACTACTCTAGCGGTTCATTATGACTTGTTTTGAACTCGTGGTCCTTAAAAGCAACCACGTGGAAATACATTTAGTTCTTGTAACCTTCATGCTCATGGCCCTCCTAGGCGACACATGAAGCATGCAATCTTTGTTCCATGTTTTTAGCATAACACCTCAGTCTACCTATTTTATAGGCATCTCTTGACTTTGGTGAACCCATCCCGCTATTTCTAGCAGGGGAAACATTCTTGAGTCTAGGTTTTGGGGCTCATGACTTCCCCTCCCCTAGTATGCTAACCTCTTAGGGTCGTCACCCTTTTTCCTCTTATATTTATTACACCTTTTCAGTCTGTGTACCCGCAATGGGCTGTTAGTCATTCCAGTCAAGTACCATGTACCATATCAGTCAATTACAGTGTGTAATATCAGTCAAATACCGTGTATTATTATCATTCTTGACATATGTACTCTCGCGTTTTCTAAGTGCGGTTTTCCATTTTATTCATAACACACAAACTTTCTATCGAACATGCTCAATCTCATATCATTGTTACCTTTTCATTATTGTGGAACCTTGGGGGATGGATTAGAAGGGGATTGGAATCATTTGGAATGGATAAAAAGGTACTTTGAAATTGAAGGTCAGAAGGTCCCACACGACCCGTGCGTGTAGGCGCACGACCCGTGTGTGGTTGAACCGTTTGTAGAAATTTCCCAGAAGGATATGCACGACCCGTGCGACTTAGCGCACGATCCGTGTGTTATCCACTAAAATTTTAGAAAGTTCCAGGGACATACGCACGACCCGTGCGACTAGGCGCACGATCCGTGCGTGTTTTAAAAATCCAGGTCTTGTCGTATCAGATGGAGGCGCACGACCCGTGCCCAGAGGCACACGATCCGTGTGTCTCCATTAGTTTCCAGAAAACAGGTTTTTTATGCGTTATCCCATTCCATTCCGATTCCAAAATCTGTTCCGATCGTAACCCAAACTCAACATACATTAAAACAATATATTATGCCCATCTCAATCCGTCAACGATTCATAATTGAATTCACACTCTTCTTTGAGAAAACGGTTTTTAATGAGTTTCCTTTCGACAACACAGACGCATGACCATGGTTTTCGAAAAGAAGACTCAGAAACACAAACACATTCCCTAAGCGAGTTATAGAACTCACCTATCGTGATGAAAATCACGCAATTTCTGAAACACTTGGAGTTCAACGACACCGAACGTGCACGAACTTGTTTCGTAACGGTCCTACTCGTTCCCACGAACTCCACGCCCTCTCCAATTCGAATCCCAGCGACTTTGAGCTACTGACCCTCTTCTCTAATTGTTTCAAACAGCTAGGTGATGTCTCCCAAGGTTCTATTCCAGCTCTAAGATGACATGCAACTCATTGAAAGCGCTACAACTCCATTCTTGGCTCTATGAAGCTTTGTGGGTCGAAAATGGTGGCTGAAGCAAGAGGGTGATTCAGCAGTTAATAATGGTGTCAATGGAAAGGTCTTGGAAAGAGGATGAGAATGAGCTAGAATCGACTTACATGCAATGGAGGAATATGGAATCTTCAGCTTCCTTCCTCTTCTCTCCCTCTCTCGCGTAGCTCCCTCTCTCTACCTCTCAAACTCTCTCTTAATATTTCTGAAATTGTGAAGTGTGGCTGAGGGTGTTTGGTATAAGTTCAGCCGGGGTTCATTTAAAGATGGAATGACTAAATCGCCCCTCCCTCCTTCATTCTCACTTAAGCTACTTATAACTCACAATTATTCTACAATTCACCTACTTAACATAATGTACTAATTATGCATAACTACAATTTATTAATTTCAAACATCACATACTTTAATAATTTATGCTAATTAATTAGCCCAACCTCTTGCTAATTTAATCAATCTAATTAGCTAATTAGGGGATGTTACACTAGCTGAGTCAAATGGTTAGGAAATCCCATAGACTTGAGCACCCCTTCAACAAAGCACCACTCAGTCCTATCGTATGCCTTAGACATATCCAGCTTGAGAGCCATGCTGCCTTTCTTGCCTTTTCTCTTCTTCTTTAGCCAGTGAAAACATTCCATTGCAATTAAAGCATTATCTATGATGAGTCTGTCTTGGATAAAGGCACTCTGCTCTTCATCAACTACCTCGGGGAGGATCGGTTTGAGCCTTTTTACAGTTGCTTTGGTCACAATCTTGATGATAACATTGCACAGGATGATGGGTCTAAATTGCTTAGGGGATGAAGGGTTCTTGCACTTGGGAATGAGAACAATGAAGCTTTTGTTAATATCAGCAGGGGATCTGTCATGATTGAGGATTTGCAGGGCAAGATCAGTGACATCTCTTCCCACAATGTGCCAATACTTTTGAAAAAACAGAGCTAGGAGCCCATCAAGACCAGGGCTTTTACTAGGGTGTATCTGGAATAATGTTTCTTGGACTTCAAAAGAAGTGAAGGGGTCACTACAGTGGTTAACCATATCAATATCCAGTTTGTTGCTCACAACCTCACAAGTACTCTCTGTTTCAGAGGGGATTGATGTGGCTAAAATATCAGAGAAGTAATTGATGAGTGCTCTTTCCACCTTGTCTTCACCTCTCCACCAAATCCCATTGTCATCCTTAATCTTTTTAATTTCATTGGTTTTTTTCCTCTGTGATGCCTTGTTGTGGAATAATCTAGTGTTCTTGTCCCCTTCCTTAAGCCACAATGCTCTACTTCTCTGCCTCCAAATAGTTTCTTTTTTCTTAAGAAGGTCCTCATGTTGTCTCTCAATTCGAGGTCGAATTCTTCTCAAGAGGGAGGCAATGATGAGGACATGGAACACCAAGATGCCCTTCAAAGTTTAGGAGGTCCAATTACTAGGTCAAGGGCAAGGAGAGTCCAAGAAAGTTTAGTCCAATTCATAACCAAGGCAATGTCAAATGAGGACAAATATGTAATTGCACCAAAAACCATGCTTGTCATACAAGCTATGGAGGAGGTGTAACACCCCATTTCTACCCGGTAAAATAATACGAAAAATCAGAGTTTATAAAAATTTCCAACAAATGAATGGAGTGCCACACTTTCTTCTTAAAAACAACAAACATGATTAATTCGCCTGTGAAAACAGATACCTAACACTTTACTTTTGGATGATCCAATAAATAACCTTCTTGTCTTTAAAAATAAGACACCTTCATTACTACGCGGCGGATTCACAAAAAAATTCAATTCAAAATAATCATGGCGTCTCTAACCAACTTAAGACAACTCAAAAAGAGCAAAATCCTTGATAATAACGACTTTAAGTTTCAACAATAAAATACTCATAACAAAATAATAAGAAAAACATGTGTTCATCCCCTCCCCCCCGAGTGTTACGTATCAGAGCGACGACACCGACTCGATCTAACGAAGGTAAGCAGCCTTCATTCGTGATTACCTGCATGTTACCAACAGGAGGGTAACATTCAAACAGAAGGGGTGAGATATCGAACCATATAATAGAACATATGAAAAGCAGTATGTTAGAATCAGAAGACACAAGTTCACCACTTCACCATCATCAAACAACTTCAATCAATCACAAGTCATCAACATACCACTTCACCGTCATCAACAACTTCAATCAATCACAAGTCATTAACATACCACTTCACCGTCATCAACAACTTCAATCAATCACAAGTCATTAACATAGCCACTCAAGTATGCAATATGAATGCGACTCAATACTATGCACATGCATGTGGTACCATTGGAGCAGAACTCCCGCCACCAACTTAAAAATCTGCCAGTAAATAGTGGCATCAACAAGGCATCCTTCAACTTAATTTGCCAGTCCAGACCAACGTGTTTTGAGCATAGCTCCAACATGAAAATGCTATGTATGCGACGCGATGTGAATGCACAAACAATCCACAATGATTACATAGCTACACAACAACAACGGAATTCAACGTTGGCCATGGGTCTACAACATAATATCCTGCCAATAAATAGAGGCAAATCCAACCAGATACACGTCGCCAACTTCACACAATGGTGATCACAACTAGGTGCGACATCATCAACAAATCTACAACTAAGCCAACAATTTAGCAACTTAACAATTAACGACTTAACCAACAATTAGCCAACCGTGGGCCTAATGCGCCTAAAGCGCCCAACAATCCACAAGACGACGCCCAAATGCGCCCAGCAACCGAACGAGGCAGCCACACATGGCGCCCATGGCGCCCAGTGCGCCCAGCAACCAATAGACAACAAGCAACAGACAGCCAAACATGGCGCCCAGTGCGCCCAGCAACCAACAGACAACAAGCAACAGGCAGCCAGACTTGGCGCCCATAGCGCCCAGTGCGCCCAGCAACAATCAGACAACAGGCAACAGGCAGCCAGACTTGGCGCCCTTGGCGCCCAGCAACAATCAGACAACAGGCAACAGGCAGCCAGACTTGGCGCCCTTGGCGCCCAGTGCGCCCAGCAACAATCAGACAACAGGCAACAAGCTGGCAGACTTGGCGCCCTTGGCGCCCAGTGCGCCCAGCAACAATCAGACAACAGGAAACAGGCAGCCAGACTTGGCGCTCATGGCGCCCAGTGAGCCCAGCAACAATCAGCAACACAAGCAACGGGCAGCCAGACATGGCGCCCATGGCGCCCAGTGCGCCCAGCAACATCAGCAACACAAGCAACGGGCAGCCAGACATGGCGCCCATGGCGCCCAGCAACATCAGCAACATAAGCAACGGGTAGCCAGACATGGTGCCCATGGCGCCCAGTGCGCCAACAACAACAACAGGGCAGCCAGACATGGCGCCCATGGCGCCCAGTGCGCCAGCAACAACAACAGGGCAGCCAGACATGGCGCCCATGGTGCCCAGTGCGCCAGCAACAACAACAGGGCAGCCAGACATGGCGCCCATTGCGCCCAGTGCTCCCAGCAACATCAGCAACACAAACAACGGGCAGCCAGACATGGCGCCCAGTGCGCCAGCAACAACAACAGGGAAGCCAGACATGGCGCCCATGGCGCCTAGTGCGCCAGCAACACCAACAGGTCAGTCAGACATGGCGCCCATGGCGCCGAGTGCGCCAGCAACAACAACAGGGCAGCCAGACATGGCGCCCAGTGCGCCAGCAACAACAACAGGGCAGCCAGACATGGCGCCCATGGCTCCTAGTGCGCCAGCAACAACAACAGGGCAGCCAGACATGGCGCCCATGGCGCCCAGTGCTCCCAGCAACATCAGCAACACAAACAACGGGCAGCCAGACATGGCGCCCATGGCGCCCAGTGCGCCAGCAACAACAACAGGGCAGCCAGACATGGCGCCCATGGCGCCCAGTGCGCCAGCAACACCAACAGGGTAGCTAGACATGGCGCTCAGTGCGCCAGCAACAACAACAGGGCAGCCAGACATGGCGCCCATGGCGCTCAGTGCGCCCAGCAACATCAGCAACACAAGCAACGGGCAGCCACACATGGCGCCCATGGCGCTCAGTGCGCCCAGCAACATCAGCAACACAAGCAACGGGCAGCCACACATGGCCCCCATGGTGCCCAGTGCGCCCAACAACATCAGCAACACAAGCAACAGGCAGCCACACATGGCGCCCATGGCGCCCAGGAACAACAAACGGCGCCCATGGCGCCCAGGACCCAGATTTTGTACATCATTGTTCAATAACCCCTAAACTAATTTCAATCATCAACAATAGTTTCCAACAACAACAATCGATTTCAAGGATTAAACAAACACATTGGATCCCACATAAAGCCCTTCATGTACCCTATTATAGAGTTAGAACCCCACCCTTACCTGGGTTTTGAAGATTTCGCGGTCACCTCCCTTCTTGGATGAAGAATGCGCAGCCCCCTCTCTATTTCTCACCAAGATGCGCAGCCCCCTTCTCTCCTTGCTTCTAGATTTTCTCTAATCCTTCTTTTTCTTATGACACTTCACCTAATTCTAATTCTTACTTATACTTCTCTTTATTTTTCTGATTAGTCTCATGGGCCACTCTTCACACCCCCTTATATTACTAATTCTAACATAAATATAAGCCCACATAAAATAATATATTATTATTATTCTAATATTATTTTCCACACTTAATTAACCTATTAATTAAATAAAAGTCAACGTAGCAACTATACTAATAATTCCTAACTTCAACAATTCTCACACTTAATTATTGAATAAATTAATTAAATAATTAATTAAATATTTGGGGCGTTACAGGAGGCGCAAGTTGCATGACAAAAAAAAGGCATCCAAGTCATTATATTTTAATTAAATAAAAGTGAATGTGACCAATTGATATTTTTGAAAACAAGACACTAAGTTGTTTATTTTGGTGTGTTTAATCCACTTCAAGTGGTGTGTTAGTCGCATATTCCATATGTGATGATAGAGTCAATAATTGTTGCATCAAAGAAAGACTTGAAAGACAATCAAAGCCAAGGAGTTAAAGGCAAGGAGTTACAATAAAGACTTGAATGACAATCAAAGTCAAGGACTTAAAGCCAATGAGTTACAAGACAAAGGGTTAAATGCTCCAACACCTCATTATTGGCGCATTATGGAGTGTAATTTCCATTAAGTTGTGTTTTTGTAACCTTTTCTAGTCTTGATTGCTTGTAATTGATTTTTATTACACTAGCTTAGGATTCCATCTTGCTTATTTCGAATTCCATAGCTAGAAGATTTGTAATAGCTTTTGGTCTTCCTTTTCTTATAACAACAAGCACTCCTCTTATTACAAACAGAGAGGGTGTAAGTGATTGAATTTTTAACAAATATTTTATCCATATTTTGAGTTCATACTCTAGCAATTCTGGATTGGACCATTTTATTTGATCTTTATCAAGAAATAATTTTCTTGTGGTGATCCACACATTCATAGGCTTATTCTAGTCTTGGATTAGGCAATGTGGTGCCCCTTACCTTCATTCCATTTTCTTCACAAAAATCACAAAAGAATACTATCTATTGTTGAGCATATTTTCCATTTCCCTAAACCCACGAAATTTCCTATCTTTTCCTTTCCCATTATTCATTCATCTTTAACCAAAAAATACAAAAATACAAGTTACAACCAGAACTCTAAATTGAAAAGCAAAGAATTGGCCAAATTTAAGTATTTGGTATAAAAATTAAAGTACCACTGTTTGTTGGAAAAAATGATGCGGATGTGTATTTGGAATGGGAAACTAAAATGGAACAATTTTTTTCCTGTAACAATTATACTGATCTTCAAAAAGTGCAGGTTGCTGCAATTGAATTTACAGATTACGCTTTGGTGTGGTGGGATCAATTGACAAAGGAGAGGAGAAGGCACAATGAGCCAGCCATTGCCACATGGGAGGATATGAAGAGGCTCATGAGGAAGAGGTTCATTCTTTCATACTACAACAGAGAGTTGCACAACAAATTACAGCGTTTCACCCAAGGTAACAAAAGTGTCGATGAGTACTACAAGGAGATAGAGGTGGCAAAAATTAGAGCAAATGTGGAGGAAGATGAAGAAGCAACCATGGCCGGATTCTTGCATGGTCTAAATCGTGATATAAGTGACATAGTGGAACTACAACACTATGTTCAAATAGACGATTTGGTTCATCAAGCCACAAAGGTAGAACAACAACTCAAGAGGAAGGGCCAAATAAGAAGAAGCACAACCACTTCCAATCCTCAAAATTGGAAGAGTAGTGTTAAGAGCGAAAGTAGTTCATCATCCAAAGAAACTGCGGCTCACCCAAAAGGTAAAAACACTACAACTAGCCCTTCTCAAGTTGTTTCAACTAACCGGGCTGTTAAGTGTTACAAGTGCCAAGGCTTAGGACACATGGCATCTCAATGTCCTACCAAAAGAGTCACTCAAGGTGACTTGTACAAGGAAATGTATGTTCCCTTATTATTGATGGTGGGAGTTGTACCAATGTTTCTAGCACAAGGTTAGTTTCTAAACTTCAACTAGAAACTAAACCACATCCCAAACCATATAAACTCCAATGGCTTGTCAATGATATTGAAATGATTGTTGATAAGTTAGTAGAAAATTCTTTTTCAGTTGGTATGTATGAGGATGTTGCTGTTTGTGATGTAGTTCCTTTGGAGGCTAGCCATCTCTTGTTGGGAAGGCCTTGGCAATTTGATAAAAATGAAAATCATGAAGGGCGTACTAACAAGTACTCTTTTGTTCATCATGGAAAACGTATTGTATTGGCTCCTTTGAGTCCAAGTGAGGTGAGAGATGATCAAAAAATATTGAGAGAAAAATGTGAAAAAGAAAAAGGAAAAGAAAAAGAAGATAAGATCGCCAAAGAAAAAGAGAGCAAAAAAGTGACAAAAAAAAAATTGATGAAATAAAGAAACAAAGTTTGATCGCGACAAAAGGGGAGGTTAAAAATGCTATTTTTGCAAGTCAGCCCTATAATTGGTTTTTAGCAAAGAGGTGGCTTTGCTGGAAAACTTACCTAACACTCAAGAAATGCCTAGTTGCATAAATTCTCTTTTGCAGGAATTTGAGGATTTGTTTCCTAAGGAAGTACCAAGTGGGCTGCCACCTTTGAGAGGGATTGAGAACCATATTGATCTCGTCCCAATGGCCGCTTTGCCTAATAGGCCAGCCTATCAGAGCAATCCATAACAAACACAAGAGATACAAATAAAAAGTGGTAGAGTTGGTAAGTAAAGGTTGGGTAAGTGAAAGTTTAAGTTCATATGTTATCCCTGTTATTTTAGTTCCTAAGAAAGATGGTAGTTGGAGAATGTGCACTGATTCTAGGGCTGTTAATAATATCACTGTCAAGTATAGGCATCGAATACCTAGGTTAGATGACTTGCTTGATGAATTGTTTGGTGCATGTTTATTTTCCAAAATTGATTTGAAAAGTGGATATCATCAAATTAGGATAAGGGAAGGGGGTGAGTGGCAAACTTCTTTCAAAACTATATATGGTTTATATGATTAATTAGTTATGCATTTTGGATTAACTAATGCACACTTTCATGAGATTAATCAACCATGTTTTGGGGGAATTTTTGGGAAAATTTGTTGTTGTATATTTTGATGATATCTTGATATATAGCAAAAATTTAGAGGACCATTGCATTATCTAAGGGTTGTTTTTAATGTGCTAAGAAAAGAAAGTTTATATGCAAACTTGGAAAAATGTGTTTTTTGCACGGATCAAGTTATTTTTCTTGGTTTTGTCATAAGCTCTCAAGGAGTACATGTGGATGAAGCAAAGGTGAAGGCAATCCAAGAGTGGCCAACTCCCAAAAGTATGACAGAGGTAAGAAGTTTTCATGGTTTAGGTAGCAAGTTTCTATAGGAGGTTTGTCAAGGATTTTAGTACTATTTGTAACATCCCTAATTTTTCAAGACTCGAACTATGAAGCCTAAGACCGAGTAATTATTTGTGGGAATAATTGGTCGTGTCTCGGGGATTAATAGTCGAGGAAAAGTCCAAAGAAATCCTACTCTACATTTAATTGTGGCTTAGTCATAATTTAAACGAACAATAAGAGCACAAGGGTAAAATGGTCATTTCGCTAAATATCATCGGATCAATCTAGTAAGTGGTCAGTGTTGTATTTGTTGGTCGACTCAAGTAATTTAACTAATCAAATTGTTAATGATAGGAAAAGTTGCATGATTGATTGGGATTAAGTTGAAGAAGAATTTAAAAGAGAATTAGAATAAGGGCACTTTGGTAATTGCACCCTCATTACACTTTCCCCTCAGCTGGTCAAAAACCTCCACCACTTCTGTTTCCTCTCATTGCTGATCAGTTTCAGAAGTTTAGAAAAAAGAAAGAGAAAGGAGAGAAGGGAGGAGAGAGGGGAGAGTGAAGAGAGAAGAGGGGGATCACCACCACACCCCAATGCATGCAAGTGTTCCTCCTTCCACTTCATTCCATTTTTCTTCCTCTACACAACCATGCTAAATTCTGAACCAACATCTCCCTCCAACTCTATCCTCCATAGATGAAGCTTCAAGCTTAAATGAAGAAGATGCAAGTTCAACAAAATTCTGGGTAAAACCCGTATGCACCACCTTCATTGTTTTTGTCGTATCTCACTGTACACTACTCCGATGATCGTGATTCTTGTTCCTCTGGAAACTAGACACAAAGATCTTCATTTTGGGCACAAGAACCGTATGATTGTATGGAGAAATGAGAGAGATATCCTGTTCACAAGTTTCGGTTTCAGAATCAAGCATTGTCCTGGACCAGTCACATAGTTTCGGTGATATCTCTCAATCTACTGGATGCATGCGCGTGAAACTTCTTCCATCAGAAATTAGACGAAATTATCTTCACATTGAGAACTTGTTTGGATAGTTTTGGTCACGAATTGACCAAGTTATGCTTGTTGCAAAACTGAATCCAGATGCTGGGAAAAACAAAAATAAAGCTGGGAATGTTGAATTGACGGATCCGGGGTCGAGTCGTCAAAGTGTCGAGAAACACCAATTCCAGTCACCGGAAGGAAGTCAGTATCAAGAGTGATGTCGGTTACTGAATTCAGATGCGGAAGCCTTCGGATCGTGTTCGAGATTCGGGAACCGTTCGAGTGGCTATCGGTTCGGTAATTCGAGTGAGGACGCGACTTCTCGGGGATCGTCAACCGGGTGAGTTCTACTCACGGATAGGGATATTTTTCGTGTCTTGAAAATATATCGGTTTGAGTCATAAGGCAATTATCAGTTTTCGAAAGATTTTGGAACCGAAAACCGTTTTTGAACAATATCGCATTTTTACGGTTTTTATTGGATTGTTGAACAATTTACGAAATTGTGATTTTAAGCGCTTTCACTGGAATATGGTCTGGAATGTTGTTTATTAAATCCGTTTTCAGGTTGGAGAACGATCGGAATTCGATTTGGGGCGAGAAATGGAAAGCGGAATGAGAAACTAGAAGTCAGTAACAGAACAGGCCGCACGGGTCGTGCGCCCCTGGGCACGGACCGTGCGCCCTCTTCGGGTTGGTTGTGTGATTTTGGTAAATCACGCACGGGTCGTGCGCCCCTGGGCACGGACCGTGCGTGAGCTGCTGTTACCGGACTCCGATTTCTCATTTCGTCGCTCCTTTCGATCCCAAATCACTTCTAATCTTCTTCCCAACCAATTTTAAGGATATTGCCTTACTGACAACCGTATTTGGAACTTATTCAATTCATGATTGTGAAAAAGAGTTTCAAAAACATATTTGATGGAAAAACCGAAACCCTAGTATACGTGTGGGTACACCGTCTGATGGACTGACTGAATATATATATATATATATATATATATATATATATATATATATATATATATATATATATATATATATATATATATATATATATATATATATATATATATGTTATATATGTCAATTGAACAAGATTATAATGCCGGAGGTCTAATTTATGAATTCCTCAAAACGGATTATAGATCGATATGGATATTGTTTATCCAATTGCTATGCGAACGATCCTTTGGTGATCGAAAAGATATAAATTATCTAATAAACTTATGTAATTGATCCTTTGGTGATCGAAAAGATATAAATTATCTAATGAGCTTATATGACTGATCCTTTGGTGATCAAAATGAAAAAGAAGATATAAATTATCTAACTCTCGAGAATTGATACGTATTGTCATATGTATCGCGTTGGGTGACGATCCGACAAGTAGCATACTAGGGAGGGTAGTCATGACCCCTTACCTATGGCCCTGAATGTGTTTTGGCGTGGTCAACTCACGGGTTACCGATATTCGTGACGTTGGGTTCACAATCGGTTTATGCTAAACTAAGACTATGGTATTTTCCGATATTCGTGACATTGGGTTCACAATTGGTTTATACTAAATAAATGGAACACACGATTACCGGGATTAGCACTGGATTGCAGTCGGTACGTGTTAAACAAATTCACGAAGTGCGTGGCATTTCGATTAATAAATAAGACATTGTTATGTCAGCTTTTGTTGTAACAGTTTAATAAATTGAACCGAGTGTCAGTGAGGGGGCACGGTAGGACTCACTGAGACAAGTTGTCTCACCCAATCCATATTTGTTGTTTTTACAGAGAACAGGTTATAAGGACAGCATGCGGCACAGTTAGTCGTCAGGCTCGAGGAGAAGTTGAAGATGAAATCTTCCATCTGTGTTTTGGATTCTTCTGATGTAGTCTCTGTATTCGGTCTTATGACTCGAACTTGTATCATGTTATATTTTTGTAGTTTCCGCTGTTTCTTGTAAAGATGTATATCTGAACAGGAATTTTTATACTCTGATTGATACCAAATTGTATATTTAGGTGTTTCTTTGTTAAAGAAATACCGGGGTGTTACATTTGGTATCAGAGCGGTTCGGCCTTGTCGGACGTAGTGACCTTCGGGTCGAGAACATAGGATCGAGTCAGCTAGGGACTCAGACAATTATATGTCAGACCTTTTTAGTATATTATGTGACGTATTGAGTCAGGATCCACTCAATGTTTCATGTAAGTTACTGAAAATTATGACAGATAGTTGCCTCAGCCCCGAAAATGTCCGAGACCCTACACCATAGGATTCTCAGCCTTCTCGTTTCATCAGAACGTGCAACGGCAGCAGAGGGCTACATATTACATTTGGAAACAATGATGGGCATCCGCGATGGTTCGAGGAAACTGTGGGCGGCTGTTCAGTAAATAAATCTGATGCGGCTAGTGAGTCGCGGCATGAAACGTCTTAGATCTTATCGAGAAGTACAAATCAAGTGAAGTCATTGTGCGGCAGTAACGTCAGTGTACTGAAATCTGTCCTATTAGTTAACACCCGAAACCCTGACCTTTATTTAGTCAGCGTATCAGTTTTTGAAATATCGTTTTCATCATAAATCTCACCTTCTGGAGTAAGTCAATCCCAGTTTAGGTATCAGTTGAGGAAGTCCCTCCAGAAAATTTCAAGTACAGATTCCGATTCTTCTTCTTCCGAGTCACAATGTGACAGATGATAACGCTAACTGAGTAAAGATACCCCGTTGCTAGTATTGACTAGCAGAGTCATAATGTGCCGATCAGGTTAAGTCCCGATCAGGGATCATGAATCAAATCCTTCAAAGCAGATCAGTATGTAGAAATGACCTTGTTTCAATCCGCTGCTGGAAGCACTCCAATCACGGTCTGTGAGAAATTCTCGTTAGTCTTCCGACTCATTTTGTTCGTAACTTCTGCTCCGGAACTCCGATTTTTATGTTCCGAGAGGCGTCGGAAAGCTAACGAAAATATCTACACCGATGGATGGGTTGTGAACCGTATCTCCAATTGCATTGTGAAGTATACCTCTGTTTTTAAAATCTGAACCGTGAACTCTTAAGCCTTCGTGGAGTGTGAACCTCCCTGTGTACGGGAAATTGGTAAAAGGATTGCCAATCAGTCAGATTAGACTTCTAGATACCGATTCAGGATAACGTTTGTTGTAGTATCTTTTCCAAGAAACCTACTTCCGGTAATTGCCATTAGTAGTGATGGCCATTCAACCATTACAAGGGATTCTGAAATCTTAATCCATCATACCTAAATAAACCGGTTGGAAGGACGGGGAGCTTAAGGTCTCCTGCGTGGCGAACAAGATGTTGTCGTGGGAGTAGAACCCGTCCTGAAGCTATGTTGATTAATGTAATGTAATAATTATGTCTGGATAGTCGCGGAAGTTCGGAAAGAAGCTGGGCCAAGGAAAATTCTAAATGATAAATTCAACGAATCAATACAAGGACACTTATGGTGTGCTCATGTGATTCCCGAAATAACTTTTGTTTTCAAAATCCCCTGGTGCCACCGCAATTTCAATTTCGTGACTAATCCGAGAATAATTGCTACGCTGAAGTTAATCGAGAAACCAACGATTGCCTAGAATGACTCTAAATCTCATCTTCGAAAGAAAACCTTATGTCGTTCTCGTAGGGTTCCTAATATCGGAATTCGAGCATCCTTAAGGTCCGAGTAATCAATATCTATGAAAGATAGGTATCAAAATTCAAAGCCTAGTTGATCTAGAAAGACAACTGTGATTGGATAAGTCGTTAACTTAGACAATCCTGAATAACGCACCCTTATCATTATTTTGGGTTAGTTAAAACATCGGTTGTACCGGTAACTACCTGAGATGATAGAAATGTTTCTAAGATAACCAAAGATGTGGGTTACTCAAACGTTTTGCTCGAGAGTAATGGGAGGCTAGGTAACACGTGAATATAATTGCTAGTTGGAGAGGTATCAGGCCATGTGAAGGCAATTACCTATCGGTAGTTATAGTGTTCAGGCTTCCACTACTGAAATGAAACTCCAATTGTCAATTTTGAATTCGTTAAAATCAACAGTAAGTTGTTGTGGCTTGAATCCGTCGGATGGGTCAAGGCTAGTTCTCCATTCTATTAACCTATGGTTAGACGTCGATGAATCAAGTATGTGCTGAACTCAGAAATTGTCCGATCGTGGTCCAGTACACGATGCCTTTCTACGACAATCCGACAGTTGAGTACACATAGTGTTTTTCCCTTTCACCCACTATACACGTATGATGGGAGAAGGTCGGAGGATGAACTGTATGTCGGTCTGAGACTAAATGATTGGACAGTGAATGTATGATACATGAGTCTTTGATAGTGCATCCTATAACCATTGTGTAGTCTCTTCTGTTTTTCATCATGAAATACGACCCTTGTTTTTAATCTCGAAATTTTGTCTTGGACCGATTCGAGAAAGGAATTGAAAAGAAGTGAATTGAATCGAGTGGAATAGCGGCTTGAGAAGAATTTTTAAAGTAAATATCCGCTTTCTTTTCGGCTCAATGTCCCTCCCGATCCCTTCCTCGAACGAACCTAATTATTTTGTTTTAACGGAACCGAACTCAAGCACGATAAAAGTTTGCGAGATTTTGATCGCACAAATGGTTGACTCCAACAAAATAACACCTTTATTCTCACTTTCGAACTTGCAAATTTAAAAATTTTGAGAATGAGATTCCGCTTTATTGAAACGTCGTGCACCGAGTAAGGTCAGTTATAAGTTGGGGTGAATTATCGTTCTGGATAGTCGTAAATTTTTTTTTAACTATCGCTATTAGAAACCCCATTGAAAAGAATTTTCATTCAAATGAAACTATTGTACTTTCAAGTTTTGGAACTGATTTAATGAAAGGATATAT
Organism: Astragalus membranaceus; assembly: GCA_039519185.1. NCBI lineage: Eukaryota > Viridiplantae > Streptophyta > Magnoliopsida > Fabales > Fabaceae > Astragalus > Astragalus membranaceus. Next base: position 96,328,258 of record CM076846.1, on the reverse strand, counting down.
CACCACTATTTTATAGTTTTATTGGTCATGTTACAAGAGAAAGTATTTTCTACATTCAATTGGACAGAGAGTCAATCTGCTTTATTAAATGATTATGTCTGCTTCCGCCAAAATTTTTAGTAAAATGGGTCAAGCGCTTATGTGAGCGTAACTCGGGAAGAGAATAAAACTTTTCTTCTGGATACCGTATGGTTTGACCCCAAAGAAATTCTCTTAAAGTCATCGTTTCGTTCCAAATTCAAGCTACGGCTAGGCCGAAACCTTTCGAGTTCCTGACTTCGATAGTGAAGGATGTGTGGATACTATAACCATGAGTTCGTATCCTCAACAGATTCTAGGCATTCCATTGTCCATAACAATTAGTATCAGCTTTCAAGAGGTCGGAACAGTTAGTTTCCGAAGGAAGTATGTATCTTCATGATGTCTTTCACGTGTCTCAGTTGAGAAAATGTATTCCCGATCCGCATCAGCCATTGAGCGTTGGTACGATCGATCTTCGACCGGATTTATCATTCCAACCTTATCCTAGTCATATCTTGGAGCGTGGTATGAAGACTCTGCGGTCAAGGACTATCCTGATTGTCAAGGTGGTCTGGGATGGCTTCTTAGCCGAAGAGGATACCTGAGAATTTGAAAAGGGCATGATGACCCGATATCAATATCTTTTTGCTAAAGATTCGTCTTGTCAATTTTGAGGACCAAATTTTTAAAAGTTGGGGTGATTGTAACATCCCTAATTTTTAAAGACTCGAACTATGAAGCCTAAGACCGAGTAATTATTTGTGGGAATAATTGGTCGTGTCTCGGGGATTAATAGTCGAGGAAAAGTCCAAAGAAATCCTACTCTACATTTAATTGTGGCTTAGTCATAATTTAAACGAACAATAAGAGCACAAGGGTAAAATGGTCATTTCGCTAAATATCATCGGATCAATCTAGTAAGTGGTCAGTGTTGTATTTGTTGGTCGACCCAAGTAATTTAACTAATGAAATTGTTAATGATAGGAAAAGTTGCATGATTGATTGGGATTAAGTTGGAGATGAATTTAAAAGAGAATTAGAATAAGGGCACTTTGGTAATTGCACCCTCATTACACTTTCCCCTCAGCTGGTCAAAAATCTCCACCACTTCTGTTTCCTCTCATTGCTGATCAGTTTCAGAAGTTTAGAAAAAAGAAAGAGAAAGGAGAGAAGGGAGGAGAGAGGGGAGAGTGAAGAGAGAAGAGGGGATCACCACCACACCCCAATGCATGCAAGTGTTCCTCCTTCCACTTCATTCCATTTTTCTTCCTCTACACAACCATGCTAAATTCTGAACCAACATCTCCCTCCAACTCTATCCTCCATAGATGAAGCTTCAAGCTTAAATGAAGAAGATGCAAGTTCAACAAAATTCTGGGTAAAACCCGTATGCACCACATTCATTGTTTTCGTCGTATCTCGCTGTACACTACTCCGATAATCGTGATTCTTGTCCCTCTGGAAACTAGACACAAAGCGCTTCATTTTGGGCACAAGAACCGTATGATTGCATGGAGAAATGAGAGAGATATCCTGTTCACAAGTTTCGGTTTCAGAATCAAGCATTGTCCTGGACCAGTCACATAGTTTCGGTGATATCTCTCAATCTACTGGATGCATGCGCGTGAAACTTCTTCCATCAGAAATTAGACGAAATTATCTTCACATTGAGCACTTGTTTGGATAGTTTTGGTCACGAATTGACCAAGTTATGCTTGTTGCAAAACTGAATCCAGATGCTGGGAAAAACAGAAATAAAGCTGGGAATGTTGAATTGACGGATCCGGGGTCGAGTCGTCAAAGTATCGAGAAACACCAATTCCAGTCACCGGAAGGAAGTCAGTATCAAGAGTGATGTCGGTTACTGAATTCAGATGCGGAAGCCTTCGGATCGTGTTCGAGATTCGGGAACCGTTCGAGCGGCTATCGGTTCGGTAATTCGAGCGAGGACGCGACTTCTCGGGGATCGTCAACCGGGTGAGTTCTACTCACGGATAGGGATATTTTTCGTGTCTTGAAAATATATCGGTTTGAGTCATAAGGCAATTATCAGTTTTCGAAAGATTTTGGAACCAAAAACCGTTTTTGAACAATATCGCATTTTTACGGTTTTTATTGGATTGTTGAACAATTTACGAAATTGTGATTATAAGCGCTTTCACTGGAATATGATCTGGAATGTTGTTTATTAAATCCGTTATCAGGTTGGAGAACGATCGGAATTCGATTTGGGCGAGAAATGGAAAGCGGAATGAGAAACTAGAATTCAGTAACAGAATAGGCCGCACGGGTCGTGCGCCCCTGGGCACGGACCGTGCGTGAGCTGCTGTTACCGGACTCCGATTTCTCATTTCGTCGCTCCTTTCGGTCCCGAATCACTTCTAATCTTCTTCCCAACTAATTTTAAGGATATTGCCTTACTGACAACCGTATTTTGAACTTATTCAATTCATGATTGTGAAAAAGAGTTTCAAAAACATATTTGATTGAAAAACCGAAACCCTAGTATACGTGTGGGTACACCGTTTGATGGACTGACTGAATATATATGTTATATATGTCAATTGAACAAGATTATAATGCCGGAGGTCTAATTTATGAGTTCCTCAAAACGGATTATAGATCGATATGGATATTGTTTATCCAATTGCTATGCGAACGATCCTTTGGTGATCGAAAAGATATAAATTATCTAATAAACTTATGTAATTGATCCTTTGGTGATCGAAAAGATATAAATTATCTAATGAGCTTATATGACTGATCCTTTGGTGATCAAAATGAAAAAGAAGATATAAATTATCTAACTCTCGAGAATTGATACGTATTGTCATATGTATCGCGTTGGGTGACGATCCGACAAGTAGCATACTAGGGAGGGTAGTCATGACCCCTTACCTATGGCCCTGAATGTGTTTTGGCGTGGTCAACTCACGGGTTACCGATATTCGTGACGTTGGGTTCACAATCGGTTTATGCTAAACTAAGACTATGGTATTTTCCGATATTCGTGACGTTGGGTTCACAATTGGTTTATACTAAATAAATGGAACACACGATTACCGGGATTAGCACTGGATTGCAGTCGGTACGTGTTAAACAAATTCACGAAGTGCGTGGCATTTCGATTAATAAATAAGACATTGTTATGTCAGCTTTTGTTGTAACGGTTTGATAAATTGAACCGAGTGTCAGTGAGGGGGCACGGTAGGACTCACTGAGACAAGTCGTCTCACCCAATCCATATTTGTTGTTTTTACAGAGAACAGGTTATAAGGACAGCAGGCGACACAGTTAGTCGTCAGGCTCGAGGAGAAGTTGAAGATGAAATCTTCCATCTGTGTTTTGGATTCTTCTGATGTAGTCTCTGTATTCGGTCTTATGACTCGAACTTGTATCATGTTATATTTTTGTAGTTTCCGCTGTTTCTTGTAAAGATGTATATCTGAACAGGAATTTTTATACTCTGATTTATACCAAATTGTATATTTCGGTGTTTCTTTGTTAAAGAAATACCGGGGTGTGTAACACCCCGGTATATTTAACTTGTAAAAATACCAAAGCGTGCCAAAATATAAACATCAGAGATAATAATTTCCTGTTTAGACACTGAATACCATTATAAAATTTTGCTGAAATACAACATAACCATCTTATACACAAATAAGATCATACGGTACTCAGACCATAACTGTCAGCAACTGTGGTAATCAGAGTCATACAAGAAAGCGGAAAAGGATAAACAAAACACTAATGCCATAGTGTTGTAATACATGAACAACAGAAGGAAAATAAACTTAAACATAAAACTAAGTCATCCTCCATCACCCGGGGCCACCTACTCGTGCCTCTGCGGTTTCTTCTGTCCCTGTTTATCTGTGAAACAACAACATTTAAATGGTGAGATACAATCTCAGTGAGTTCTACCGAGACCCCTACTAACGCTCTCGGTCCAATTATGAAATGGTTTTGACTGTATACGGCATCGACTGCGCGAACGCTCCAAACCCGATGAACCGCATTATTTAACCTTTGACAGGTCATCGACTACGCGAACGCTACATACCCGATGAACCTGTTACAACCAAGTACGATACCGACTGCGCGAACGCTACATACCCGGTAGTCGCACAACAAACAATTCAACATACCACCGACTGCGCGAACGCTACATACCCGGTGAACCACCTTACCAATAGTACTTTCCCTATTGCAAGAGGCCTAGGGTAAGGGTGCATGACTACCCCGCCTAGTATGTCTACATGGGTCGTCACCCAAACTCGATATAATATATATATCTACAGTACTATGAACCCACGGTCCATCAAATCAGACAATCAATGAAACACTTTAATCCACAATTTTATAAAATCCAAGTTCACACTCGCAATCTAGTTGACCACTTTTCGACACAATTTTCAATATCAAAAACAGCTCATTTTGCCTTAAAAATAGAATATCCAGTTAGGCCTCTGAATAAGCTTTCTAACGCATCTTAGAACACCTCAATCGGGTTCCCGGATCAAAAGTTATCGCGAAAACAAAATCAGTGAATAGTTGCTGAAAATCTGCACTGTGCGCTTGGACGCACGGGTCGTGCGCTTGGGGCGCTTTGGACAGTTTTGGTTCTGTCTCTCGTGCGCTTGGGCGCATGGCCGAGCGCTTGGGGCGCTTTGGACAGTTTTGGTTCTGTCTCTCGTGCGCTTGGGCGCATGGCCGAGCGCTTGGGGCGCTTTTACCTGCTGTAAGTGAATTTTTGTGGCGGTTTCGCGCGAAAACCGCTATTCCGCTCAATTCCGATTCTCATTCCGATCGAAAACAGATTTGACAACCAATACAATAGACCCAATACAAACCACACAATCGATCATAATCTTAATCAAATCGAAGTTTATCAAATTACGGCGATTTTCCAAATAACGGTTTTAAATCAAAATCTCTCGAATCAAATCACCAAAAATTCCATTTTTAACACGACGCAACCCGAGACTCGCCCCAATCGATTCCTAACCCGAATCAGACAGTATCACATAATATTCCAGTCCAGTGAAAGCGATAAAACAGTTTATCAATTAATTCGAAAAACAAAAATCCTAAACGTGAGTAAAACTCACCCTTGAAGCGTGAACCACGATCGAGCCGAAATCACCGAGTAGCCACACGAACGCTCCCCGCTCCGGCGACACCCAATCCGCTTTCAAAGCTTCCCACTCGATCACGAAACCGCTTTTGACCGAAATACCGATTTCCCCGAAATTCTCCACAGACACTATTCATCATCTTCCTCCTCATGAAGCACTATTCACACAAAACCCAATTTTGAACCCTAACCTTCAATTCTTCAAAAACTCCAAATCGGACTTCAATATTCGCGTATTCCACCTTGAGCTCGCTCCTCACCACCATTCTAGGCTTTCCTTTGAGCTTGAACCACAAAACCTCCATTTTTTCCTCTCAAATCGAAAATGGCAAAGTGAGAGAGAGAGAGTTGATGATGTTGATGTTGGTACCAAATCGAAGAGGAAGTAACGCTGAGCATTTTTCGTGTTGGACGGAAGTCGTTTTGATGAGCCTAACCTTCCCCTTTTTCCTCTTCTTCTTCCTTCCCCTTTCTTTCTCTCTTCTTTTCTTTTTCTCCTCTCCTCTCTGTTTCTCGCGTGGCTTTCTTCTTTCTTTTCTTTCAATTCTTTTCTTTCCTTTCTTATTAACACACACACACACGTATATACATATATTTATTTAATAAATATATGGCAACGTGGTCAAATTACCACATTGATCTAAATCTCCTATTTCGATTCCAAAACTTCCTTGGTCCGTATTATCCGGTTAACGATCCGATGACAACAATTAAATAATTTTAGCACTCGATAAATTTACCAGTCAAGTACTAAATTAATTCAATTGGGTTAACATCCCAATAATTCGGTTAATTATTTTGCGGATGTTACATTCTCCCCAACTTAAAAGAATTTTGTCCTCAAAATTTCGTCAAGTTTTTCATCCGACTACCCGAGGATCGATATCCTCAGAAAGGTCTTAAGTTGCTGGAAACAATTTCGAACTAACAAAATGAGCGTAGGAACTCTTCCCAAGTTGGCACATCAATCTCCAAGTATGATCCACTACTACCTTGATACGAACTCTCCGGTTACGAATCAACACGAGAAACTCCTCTTTCGCCTACATAGGCTCGGCACCGCGTTCGAAAACACTTCCTAAGCTTCATTCCTCACTCGCTCCCCAACTTTGATTAATCCAAATCAAAGAACTCCTTGGTAGACGTAAAAACAAACACGATTTCCTCGAAGGTGTAAACACTTTCTCAACAAATCTTCTAGCATCCTTAACGGTTCTCGTACATACCGACAATGTGACGAGAAAGTCACTTGTGAAACTTCTTGACTCGCCCCCAAGATTTCGAGATAATACTTCTCGAAAGAAGATGAAATGAGGACTTACCAGAAACGTTTATCTTAAACGCAGAAATAAACCACGGGGACATCAAATAAATTGAACGTAATGAAAATCACCTCAGTTGTTCTCCAAACAACTATCAAACAGAACTCAGGGCTCCTTTCCGAATTAGTCAGTAGCGTTGAGAGCTTCCCCTCAACCTAAGTAATCCTCCTAGGATTTTCCTCCTCAATCATATTTTATTAGCCTCTTAATTCGTTTCCCCAAATTAACTTTAGCATGCGGGATTTCACAAAAACGATTTTTCAAAACTATTACACCGCACGCCAAGCTTCACTTCGGAAATTTTTGTCACTTATGAGCAGATCCATCAATTAATCCCTTGATGGTTATTCGCAACGTGAAAACAGTCAGCAGTTACCTCATTTACATATTTGTATTCACGTTCGACTTGTCAAACGGAATCTCGTAATACTATCTCATTGTTAACCTTCACAAAGGAGAGGTTAACAAACTAATACCTCTGCTTTATATTCTGTACACCCTGGAACAGAATATAAACTTCGGTGTGCTTCCTCTAACATTTGCCTTTTATTGTTCTCATCATCGGCCGCACAGATTCTACCGTTGAAACAACTGACTCCATCACTATCCATAGTAAAATCTGGAAATACCTTTTGTGATTGTAACTTCACATCAACTTCCTATGCTAAGCGTATAGAATCCCTTAGGGAATTAGAGATCCTCATATGGCTCAACACTAACAGGTTCCTCTCGATCTTGAATTCAGATCTAAGTCTCTATCAGACTCTAATAATTCCATCTAATGCATCATAATTCTGCCATGTGGAGCGATTCCCTATTACTCGCATCAGCTACAACATTGGAATTTCCTGGATGATACTTCAACCCGAAGTCATAATCCTTCAGAATTCTACACACTTCTCTGCCTGCTATTCAGTTCTTTCTGATCAAACAGATACCTTAAACTCTTGTGACCACTAGAGACTTCGAAACGAGACCCACATAGGTAACGTCTCCAAATCTTCAGTGCATACACAATAGCTATTTACTCCAATTCATGAGTTGGATAATTCTCTTCACGAGACCTTAATTGTCTGGACGCCTAAGCTACCACTTGTTGATCTTTGCATTAGAATACATCCTAAACCCTTCCCTGAAGCGTCATCGAAAATTTAAAATTCCAATGACGGATCCGGAAGAATCAGGATTGGAGCAGAAGTCAAAATCTTCGACTCTAGAAAACATCCTTCACAATCGGCATTCCACGTAAACGGATGACCCTTACGAGTTAACCGAGTAAGTGGAAAGCTAACTGTGAGAACCCTTGAACAAATCTCTTATAGTAGTAACCAGCTAGACCCAAAAACTTCTGATCTCTGTGACTGATGTTGGTCACTCCCATTCAACACCGCTTCCTTCTTACTGGGATCTACAGAAATTCCCGACTGGGGAAATCACATGTCCCAAAGACTTTACCTCTGGCACCCAAAAATCACACTCCGAAGGTTTCAAGTACAACTTATTTTCTCGGAGTACTTTCAGAACAATGCGGAGATGTTGGACATGCTCCTCAATGGTCTTAGAGTACACCAAGATATCATCAATGAAAACCACAACGAACTAATCCAGATAAGCGTGGAACACTCGGTTCATGTAATCCATGAATACTGCTGGAGCATTAGTCAAACCGAAGGGCATCACTACGAACTCGTAATGTCCATACTTAGTACGGAAAGTTGTCTTCGGAATATCTAAGGCTCTAACTTTTAATTGATGATAACCTGACATCAGATCAATTTTTGAAGACACCACGGCACCTCGAAGTTGATCCAGCAATTCGTGTATCCTTGGCAAAGGATATTTGTTCTTGATTGTCACTTTGTTGAGTAGTCGGTAATCAATACACAATCTCATGCTACCATTTTTCCTTTCGACTAACCACACCAGAGCACTCCTTAGAGAAGCACTCGGTCGAAGGAATTTCTTTAACGTCGACTCTTCAAGTTGAGACTCCATTTCCTTGAATTCTAAAGGAACATTCAATAAGAAACAATAGATATTGATCCCGTGCCAGGAACCAATTCTACCGTAAACTCTACCTCTCGCTCAGGAGATTCAGAAGAAACTTCATCGTGAAAACATCCAGAAAGTCATTCACAACCTGAATGTTCGCCAAATCTAAACTAGTTTCAGTGGATGCCGATAACATACTAACATGTGCTTCCGCACCTTGGAATGAAGATTGACCGTCTAAGGTGAACTAGGTAACCGCTTCGGAATTTGTCCTAGACGATTCAACTGATTCTGAAGCGAAGCTGATAGTTGATTAATACAGTCGATTGCAACATGATTTGCAGTCATCCTATTCCTACCCAAAATGGTGTCCACACTTCTCACAGGCAAACAAATAATCCTTCTACGAAAGTTCTGTCTCCTATAACACGTAGACAATTCTGACACAAAGATTGGGTCTGGACACGACCCTTAGCCGCAGTTAAGATAGTTATCAGCTCGGATAGGGATGATAAGGCTAATCCCAACTGATTCACACGCGATCGGGGTATACAGCAATAGGTTGCACCCGAATCATATAATATACTGATCGAGTTATTGAATAGGACTCCCATCCTTCTAAGTATACCGTCAGCATTCGTAACTGTCTAAGCATTCAAAGTGTTGACTCGTCCTTGCCTTGGAGCTGCTTATGACTCCTTGGAACTTTTCCTGGCAGGGAACTTTTTACCATAGTGACCCTCTACATTACCGTAATAGCGCCGATTAGATCTTCACTTGCAATCACCACTGTGAGGCTTTCCACAGTTAGAACATCTTTTAACCTTTGAAGAATCAAAGAATTGCATCTGCTTTTCCTTTGATGAAATTATCTTAGGACTTTGCATTCGGAGTTGATAATTCAACTACCTTCTCCTTTCCCATACTTCCTATGAGGTCATCCTCGGCGACACGGGCTGACTGCACTAAGGCAACAAAATTGGTAACAGTATAAGAACTGAGACCCTAAGTCATAAAAGCACTTATGCCCTTATTATACTTCTGCATTTTCCATTCGTCATCCAGAGCTTACTTTACCACTTGGTAAAACTGAGACAACTTCTCAAACTTAGCGGTGTATTCTTCCACCGTCATGTCACCTTTCCTGAGGATGCACCGGTTGAAGATTCCGATTTTGGTCGAGGATTGCATCTTGATCATCCATTCATAATTCCGCTTATGATGCACTAAGTATTAAGTTGATCAGGCTCAATGTCTCTTAGCATCACAAGTGTAATTACAACCAGGACTAACAAGGAATCGACTCAACCCTAAACTAAGTCCGACTAGGTCGAACTGCTCTGATACCAACTGTAACACCCCGGTATATTTAACTTGTAAAAATACCAAAGCGTGCCAAAATATAAACATCAGAGATAATAATTTCCTGTTTAGACACTGAATACCATTATAAAATTTTGCTGAAATACAACATAACCATCTTATACACAAATAAGATCATACGGTACTCAGACCATAACTGTCAGCAACTGTGGTAATCAGAGTCATACAAGAAAGCGGAAAAGGATAAACAAAACACTAATGCCATAGTGTTGTAATACATGAACAACAGAAAGAAAATAAACTTAAACATAAAACTAAGTCATCCTCCATCACCCGGGGCCACCTACTCGTGCCTCTGCGGTTTCTTATGTCCCTGTTTATCTGTGAAACAACAACATTTAAATGGTGAGATACAATCTCAGTGAGTTCTACCGAGACCCCTACTAACGCTCTCGGTCCAATTATGAAATGGTTTTGACTGTATACGGCATCGACTGCGCGAACGCTCCAAACCCGATGAACCGCATTATTTAACCTTTGACAGGTCATCGACTACGCGAACGCTACATACCCGATGAACCTGTTACAACCAAGTACGATACCGACTGCGCGAACGCTACATACCCGGTAGTCGCACAACAAACAATTCAACATACCACCGACTGCGCGAACGCTACATACCCGGTGAACCACCTTACCAATAGTACTTTCCCTATTGCAAGAGGCCTAGGGTAAGGGTGCATGACTACCCCGCCTAGTATGTCTACATGGGTCGTCACCCAAACTCGATATAATATATATATCTACAGTACTATGAACCCACGGTCCATCAAATCAGACAATCAATGAAACACTTTAATCCACAATTTTATAAAATCCAAGTTCACACTCGCAATCTAGTTGACCACTTTTCGACACAATTTTCAATATCAAAAACAGCTCATTTTGCCTTAAAAATAGAATATCCAGTTAGGCCTCTGAATAAGCTTTCTAACGCATCTTAGAACACCTCAATCGGGTTCCCGGATCAAAAGTTATCGCGAAAACAAAATCAGTGAATAGTTGCTGAAAATCTGCACTGTGCGCTTGGACGCACGGGTCGTGCGCTTGGGGCGCTTTGGACAGTTTTGGTTCTGTCTCTCGTGCGCTTGGGCGCATGGCCGAGCGCTTGGGGCGCTTTGGACAGTTTTGGTTCTGTCTCTCGTGCGCTTGGGCGCATGGCCGAGCGCTTGGGGCGCTTTTACCTGCTGTAAGTGAATTTTTGTGGCGGTTTCGCGCGAAAACCGCTATTCCGCTCAATTCCGATTCTCATTCCGATCGAAAACAGATTTGACAACCAATACAATAGACCCAATACAAACCACACAATCGATCATAATCTTAATCAAATCGAAGTTTATCAAATTACGGCGATTTTCCAAATAACGGTTTTAAATCAAAATCTCTCGAATCAAATCACCAAAAATTCCATTTTTAACACGACGCAACCCGAGACTCGCCCCAATCGATTCCTAACCCGAATCAGACAGTATCACATAATATTCCAGTCCAGTGAAAGCGATAAAACAGTTTATCAATTAATTCGAAAAACAAAAATCCTAAACGTGAGTAAAACTCACCCTTGAAGCGTGAACCACGATCGAGCCGAAATCACCGAGTAGCCACACGAACGCTCCCCGCTCCGGCGACACCCAATCCGCTTTCAAAGCTTCCCACTCGATCACGAAACCGCTTTTGACCGAAATACCGATTTCCCCGAAATTCTCCACAGACACTATTCATCATCTTCCTCCTCATGAAGCACTATTCACACAAAACCCAATTTTGAACCCTAACCTTCAATTCTTCAAAAACTCCAAATCGGACTTCAATATTCGCGTATTCCACCTTGAGCTCGCTCCTCACCACCATTCTAGGCTTTCCTTTGAGCTTGAACCACAAAACCTCCATTTTTTCCTCTCAAATCGAAAATGGCAAAGTGAGAGAGAGAGAGAGAGTTGATGATGTTGATGTTGGTACCAAATCGAAGAGGAAGTAACGCTGAGCATTTTTCGTGTTGGACGGAAGTCGTTTTGATGAGCCTAACCTTCCCCTTTTTCCTCTTCTTCTTCCTTCCTCTTTCTTTCTCTCTTCTTTTCTTTTTCTCCTCTCCTCTCTGTTTCTCGCGTGGCTTTCTTCTTTCTTTTCTTTCAATTCTTTTCTTTCCTTTCTTATTAACACACACACACACACACGTATATACATATATTTATTTAATAAATATATGGCAACGTGGTCAAATTACCACATTGATCTAAATCTCCTATTTCGATTCCAAAACTTCATTGGTCCGTATTATCCGGTTAACGATCCGATGACAACAATTAAATAATTTTAGCACTCGATAAATTTACCAGTCAAGTACTAAATTAATTCAATTGGGTTAACATCCCAATAATTCGGTTAATTATTTTGCGGATGTTACATTCTCCCCAACTTAAAAGAATTTTGTCCTCAAAATTTCGTCAAGGAATTGTATGAGCATGATCTTGATTTTTCTGTTAAATATGCTGAATGTGTGCATGCTGCCCATAATGGATTTTTTAGGCACAATGATTATTTGTTTAAAGAAAAAAGGTTGTGTGTGCCAAAAGGATCCATTAGAGAACTCTTAGTCAAAGAGGCGCATGAAGGGGGTTTAATGGGACATTTTGGTGTTCCTAAAACTTTGGAAATTTTGAAAGAACATTTTTATTGGCCTCACATGAAAGTTGATGTGCAAAAATATTGTGAAAGGTGCATTGTTTGCAAGAAGGCCAAATCCAAAGTTATGCCCCATGGTTTATATACTCCATTGCCTGTTCCTGAATATCCTTGGATTGACCTTTCCATGGACTTTGTCTTAGGGTTACCTAAAACAAAAAACGTGAAAGATTCTATTTTTGTTGTTGTGGACAGGTTCTCAAAGATGGCACATTTCATTCCATGCAAAAATGTGAATGATGCTTGCCACGTTACTAATTTGTTTTTCAAAGAAGTGGTGCGCCTACATGGCCTACCAAAAAGCATAGTGTCCGACCGAGACACTAAATTCCTAAGACACTTCTGGAGAATTTTGTGGGGTAAGGTAGGAACTAAGTTACTATTCTCTACAACCTGTCATCCCCAAACTGATGGGCAAACTGCGGTGATGAAGATTTCAATTCGAGGTCGAATCCTTCTCAAGAGGGAGGGAATGATGAGGACATGGAACACCCAGATGCCCTTCAAAGTTTAGGAGGACCAATGACTAGGTCAAGGGCAAGGAGAGTCCAAGAAAGTTTAGTCCAATTCATAACCAAGGCAATGTCAAATGAGGGCAAATATGTAATTGCACCAAAAACCATGCTTGTCATACAAGCTGTGGAGGAAGGGAAAGTTGCATGACATAAAAAAGGCATCCAAGTCATTTTAATTTAATTAAATAAAAGTGCATGTGACCAATTGATATTTTTGAAAAAAAAACACTAAGTTGTTTATTTTGGTGTGTTTAATCCACTTCAAGTGGTGTGTTAGTCGCATATTCCATATGTGATGATAGAGTCAATAATTGTTGCATCAAAGAAAGACTTGAATGACAATCAAAGCCAAGGAGTTAAAGCCAATGAGTTACAAGACAAATGGATAAATGCTCCAACACCTCATTATTGGTGCATTATGGAGTGTAATTTCCATTAAGTTGTGTTTTTGTAACCTTTCCTAGTCTTGAATTGCTTGTAATTGATTTTTATTACACTAGCTTAGGATTCCATCTTGCTTATTTCGAATTCCATAGCTAGAAGATTTGTAATAGCTTTTGGTCTTCCTTTTCTTATAACAACAAGCACTCCTCTTATTACAAACAGAGAGGGTGTAAGTGATTGAATTTTTAACAAAGATTTTGTCCATATTTTGAGCTCATACTCTCTAGCTTCTGGATTGGACCATTTTATTTGATCTTTATCAAGAAATCATTTTCTTGTGGTAATCCTCACATTCATAGGCTTATCCTAGTCTTGGATTAGACAAGGTGGCGCCCCTTACCTTCATTCCATTTTCTTCACAAAAATCACAAAAGAATACTATCTATTGTTGAGCATATTTTCCATTTCCCTAAACCCACGAAATTTCCTATCTTTTCCTTTCCCATTATTCATTCATCTTTAACCAAAAAATACAAAAATACAAGTTACAGCCAGAACTCTAATTTGAAAAGCAAAGAATTGGCCAATTTTCTCACAAGGTGGCCATCAGTCAAAGGGGGGTCGATTCCATAAAAGATGAGATCAGTAAGTAAAAATTTACTGAAATGCAATCTTTGTTAGATCGTCAATTTTGTACCAAGGGTCTCTTTCGAGTATCCCAAATCAGTATAGTTATCCTTCTTCTAAAACAGCAACGAAATTTAATAATCAGTGGCGAGATTAAGTACTAGAAAATTTATTTCTTTTTTCCTTCAAAGTTGTTTTGTTTCAATGTACTCAATAGAAAATTTCTTAAAGTTTAAGAGTATAAGATGAGGGTTCTACACATTCATTATTAGCTTCGGACTAGAAACTTCGAATCAATTCAAATATGAATCGAATGCATTGGTTTCTAATAGGAGACAGAGGAAATTATCAAATTTCTACAATTCAATTAGATGTGAAATCTAGATATATACTTTTTGTGGTTGCCGAAGATCTTTTTCGTTAGAACCCCTTCTTCTTTTTTTTTTCATTTCATAAACAATGGAATTGGTTAGTCGTCCAGTAAAAAGTAACGATAACAGCAGTATACATACTAAGAAGAACAACTAATAACACCCCATTTTTCTTCAAAAAAATATAAGATTAGTTGTTCTTGTATTAGACACAAAATGGCTAAGGCTCTTTAATTTTTTCTTGGTTTAATTACAAGGATAGATCTTTATCTTTAAATAAAATATGATGAAAAGACAAAAAAACTGACGAACCCCAGTTTCAAGTTATTTAATTTTCTTTTCGTTCTAGATATATTTAAAAGAATAGAACACATTACTAAATCTAATAAGTCCAAGTCAAGAAGTAAAGGGCATTCTAAGGTCATTGTCGTCTTTTTAAAATAAAATAAAAAGTTTCATTCGATTAGTTTATATTACTAAACTCATGAGTAAATCTGTTGATTTGGAATCACAGGATGCGTAGATGTCAAAGATGATGAATTGATTTTGTACCTAATATACTATATTTTCCTTTTTGTTTGTTCGTAATAATTGATTGATGAATCAATTATTTTCAATTGTATCTTTCACGTGGTTGTTTTTGCTTCTTTTTTTTCTCTAAAAAAAATGGAAACTTAGGAAAGTGCTTTATAAACATATGTATAAAAAGAACATATTTCATTTTGTTTCCTTATGCCCACTATAACCAGTTATTTCGGTTTTCTACTAGCAGTTTTAACTATAACCACAGGTCTTTTTATCAGTCTGAATAAGATACGACTTATTTGATTTGTAATTTTTAGATGAATTCGATTCAAAATTTTGAAATATTCTAGATCTTCCATAGTTACTTATCATGTAAATTTCCAATTTTTCGTGATTAAGACTCATGGTAAATACAAATTCATATTTAAGGATAGATATTACCCTCCCTTTTTTTCCTTTCAAACAAATTCAAATGAATGAAGTTTTCTATTTGGAATCGTCTTAGGTCTAATCCCTATTACTTTGGATGGATTATTTGTAACTGCATATTTACAATATCGACGTGGTGATCAATTGGATCTTTGATTAAGTAACATCTCATTTGTTTATTGACCTCCTACTCCTATTTCGTTGTTTTGGGATTAAAATTAACAACGGAGATCAAATTCAGACTTTAGTTTAGACTAGACTGTTATCCCATTATGTCTGTGTCATTCTCGATTCGATATAACAATAATGTAATCACGCTCTGTAGGATTTGAACCTACGACATCGAGTTTTGGAGACCCGCGTTCTACCGAACTAAACTAAGAGCGCTTTTTTTTTTCATAAAAAAACTATTTTTTGTGATGCTAATACATCTTGCATGCATATACTAACTCAATAGCAATAGTTATTCATAGTTCACTATGAATAACTATTGTTATTGAGTTAGTATGTCCAATTTTAATCTGTCTCAATTGATCTATTTTTACTGCTCATACAATAATTAATAGTATGGGATAGGGATGACAGGATTTGAACTTGTGACATTTTATACCCAAAACAAACGCGCTACCAAGCTGCGCTACATCCCTTTCCATGGGTTTCCCGTTTCATTCTAAAGAATCTTTGTCTTGTTTTCCTCATTTTTTTGTTATATATATATATATATATATATTATCCTTCTATTTTTTCTTTTTTTTTTACTTTCTCATATCCTATAAAATAATATCGAACTATATGTAATTATGTATTACAAATTATTTTATTTTTATATTCTATAAAATAAAAGTATTTAATTAAATTAAAGAGAATGTATGTTTAAATTAAAGAGAATATATAGATATAGAGTATAATAATAATAATAACTAAAGAATATATATATATATATATAAAGAATCGAAATATCAAAAAAAATAGATATGAAAAATAGAATAAGAAACAATATTCTTATTATTTCTATATTATATTATAATTCTATATTATAATAATAAAATTTATAATTTCAGAAATTTCATTATTAGATAATATATAGGGAGCGTATCAAGTGAGAACTAGTTCCCACCATGAAAAATGAGAACTCTTAATTATAACCGTCAAATTAAAATTAACGGTTCAAATTATGTCATTAATTAATTACAAGATCTTGTGTGATTGTTTTCTTATTAAAGATAGAGGATGAATATAGTTACTTCGGTAGTAATTATAGTTAGCGTTACTCTGCTTAAGTGCTTAGTAACCTTTGTGTGTGTTTCATTGTTTAAGCACGTAATGTGAAGAGGTTTTGTTGAAATCAAGTATTATTTGTTTGATTTGAAATAATGTATTCTAATTTTGTTTCCTATTTTACTATTTATTTTAAATTTATCTCTCTGTTTTCGCTTTGTTACCTATTTTCATATAGAGTAATGTTATTTAGGCAAAGTTTTCAAGTAAAAAATAGCCAAAAACCACATTACAATACTAATTAACCAAGTTTTTTAAGCCATTAACCAACCTACTTTTTCACAGTTTTTAGTCAATGGCCTAGAAAACTGTGAAAAAGTAGCTTGGTTAATGGCTTAAAAAACTTGGTTAATTGGTGTTGTAATGTGGTTTTTGGCTATTTTTGGCTAGAAACTTTGGTTGAATAACATTACTCTTTTTGATACTTGGACAAGAAAGAGTGAAAACTATTCATGTCGTTCACTAGTTGAGCACCCTAGTCGTCACAATGAGCGACAAAGCTCTTTCTCTAGAATTTTAACACTGCTGCATTCCCAATCAAGTTAGTCTTAAAAAGGGAAACTAAAAACTTTCTTTAAATATCATTTCATTGGTTTTTGTTTGTATCTATCAAATCAACTTAGTCGGCTAGGTTTTTATAATACCGGTTAAATTAGTTTCTTTGAATTAACATTAACCATGCTTATTAGATATATCAAGCTTAAACCTATAAACAATAACTTAGGCATTGTGGTTACCGTTCTCTTAATTTCATTTCCCCCTTACTCTTTCCCCTAAATTAAGCTCCAGGACATATCAACAAAGAGGCATATATGAAATTTTGTATATAACCAAACGATGTTTTATTTATTAAATTCATAAAGTGTACTAAAAGTCATGAAGC
This sequence comes from Astragalus membranaceus, assembly GCA_039519185.1. NCBI lineage: Eukaryota > Viridiplantae > Streptophyta > Magnoliopsida > Fabales > Fabaceae > Astragalus > Astragalus membranaceus. The sequence continues at coordinate 96,310,706 of CM076846.1, read as the reverse complement.
GTTATTAAAAGTGACGAGAGATTAGAATTGATGGAAAAATAAAAGGTAGGGACCAAAAGCAACTGAAAATCTTTTGAGAGATCAAAAACAAAAAACCCAAATTTTATAGGGACCAAAAACATATTTAACCCTAAATAACAGTTGAGTATACTCTTTTATGTGTAAAAACTCTCTGCAAGGGTTTAGGGTTTATGGATTTCCTCTTCACCACGCCAAGGATCCTGAAACCTGAGAAACCTCCGGATGACGCAGTCAAGGGAAAGCTACCTCTAAACCCTCGTCCAGGGACATGCTCATTGAGGGCCAAACGAGTGTTCCATCAAAGGAGAAAGCCGATCTAATAGCCAAAGGATTTGTGAATATCAAACTGGAAGGAAGGAATCCGTTGCTGCCTAAGGTAACTTTTGACGAGAAACTTCTCTCGGGCTTTGTGGCTTGTGGCAACAAGCGTCTGTCGTGAAACTCCTAGGGAAGAATGTGGGCTATCATATTATGAATGAACGCTTAACCAAGCTATGGAAATTTCAAGGTGGCTTTGAAATCATGGATGTGGATAATAGTTTTTTCATGGTTTAATGTGATCAGTTAAGTGATAGGGAGAAAATAATCTCTCAAGGTCCATGGATGTTATTTGGCCACTACCTAGCAGTGACTCAATGGACACGTGAGTTCACCTCACCTACGGCCAAAGTGGAAAAAACTCTAGTTTGGATAAGGTTTTTGGGCTTAACCTTGTGTATTATGATGAGATTGTTCTTCTAGCCCTAGCTGCAACAGTGGGAAAATCGGTCAGAGTTGATACCAACACGATGAATGTGGCGAGAGGTCGCTTTGCTCGCATATGTGTTGAGATTGACCTGAGGTGGGTAAGGTTTGGATTAAATGATACTGGAATAAGGTGCAATATGAAGGAGTCCATATTATTTATGGGACATGTGGTTGTTACCGACATTATACCCGAAGTTGTGAGGCAAAGAAGACTGTGGAGAAAACAATTGCGACGGCGGTAGGGAATACGAGCCACGTAGCGGCAGCCAACACAACAGGGAGCAAACCTGAAACCCTAGCTACAGCTCCTACAATCATGGAGAAAAATTTGGTACCAGAAAAGGAAGTTACAGCTCCTACCATCATGGAGAAAACTTCGGTACCAGAAAAGGAAGTTATAGATCATGGGATTGATGATTCAAATAGTTTGCAAGGGCCGAAAAAAGTGTGGCCTAGTAAATGGAAAGATACAAATAAGGAAAGGCAATGATGGGGTCAAGGAAAATGAATTGGGTCAACCTATTAATTCTCACGTGGTAAGCAAGGGTAATGGTGGAATTTCCAATCACAAGAAAAATACCCAATGGCTTCCGGTTGTTAGTAGTGGGCCTTCTAAGGATTGGGCCAATTTAAAGCGTAGGCGACAAGATACAAGCCCACTAGCTGAGAAAGAGGTATGAGCGGAAACTACTACTCCTACTCTGATTCAGTCCACTCCTAGGCCCAAGAATGTTAATTGTGATGTTAGTGCCGCTAATGGGCCTCCGAACATGTCTTAACAACGAACGAAGAGTGTGGATCAAGTGAAAGAGCAAGCCAGCCCAAGTCAGTTTACTGAATCACTTATGAACATATTAATATCGAAGTAGTTCTTGAGACTCTCACATATTGGGAGGATCATGCACTGATGCATCTTAGTAGTTTCGTTGGGAGGTGCCCTTCCTTGTTGAAGTGTGTTTATTGAATGCTTTTCAAGATATTTCAGTGCTCTCGCAGAATATTTGGCGAGCCAAAAATAGGAAGGCCCAGAGACACCTTAGAGAATTGGTTAGGAGGTACCATCCTACCTTGTTGTTTATTATGGATACTAATGTGTAGTTTTTTTTTAATCAATAAAAAAATAAAAAGCAACAGAAACAACCCAATTAGGGCCTTAATCTAGCAATTCCTAAAGCATCCGCAAGCAGAGATGAAGAAATAGCTGATGAGAAATTATTCCACAAATGAGCTCCATGCTCTATAGATGAGCTTTGTTTTGCCAACCAATCCACGCAAGACACCCTCCCGAATGTTGAAAGTTAAGCTGCCAATCACGTTCCACAAAGGAGCGAATGTGATCAATAATAGGAGCATGAGGATGATAAGTAGGTATTCCCTCGTTGATGAACTTCAGCGACGTCAACGAGACAGTCTTCCAAACCAAATTCTGGTATCCATTTTGTTGAGCAATATTAAGTCCTTGAGCAATGGCATGTAATTCAGTATTCTTGTTGTTCGTGTATCCACAACCACCAGAGAATCCAGTAATCTAGTTACCGTTGTGGTCCCGAAAGAGCCCTCCATAGCCGGAGCGGCAGGGTTACCAAAGGAGCTACCATCAACATTGAGCATGATAAAATTTGTCGGCAGAGGCATCCAAGTGACAAGGCGGGGTTCCTTCTGCGAAGTAGAGCAGGGAATGGACTCATGTGTAGTTTGAGAAGACTAAGGTTTTGGGATAGAGTTGGTTATGAGCAAGTGGAAATAATAGAAGCCTAAGGCCAGGCTGGCGGTCTTTGGGCCCTTAAACAAGTGGGTAGCATCCCTGCTACCACCACTATTGATGTTCACACCCACGTTATCTCTTTGAAGTTATTAGTTGGAAATGAAGATTGTTATTGTACAAGTATTTATGCTCGCCCTACACCTACCGCTCGACCTGCCATTTGGCAATATTTGACATAATTGCATGTTACTATTCATGGTCCTTGGATGCAGGTTGGAGATTTCAATGAGATCATGCATCCTAGTGAGCATATGGGTGGTGTATTCTACCCTAACAGAGTTGTCACTTTGAGTAATTCTATGGATTGTTGTACATTTAAGATCTGCCCACTTCAGGAGGTAAATACACTTTCCATCGTAACTATAGAGGTCATCGCAGTGTGGCAAAAAAACTTGATAGAGGCATGGCTACTATTGATTGGAGAAATAAATATCCTGAGGGGTTTGTCGAAGTCCTTTGTCGCCTTCATTAGACCATAATCCAATATTTCTCCGCTTTGGTGGTATTCCTATTGCTAGAGGAACTCGCCCCTTTTGCTTTGAAGCAGGCTGGATCATGCATCCAGATTACCATAATGTTGCGCATAGAGCGTGGAACGTTGAGGATCCTGACCCCAGCAATTGCCTTGCCAAAGTTAGGGATGACTCTCTTATCTTTAATAAAGAGGTTTTTTGGTGACATTGGAAAGAGGAAGCGGGCCATTGAGAATAGACTAAAGAGTATTCAAAGAAGCTTAGAATGCATGGATTTAGCCAAACTGGTGCACCTAGAACAGGACCTCCAACGTGATTATGATAGCATTTTATTTCAAGAAGAGATGCTTTGGTGCCAGGAATCTCGAGAGAAATGGGTTCAACTAGGTGACAAAAACACCAAATTCTTTCACATGCAGACCATCATTCGTCGAAAGAGGAACAAGATTCACGGCCTTTATCTTCTGTGTGGGGCGTGGTTTACAGATGATGTCACACTTCAAATGGAAGCTCGCAGGTATTTTAGCGATTTATTTGGTCATAAGAATACTATTCCAGCTCCCATTACTGTAGGGAGCCCCATCACTTATCCTAGATTGCAGGAGGATGCTCTCATAGCTTTGAGTCTTGAGATCACTCATGATGAAGTCACTAATGCCTTCTGCCAGATGCATCCTTAAAAGTCTCCGGGTCCAAATGGTTTTCAAGGAGTCTTCTTTAAACAATATTGGCATATTCTAGGCCATGTTGTTAGCAAGCTTATTCAGGATGTTTTTCTCACAGGTACTTTCAACCCAGCTATAGCCAAAACACTCATTGCCCTGATTCCTAAATTGGATAGCCCGACTACTTTTAAGGAATTCAGGCCCATTAGCTTCTTCAACACGGTGTATAATCTTATTACAAAGGTGTTAGTCAGTCGGCTACGACCTTTCTTGGACCAAATTGTGGGTCCTTATTAGAGCGGTTTCCTTCCAAGTGTAGAGGAACTAATGAAAATGCCATTATTCTGCAAGAAGTGATCCATAATATGAGAACGTCCAAGAGGAAGAAAGGAGATGTGGCGTACAAAATTGATCTTGAGAAAGCTTACAATCACATCAATTGGGATTTTTTTAAACAATGTTTGATTGACTTTGGCTTCCTTTCTAATACTATAAAGTTGATTATGCATTGTGTGGCCTCCTCATCTCTCTCTTTGATTTGGAATGAGAAGTGTCTGTCGTCTTTCACCCCAACTAGGGGGCTTAGGCAAGGGGACCCCCTCTCTCTGTACCTATTTGTTATTTGTATGGAGAAGCTATCCCATGAGATTATCCATGCAGTGGGGGATAATCGATGTAGGCCTATCAAAGTATCTAGGAATGGCCCAGCTCTTTCTCACTTGTTCTTTGTTGATGATCTTTTGCTCTTCTCCAAGGCTACGACTTCCCAAGCCATGTTGGTAGCTGATATTTTCACAACTTTTGCTAATACATCAGGCCTTAATGTTAATCTTACTAAATCTCGGTCTTTGTTCTCCACGGCCACTAGGAGAGCAAAGGTTGAAAAGATTGTTTATTACAGGGATTCGTAGTACTCCTTCCCTTGGCAAAATATATTGGTTTATCTATGATTCAGGGACGCATAAAGCGAAGTGATTGAGTTTATTTTGGAGCAAATGCAAACTCAGTTATCATCTTGGAAAAATAAACTTTTGAATAAAGTTGGTAGGCTAACCCTTGCTAAGTCAATCTTGAACTCCATTCCTAATTACTACATGCAGATAGCTTGGCTGCCTCAATCCATTTGTTGCAATATAGATTCCTTAACACAAAATTTTATTTGGAAGGGTTGTAGTGACAAGGGTATTCATCTTGTGGGCTGGGATGTGGTTACTAGTCCAAAGAGTGTAGGTGGGCTTGGTGTTCGATTAGCTCCAGAAGCAAATACTTCTATGCCGGGAAAGTTGGTTTGGCAGTTACATGAAAATTCAAACAAGCTTTGGGTGGAGGTTGTCAGGAACAAATATTGTGGTACGACACCCTTTATGGAAGCAAAGAAGAAACAAGGCTCATTACTTGGAATTCAATTCAGAAGGCAAAAAGTGTCCTCCAGGATGGCTACGGGTTTCGGGTGGGAAGTTTTGGTACCCTAATTGGACTAGTCTTGGAACTCTTAATAACTTTGTTCCCTTTATTTATATTCGTGATGCTCATTTTTTGTATCAAATATATTATCTAGAATGGCGCTTGGCAGGTAAACATGTTGTACTCAACGCTCCTGTCAAACATCATTGATCATATTCTCACTCTTCCTTCTCGCACTAATGTTGCGGTTTCAGATAGTCTAGTGTGGAAAGGACATACTAATGGTATTTATACAGTAAACCAAGGATATATGTGGCTCTTGAACAGGAGCAATGGTAATGTTAATGGAAATACTACTCTTGCTTGGAATCGGATTTGGAACTCCTATGCTCCAGAGAAGATTAAATTTTTCCTTTGGACGGCATGCCATAATTTCCTCCCCACTCTTGCTATGCTTCACAGGTGAGGTATGCCCACCGTCTCAACATGCCCTCGCTGTCAGCACCCCGTTGAGGATATCCTTCATTGTCTGCAAGACTGTAATCTGTCAGCCCAGTTGTGGCGATATCTTGTTGTCCACTATCCTAGTTTCTCGAATGACTCAAATGTTTATTCTTGGCTCAATAATAGTCTTTCTCAAGAGAATCCTTCTTTGATTATATCGGTGGTTGTGGAGGGATCGCAACACAATGGTCATTGCTATGGAATATTTCCCATTTACAACGTTGTAATACAAGACCCGAAACTATGCATCATTGGTGAGTCTTTGCAAACAAGGTGGTCACAATAATGTTAATGTCCCTCGTTGGGTCACTTGGCATCCTAGTAAGGAAGATCTCATTGTTTTCAATGTTGATGGTAGTAGTGTGGGAAACCCCGGCCCTTCTGGTTTTGGGGGTCTTCTTTGTCATTCAGATGGTTCTTGGATCAAAGGTTTTGCAAGTCATATTGGTATTTCAGATAATTTACATGCTGAACTCTTGGCATTACTTCATGGCATTCAGCTAGCTTGGGAGGATGGACACCGACATATAGTATGCTACTCAGACTCTCTTCTTGCTATTCAGCTTGTGTCTTCGCCTCTCAACCAGTGGCATGTATATGCATCTATTATCGCTACAATTCAAGATTTGATGAAGCGGCCTTGGCAGGTTACTATAACTCATACTCTTCAAGAAGGAAACATGTGTGCTGACATATTGGCAAAGATGGGATCCTTAATTGCCCAAGCCTTACTTATGCTCGAGTGCCCTACTCTTGACCTCCTACTCCCTCTGCAGGCGGATGCTAGGAGATTAAAATTTGTGTCCTTTATTTTTCCTTGTTTTGTTTTCCTTTTCCTTCTTCTACCAAAAAAAACATATCTAACCCTAATATTTATAATCATTCCATTCTCCATACATATGTTAAAGATTGGTTGTACAACGACTTTGATTCGATATCATCAGAATCCATTCTCCCTAATTCTTCATTTATTATATATGACTCTGTAGTTATGCATTTCACATGAGAATCAATATTATATATGTTAGAAATGCAAAATGATTATAAATTCTAACCACTTTTATGCAATATGTATCAAGAGAATCCATTCTCCCTATTTCTTCATTTATTAGATTATTAGATATGACTCTTGTAGTCACGCATTTCACGTGAGAATCGTTATTATATATGCATTCTCCCTAACTTTGTAAATATACCTTTCTTTTTTGCCCTGAAGTTAGGAAGGCTTTTCTGTTAAAACTCATAGATAGGATTAGGTATTTATTTCTGTTGTTTTATGGAAGCAAGGTTTCAGCACTTTGGATTTCCTGCTTAAAATTCTACAAATGCATTCAAGATATTGGGTAATTCTATGCAAGTTGAGGGAAGTGGAGCTGAATATTATGATGTAGATAATGTCTTAAGACTTGATTACCCTGGTTCTTTAATCCACTCCCATAGAATTTCCTCTAAGGGGACAAAAAGGACGTGGGGTTTAATTGACGAATGCATGGGTCGGACAGTTGACTCTTCTTTGTCACTTGGACTTGGGCATTCAACAAGTTCCTCAGACAGCAAGAGAAGTTCAGCTGTTGCTTGGACTGCTATGTCTTCTGGCAAAGACATTGATGAGAAATCATCTATGGATATTCACTTCATATTGGATGTGAGAAGGTATAGAGCCTTAAGAAACCTGTTAATTCAAATATGAAGACATTGGAGTTGCAATCAAAGTTTAATCTGGATTTGAACCTTTCCATCTCGTACAGCGATTCAGACATTACAAGTGTTCATCTAAGTCCACCACCTCTTCAATTGAATATGGAGATGACGTCATTGTTTCGTCGGGAACAAAATATAGATGAGGGATCAACGTCGTGCAGGAGGTGCCAAAAACCAGGCTGCCACAAGGGAGCTAAGGGTTGTATAGTGTACTGCAAGGCCCACAGAGGTGCCGGGCGATGTGAATTCCTTGGTTGCACAAAGAGTGCAGAAGGACATAGAGATTTCTGTATTTCCCAGGGTGTTTGCCAGAGATGCAGTAATAAAGGTTTTACCCGAGCTGCTAGAGGGAAATGTGGATTATGTACTCGGAGTGGTGGCGGCAAGAGATGTCAGAGAGAAAATTGCACCAAGAGTGCCAAAGGCCTATCAAGTATTTGCATTTCACACAGCCTAGGTCAAAAATCTAGTTCATACAACTACCGTCTATAAAGTAGTTAATTTCCTTGATATTGGGTAAAGTTACAAAAGGAAAACTACTCATTTATCAAGAAATTTATTACAGTTTTACTGCCACTAGCAAATGCCCTATACTTTTTGATTAGAAGGGAAAGAAGGACCTACCATATGTTACATGTTGCTCAAATAGCTAGGAATGATAAACTAATCTCATATGTTAGCAAAATCAGCTCTTCCTCCAAACTAAACTTCAACATAAGGAAGCTGAACAAACAAAAACCTTGATCAACTTGTCCTTTGCTCATTATAATCTTCCAGTGAACCCTCATAATGAATAATAAACTTAAAACCTTGGCCACAATAATGCACCAACATATTGCTCATGAAGAACAAGAATCTCCATGCTGCAAATAAGTGACACTTTTCAACTCATTCAATCTCCCACTTTCCCATTTTCAGCTGTGCTAATCAGATACAACTTTAAATGGTATGAATTCCCTCGTTACAAAACTGATGATATAGTTCGTCTAGTCGTATTTACTCGAGTGAGCTAATTCATTAAAGAAGATACTGTATAAAGAATAATAGAATCATTTACTTATGGTGACATTGTAAATAATCAAAATGAACGGTATATGCTGATGCTCAAGGTGGTTGCAAAATCACCTTCAAGAACTTGATCTAACCAAGCGATCAAGAGAAGAAACTGTTCAAGCAGTGTCTGGTGGAGATGGAACTGCCCTGTGATGGAATAGCTTCACGATTGCTCTGCGTTCGCAATCCTGCATAGATTCAATAACATACCCTCTCAGTTTCTCTGACAACACGAATGTCTTTGAACCAACAACAAATATAAAAGTGGAAAACAAGAAAAACTGTAAAAACTTTCAAATTAATTAAAAAATTATCCCTTTTTTGGTTTAAAAAATGAGTGAATAATATGCCTAGCAGGTATGCCAGATTCAAAAAAATCTAGGAGACTTCAAAGACATGAAAATTAGAGAATCAGAAGGTTTTACAAAGTAAACATTTTTCTAAGTTCATTCACGTATGCGTGTTTCTTTTAGTAGATATGAAATGCACACATGCATGGGATGGGAGTAAAAATTCACCTTGAACATATAAAGCTGAAATGGTCTATCCGGATTCATTCTCCTGAGTTTCAAATAAGTATAAGCAAAGCTTAGTTGATCACGAGATGTAAATCGATCAACTTCATTGAACCAAAGACATGAAAATAAATTCGACATTGGTGTATGTGCCCTGACGATAAAGGAACCTTCAGGAACATCTGCAACATGAAAGACTCAATAGTTGGAATCAAATTATGCACACGCAGAGCCAAAAAAAATCCATAGTGAACAAAGATGTGAAAGCAGACATACAGCTCGGAAGAGGATTATTCGAGTTTGATGGGTCAGATTTGGGGAGGCCATCAGACTGATAAAAGTTAAACTGTTCATCAATTGCTGTATGGTTGTACTTATTTAAGCGCTTATTTTGGAGTACCTCCTCCCAGACACTATGACGATCATAATGATTTGATATGGCATATTCTGCCTTCCTTCGCCATAAAAAATATTCAATAATCAGCATAGGGTCAGAGTTGAGCCGCATCTTGCTGTCAAGCCAAATTGAATACCTAACAAGCAAGTATTTTCAAACAACATTAAAATGGGAATAGAAACCAAAAAAGTTGGATGCTAGAAAAAACTGTGAGAACTACCTAGAATTTGGGAAGAGGCGATGCGACAAAAACTTTGGCACCTTGCCAGTTCTTCGCATGTCATCATAGGGCAAGTTTTTTACAATAACAACTTTCCACAGGCCAATGTAGCCTCTATCATCAGGACTGTTTCCTTCTGATGAAAGTTTGGAAAGTGTTTGATCATCCAAAAACATAACAAAACAAACATTGTCCTTTGAATATTGACTGATCTGCAGCAAAGAGGCATATATAAAGTTTTCTGTATAACCAAAAGTTGCTTTTTTACTTATAAGGCCAAGACATAATACATCACAAAACCAAGATGATATGTAAGTTCCACTACAGCATAGCATATCATATAGTAAGCTAAATGTAAGATAAACCTACTAATAATATTTTATGAAAACCAAATCAACCAAATGATACAAGATTCAATTTATCAAATGACAAATTTGTGAAGCGAACATTCTTTCGATCTCTCCTTTTAGTTTCTATCACATTTTAATAGAACCAAACACAGAATTAAGGTATAAACCGGGACACTCCCTTTAATTAATGAAAATAGGGAACTAACACTCTTTGATTACACACTAGAATGCCGAACAGAAAATAACAATGGAGAAATAATCTCCTTGGAGGAAATGTAAAAGACAATAACAAAGACACAAACAGAACCTTCCCTCTGAGAGAATAACCCTCTCAGCCCAATTTTCCCTTCCCAAAATCACTCAATGCCTTTTCCTACGTCAGATTCCCTTTTTACATATTCTCTTCCTTCTTAATTCGTCATGCCCACTACCTCTATTTCCTTTCCTATTCCGCCCCTCCATTTTGCATACATGTTTAAAGTACCTATCACATTTTCTTCTGCTCAAATACTAATTACTCTTCAAAACCTGGGATAAAGTTCAATACCCAAGGTGGGGGAAAGCACAGAATAGAACACATGTAACAGATCATTTTACTAAATGTCTTCTATATAAATGGGGACATATAGCATGCACAGAGTTAAGGTCCATGATAGATCAATATTTTGTCATTTTACAGCAGTAACAAGACAACTAATATTTTAGTATATGTTTTTTCATTTATTGTTAAATTCTGTCTGACCCTTTATCTGAATCTCATATCTCAACCCATCTCATCTGATTGTAGAAAAAAAACCCAGAACCTCCTCCTCCTTGGCCAAACTTGCCACATTCCCACCCTATACTGGTGAAATTTCCCTTTTTTTATTATTTCGTCCATCAGTTTCCTTTTGTATTATCATATCACCAAAGAAACCTTCACCAAAGATAAACTGTTAGAACCCAAAATTAAATAAGATGTAGGGTAAGGCAAGTGTCGGGTGTGGTGTAGGGGACCATACCTTCGGGAGGAAAATGATAAGGATTTTGTTGGAACGAACTGCTGAGTTGGCAATTAGGAGTATTTAAGGAGGGAGTGAGAAATTACGGAGGTTAGGTTGGAATTAGGATTGGAACTTGGGAGAGAATTGGGCACTATCTAATCTGCCCAGACTTCATATTTCTTTGTTTTCAGCATTTTAATTGTTCTGTTCACTGTATTTCTGGTTTATCTCCATCAATATCAAGAGATTCAAGTTCTGTTTTCACTCCATTTCTATGGGTTCTCATCATAATCCTACAAAGCTTAAAGCTTGAACAGTTTTCTGAGTTCACCATACAAAGAAGTAAGCAAGACAGACATCAAATATTCAACTTCTCAGGTAAAACCAACCAAAATATAAGCCCATAGACATTTCATTTTAAGGAAGCACTTTCTCTATGCTCAACCAAGGAGCCAGTGAGGGTCTTCAACAGCAACTTTATCATGATGGTTACCAAACAAGCTCGAAAGAATAGTGAGGGAAACCAGGCTCAACCCCATGGGTTCCCATCACTCTCCATCGTGCAGCAGGATATTGATACTTGGACGCGCCGCCTTTAATGCTGGGGCTCGCTGTCACTCTCCATTTCAACCCGAAATCGTTTAATTCGATTCAGGGGCGTGCTTTATCAGCAGAATCATAAATTGTAGAAGAGAAAGTAACATGGTACTGGAGGAAAGTTGAGGGTCATCTCATTGTTATTTTAACCATTTTTTAGGGCATAGTAAAACATAAATTTAGAATAGTACTTTAAGTATCATAATTTACTTCATTTGAGGTAAAAAGTTTCACCTGTTGATTATTTTATAGTTTAAAGTACATCATAGTTATTATAGATTAATCTATCATAGACCGAAAGTCATTTGGACAATGTTATATGTTACCCCACAAACATATTACTTTCGTGACTCCATTAATCGAAATTTCTATAACTCAACTGAGTCTGAGCTAACATACGGATTTTTTTTGTTTTATTTTAGCATCTCAATCTAAAACAAAGCCTTGACTAAGACCATTTTTTTACTATGACAAATGTACAAAACAGCAAAAATTTATAAGAAATAACGGAATTACCAGTCTACTTGTTGGCCTCCGGAGAAAATCAGAGCTTCCAAAAATGCATGATGAAACCGCAACCTTACAGCTGAACATGTATGACTTATCTTTTTCATCTAAGTCAAATCCAGTGCTTGAATATCCCGGCGGCCCCTTGACAAAACCACAATGAATTGTCTGGTTTTTTGCATAAAATGAATTTTCTCTTTCCTCTATAGTCTGGTGCCCTCCAAATCGAGGTTCAAATAAATCATTTTCGGATGTTTTTTCTTCATGATCAACATAGTCTAGAGAAAACCATGTGAAGTTTATATAATTCTTAGGCTCAACAAGGCCCTCCACTGACTCCAGAAATCCAACTTCACAGGGAAAATCTGAAGGATTGATGTTCAAAGAAATTATTGGAGGAAAAGAATATAGTTAATCCTAGAGCCATGTCAACTTAGTGAGGAAAATAAATTCAAATAATGCTATTAAAACTTGTGGTTTTTTCTTGTGCATTTAATTTGGGAAACACAAGTTGCATTTGAGATTTATTAGTAATCAACATGTAGAAAAGCACACATCATTATCAAAATGCAAATGATTATAATGTCACAACAACATATAGACCAGACACAAAACTATTTTGCTTGAACAAAAGAAAACCGTATGCAATGCGAATTATCAATCTAGTGTCCAATGTTTCTATAAAATCTTTCACAAATTCTGCTTTTTTCTAAAATGGGTTTCTCAACAAATCTTCATTTTAGAAAGAGAGGGGGAGGGGGAGCACTTAACTAAAGGTGTTTGAATTCAAATTCATAAAAAATAATGGAAAGATAAATGAGAAGCAAGTCCATGATTCTTACGCTTCCGACGCTTGGTTTTAGGTGGCCTTCCAACATCAAATCCCAAGCTATTTTCTTGTAGGTTATGTTCTTCTTGAAGACCATGTGATACTAAGATATTTTCTTGTAGGTTATTTTCTTCTTGAAGACCATGTGATACTAAGATATTTTCTTGTAGGTTATTTTCTTCTTGTAAATCATGTTCTAAAAATTTAGATTCGAATTTAGCTGTAACAAAAACATACCAAGAAATACAAGTGAAAATTCAGCAAGTTGGATTTTTCTATAACATAACTGACAATAGGAAACTATTTGCAGATAACCTTAGAAAATATCAGGAAGAAAAGGCCCATGTCTCTGCCTCACCTTGAAAAAACATTTTTAGTCCATAAGCTGTTAAAAAAATCGAAAAGAGTGCCATGAGGACAAAAACCGAGCGCTTAAGTCTGTGTTTGATGATCCTACCAAACCTTCTACCACGACGCGAAACTCTAGTGCCATGATCACTTTTACCAAGAGAACTGAAAGCTGTATCAGTGACGCCTCTTCTCTCGGTGAACAATTCACCATTGTTTCTATAAAGAGCCATGCCAGAGCACGTCCCGAGCTTCAGACATGGACCAAATCATCTGCCAGACAAGTAAACAACAAATCATTCATTTTGCCAACTGATGATCTCATGTAAACTCAATTCATACAATACAAATCGATGTAATGTATGCTTAAATAGTTAGATATTTAGGGGTCAATTAATGCACTAAATTCCTAGCCTTCAGTTTAAACCCAATAATTAACCTAGTGAAGCAGCAGTAGATTACAATTTACAAAAGCACACATAAATGAGAGACCTCTCATTCCAAATAAGTATTATGAGAATACCAAGCTGAAAATTCTTCAACCATCAACCATCTCTCTATCCTCTCAAAGCAACTGCCAATGGCATGAAAGTGAAAGCATTCATGGAAAATGCCACTAAATCATAGCAAAAGCAAATCAAAGAATGAAACCAATGCAATAACTATCCCCAAATTCCAAATTGTTTTGGCACAAATAACTTCTCATTGACTATGCACTAATCCTTGGAGTATCCATTGAAATTGTAAAAGTAAAAGGTTATACATCATTACAAACAAACAAAGAACCATACCACAAAACAAATAACAATCAAACTGCATTCAAATTCGAATTCATTTCCTCACATTAGAGAAAAACACGACGATATATATATATATATATATATATATATATATATATATATATATATAGAGAGAGAGAGAGAGAGAGAGAGAGAGAGAGAGAGAGAGAGAGAGAGAGAGAGAGAGAGAGAGAGAGAGAGAGAGAGAGAGAGAGAGAAATAGAAGTCAAATTTCAAGCTCTAAAGAAGAAATAGGTATGCCAAAACAGACATGGATTAATCAAAATACCAATGCAGAACATGGAAAATCTTCCCAAAATGAGATCTTTTTTGTGAGGCAGAATGGAAGTCAAATTTCAAGCTCTAAAGAAGAAATAGGTATGCCAAAACTTACATGGATTAATCAAAATACCAATGCAGAACATGGAAAATCTTCACAAAATGAGATCTTTTTTGTGAGGCAGAATCAAAAAATTCCAAACACTGAATCCTTGGGCAATTGAAGAAGGAGAATCAAAACGGGGTTTGTTGAAAAAAATGGTTGAGGCAGAGGATCTATCAAATGGTGACGCACCGATAAAGCATAAAATCAAGCCCAGTCAAATATCACAATCGACAATTTTTAATTAAACAAAAAAGCTTCGATTTTTTTGAGTCTTTTGTTTGTTTGTTTTTGCCTTTATTTCCTGACACCGACACAGTGGAAAGCAGCGTTTTTTTTGGGGTGAGTGAGTGAGTGTCTTCTCGTCGGTGGTTTTTCAATCTATCTATATATGGTAGGTACACTCTATATGGGTGGTACTTGCTCTCAATTTTATTCCATGATGATGGTTGTTTCCGATTCACATTGCGTTATTCGCTTCATTTATTTATAAATAAATTAATTAATTATCGAAAAAAAAAATTAACTACTAATTAATTGATTAATTATAATTATAATAAATAATAAATTAAGGTTTTTGTATTGATTTTTTTGTTACATAAAATTTTAGGGAGAGGGAATGGCGTCCTGGTTGAAGACCGGAAAGTCCTTAATTACATTTAAGTCACACCAATGGGACTAGTAGAGATTTGAATCTAGAACCTCTCGAATACAAATCATGTCAAGCTGCACTAGGTCAACCCTTTCGGGTTAGTTTTTGTATTGGTTAATTATTTTTTAGGAAAAATTATATAAATTTATTATTAATTAATTTTAATTCATAATAAGTGTCATTTTGAGTTATGTTATGGTACATATTAAGAAAAAAGTATTAAATGAGTGAAAGAGTGACACTTATTATGAATTAAAATTAATTAATAAAAGTAATGGACAAGGCAACGGATTTGGATCCTCTGCTGCCTCTGCACCGTGCAGCAGGCAGCAAAACCGTCGGATTTAGAGAGAAGATTTTCTCTCTCTAAATCTAACGGCTCTGCTGCCCGCTGCACGGTGCAGAGGCAGCAGAGGATCCAAATCCCAAGGCAACTAATGCAGAGGATCTTTATTCCAAAAAAAGACGTATAAAAAGGCAAACGAAAATCACAGAAAGGGAAAGGAAAGATTCCAAAAATCACCATAACACAAAAACTTTGGTTTAATGTGTTATTTAGTAAAAAATAAGTACAGAACGGCAACTATGAGCACCCAATTTTAATCTCCGTTTATCTCTTTTTTTTTCTAAAAAAATGATAATAAAATTATAATAAAAATAAAATCATAAAAAAAACTTTTTTTTGCATTTTGAGTTTTCGTGTGTTACGTGTATCGTCTCATGCTAATTTGAAAAAGAAATAACTCAATATCGTCTCATGCTATATTGAGTTATTTCCTTTTTTTTGTTATCTCCTTCAAAAATAAAATAATGCAGATAAAAAATAATCAAATTGTCTAGAATTTGTTACAAAAAAACAATAATTTAAAAATTACAAAAAATGAAATAAGAGGGGCAACTGTGAACATCCAATTTTAACCGACGGGTACTCATATTTTCAAAAAAAAACGGGGAGAGCTCTAAAAATAATTTACGTGTGTCATACCTAAACCGTATGCGTATCCTACTATCGGGGTGCATCATGTGCGCATTCAAATCACGTACGCGTTCATAGTCTTAATGCGAGCACGCATTCGTTTCGGGTCGTATGCAGGTGATGGCGTCGGTACGCGTTATTTTACCGTTTCTATTATATTTATTAATTAATTACAATGAGATTAATTATTATTAGTGACATAAAAGAATAGTAATAATAAAATAAAATTAGTTTTAAATAGCTGTCCTTTTTATTTGATTTGTTACACATATAGACAAAAAACAATTAAGGCAAATAGGGTACAAAAAAGGAAGTCAACTTTTTTTACATATGAAGACAAAGAAAAAAGCAAAAAAAGTACTTTTTTTCAAACAAAAAGGGGCAGCAGGTGCCCCTTGCTCCTGTTTGTTCAACCAACAAAAAATATTTGGAGAATAAGGTCCAAGCCTCTTTCCCCTTGTCCTTTGGCCTTTCACATTTTGGGCAAAAACAGGTCGTTGTCTCTGCTGCTCCACTCTGCAACAGTAACCAACTGATCTCCTTAGGTTTTGATCCTCTGCTCCTACACCACACCTATACCACAATATTTTGACTATAAATACCATGAACAGCAACACACAAAGTGGGGGAGGATTCACAGACAGAAATTCTCACTGATAGTCAAAAAAATGCTGAACAAATAAAGTTGAGAAATTTTTCAGGAGTGCCTAATTGCTCCTCTGTTCGAAAGCTTAAGGGAAAATAGGGATAGGTCGAATTTTTTTACTGAGGTCGCAAACAGTAGCGGTAAAGCATAAAATAGTGGTAGCAACAACAAATTCATTTTCGTTTTCGCATAACAGGTTAGTTTTGTTTTCCTTTTCTCACTATCTCAGAATATTTGTAACAAGGATCTGTTGCTGTTCTAATCGAAAAACCATGAAAACCGAACTTGCGTTTTAAAACGACACCGTCGGCAGTGGTCGTCGCCGCCAGGCAGACCACCACACTCCTACCCCCTTCCGCCGTGAACCATCGCTGCCGCGAAACCCTCCGGCATGGCCATGAGACCGTCGCGTTCGCACCCCTCCGGTCACCGCCCTCTCTGTTCCCTCTCCGTCGCACCTATCTCCCTTTCCCTTTCTTTCTCTCTCTTCGCAAGAAAATTCTCTCACTCTCTCTTTTCTGGAAGTGTGGTGCGGCGCATGAGGAGAGGAGGAAATGAAATTAGGGTTAGCACAAATCTAGGGTTGCCTTATATAGTCCCTTTAAAAAAATTAAGTTACAAAAAAACAAAGTTCAGATCAGTAATCGCACCCCTCTGATTACTGCGAGAACCCCTCCGTAGGCCTTTTTCATTTTCGTGGGCTAGTAATTAAAAAAAACCAAAAAAAAAACGAAAAATTGATTTAGCTGTTCACGCCCCTTTTATTTCTGTTCTGCACCCCCTTCTTTTACTAGTTTTTTTTGTTTCTTTTTACCTTTCCTATTATTATTTTCTTATTATTATTTTTATTATTATTATTATTATTATTACTACTATCTTTTACATAAAAAGTATTTTTCTCTCTTTTCCTTTTTTCATAGAAAATAATAAAAATGGGTTTGATTGAGGTGTACACTTTATCAATCCTCAATCCTGGTTTAAGAGGCTTTAACTGTACAACTTTGATCTTAAACCCCTTCCAAAAAATTAAAATCAATCAACAAACAAATATTTTCTAGAAGAACTACGTAGCCTTTGATTCTCTGCTTCGGAGATACATAGGAGCGGGGCTTCCCCGTCAAGCTAAATTAATGTTTCTCTAATAAATAATCAATTTTTTTCTTTAACACCTGTTTTCCAAAAAACTAAAAAATGAGCTTGATTGAGATGTACATCTTGTCAACCTCGCAATCCTGGTTTAAGACGCTTGAGTTGTACAGCTTGGTGATCTTAAACCCCTTCAAAAAAATAAAATCAACCAACCAACAAACTTTTTCAGGAAGGACTACGTGACTTTTGAGTTCCTCATTGCACCGGAGGATACGTAGGAGTGGGGCTTCCCCGTCAAGTTAAAATTAAATTTTCTTAAATTGGTCCCTATTTTATTTATTTCTAAATAATTCTTTTTTACTTAATTTTGGGGTAAACAAATAACTCGTAATTTATTAGTATTTGCACAATCGGATCTAGGGTAACTGTCTTATGACAGGTGTACTAGGGGTGCGGTGGGATTAAGTTTCCGCCCTTCCCTATGCATAATCGACTCCCGAACTCAATTTGGTATACGCAGGCCAATAACTTCTAGTTAGGTTTTTCTCAATTTTTCCTATTAAATAAATTGGGTGGCGACTCCTAAAACTATCAATTTTTGAGCCGTCTACGTCGGGATCACGGTCAGGACATATGGCGACTCCGCTGGGGACAGCGAGAGTCAAGCCTGTTTAATTTGGTTGTGCAAAATATTTATGAGTTAGTTTATCCTTTGCTCCACTAATTATGTATGTTTGATTTATATTATGCTTAACACAAACCCTAGGTTAGAAGACATTTATTATTATCGCTCGGTCATTTCTTTTGTTTATTTTGCAGGATTTATTTTGGGGGGGGGGGGGTTTGTCCTTTTTTTGGATTCCAGGTTTGTATGCTCCCTTCACGCACTGCACGTACAATGTGAGCACACACTGAGAGTTGAGCTCATACCGGAGCCGCAAAAACACATAAGTTAGAACGAGGATGAGTGGGACTCATTTTGGACGTACGTCCTGTGTGACTTTCCTGAATTCCTCATCTAGTGTACGATTCTTCTCTGCCGATATCCACAATTTGGATGTACATCCTGTTGTGGTCCATCTTCCAGAGGAGTACTTGACTCTAGAGACCTTGAAACCCTCTAGGTTACAATAACCCACTCTGTGTGAGCATTCACAGTAGAAAGACATTAGACCCATAGGGCCCAAACCCACATAGCGTGGGCAACCCATCATAGGCCACAAAGGGGGATACTCCACCTTCTATCCCATTATTGCTAAAAACTTTTTCTCATAGCATTTTTTGAAAATCATTTACATTTTTTTCCTCAAAAAGCAGAAAAAGAAAATATATTTTGTGCATGCATCATCTCTATTTTTATGTCATTCTAACATTTGTCCATTCATTCAGGAAAGCTCTCAAAGGATCCAAATTCGGAATCAGGTGCGAGTGTCCCAATCAAAAAAAAAATTTAAAAAAAAAAAGATAAACAAAAGTGAGACATGGAATTGGGGAACGAGAAAACAATGTCATCAACAAGGAAAACTATTCAGTTCACAGTCCAAAAGCCCGAAGTGTCCGAACTGAAGAACTATGCCTCCAACCTGCCTGGGGAATCGAAATCCAATCGTAGAAAGAGATATGGGCAGCTATTGGAGTTTTTGGATGTGAAGGTTCAGGAAGGAGCGATCACTGCATTGGCTCAGTATTATGATTCTAAGTTGAGATGCTTCACTTTCTCCAACTTTCAGTTGGCCCCTACTTTGGAAGAGTTTGCATTGATTCTGGGACAACCTATGACTGGGAGACCGTACCATTACCGGGGGAATTATCCAACTGTTGAAAATGTTGTTAAGGTTTTGGGAATCGACTCAGAGATGCCTCTTAAGGGTATGCCGAGGGTATTTTTGAAAGAGCTAATGAAGAAATTGATACATGAAAGAAAGTGGTAAATTCTTGTAGATGTCTTGGATCTTGCAATCTACGACTTGGTCCTGTTCCCAAGAACTGGAGATTTGGTAAGCCCTGCAGTAATTGATGTATTCATGGCCCGTAAATGTCGAGGAGAAAACTCGACATTCCCAATCCTAGTAGACGTGTATCATACATTGAGTTTCTGCCATGAACTGAAAGGAAGAAGGATCGTATGTTGCCTGTGTGATGAGGAAAGTGATGAGGTGAAGATTTGGAAGGATAAATTGGTCAAGTCAGAAGGTGAGAAAGAGGCTTTGGAACTTGAATTGAAGGAAGTTCGCTCCGCTCTCGAAACTCTAAAATGGAGTGCAATGGAAAGGCCCGGTCACTTGAGCAGGCAAACAAAAGGGCCAGGATGGAGAAGGACTCTGGGAATAAAATCAAGAATCACCTAAGTTCTACCAATCAAGACTTAAGGGAACAGATTACTGAGTGTCACAGAGCTATGAAGGAAAATGAGTAGTTGAGGAGGGCCCTCGAGGAGAGCGAATGACAAGTAAACATCCTCAAAGCCCAGGTGAATGAACAAGCTTCCCGACATGAAAAGGACAGAAGGATTGATGAACAAGCCTGCCTCGAAGTCATAAAAGGGTATCGGGAGCGCCTCGAAGCAAAACAAAGGGAGATGGAGGAACTCCTCAGAGGAAGGGAGGATGCGCTCGAGGAAAACTGGAAACTTAAGGGAGAGGTGATGGACCTAAAAGCAACCTAGGCAGAAACCCAACAGCGCCTATTCGATCTCGATTTGAAAATGCGGAAGAAATTGCCTGATATGAAGAAAGAATCGAGAGGGACCGGGTAGAAGTGAGAAGCGTGATAAGCATATATCGGTCCACCATCGATAGGAAAAACGAAGAACTAAGGAACTTGGGGAACTGGAGCATGGAGAGGAACCACTTTTTGGGGCTAATTAGAAGAATGGAAGAAGACTAGACGCATGCCTGGTATGAGGCGGGTCGGTGGGCCCGCAAGCTGAGGGATATTGAAAGGATTCCTGAATTGGTCCACGATGCGAATGTTATGGTCAACCCACTCACTACCCCTCGAGTGGCGATCGAGTTAATCAATGTTTGTAAGGGGCTTGTGGAGGACTTTGAGGAATTGGTGGTAGAGGCTAGGGCAAATTTGCAAGAGGCTGATGAAGAACTTTGAGGAGTTGGTGGTAGAGGTTAGGAGAAAATCGTGGGGGTATTGTGGAGGATTTTGTGAACTTGGTTAGGGGAAATTGATGCATTTGAAAAGATTGTTGTACTTGAATGATGATTATGTAATGAAATTTCCACTTGTTTTGTTCGTTCCTAATTCCACGTCTATATTTACTAAATCACTAAAATTGAAATTAAAGATACTCGCGCCAGGTTCCGAGAACGATCGTCAACGATCCTTTGACAAACGAAATGATAGTTTTTATTTCTTATTTGAATAAATCTTCCCTCTTGTCAAGACAGGAACGTGGTAACCATTGCGCGTGCTAAGAAAAAGACCAATCAAACTAGAGTGTACTTCACCAGATCCAGAGCAAGAATGGCAGAGCAAGAGGAAATGCATGGAAGGAATCTGAGCCAAGAGGTGGACGAAGTCAAGGGGAAAATGGAAGAAATGGTTGCGACCCAAGCACGAATGGAGGATGCCTTGGTAGCCATAAAGGACACAATCACTTTTCTGTCTGCAAGAGTAGTTGGTATGGTCGGCAACGAAGGAGAGGGGTTTCAAAATCCGATCAATGGCAACAATAGGCCATCAGGTATCCCCGTTGGAATGGGATATGAAGCTGTGGGTCACCATGAGGGAGAGTACCCATACCCTGCAAGTAGGCCAAGAGGGGCGTTCCATGCAGAGAACGTGGTGGACGAGGGGCACGCGTCAATACAAAAGGATAAGGCGGGACAACAATGGATGGATAAGATAGAGGAAAAGATCAAAGTGATACAAGGATCTAGCACTTTTGGGTCCTTGAGCTTGGATGAGCTTTGTCCTACTACTGGCGTTGTAATTCCACGAGACTTTAAAGTGCCCGACTTCACCAAATATGACGGGAGCACCAATCCTCTTCTGCATTTAACGACCTATTGCACCACACTACAAGAAATTCCTGGATTACCGGCGGCCAAAATCCGCCGGAAATTGGCCATTACCGGCGGATTTTTTCGATGGAAATTCGTTCGCAGGTAACGGTTTCCGACGGAATTTCTGCCGGAAATGTGCGTTTCCGACGGATTTTTTTAAAAAATCCGCTGGTAATTCAAAAAATCCGCCGGAAATGTCGCCGTAAATTTACCGACGGATTTTTTGAATTACTGGCGGATTTTTTTTTTAAAAAAAAAAGAAATTTGAATTTTTTTTAATTTTTTTTTAAAATTTTTTTTCGAATTTTGTATTTTAGTTAAATAAGAAGTAATAAAAAATAAATTAGAATATGAGAAAAAAATTATATAGAATAGAATGAGAAGTAATAGAGAAATTAGAATGAATAAGAATGAAAGAGAGTTGTGTCAAAAAAAAAAGAATATATGAAAGAGAGTATGGAAAAATAATATTGGAGAGAATAAGAATGAATAAGTGATAAGAAATAAGAATAGATGAGAGTATGTGAACGAAGAAATAAGAAGAAGTGGGAAGGAAGAAGAAATGGTAAATATAAAAAATAGATATGTAGAGAAATTTAATTAAGTTTGAAGAGTATATAAGAAAGAAGAAATAAGAATGAATAAGTGATGAATGAGAAGGAAGACGAAAAGAAATGTAGAAGATTGTAGGAGAAAGTGAGAAGGAAATAAAGAGTGAAATGAGAGAATGAGAAGAGTGTAGGAGAAAGTTTTATTTATAGGAATTTCAAAACGTTCCAGCGGATTTACTGACGGATTTTTAACATTTCCGGCAGATTTTTTGAAATTTTTTATTATTACTTTTAAACAAAATCCGCCGGAAATGTTAAAAATCCGCCGGTAAATTTCCGGCGACATTTCCGGCGGAATTTTTTGAATTTCCGGCAGATTTTCAAAATAAATAAAAAAAAATTAAATCCGCCGGAAATACCATTTTTGCCGCCGGAAATGCAGAATAGCCGCCGGAAACGTACCGGCAGAAAAAATCCGCCGGTAATATAGGATTTTCTTGTAGTGCCAAAATGTCAATATGGTTCAAGGATGAGAAATTCCTCATTAGCTTTTTCCATGAAAGATTGACCGGGCCAGCTTTAGAATGGTATATTCAGATGGACCACTCTAAGATTGATAGTTGGAAGGACCTCGCTGACGTCTTTATGAACCAGTATAGGTTTAATATTGACATGGCTCCAACACGTGAGCAGTTAGGAATACTACAAAAGAAGAATGATGAGACATTTAAACAGTATGCCCAGAGATGGAGAACGCTTGCTGCACAAGTCCAACCACCACTCACTGTATCAGAAATGTGCTTTTACTTCTTGGGGACGTTAGGTTCCCCCTATGTGGAAGCAATGACCAGAGCTGCCTACAGAGACTTCGCAGATCTGATAGCCGTCGATGAAAGAATTGAGATGTCGGCAAGAGCTGGAAAGCTTCCCATGGAACAGACGGAAAACGGGCAATCAAAAAAGAGCTTCCCTCAGAAAAAGAAAGACCCAGAAGTCAGCTTCATTCAAGCCGCTCTAAATCATATTCCTCAACAACCAAGATATAGCCAACCACACCCAAATACACCTTACACAATGAACCAAAACACGAACCCACCATCTCTCCCTATAAACAATGTCCGAAACACACAATCTCAACCACGCCCCATCTACCAAACAGCCCGCCAATCCTACCGCCAACCCCCTCCCAACTTTCCCCCATTCCCTAAACTGTCCATCACCAATGCCGAATTGTTCCAACAATTACACGACGCCTACTTGATCGCAGGGATGTCAGTAAAGGATTGGGAACTTCCATTCCCATCTCGGTACAACCCAAATCTGACTTGCAAATTTCACATGGGAGCTGTTGGCCATTCAGTTGAGGATTGCGAGGCCTTCAAGAATGTTGTGAGGAGGTTAATCCCTCATAAGAAATTAGACATCCAAGAAGAAGCGGGACCAAATATCACTAATAACCCTCTTCATAAGCACAATGGGAATGCATCAGTGAGTATGTTAGAAAAGGATGGTACGCTTATCAAAAAGGTTTTGAAACTCCGAACCCCTATGATGAAGAAATGGAAGGGATTACAAAAGGCCGACTATGAAGTATTGGCACCCACCAAAGAGGTCGTGAGATATGCAATGTACGACGAAGAGAAGAGGTGCGTGTACCATCATGGTTGTGCAGGTCATGATGTGGAAGGTTGTTGGGATTTCAAAGCCCGTGTGCAAAGCCTAATGACACTAGGGATTGTTCAGGCTAAGGAATCTATGGCTCAGGAGGAGCTCAATGTCTTGGAGCGTTTCGTGCTCAAAGTCCCGCCACTCAACCAACCTTCGGTGCCAGAAAAGGTTACAGTGATTGTGAAAAAACCCACACCTTTTGTTTCTGACAATACTCATGCGGTTCCCTGGAACTATGGGACCCATGTCGAAGTTATGGGCGGTCCGTCAAAGTGCAAAGTGGGTAAGAACAAGGAGTTGAGGAATCTATTAACAGTATCGTAAGTGTGGGAGGAATAACCCGGAGTGGGCGATACTTTGGCCTTGAAGAGCCTGAAAAGAAGAAGAAATAGAAAGAGGGAGATGGAGGAGAACAGTCGGAAGAAGAGTTTCTGAAAATCATGAAGCAGAGTGAATATGATGTGACGGAGCATCTCAAGAAGACTCCGGCCCGTATTTCACTATTATCTCTCATCCTCTCTCAAAGGTACATAGGAAGGCATTGTTGAAAACTCTGGAGGAAGCCTTCGTAAAGCCTGATGAGACACCACAGAATGTGGTGAGTATGGTGGACCCGATGCAGCGATACAACCTAATCACCTTTGTGGAAAATGAGATAGTTGTTCCAGCAAGAGGGGAACACCGAGCCTTGCACATCACCTTGAAGTGTCGGGGATTCGTGGTGGCCAAGGTCTTAATTGATGGTGGATCAGCTCTTAATGTAACACCCCTTTTCTACCCGGTAATTTGTTTAATAAAAATATCAGAGTTTTCAAAATTTATTTACACCACAAGGGATGTCACACTTACTTTGCTAAACGTCACTCTTCAAATAACTCGCTTTTCGAAAACAGTCTTATAATAACTTCAAAACGTCATTATCAAGTAAAATACAACTTCACATCGAAAATTCAATAGTTTAGTCATAAAACACATTACACTATGCCAGGCTTGCAATACTAAAATCCGATAACCACAACAGTCATAAATGACTTAAACAACATTCATCCCCCTCCCTAGTGTTACATATCAGAGCATGACGACTCGACTCAGGAAGTGAAGCTAAAGGCCTTCACTAAGAATCACCTGCACGTTACCAACATGGGGGCAACATTCAAACAGGAAAGGGTGAGCATCATTTCAGTCTATATAATAGAAAATATGATAAATACTAGACATAGGCTACACACTAGAACAATCAGCATCCAATACACTAAACATCCACATCACAGTCATCATTCACATCATTTACAATACTCAACTCATGTCGTGTAAGCTTATGAAAATGCAACCCACTCGCGGGTATATGCATGAGGTACCTTTTCACAAACGTCGCTTAGCCACTCAGGCATCATCACTTAGCCACTCAGGCTTCAAAACGTCACTGATTTTATGCATATGGGCATGAGACACTACGCCATGCACCATTCACAACACACAACCACACAATTACTCAGATCATAGTCAACAATGTGACCCGTCACTTACCGGTTTGCCAAATAAAGGCACAGCACCTGTCATTTCACAATTCACACACAATTAACGTCACTTAGCCTTTTAGGCCTTAACATCACTTAGCCACTCAGGCCCCAAATGTCACTTACACATAAACATCATTCAACTCAAACATTAGCCACTGAGGGCAAAAACGTCATTTGACTAACCACCAAGGGCATCCTCGTCATTTACACATCATTATCTACAACTTTGGCCACTAGGGGCAAAACAGTCTTTTACACTTCATAAATAATAGTAATAATAGCCACTAAGGGCGAAACAGTCATTTAACTAGCCCCGAAGGCATCATCGTCAAAATCATCATTTTTGACATTATTTTGCTAAAACTGTCGTTTATACACCAAAAAGGATTTTTAAAGAGCTTCATATCATTTTTCAATGTCACTGGGACGGTCACCGGGGACAGCCACTTGGGCGTCCACGAACAGCCAGAAAATAACAATTTTTCATTTTAAAAATTGGACCCATAGATGGACAACGTAAAAAGCTTCACGACACTTTTCGAATCGTTCAAAACGGACGTCTGAGTCAAAAGTTATGATAAAAATAAGTTTGGGGAAAAAAATTAGGCAACATCCTGAAACTGGCGCCATGGGCGCCCAGCGCCCAGGCACTTGGCGCAACACACACGCACACGCAACGCACACGGGCGCTCAGCGCCCAGTGTAACGTCCCAAAATAATTTAATTATTTATTTAATTAAATTGTTTAAGGCTTACAATATTTATTTAATTTAATTAAATAATTCAAGGTTTAATGTATTTATTTAATTTTATTTTATTAGGAGGTGCTGTTACTATTTAAGTGGTGCGAGCAAGGGCCCGTGATCCACAAGTAGGCCCGTGACCCATTACTTTGGCATTGGAGTCGAATTGCTATGGGTCTTGTGACTTAGTGGCATTTTTGTCTCATTTGTGAAAAGAAAGAAAGTAACGTAAAAGAGAGGAGAAGTGAGAAGAGAAAAGTGCGAATAGAAGAGGAGAAGTAGAAGAAAGGGGCGAAGCTCAAAGAGAAGAGGAGGAGGCTCAATTGTGATTCACATTTTTCCCTTGGAGCTTGGCTATCAAATTCGAATTTCACAAGGTTAGGGGGTCCTCTTTTTATCTTTAATGGCTTATGCGAATTGTAGTGCCTAGGGTTAGGTTCTAGGATAAATCATATGAATGAATTGTGTTATTGATGAGGATTATCATATTGTGTTGCTATTGGTTGAATTATTATGTTGGGAATTTTATGGTTGATGCTTGAATTGTTGCTAAATGCGAATTGAAGACCATATGTTTGATCATATGATTATTTGGTGAAATTGAGAATTTTGGTGACACTTTAGTAATATTCATGTAATTGAGTGTTTTGGTGAATGTAATTTAGTGAAAGAAAGTGAAGAAAATTCTGTTTGGGAACCCCTAGGCGCCTTGGGCGCCATGTGCCTATTGCTGAAAAAATTCTGTGTTGCGCCTAGTCATGGGCACCAGGCGCCCAGCAGTGTGCTGCGCCTGTTTCCAAAAATTCTGTTGCCCTGTGTTGCACTGCTGTGTTGCCATTCTGTGTTGCTGTCTCTGTTGCCTGTGTTGCTGTCCCTGTTGCCTGTGTTGCTGTCCCTGTTGCCTGTGTTGCCTACTGTGTTCCCTGTGCTGCCAGTTTTGGCACTTGTTGCTTGAGTCATGGGCGCCAAGGGCCCCAAAGTTCTAGTGATAGTTTTGTGAAAATTGTTTTCAGGTTTTTATACTTGGGTAAAATGGCTCATGAAAACTGATTTTGGTCAAGAAAGGAGTTGAGTTGCGAAATTTCACTAGGTGCCTAGTGCATGGGCGCCAAAATTAAAGTTCAGTTTTTGAGAAAATTTTTATTGAGTTATCATGTCCTGAGCATTTGGCTCGTGTAAAATGAATTTCGAAGCAAAATGAGTTGTGTAGCATGTTGGCCTTAGGCGCCTAGTGCTTGGGCGCCATGTTGCTGCTGTTCCCTGGATGTTGCTTCTGGGCGCCAGCGCCTATGTGCGCGTGTTGCCTGTTGGGCGCCTAGCGCCTGTGCGCTGTTGCGCGCTTGTTCCCCTGGGCGCCTAGCGCCTGTGCGCTGTTGCGCGTGTTGCTCCTGGGCGCCAAGCGCCTATGCGCCTGTGCGCTGTTGCGTGTTGCCTCTCCTGGGCGCCAAGCGCCCATGCGCCAAGCGCTGTGTTGCCCCTGGGCGCCCAGCGCCCATGCGCCTGTTTCCAGAATGTCTAACATTTTTCCTAAACTGTTTTTAACATAACTTTTGACTCGGTTATCCAAATCCAACGGTTCAAAATGCGTTTTGAAGCTAATTTCAGTGCCTATCCAATAGTCTCAATTTTATGCAAAAATAATTTATTTTCACTGGTGTTTCTGGCTGATGGTGTTCAAGTGTCCAAATGGCTATTTTTACCCACTTTCCCTATGTTGTGTCAATGTCCTAAGCTGGTCTATTTGAATTGGTGTTGGTGTGAGTGGTGAGCTGAATAGGTGAGTGTGATAGGGTGAGATTGGTGAGCAGAGGCTACGGCCTAATTTTAATGTGGTGAGCTGATTAATATACAATGGTGAGATCATGAATTCTAAATGATGAAATGCTTGGACTTGGTGTGTTGTAGTGCATTCCCATAGCATCTCATGGACATATGCATTATTGGTGAGCAGAGGCTACGGCCTAATTTTGATTTGGTGAGCAGAGGCTACGGCCTATTTGTATTGGTGACGGATCCGACATGCATGTACCCGTGGAGTTTGGGTTGCATTACATACATATTCATATATTATATAGTGCTGTTTGGAATTTAGTATGCTGATGCGAATGTTTCCTATTGTTATGAATTGGTGTGCCTGGTTTCCTTTTCCTATGCAGTGCTTAATTCTCATATGTTATTAATTATGAAAAGAGACTCACCCTACTGCTTTTATGTTGCTTCTTATGTCGGCAACGTGCAGGTAATAGCGAGTGAAGGATTTTTTATGCCTTCGTCTGGTAGGAAGTGTCACGCTCTGATACGTAGCACCAGGGGGGGGTGTCCTTATGTTTATGTTTTATTTTCCTAAAACTGTTAGTTGTCATTGGTGATGTATTGGCTTTAATTGTTGAACTGATTATTATTCCGCTGCTGATGGTGATTGGATTTAGTTGAGGCGAACTAAACCTTTTTCCTTATGGTGTTATGTATCTTGATTTTTATGGAATAAGTGTAGCACTCACTTTAATTGTTTTCAAAAAAAAAAAAAAAAAAGACTCTGATTTTATTAAAAGTAAAGTTATTAGAAAAGGGGTGTTACATTAGTGGTATCAGAGCCAGGTTCGGTCTGTCCGGCCAAGTCGTCTTGTCATAGTGTCTTATGACAAATAGAATTGTTAGATTAGTTCTAAATTTCTGTTTGTGCTGCAGTGATAGTTTGAAATGGCCAGACGGGACGATGCTGCACTTGCTGCTGCCTTGCAGGCTATAGCCGGGGCGATGGGTAATATACCCGGTGCTGTTAATGATGGGACGCGCAATTTGGCTACGTTCCAGAGAGAGAATCCACCTGTCTTTAAGGGCAAGTATAATCCAGATGGTGCTTTGGCATGGCTGAAAGAGATTGAAAGAATATTCCGGGTCATGGATTGTGATGATGCGCAGAAGGTCAGGTATGGTACCCATACACTGGCAGAGGAAGCTGATGATTGGTGGATGGAGGTGAGGCAGAGGTTAGAAGTTGCTAATGAAGAGATAACTTGGGCTGTTTTCCGCAGAGAGTTCTTGCGGAAATATTTTCCTGAAGATGTGAGGGGTAAGAAAGAAATAGAATTCCTTGAGCTGAAGCAAGGAAGCATGTCAGTGACAGAGTATGCTGCCAAGTTCACTGAATTGGCTAAGTTTTATCCCCATTATGCTGATGCTGATTCTGAGTTCTCAAAGTGTATTAAGTTTGAGAATGGGCTGAGGGCTGATATTAAGAAAGCTGTAGGGTACCAGAAGATTAGGGTATTCGCTGATTTGATCGACAGTTGCAGGATATATGAGGATGATAGTAATGCTCACTCCAGGGTCATGAGGGATCTGAGGGGTAAGTTTCAGAACCGGGGTAAACCGTATGAGGCTCCAGCTGGTAAGGGTAAGCAGAGGTATACTGACAATAAGAAAGTAAGTGGGGGAGATGCCCCTGCGAAGGTTGTGTGTTACAGGTGTGGCAAACCGGGTCACAAGAGTTTTGACTGCTCAGATAATAAATGTTTCAAATGCGGTAAAGAGGGTCATGTGGCTGCGAAATGTGAGAAAAGGGATGTGGTGTGTTACAATTGCGGGGAATCAGGTCATATTAGTACTAAGTGTACTAAGCCGAAGAAAGAGAAGTCCCATGGAAAGGTGTTTGCTCTCGCAGGATCAGAGGACACTAATGAGATTCGAGGTACATGTTTTATTAATGGTATTCCCTTGATTGCTATTATTGATACTGGTGCTACGCATTCATTTATTGCTGCTTTGTGTGCTGAGAAATTGGACCTTGTTTTATCTTCTATGATGAGAGAGATGGTTATTGACACTCCAGCTAAGGGTTCAGTAACTACCTCTCTTGTGTGTGCTAAGTGTCCTCTGTCAATCTTCGGCAGAGATTTTCTTGTTGATCTTATTTGTTTGCCGTTGGGAGGGTTGGATGTCATTCTTGGTATGGACTGGTTAGTGCATAACCATGTGCATATTAATTGTTTCCGGAGGTCTGTGAGTTTCTTTCCTCCTGAAGAGGAAGAATCGGTGTTGTTGCCTGCTGGTCATTTGCATAAGGTAATGAAGGAGGGAGTTCATCTGTTTGCTTTGATGGCGTCATTGTCTGCTGAGAATCAGGCAATCATTGAAAGGGTTCAAGTAGTGTGTGAGTTCCCTGAAGTGTTCCCAGATGAAATTCCAAGTGTTCCGCCAGAGAGGGAGGTTGAGTTTGCCATTGACCTTATACCTGGTACTAGGCCTGTGTCTATGGCACCGTACCGAATGTCAGCCTCAGAGTTGTCTGAATTGAAAAAGCAATTAGAAGATCTGCTTGAGAAGAAATTTGTAAGGCCAAGTGTGTCACCGTGGGGTGCTCCGGTATTGTTAGTGAAAAAGAAGGACGGGAGTATGAGACTTTGTGTCGATTATAGGCAATTGAACAAAGTGACAATAAAGAACAGGTATCCGCTTCCCAGAATTGATGATCTGATGGACCAGTTGGTAGGCGCTAAAGTGTTTAGTAAAATCGATTTGAGGTCGGGTTATCACCAGATCAAGGTAAAGGATGAAGACATTCAGAAAACCGCTTTCAGAACGAGATATGGGCACTATGAGTATTCTGTTATGCCGTTTGGGGTTACCAATGCGCCGGGTGTGTTTATGGAGTACATGAATCGTACCTTCCATAGTTACTTGGATCGGTTTGTCGTTGTGTTTATTGACGACATTCTGGTGTATTCTAAGACAGAAGAGGAGCATGCAGAACATTTGAGGTTAGTGCTAGAAGTGCTGAAAGAAAAGAAATTGTATGCAAAATTGTCTAAGTGTGAGTTCTGGCTGAATGAAGTAGGTTTCCTTGGTCATATTATCTCTGGTAATGGTATAGCTGTGGACCCAGCCAAGGTTGATGCTGTGTCTCAATGGGAGAGCCCGAAGTCAGTTACAGAAATCAGAAGCTTCTTGGGATTAGCTGGGTATTATAGGAGATTCATTGAAGGTTTCTCGAAGTTGGCACTTCCGTTGACTCAATTGACGTGTAAGGGAAGAGCTTTTGTGTGGGATGCCCGCTGTGAGGAGAGCTTCAATGAGTTGAAGAAGAGGTTGACTACATCGCCCGTTTTGACTTTGCCTGTTCCTGATCGACCGTTTGTAGTATATTGCGATGCTTCCAAGATGGGTTTGGGAGGTGTATTGATGCAAGAGGGTAAGGTAGTAGCTTATGCGTCCAGACAGTTGAGGACCCATGAGAAGAACTACCCTACTCATGATTTGGAGCTAGCTGCAATTGTGTTTGTGCTGAAAATTTGGAGGCATTATCTGTATGGTACCAGATTTGAAGTGTTTAGCGACCATAAGAGTCTGAAATACTTGTTTGATCAGAAGGAGCTAAATATGAGACAGAGACGTTGGTTAGAGTTGCTGAAGGATTATGATTTCGGCTTGAACTATCACCCCGGCAAAGCTAATGTCGTGGCTGATGCTTTAAGTCGGAAGAGTTTGCATTTGTCGGCTATGATGGTGAAAGAGTTAGAATTGATTGAGCAGTTTCGAGACATGAGTCTGGTTTGTGAAGTGACACCGCAGAGTGTCAGATTGGGGATGTTGAAGATCGGAAATGAATTTTTGGTTAGTGTCCGAGAAGCACAAAAGTCAGATGTAAAGTTGGTAGACCTGTTGGTTGTGAATGATCAAGATGTGGGTAGAGATTTCAAGTTAGATTCCCAAGGTGTATTGAGATTCAGAGATAGGATCTGCATTCCTGACGATGCTGAGATGAAGAGAATGATTCTTGAGGAGAGCCATAGAAGCAAGTTGAGTATTCATCCCGGGGCTACGAAAATGTACCAAGATTTGAAGAAACTGTTCTGGTGGCCTGGTATGAAGAAGGATGTGGCACAGTTTGTGTATTCTTGTCTGACTTGTCAGAAGTCTAAGATTGAGCATCAGAAGCCTGCAGGGTTGATGCAACCATTGGAGATTCCGGAATGGAAATGGGATAGCATTTCCATGGATTTTGTAACTGGTTTGCCAAATACAGTGAGAGGGTTTGATGCTATATGGGTGGTTGTAGACAGGTTGTCTAAGTCTGCTCATTTCTTACCAATTAATATGACTTATCCAGTTCCAAAGTTGGCAGAAATCTACATTAAGACTATTGTGAAGTTGCATGGCGTTCCGCTTAGTATTGTGTCTGATAGAGATCCAAGATTCACCTCTGAATTTTGGAAGAGTTTGCAGGAAGCTTTGGGTTCTAAGTTGAGGTTGAGCTCCGCTTATCATCCGCAGACAGATGGTCAGACGGAGAGGACTATTCAGTCGTTAGAGGACTTGTTGAGGGCATGTGTTCTTGAGCAGGGAGGTTCATGGGATTCTCATCTTTCGTTGATAGAATTCACCTATAACAACAGTTTTCATTCTAGTATTGGTATGGCACCGTTTGAGGCATTGTATGGTCGGAGATGTAGGACTCCGTTGTGTTGGTATGAATCTGGGGAGAGTGCAGTGTTGGGGCCTGAAATTGTGCGGGAAACAACTGAGAAGGTAAAATTAATCCGTGAGAAGATGAAAGCGTCGCAGAGTCGACAAAAGAGCTATCATGATAAGAGAAGGAAGGATTTAGAGTTTCAGGCCGGTGATCATGTGTTCCTGAGAGTCACTCCGGTGACTGGTGTTGGGCGTGCCTTGAAATCTAAGAAGTTAACTCCCCGTTTCATTGGTCCGTATCAGATTACGGAGAGGGTGGGAAGTGTTGCATATAGGGTGGCTTTGCCGCCTAATCTTTCGAACTTGCATGACGTGTTTCACGTGTCACAACTTCGAAAGTATGTTCCGGACCCGTCTCATGTGATTCAGATGGACGAAGTAGAGGTACGGGATAATCTCACGGTTGAGACTATGCCTGTGCGGATTGAAGATAGAGAAGTAAAGATTCTGAGAGGGAAGGAAATTCCGTTGGTGAAGGTGGTGTGGTTGGGAGCTGCTGGTGAGAGTATGACTTGGGAGCTGGAGAGCAGGATGCGGGAAGCATATCCGGAGTTGTTTGATTCAGGTAATTTCGAGGGCGAAATATTCTAAGTGGGGGAGAGTTGTAACGTCCCAAAATAATTTAATTATTTATTTAATTAAATTGTTTAAGGCTTACAATATTTATTTAATTTAATTAAATAATTCAAGGTTTAATGTATTTATTTAATTTTATTTTATTAGGAGGTGCTGTTACTATTTAAGTGGTGCGAGCAAGGGCCCGTGATCCACAAGTAGGCCCGTGACCCATTACTTTGGCATTGGAGTCGAATTGCTATGGGTCTTGTGACTTAGTGGCATTTTTGTCTCATTTGTGAAAAGAAAGAAAGTAACGTAAAAGAGAGGAGAAGTGAGAAGAGAAAAGTGCGAATAGAAGAGGAGAAGTAGAAGAAAGGGGCGAAGCTCAAAGAGAAGAGGAGGAGGCTCAATTGTGATTCGCATTTTTCCCTTGGAGCTTGGCTATCAAATTCGAATTTCACAAGGTTAGGGGGTCCTCTTTTTATCTTTAATGGCTTATGCGAATTGTAGTGCCTAGGGTTAGGTTCTAGGATAAATCATATGAATGAATTGTGTTATTGATGAGGATTATCATATTGTGTTGCTATTGGTTGAATTATTATGTTGGGAATTTTATGGTTGATGCTTGAATTGTTGCTAAATGCGAATTGAAGACCATATGTTTGATCATATGATTATTTGGTGAAATTGAGAATTTTGGTGACACTTTAGTAATATTCATGTAATTGAGTGTTTTGGTGAATGTAATTTAGTGAAAGAAAGTGAAGAAAATTCTGTTTGGGAACCCCTAGGCGCCTTGGGCGCCATGTGCCTATTGCTGAAAAAATTCTGTGTTGCGCCTAGTCATGGGCACCAGGCGCCCAGCAGTGTGCTGCGCCTGTTTCCAAAAATTCTGTTGCCCTGTGTTGCACTGCTGTGTTGCCATTCTGTGTTGCTGTCTCTGTTGCCTGTGTTGCTGTCCCTGTTGCCTGTGTTGCTGTCCCTGTTGCCTGTGTTGCCTACTGTGTTCCCTGTGCTGCCAGTTTTGGCACTTGTTGCTTGAGTCATGGGCGCCAAGGGCCCCAAAGTTCTAGTGATAGTTTTGTGAAAATTGTTTTCAGGTTTTTATACTTGGGTAAAATGGCTCATGAAAACTGATTTTGGTCAAGAAAGGAGTTGAGTTGCGAAATTTCACTAGGTGCCTAGTGCATGGGCGCCAAAATTAAAGTTCAGTTTTTGAGAAAATTTTTATTGAGTTATCATGTCCTGAGCATTTGGCTCGTGTAAAATGAATTTCGAAGCAAAATGAGTTGTGTAGCATGTTGGCCTTAGGCGCCTAGTGCTTGGGCGCCATGTTGCTGCTGTTCCCTGGATGTTGCTTCTGGGCGCCAGCGCCTATGTGCGCGTGTTGCCTCTTGGGCGCCTAGCGCCTGTGCGCTGTTGCGCGCTTGTTCCCCTGGGCGCCTAGCGCCTGTGCGCTGTTGCGCGTGTTGCTCCTGGGTGCCAAGCGCCTATGCGCCTGTGCGCTGTTGCGTGTTGCCTCTCCTGGGCGCCAAGCGCCCATGCGCCAAGCGCTGTGTTGCCCCTGGGCGCCCAGCGCCCATGCGCCTGTTTCCAGAATGTCTAACATTTTTCCTAAACTGTTTTTAACATAACTTTTGACTCGGTTATCCAAATCCAACGGTTCAAAATGCGTTTTGAAGCTAATTTCAGTGCCTATCCAATAGTCTCAATTTTATGCAAAAATAATTTATTTTCACTGGTGTTTCTGGCTGATGGTGTTCAAGTGTCCAAATGGCTATTTTTACCCACTTTCCCTATGTTGTGTCAATGTCCTAAGCTGGTCTATTTGAATTGGTGTTGGTGTGAGTGGTGAGCTGAATAGGTGAGTGTGATAGGGTGAGATTGGTGAGCAGAGGCTACGGCCTAATTTTAATGTGGTGAGCTGATTAATATACAATGGTGAGATCATGAATTCTAAATGATGAAATGCTTGGACTTGGTGTGTTGTAGTGCATTCCCATAGCATCTCATGGACATATGCATTATTGGTGAGCAGAGGCTACGGCCTAATTTTGATTTGGTGAGCAGAGGCTACGGCCTATTTGTATTGGTGACGGATCCGACATGCATGTACCCGTGGAGTTTGGGTTGCATTACATACATATTCATATATTATATAGTGCTGTTTGGAATTTAGTATGCTGATGCGAATGTTTCCTATTGTTATGAATTGGTGTGCCTGGTTTCCTTTTCCTATGCAGTGCTTAATTCTCATATGTTATTAATTATGAAAAGAGACTCACCCTACTGCTTTTATGTTGCTTCTTATGTCGGCAACGTGCAGGTAATAGCGAGTGAAGGATTTTTTATGCCTTCGTCTGGTAGGAAGTGTCACGCTCTGATACGTAGCACCAGGGGGGGGTGTCCTTATGTTTATGTTTTATTTTCCTAAAACTGTTAGTTGTCATTGGTGATGTATTGGCTTTAATTGTTGAACTGATTATTATTCCGCTGCTGATGGTGATTGGATTTAGTTGAGGCGAACTAAACCTTTTTCCTTATGGTGTTATGTATCTTGATTTTTATGGAATAAGTGTAGCACTCACTTTAATTGTTTTCAAAAAAAAAAAAAAGACTCTGATTTTATTAAAAGTAAAGTTATTAGAAAAGGGGTGTTACACCCAGCGCCTGGCGCCCAGCGCCTTGGCGCAACACACACACACGCGCATGGGCGCTCAGCGCCCAGCGCTGGCACCCAGCGCCCAGCGCCTAGCCACACAGGAATTCTGGCAACACACAGCAACACACACAGGCCACAGGCGCCCAGCACAGGCACTTGGCGCCCAGAAAACAGCAACAACAAACCCAGAATTTTTTTCAACAACTCTTCAACACTAAACACCAAAAATCACCATTTTTCCCACAATTTTCCAAAACACTAAAAACTGATTTTTAGCAATTTAACTCATCAAAATCCTATAATTTTCAACACTCAAAATGACTCTTAATTTAATCAATCAACAAAATTCTTTGGAGCACTAAAATCAACATCACTTTGGCGCCCTAGGCGCCCTTGCACACCCACACTCAAAATGCGAAACATCAAGCTCTCCAACATACCAATTTATAATCCCATGAACTCACAAATACCAACATCATCAAAACACATGCACAATTCGTATTATCTCAAGATTCAAATACTAACTCAATTCGCTTATGGCATACATATATATAACAACTCAACAATTCAATTCGCATACATATATATAAAGATCAACCATTCAATTCGCATACATATATATAAAAATCAACCTTTCAATTCGCATACACACATGTAAAATCAACATCAACAATGTATCAAGAACACATCAAGAAATCTAGTCTAACCCTAGATCTAGGACCCATCATATAATTTATTAGATAGAATGATAGAGCTCCCCTAACCTTTTCAAGAAGAAGAATTTGATGCCCTAGGAGAAGTCACCTACAGAGCCACAGCAACAACGGAGATCCCTTCCTCTTGATCTTCGAATCCTCTCCTCCTTCTCCTCTTGGCCGCCCCCCCCCCCCCTTGTTCTCTCTCTCTTACTCACGCTCCTCTCTTCCTTTACTCTCCACGGCGCCCTCTTTCTCTCCTCCTCTCTATTCTCCATTTTTTCGCAAAAGATCACCAAAGAACCCTAACCCCTAGGCACCACTTCGCATATGATTGGTTCATGGGCTTGGGCTTCTCACTTAGGCCCAAGTCCATCTAATTTGGCACCTCCATCTTCTAATACCCCCTACACATTTTAATATAATTTCTAATAATTAAATTATATCCACTTAATTAATTTAAATTCCTAAATACTTAATTAAATAATTTAATTAAATATTTAGGGTGTTACAACTCTCCCCCACTTAGAATATTTTCGTCCTCGAAAATTTACTCCAACTCACGAAACGAAACCCAATCTGCTTGTCACTTCCAACCATCCTCGTCCATCACCCTTCTCCACATTGTTACTCTTAATTTGACGTTCTAATCTGAAGGTCATCAAAGTCACACTCAACTACTCAAACACCGTGACACTTCACTTAGGCACCCACACCTCATCATCACTCACCTCTACAACTACCTCGGTTACATCTACTTCGGTTCTCCATCATTCTCCTTGCCACCCATACGCTGCACTTAGGCACTTTATGCTTCAACCACACTAGCTTCTACATACATTGATAATGCTGCAACACTGCACTTCGTCCCACTTATACTTCGATTTCCATATACTTCGACAACACCACACATCGACTCTCATTCATTTCGACCCACTTATAGTCAGGTAACCACATCTCGGCTCTTATGTCACCCTACACACCTAACCTTCATCTCTTCTTGTTTCTTTGGTCCTCTCACACCATGATCGAACTTAGCTATGACTACAACACCCATTCACTTGAAATTGGCGCGACACCTATTAAAGTACTTCAACGAAAGTGACAACACCAACCACGACATCTTTTCGCTGAGAGTTCCTCAACTCCCATTTCCCCCCCTAGGCCCTTCATAGAACCGACTCATCAACAACACATCATAACTTCACCAAAGTGAAGCACACACCACATCAATCACATCAATCACAATTAATTACGCGACTCCCTTGTCAATAAAGGACTAAGTCAACGTACATAGGGACCAAACAGCACATAAAATAAAATAACACATAATAATAAAAATCGAGACAGCAACCTCTCACAATACAGTAACAGTACTAAAGAAAATAGGAAGACAGCCCTTTTCAAAATTTACGAAACGGCCCACTTGATTCAAGAAAACATCATTTTAATTTTAAGAACTCGGCACTTTAAATT
Organism: Astragalus membranaceus; assembly: GCA_039519185.1. NCBI lineage: Eukaryota > Viridiplantae > Streptophyta > Magnoliopsida > Fabales > Fabaceae > Astragalus > Astragalus membranaceus. Next base: position 96,272,740 of record CM076846.1, on the reverse strand, counting down.
ATTAAGAGAACAACACATTATATTTGAGTGAACATCACATTTAAGTCGAAGAAAACAACACTCTAGATTGTAGAGAACAGTACACTTTAATGTGCGAAAACAGCAGCAAATACGGCAACATTAACGACATAAAAAAAATGGCACACTATTAATCTCAAAATAAAACAGCATCTTTAAACAATATAAAAACAGCGCACTATTATTTTCAAAACGAAACAGCAACTGTAAACAATATAACCAACTCTTTAACTTTGGGAAAAGCACGTCAATTTTTGTAAACATCCTCGTAAAATTTTGGGTAAACAGTGTGCTTGAAAATGAGTACACAGTACATTAAATTTATAAGAGCTGTGGCAAAGCGCCCTTTAGCGCAAAACATCATCAAAAGCAATAACAAAACAGTGTGAAAACAACCACATTATTTGAGTAAAACGGCAACAGCAAGACCAAGAAGAACAACAACAACAATAAGGTGTAAACAGTGGTCTTTTAGCGCGCAACAACAGCAAAACACGGAGTGAAAATGATACTTCTTTTCAGCGCGCAACGGCAGTGGAAACAGCACGTTTACAACATAAAAATAGCGCTTCATTTTCGTAAAACAGCAATACGATTATTCCATAAAAACAGCAACTCATTTTACAGAAATAAACCGCAACACAGCAACTCATTTTTTTTAAGCAACCGCAGCATTTTATTTTGAAAAACAGCAAGACAGCAACTCTTCACAGCATAAAAACAGCCCCCTCTTATTTTCAAAAGCAAGATAACAACTTTGAACCATATAAGACAGCACACTATTCATTAAAAAAAAATAGAACAGCGACCTGAAACACTGTCAAACAGCACACCATTTATTTTAAATACAATCGTAACTTTGATTTCTTTGAAAACATCATATCCAATTATCAACTCTACGAACCAGTATCAATTCAATTCAATTCGATTCAATTTAATCATCACTTTATAGTTTAGAAAAAAAAAATACACTCTTTTCTTTTAGGAAATACCACATTTCAAATGGAGAAAACATCACATTTTAAGCTGAGGGAAAAACAGCACCTACAAAAACAGCTCATATATCTAATTTAAACAATGAAGCGGCAACAACTTTTCAACATAAAAACAGCTTACTATTATTTTCAAAAACAAACAGCACTTTAAACAATGTAAAAACAACACACCACTGTTTCCAAACAAAACGGCAACTCGAAACAGTGTAAAAACAGTACACTATTTATTTTTAAAACAAAACAGCAACACATACACACAATTAGAATTTGGCGCCTATACACCCGTGGGGATGTATAGAATACATACTTTCAAAACATTAAATTTTCTTTTTAAAACGTCTCAACTCATTGTATTCACACGTCAAAACATACAAATTAATTATAAAAAAAAAAAATTATAACACATCATACTCCTCATCTTAATTCAACCTCAATCATCATCAAACATCAAGGCACGAAATTACACGTGACAACATCAACATCACAATGTACTCAATTCCTCATCGATTTTACACCTACTCGTCAAATCACAACGATACTAAAAACACCCAACGGCAAACAAACAAGATTCACCACAAAGTCTTCGTCGAAAATCGACGAGAGACACAGAAAACACACCCAGCAACACATTACAGTCATACACAAAGTACTCAGAGTAAACACACACATAGCAGCAATAAGACACTAAGCAGCGCCAGTATCAACAATAGCAGTCATACCGTCTGACCAATTTAGCTAATCACTGCAACACAAATTATGGTTAGAACGAGTACCAAGACTCGAGAGATAGCTAGACTCCACACTGGACAACTTGGCCGGACAGACCGAACTTGGCTCTGATACCACTAATGTAACACCCCTTTTCTACCCGGTAATTTGTTTAATAAAAATATCAGAGTTTTCAAAATTTATTTACACCGCAAGGGATGTCACACTTACTTTGCTAAACGTCACTCTTCAAATAACTCGCTTTTCGAAAACAGTCTTATAATAACTTCAAAACGTCATTATCAAGTAAAATACAACTTCACATCGAAAATTCAATAGTTTAGTCATAAAACACATTACACTATGCCAGGCTTGCAATACTAAAATCCGATAACCACAACAGTCATAAATGACTTAAACAACATTCATCCCCCTCCCTAGTGTTACATATCAGAGCATGACGACTCGACTCAGGAAGTGAAGCTAAAGGCCTTCACTAAGAATCACCTGCACGTTACCAACATGGGGGCAACATTCAAACAGGAAAGGGTGAGCATCATTTCAGTCTATATAATAGAAAATATGATAAATACTAGACATAGGCTACACACTAGAACAATCAGCATCCAATACACTAAACATCCACATCACAGTCATCATTCACATCATTTACAATACTCAACTCATGTCGTGTAAGCTTATGAAAATGCAACCCACTCGCGGGTATATGCATGAGGTACCTTTTCACAAACGTCGCTTAGCCACTCAGGCATCATCACTTAGCCACTCAGGCTTCAAAACGTCACTGATTTTATGCATATGGGCATGAGACACTATGACATGCACCATTCACAACACACAACCACACAATTACTCAGATCATAGTCAACAATGTGACCCGTCACTTACCGGTTTGCCAAATAAAGGCACAGCACCTGTCATTTCACAATTCACACACAATTAACGTCACTTAGCCTTTTAGGCCTTAACATCACTTAGCCACTCAGGCCCCAAATGTCACTTACACATAAACATCATTCAACTCAAACATTAGCCACTGAGGGCAAAAACGTCATTTGACTAACCACCAAGGGCATCCTCGTCATTTACACATCATTATCTACAACTTTGGCCACTAGGGGCAAAACAGTCTTTTACACTTCATAAATAATAGTAATAATAGCCACTAAGGGCGAAACAGTCATTTAACTAGCCCCGAAGGCATCATCGTCAAAATCATCATTTTTGACATTATTTTGCTAAAACTGTCGTTTATACACCAAAAAGGATTTTTAAAGAGCTTCATATCATTTTTCAATGTCACTGGGACGGTCACCGGGGACAGCCACTTGGGCGTCCACGAACAGCCAGAAAATAACAATTTTTCATTTTAAAAATTGGACCCATAGATGGACAACGTAAAAAGCTTCACGACACTTTTCGAATCGTTCAAAACGGACGTCTGAGTCAAAAGTTATGATAAAAATAAGTTTGGGGAAAAAAATTAGGCAACATCCTGAAACTGGCGCCATGGGCGCCCAGCGCCCAGGCACTTGGCGCAACACACACGCACACGCAACGCACACGGGCGCTCAGCGCCCAGCGCCTGGCGCCCAGCGCCTTGGCGCAACACACACACACGCGCATGGGCGCTCAGCGCCCAGCGCTGGCACCCAGCGCCTAGCCACACAGGAATTCTGGCAACACACAACAACACACACAGGCCACAGGCGCCCAGCACAGGCACTTGGCGCCCAGAAAATAGCAACAACAAACCCAGAATTTTTTTCAACAACTCTTCAACACTAAACACCAAAAATCACCATTTTTCCCACAATTTTCCAAAACACTAAAAACTGATTTTTAGCAATTTAACTCATCAAAATCCTATAATTTTCAACACTCAAAATGACTCTTAATTTAATCAATCGACAAAATTCTTTGGAGCACTAAAATCAACATCACTTTGGCGCCCTAGGCGCCCTTGCACACCCACACTCAAAATGCGAAACATCAAGCTCTCCAACATACCAATTTATAATCCCATGAACTCACAAATACCAACATCATCAAAACACATGCACAATTCGTATTATCTCAAGATTCAAATACTAACTCAATTCGCTTATGGCATACATATATATAACAACTCAACAATTCAATTCGCATACATATATATAAAGATCAACCATTCAATTCGCATACATATATATAAAAATCAACCATTCAATTCGCATACACACATGTAAAATCAACATCAACAATGTATCAAGAACACATCAAGAAATCTAGTCTAACCCTAGATCTAGGACCCATCATATAATTTATTAGATAGAATGATAGAGCTCCCCTAACCTTTTCAAGAAGAAGAATTTGATGCCCTAGGAGAAGTCACCTACAGAGCCACAGCAACAACGGAGATCCCTTCCTCTTGATCTTCGAATCCTCTCCTCCTTCTCCTCTTGGCCGCCCCCCCCCTTGTTCTCTCTCTCTTACTCACGCTCCTCTCTTCCTTTACTCTCCACGGCGCCGTCTTTCTCTCCTCCTCTCTATTCTCCATTTTTTCGCAAAAGATCACCAAAGAACCCTAACCCCTAGGCACCACTTCGCATATGATTGGTTCATGGGCTTGGGCTTCTCACTTAGGCCCAAGTCCATCTAATTTGGCACCTCCATCTTCTAATACCCCCTACACATTTTAATATAATTTCTAATAATTAAATTATATCCACTTAATTAATTTAAATTCCTAAATACTTAATTAAATAATTTAATTAAATATTTAGGGTGTTACACTTAACATCATGCCTATGTCCACGTTGGATGCATTGGGCTTGGAGGAGAGAGACTTGACGCTACAGATTTTAATGGTCCGAGCTTTTGACGGGTTCAAAAGGAGCGTATTGGGTGAAATAGCTCTTCCATTGGAAATTGGTCCAAGTGTTTTCAGTGTGTTGTTCCAAGTCATGGCAATCGATTCTGCATACACCATGCTATTAGGTCGACTATGGATTCATGATGCTGGGGCAGTACCTTCTACTCTTCATCAACGGGTTAAGTTTATTGATAACAGAAGCATTATCACGATCCATGGAGAAGAAGAGATGTTAGTCTCAAAACCCCTGTCACTCTGTTGTGTAAAATCGTGTGCAAGTATACACAGTCCAACAAGTAGTATATGATAAGAAAAGATCGTTCCCACGAGGATTGAGGTCAAAAACGTGTTTAATTTGGTTAACAAATTAGCGAGGTAATTTAAATAGACACAAATTTTTGAAAACATTTTAAACAACAAATTAAGTAAAAGGGTGTGAAAATCAGTATTGAGAATAAGTTGGAATGTATTCACTAAGTAACTCCTTTCCAGTGTATTAGTGTTGTGCCTAATGCTGCAGCAATAGATGCTGTCGCAATAGTTGTTGTTTTGTCAAACACTTCCACTAGGGTTTCTCTACAAGAGTCTATGTCTAGACCCTAAATAGGTACTCCCTAGCTACTCACGCACCCACAGTGTTCATATCATGGATTTTCCCCTCCTATGTCTAGGGGTTAAGCAAGAAGCATGAAAGTGTCCTTTACTACTTACTATCCATGTTATCTTTTGAGATCTATTCATAAACCATTTCTGAATTTACAAATTTACTTAAGTTAGATGGCCATTCCTAATTTAAGATGGAAATATTAAGCTCACAAAAGATAAATTACTAAAACATCAAACACATTTCATCAAATGCACTAAGAATTCGTTACATAGATCCCAACATTCCAACTATGAGTATTTAGCTCATAATGAGCAAACAAGACAAGAAACACAACTCAAACATAATTGTAACAATCATATTCAAGAGATACAAGATAGAAATTATACTAAGTGAGAAGATCTGAAGATACACTCCAAGCACACAAATAGGGAACCTAAATGCCAAATATTAAGAACTCAGGAATGCAACCTTCTAAACTTAAAACATAATATTTACATATGCTAAATTACTAATTACATGAGAATAAACAATGAATTAACCTTAAGAATGCATAAATAACTCTTATAAATAAGAGTTATCACACCACCAAACTTAATCCATTACTTGTCCTCAAGCAATGACACTTGACAAAGACACAACAAGATCTGATCAGCCACATCAAATTCATAGCCTTCTTGAATAATAGGTCCATCTTGAGCTTAACTTTCAGAATCCTCAATGGTTATATGCCTACTCAATCAGATTCCTAAGTTACCATGTTCATAGTGTGTGTGTGATCTCTAAGTCAGTTCAGCACAGAACAAGCTTTCAAAGTTCACTTAGCTAAAACAAGAGTGGTTTTCTTTTGATCATACCAAAGAATTTTCAAAAGATAAGGTAGTCTAACAACTTCAGCATAAGAAATGGGGGCTTCAAAGCACAACAAAGGGCTTAGATAAACAAGTCAGATACTGGACCAGTGCTCTATATTTACACACTTTAACTTTGTTGCTACAGCAACAATTGTTGCAGCATTTTACACTTGATGACTTCCTTGTTGCAATGCCTATTTTTGACTCTTTTTTTAGGCAATTGCAATCCTTACATTTATTTGCTTTGTACATATGTTCTATGCACTGACCCTCCTATGTATCTTCATGTTTGGCCTTAGTATAACCGATGCACCCCCAAACTTAGTTTCATATGCTACCCTAAATTTTTATTAAGACTTTGGCACAACCTAGGTCCACCAACACTAGTTTAGCATTAGATCCTTTTTGACTTGCTAAGCACTACCCTGAACACAGAGTAATGTGTGGGAAAAAAGCTAACTTAGTTTTCTTAAATAGGATAAACAGCATCTTGCTGCAGCAACAGCTGCTGCAGCATTCACTCTTCTCACAGCTTTCATCACTAAGTTAGCTCAAGATGACTCTAATTTTTTTTATCTATATGGCTGATTTAATTTTACATCAAACATCTAATAAAAAGCTTAACCTAAATCCTCCCTCCCCCCCACTTAGTGCTGAGCAGTGTCCCCACTGCTTGTACATTTGGGAAAGGGATGATAACTTGACACAACTACAAACAACACACACTTAACAAAGATAAAAAAACTAAAGAACAACTGCTGAATGCTATTAATTAAAACACTAAAATAAAGACAAAGTTTTAGGAGGTAGAAGGTTTTCCTGCTGGTGCTTTAGGACTGGTTCTGGTCTTGCCTCCACGCTTGACTCTAGGCTTGTAGACTTTGGGATTCTTGGCTACTGGTTCTTTGCCAGCATTGCCATCTTCTTTTGTTGCTGCAGCATCAGATTGCTGCAGGAGTAGGTCTGCATCTGCAACAACAGAACCAGCAATAGAAGATGGTTCCTTCAAAGTCAGCACTGTCTTGGCTACAAGCTCCAGAGCATCTTTAGCTGCTGCAACTTTCTCAGCTTCTGCTATTGCTGCAGCATCACGCACAACAACATCTTCTTTGTCCGCACTTGCTGTAGCCACAACTCTTTCCATCTCCGCCTCTTCTTCAGCATTGACCCCAACATTTTCTGCCTCTGCTTCTTGGACCTTTTTAAACTTCCTCTTTCTTGCCATTACCTTGGTTCTGGGCCTCTTTTCTGCCACTAGAGGTGGATTAGTCACATTTTCCCCTACTACTGTTGCTGCAGCATCACTTGCAGCAACACTGTCTTTTTGCATTTGGGCATCTGGCTGGGGTATTGTGGGCTCTAGGTTAGGCTCTTTAGTTGGCTGAATTTGGGGTTCTTCAGTGTTTTGGTTTAGTGGCTGAGGTGGAGGGGTTGGCGTTTTGGTGATTTTGGTAGGGCAGGATGGTGGTGTGGGTGATTTAGGTGGGGTACGAGGAGAGGGTTGGAAAATGGGACAGTGTTTACTGCATGGTGTGGTTAAAGGTTCAGTGTTTGGATTTGGTTCCATCTCTATATCAGTGTGATCATCCCACTCTTGTTCTGTTTTTTCACTTTCTTTAGATGATTCTTCGTCCTCTTCACCTTCTTCATCTAACACTGCCATTACATTTCTGTTTTCTTCTTTTTCTTCAGTGCTCAAAGAGCCACTGTCTTCTGTTAACAGAGCATCCTCTTCCTCAATTATTTTTTCTTTCTTCTTCCCTTTCTTGCTGAGTGCAGCTGCCTTCTTTGACTTAGCAGGCACTATAGCTTCTTCTTTCTCCACTAGCTCGTCTTCATTTTCAAACTCAGACAATTCATTTTCTACAAATTCCTCTTCCAAAATCTAGTTAGGGAATACAGGTGGTTCTTCCACTGCTTTTCTCTTAAAATTATCAGCAAACAACTTCTTCTGCCATTCATGCTGTGCCTTTTGAAATTGCCACATAGCGCGCTGCTGCAGCAACAGTTGCTACAACACTATGCTATCACATGATATGTCAGCAGTTGGCTTCTTTGAAGTGCAAAGTGATGGGAATGCCACCATTGGATATCCTATATCTTCACTTCTTTCAATTTCCACTCCAGCATTCACACACAGGTCAGTTATCAAGCATGGAAAGAACAAATATCCAGCAGACTTGATCTTACATTCAACTATTTCCCTAGCAATCAGCCTACCAACATCAACATCTTTTCCTCCTAAAATAGCATCTAGCACAAGCCGTCTTTCCTTCTCCACATTTGTTGTGTGTGATGTAGGCAGAATTGAGTGCTTAACAAAATTAAACCATACCTTAGCATCTTCTTTAAGATTGACCCTGGGAAGTCTGAATTCATTGGTTCTGTTCTTCAACCATTGAGTACCAGGCACGACAACTATCTTATTTACCACTTCCATTTTCTTTCTTCCATAGCCTTCTACCCTCTTCGCAAATGCTAACCCATTGTATCCCAGTCCTAAGGCTTCATTGATGACTCGTGATTCAAACTTGACTGGCACATTACAGACTACAGAGTAGAACTGTAGTTTCCCATCCTTCGCTTCTGGAATCCCCTCGTAAAATTCACAAACCACATTTTCGTAGAACGAACTGGGCTGTTGCACAAAGCGAGTCCATCCCAATGCTTTCACAATGGATGTGAAAGCATTAGGTGCACCCAAAAGTTGAAAGCCCCCTTTGGCCAAGAATTTCATTTTGCGGAACTTCATGGGGTCATCAGCACCTTCGATCTTCTTTCTTGACAATCCACGTGAAGATCGACTTGATTCTCCCATAGTCAACTTAGATTGACGCCTTCCACTTGATTTCATAGCGCTGGTTTTAGTGCGAGGCATGATGGTTTGGGATTGAGACTTGGGCAACAGTGTTTGAACAGTGATGGTGAGAAATTGGGTGAGTTCTTTGATTGTTGTGAAGATGGGAGGGACGGATTCTTTGATGTTTATAGTGAGATGAGACGGTTTTGCATTTTGGAACATGGGGGAAGTTATTGTTCTAGCCGTTAAGGCAAAAGACACGTGTATGGAGGGGGTTTAAGGTGGGACAGGTGACGGGACTTGGTGTGGCATGGATAAGACACGTGTGATAACTCAATTGTTTACTTTTTGGTTTAAGATAGTTTTCCCCAAATTTTACCAGTGCAACAGTTAACTCATATGTTGCTGCCACATTGTTGCAGCAACAATTGCTGCCACAACCTGATTCGTCCTTCAAACTCTGAAATCCTGCACAAAACAACAAAAGCCACAAAACAATTTATTAGTTTAAAAACTCTGGGCTGCCTCCTAGTAGCGCTTGGTTGAAGAGTCCTCAGCCAGACTATCCTCTAATGCTAGAGGTCCTTTAATTTAGTGGTGACCTTATCCCTTACCACAGGTTCACCATAATAGGGCTTTACCCTCTGACCATTGACTTTGAAGCTAGATTTGGTTGCTTCATCATATAACTCCACAGCACCATGAGGATATAATTTAACCATCTTGAATGGACCAGACCACCTAGACTTAAGTTTTCCAGGAAGCAATTTAAGTCTTGAGTTGAATAGCAACACTTGTCCCCCTTCAGTGAGGTCTTTTCTGGATTTTTCTATCATGCTAAGCTTTGGTTTTTGCTTTGTACAGCTCTGCACTTTCATAAGCAAAATGTCTCATTTCTTCAAGCTCATTCAATTGTAGAAGCCTAGCTGCACCCGCCTTTTCATAATCATAATTGAGCTTTTTGATTGCCCAAAATGATTTATGTTGAAGCTCAAGAGGTAGGTGACAAGCTTTTCCATAAACAATTCTGTAAGGAGACATTCCCAAAGGAGTCTTGAATGCAGTTCTGTAGGCCCATAAAGCATCATCCAAGTGAACAGCCCAATCCTTTTTTGTAGGTCCTACCATCTTTTCCAGCACTCTTTTGATTTCTCTATTGGATAGCTCTGCTTGCCTACTTGTTTGAGGGTGGTAAGCAATTGTTATCTTGTGTTTTACTCCATACTTAGCAAGAAGGTTCTCAATCAATTTGTTACAGAAATGAGACCCTTCATCACTGATTATAGCTCTTGGAGTCCCAAACCTTGTAAAGATGTTCCTTTGCAGAAATTTTCTGACAGATTTTGCATCAATGGTAGGTAGAGCTACAGCTTCAACCCACTTTGATACATAATCCACAGCCACCAATATGTATAAATTGCCAAAGGATGGTGGAAAAGGTCCCATAAAATCCATACCCCAAACATCAAAGAGTTCTACCTATAAATTGTTTGTTAATGGCATTTCATGCTTTCTGGAAATGTTACCAGTCCTTTGACAATTATCACATCTTTAAACCAATTCATGAGCATCTTTAAAAATGGTAGGCCAATAATATCCAGATTGTAATACTTTGGCTGCTGTCCTCATACCTCCAAAATGCCCACCATATGGAGCTGCATGCCATTGCTGCAGCACCATTTGCTCCACTTCTTCAGCCACACATCTTAGAAGTTGAGCAGAGCACTTCTTGTACAGAAAAGGTTCATCCCAGAAATATTGCTTGATAAGATGAAAGAACATTTTCTTCTGCTGAGAAGTCATATCACAAGGCACCACTCTACTGACCAAGTAATTCACAATATCTGCATACCAAGGTGTTGCAGCATCTGTTGCTGCAGCAGTTACTGCAAGCAACTATTCATCAGGGAAGCACTCCTTGATTTCTCCACTGTGATTACATGCATTTTCACCTTCCAATCTAGACAAATGATCAGCAACTTGGTTCTCCACCCCCTTTTTGTCTCTAATTTCATGATCAAATTCTTGGAGGAGGAGAACCCATCTTATTAACCTAGGTTTTGCATCTTTTTTAGCAATCAAATACTTAATGGCAGAATGATCAGTGAAAACAATTACTTTGGTGCCAACTAAGTATGATTTAAATTTATCAAAGGCAAAGACCACAGCTAATAATTCCTTTTCAGTAGTGGTGTAATTCAATTGTGCATCAATAAGTGTTTTGCTAGCATAATAAATAGAATGAAAAACTTTGTCATACCTTTGGCCAAAGACAGCTCCTATGGCAAAGTCACTAGCATCACACATGAACTCAAATGGCTTGCTCTAATCTGGAGTCATAATCACAGGTACTGCTGAAACCAGTGCCTTCTTTAGTGTGTTGAATGCTTCTAGACATGGTTCATCAAAGACAAATGTTGTGTCATGCTGCAGCAATTGACACAATGGCTTTGAAATTTTAGAAAAGTCTTTAATGAACCTCCTGTGAACAGCCAATTTTAACCGGTGTATTTTTATTTATTTATTTACTTATCTACTTTTCCTTTTACTAAAAAAATAATAATAAAACAAATCCCTTTGACAAGATATTTGGTTTGAGCGCGTATTTGTCGCGTCGGTGTTTTAGCGTGTCATCGTGTTTAGTCCGACAGGTTTTGTTGCGTTTCTTTTTTATTACGTTTTGTTTAGTAAGAAAAAAGGGGGTTAATAATAAAAAGGGAGGTGCAAGAAAAAAAATTATTACAAAAAAATGGAATTAAATAATTTATCAAATCTTGTTACATGTTTAGTTTATAAAAATATAAAAAAACAAAATAGAAAAGGAGGAGGTGCAAGAAATAATTAGTCCAAATGTCTCTATGCACATAACCTAGCCCAGAATAAAAAATTACACAAAAAAAAGGGACTTGGCCCAAAAATACCAACTGCTGCCATACGGCTTCCAAGCAAGACTGCCGCCTCCAACCTTAACCTAATCTTGGTGAGCAAGCTTCTTCACAGCTGGCCAGGAACCTGAAACAGCAACAATTCAAATAAGAAAAAAAAGGGGGAAGGCTGAGTCAGCCACACACAAGCCCTTAGTCAGCTACTAGCTGTCCAGGAAACAAGGCATTAATCAGTAATAATAGGGGATCAAAAACATTAATTTTCGGATTCTAAAAAATGGCTATAAAATGCTAATCCGAAAATCAAAAGAGGGGAGAGAACTTAGCAACCATTGCTCGAACTAATAAAGAAAAGGCCAATCAAACTCGAGTGTACTTCACCAGATCTAGAGCAAGAATGGCTGAGCAAGAGGAACAGCATGGAAGAAATTTGACCCAGGAAGTGTACGAAGTCAGAGAAAGAATGGGAGAAATGGCCGCGACCCAGACGCGGATGGAAGAGACCCTACAGGTGTTGCACCCCGAAAAATCCGGTTTGGGTTTCTCAATGTACAACGTGGAAAATTTTTGAAGCCGCCACCAATATTTTAATTTTAAGACCAAAACATTGAAAAAAAGTCTTTTGAACAAGGAGGATGGTCTTTTGAAAACTAGAGATATAGGTTCGGGGGTCGATTACATGCGAGGAAGGTGCTAGCACCGCACACGTCCTTTCTACCGAAAGGGAACCTCTAATTAAATGTGTGGTTTTAACGTTTGATTTGAAAAATACCCAGATTTGCCTATTTATTTCTTGTTTGAAGATGAATGGGAAAACTTAATGAAAATTTTATTTTTGGCGCTTGACGAGAGTTGGCCTCTCGCTCCTACGTATCTCCTGGTGCGATGGAGAATTCAAAGCTACGTAGTTCTTGGTTGTCTTTTTCTGAAAGGTTTTTGTTTTTTATCCTTTTAGTGAATTTTCGAAATAGGACGAGTATTCAGCGAATGATTAAACTAACAGAGGTTATGGGTAATCACCGCTAAGTACTCTTAAAAAAAATGGGAGTCACCGCCACTAGTCAGACGAACAAAGGTTTTGATTGACTGTTAGTAGCAGCTTGTTTTTATTTGTTTTTTTTTTTGAAAATGGTTTTTTGAAAAAGATTTATTGGCACGAATGATCAAACTAACAGAGGTTATGGGTGATCACCGCTTTGTTGTTCTTTTGGGAAAAGACATTGCTACCAATGGTTAGACGAACAAAGGTTCTGACTAGCCACTAGCGACAATGGGTTTGAAAATGATTCTTTTTGTTTGTTTTACCTTTTTGATGAAAACAAAGGGGGAGAAAATATGCAAGTTACTATTATATGTGGGGAGAAAATAGGAGAAAATATATGCTTATGCTTAGGGGGAGCTTTTTTAAAAAGAAATTTCATTATTATCAAACCCTATGCATAATGTAATTTGTTATCATCAAAAAGGGGGAGTTTGTTGAACCAAGGGTAAACACTCCTTTATTTTGTATAATAACAAATTACTTCATATCTACTAATGTTTCAAGTTGAGCAAAGTGCAGGACTTAATTTAAAGAGAAGAAGACACAAAAGAAGAGAAGCTTGAAGAAGAAGCAACATATGAAGTTCAAAACCCAAATTTGTGTCTAAGCCTTCTTTAGGACACCTTGTAAGGTCCTATCACCTAAAGTGTATGGCACTTTAGTTATTGAGAGAGATGACCTTTCAAAACATGCATGACGCATAAAAATAGTTTTGAAAAAATATTTCACAAAATTTCATGCATGCATAAGGTGGCAAGTTGAAAAAAATATTTTTAGGAAAGCTTGGAATCGATTTCCAACCCATTTCATAGGCCTTGGAATCGATTCTCAGGACCTCCTATATGGCCTGAAAATCGATTCCTTCATGTTTCCAAAGGGCCATGAATCGATTCCCATGCCTTCCAAAAAGAAAATAATCGATTCCCTATTAATTCAACTAGCCTAAGAATCGATTCCTCCTATTTTTTATGAACTAAGAATCGATTCCCTATGCTTCTAAATGAACTGAGAATCGATTCTCAGGACCTCCATATGGCCTGAAAATCGATTCACTCCTTTCTTCATAAACAATGAATCGATTCCCTCTTAACTGGTGATTTCTTCCCTAAGACTTGTGCTATAACCGAAGCCAAAGACATTGGCACTTTACCTCAAGAAGACCTTATTGGATCATTGCTAGCATTTGAGGTAGTTTTGGCAGCCAAAAAGAGCCAAGAAAAAGAAATAGTGAGAGAGAAGAAATCTCTTGCCCTTGCTGCTAAAACTACTAAAGTAGCAAGGAAAGAGGTTGAATCTGAAGAAGATACTGATGATGAAGATATGGCTATGCTTGCCAAGAACTTCAAAAGATTTATGAAATACAACAAACATGGTAAGGGTGATTCTTCAAAGAAGTTTGGATACAACAAAGATGAAAAGTATGAGAAGAGAGATGAACAACCAAGATGTTTCGAATGCAACAAACCCGGTCACATCAAAGCAAACTGTTACAACCTGAAATCTAAGCAAAAGAAAGCAATGAAAGCAACATGGGACAATACAGACACTGAAAGTGAGACCGAAGAAGAAGAAGTTGCAAATGCTGTCTGCCTCATAGCAAAGAACACACCTGAAGCAACATGGGACAATCTCAGCACTAATGGTGAATCAGAAGAAGATGAGCAGACCGACAATGCTGTCTGCAGCATGGCAAATGATACATCAAAGGTAAGCCTTAACTTTTCTAGTCCCTCTACCTCCTCTATGCATGATGATATGATTGATAATGACTATAGTAGTCACGATCTGAGTGAAGCTTTTGAGTGTAACACCCCCTTTCTACCCTTTTATTTTACTTAAGAAAATCAGAGTTCAAAATCATTTTCGATTTCACCACGAGGGTGTCACACATACGTCAAAATAAAAACCTCAAGTCTCAAATAAAATAGTACGTCGTCAAAGGTGCAATACATAGCACTCCACAATAGGGAGACCTCAAAACATCGAAAACTACGTAATAAAAAATCCAACATCAACGCAGCGGAAAGTAAATCAACTCATCAACAGTGTAAAAATTCAAGTACATCAGCAAAGCATCAAATACATCCCCCCAGGTGCTACGTATCAGAGCATGACGACTCGACTCAAGAAGTGAAGCTAAGGCATTCACTGGGAATCACCTGCACGTTACCAACACGGGGGTAACATTCAAACAGGAAAGGGTGAGCATCATTTCAATCCATATAATAGAAAATATGATAAGTACTAATCGTAGGCTACGCACTAGAATAATCAGCATCCAAAACACTCAACATTCATATCACTTACAATAACTCATCCCATGTCATGTAGGCTTATGAAATGCAACCCACTCGCGGGCATATGCATGAGGTACCTTTTCACAAACGTCGCTTAGCCCTTAAGGCCTCACCGTCACTTAGCCACTCAGGCCTCAAAAACGTCACTGGGTTTATGCATATGGGCATGAGACACTATGACATGCACCACTCACAAACACACAAATACACAAATACTCAAATCATAGTCAACTATGTGACCCGTCACTTACCGGTTTGCTCACAAGGAGCGCAACACCTGTCAAATTCACGATCAATACACAACGTCACTTGGCCATTTAGACCTTAACATCACTTAGCCTCTCGGGCTTTAAACGTCACTGGGTCTTCATCGTCACTTACACAATAAATATCATCAGCTCAAACAATAGCCACTGAGGGCAAAAACGTCATTTACTAGCCACCAAGGGCATCATCGTCATTTACACGTCATTATAATTAATATTGGCCACCAAGGGCAAAACATTCGTTTAACTAGCCACTAGGGGCATCATCGTCAAAATCATCATTTTTGACACCACTTCGGTAAAAATCACTGGTCGTACTCAAAAGGGAGTTTTTAAAGACACCAAAATACCTTTTCACTGTCACAACAACGGTCACCGGGAACAGCCACTTGGGGCGCCCCAGCAACCTCCTGAAATTATAAATTTTAATTTCTAAAAAGGGAACACACAGATAGGCAACGGAAAATGCTTCACAACGCTTTTTGAATCGTTCAAAACGGATGTCTGAGTCAAAAGTTATGTTAAAAATAAGTTTGGGAAAAATTAGACAACATTATGAAATTGGCGCCTTAGGCGCCCAGGCAACACGCGCACTGGCGCCCAGCGCCCAGGCGCGCAACACACGCACACGCGCACGCAAACAGGCGCCCAGCGCCCAGGCGCGCGCCACACACACACACGCACGCACAACAGGCGCGCAGCGCCCAGGCGCGCGCCACATACACGGGCGCTCAGCGCCCAGCGCTGGCACCCAGCGCCCAGCAACACGCACAGACACACGCACAGCGCCCTTGGCGCCCAGCACAGGGTGCCTGGCGCCCAGCACAGTGCCAGCACCAGATTTTTGCCAAATTTCAGCACAAAACATTATTTTTCTCAAAATTTTTCATATGATCAACCCAAAATTCCAACCACCAAAAATCAAGCTTTATTCACATCATCAAAAATCATTTTTTTCTCATTATCAACATCAACACTTTGGCACCCTAGGCGCCTATGCACACACATATGAACCACTCAAGCATCCAACACACCAAATCATAACCTCATGAATACACAAGTACCAAAATCATCAAAACACATACATAGGTCGCATCACCTCAAGGTTCGAATACTAAAGTCAATTCGCATATGGCATACACACACACATATATATATATATATATATATATATATATATATATATATATATATATATATATATATATATATATATATATATATATATATGAAAATCATCATCATGAGCAAACCAAGAACATCAAGAAACATAAAAGAACATCAAGAACAACATGGATCTAGTATAAACCTTAGATCTAGGACCTATCATGAGATCTATTAGATGGAAGGATAGAGCTCCCCTAACCTTTTTAAGAAGAAGAATTCGATGCCCTAGGATGCAGTCACCAACAGAACCTCAGCTACAATGGAGATCTCTTCTCTCCTTGATCTTCGAAATTCCTCTTCTCCTTCTCCTCTTGGCCGCCTCTTCCTCTCTCTTTCTCACGCTCCTCTCTTTCTTTTCTCTCTTGTCTCAAAATTTCGCAATTGGCCATCACAAACCCTAACCCCTAATCACTAGTCCACTTCGCATACTTGTGGATCATGGGCTTGGGCCTTTCACTCAAGCCCAAGTCATGCAAGTGGCGCCTCCACTCCCTCCTAATACCACCAAAATTAATAAAATTCTAATTAATTAAATTATAACAAATAAATTAATTTAAATTCCCAAATACTTAATTAAATAAATTAATTAAATATTTTAGGGTGTTACAACTCTCCCCCACTTAGAATAATTTCGTCCTCGAAATTTACCTGATCAAATAACTCCGGGTAAGACTCCCGCATCTTGCTTTCCAACTCCCAAGTCATACTCTCGCCGGCAGCTCCTAGCCAAACCACCTTCACAAGTGCAATCTCTTTGCCTCTAAGCGCTTTCACTTCCCGACCCTCAATCCGTACGGGCATCGTCTCCACAGTGAGATTATCCCGCACTTCCACATCATCCATATGGATCACATGAGATGGATCCGACACATACTTCCGAAGTTGCGACACATGAAATACGTCATGCAAATTCGAAAGATTTGGCGGTAAAACCACTCTATAAGCCACATTTCCGATTCTTTCAGAAATCTGATAAGGACCAACAAATCGAGGAGTGAGCTTCTTCGATTTCAACGCTCGACCAACACCGGTAATAGGAGAAACCCTCAAGAACACATGCTCACCCTCCTGAAACTCTAAATCCTTCCTCCGCTTGTCATGATAACTCTTCTGACGACTCTGCGAAGCTTTCATCTTTTCACGGATCATCTTGATCTTCTCTGTAGTCTCCCGGACAATCTCCGGTCCCAACACTACACTCTCTCCCGACTCATACCAACACAATGGCGTTCTACACTTTCGACCATACAATGCTTCAAACGGTGCCATCCCGATACTGGAATGGTAACTGTTGTTATAGGTAAACTCAATCAACGCAAGGTAGGAATCCCATGAACCCCGCTGTTCCAAAACACAAGCCCTCAACAAATCCTCTAACGACTGAATTGTTCTCTCCGACTGACCATCTGTCTGAGGATGATGAGCCGAACTCATTTTCAACTTTGAACCCAATTCCTTCTGCAAACTCTTCCAAAACTCAGAAGTGAACCTCGGATCCCTATCTGACACAATACTCTTCGGAATGCCGTGCAGCTTCACAATTTCTTTGACGTAGACCTCTGCCAACCTCGACACCGGATAAGTGATATTAATAGGAATAAAGTGAGCAGACTTTGTTAACCTATCAACGATCACCCAAATAGCGTCATGACCTTTAACTGTATTCGGCAATCCCGTCACAAAATCCATCGCAATGCTATCCCATTTCCACTCTGGAACTTCCAACGGTTGCATTAACCCTGCTGGCTTCTGGTGCTCAACCTTAGATTTCTGACAGGTCAAACAGGCATACACAAACTGTGCCACATCTCTCTTCATACCATACCACCAAAACATCTTTTTCAGATCTTGATACATTTTCGTCGCTCCAGGATGGATACTCAACTTGCTACGGTGACCCTCCTCTAAAATTGCCTTTCTCATCTCTTCATCGTCCGGAACACAGATCCTACCCCGGATCCTCAACACACCACTGGGATCTAATTTGAAATCTTCATCTTCAGATTGACCAACCCCATTAATCAAATCTACTAACTTGACATCTGTCTTCTGAGCTTCCCTGATGCTGCCCAGGAAATCATTATCGATCTTCAACATTCCCAGCTTGACACTGCGAGGTGTCATTTTACATACCAAACTCAAATCTCTGAATTCCTCGATCAACTCTAATTCTTTCACCATCATTTCCGACATATGCAAAGACTTTCTGCTTAAAGCATCAGCCACGACATTAGCTTTGCCGGGATGATAATTCAAACCAAAGTCATAATCCTTCAAGAGCTCCAACCACCGACGCTGTCTCATATTCAACTCTTTCTGATCGAACAGATACTTTAGACTCTTATGATCACTGAACACTTCGAACCTCGAGCCATAAAGGTAGTGCCTCCAAATCTTAAACACAAATACCACAGCAGCCAATTCCAAATCGTGCGTAGGGTAATTTTTCTCATGAACCCGAAACTACCTCGATGCATACGCAACGACTTTCCCATCTTCCATCAACACACCACCGAGACCCATTTTCGAAGCATCACAATATACAACGAACGGTTCCTCCGGATTAGGCAACGTCAAAACAGCCGACGTTGTCAATCTCTTTTTCAGTTCCATAAAACTTTCCTCACACCGAGCATCCCAAACAAAAACTTTACCCTTACAAGTCAACTGAGTCAACGGAAGGGCCAACTTGGAAAAACCCTCGATGAACCTCCTGTAGTACCCAGCCAAACCCAAAAAGCTCCTAATCTCTGTTGCGGACTTCGGAGACTCCCACTCCAACACTGCTTCTACTTTTGCCGGATCAACCGCAATACCATTACCAGAAATCACGTGCCCAAGAAAACTCACCTCTTTCAGCCAGAACTCACACTTCGATAACTTAGCATACAACTTTTTCTCTTTCAAAACTTCTAACACTGTCTTCAGATGCTCAGCATGCTCTTCCTCTGACTTAGAATAAACTAGAATGTCATCTATGAAGATCACCACAAACCGATCTAGGTAATTGTGGAAAATACGGTTCATATATTCCATAAATACACCAGGAGCATTGGTCACACCGAACGACATCACTGAATATTCATAATGCCCATACCTTGTCCTGAACGCTGTCTTCTGAACATCTTCATCCTTTACTTTAATCTGATGATATCCGGACCTCAAATCAATTTTGCTGAAAACACGGGCACCCACTAACTGATCCATCAGATCGTCGATCCTCGGAAGCGGATACTTATTCTTGATAGTTACCTTGTTCAACTGACGATAGTCCACACATAACCTCATGCTCCCATCTTTCTTCTTCACTAACAATACCGGAGCTCCCCATGGTGACACACTCGGTCTCACAAACTTTTTCTCAAGCAATTCTTCAAGTTGCGTCTTCAACTCAGACAATTCCGACGCCGACATCCTGTACGGTGCCATAGACACAGGCCTCGTACCAGGTACAAGATCAATCGAAAACTCAACTTCTCTTTCCGGTGGCACACCCGGAATTTCGTCAGGAAAAACTTCAGGAAACTCGCGTACCACTTTCAGTTCTTTAATAACAGCCTGACTCTCAGCAGACAACGAAGCCATCAACGCAAATAACTGAACTCCTTCTTTCTTCAACTTCTTCAACTGACCAGCAGATACCAAAACAGAACTTTCTTCACCGAAACTAACCGACTTGCTACGACAGTTGATATGAACGTGATTATTCTCTAACCAGTCCATGCCTAAGATTACATCCAGACCTCTCAACGGCAAGCAGACAAAATTCACAATAAAGTCCCTGCCGAAGATCGACACGGGACACTGAGAACACACCTGGGACGTAATCACCGACCCCTTCGCAGGAGTATCGACAACCATATCCCCACACATAGCAGATAAAACAAGACCCAATCTTTTACAACAATCAACAGATATAAAACAATGGGTAGCACCAGTATCAATAAGAGATTTCAGAGAAGTACCATTAATAAAACACGTACCTCTAATCAGACCATCATTATCATCAGGCTCTTCTCCTGCCAGTGCAAATACCTTCCCAGTAGACCTTTCCTTCTTCGGCTTTGTACACTTTGTACTGATATGCCCAGACCCACCATAGTTGAAACACACCACATCCTTGACCTTACACTCGGCTGCCATATGTCCCTTTTTACCACAACGGTAGCAAACCCTCTCATCAGACCTGCATGTAGTACTCTTGTGGCCAGGCTTGCCACACTTATAACAGACAATGCTAGCAGGGGCATGTCCCCCACTAGAATTCTTACCCCCAGCAGACCTCTGATAACTCTTACCCGCAGGAACCTCATACGGCTTGCTTCGACTCTGAAACTTACCCTTTTTCTCAGAAGTAGCTTTGTAATGAGCAGTACTGTCTTCCTCAAAGATTCTGCAGCTGTCAACCAGATCTGCGAACACACGAATCTTCTGATAACCAATGGCCTTTTTAATATCAGGCCTCAACCCATTCTCAAATTTGATGCATTTAGAAAATTCAGCTGTAGCCTCACTGTAGTGCGGATAAAATTTTGCTAGCTCCACAAATTTCGCCGCATAGGCAGTCACAGACATACCACCCTGCTTCAGCTCCAAAAACTCTATCTCTTTCTTCCCTCGGACGTCTTCAGGAAAATATTTTCTCAGAAACTCTCTGCTGAATACCTCCCAAGTAATCTCTTCTTGCACAGCCTCTAACCTCTGCCTAGTAGCCAACCACCAGTCGTCGGCCTCCTCGGCTAACATGTGGGTACCAAAACGGACCTTCTGCTCAACAGTACAGTCCATCACCCTGAAAATCCTCTCGATCTCCTTCAACCAAGCCATAGCACCATCTGGATCATATTTGCCCTTAAAGGTGGGCGGATTCTCTCTCTGGAAAGTAGTCAGACTCCGAAAACCAGAATTATCTCCAGCATTCTGCTGACCCTGCACAGCCTGAGCCATAGCTTGCAATGCAGCAGCAAGAGCAGCGTCGTTTCTCCCAGCCATTCTGAACTATCACTGCAGCACAAACCAAAAATTCAGAACTAATCTATTGTCATAAGACACTATGACAGGACAACATTGGCCGGACAGACCGAACTGCTCTGATACCACTAATGTAACACCCCCTTTCTACCCTTTTATTTTACTTAAGAAAATCAGAGTTCAAAATCATTTTCGATTTCACCACGAGGGTGTCACACATACGTCAAAATAAAAACCTCAAGTCTCAAATAAAATAGTACGTCGTCAAAGGTGCAATACATAGCACTCCACAATAGGGAGACCTCAAAACATCGAAAACTACGTAATAAAATCCAACATCAACGCAGCGGAAAGTAAATCAACTCATCAACAGTGTAAAAATTCAAGTACATCAGCAAAGCATCAAATACATCCCCCCAGGTGCTACGTATCAGAGCATGACGACTCGACTCAAGAAGTGAAGCTAAGGCATTCACTGGGAATCACCTGCACGTTACCAACACGGGGGTAACATTCAAACAGGAAAGGGTGAGCATCATTTCAATCCATATAATAGAAAATATGATAAGTACTAATCGTAGGCTACGCACTAGAATAATCAGCATCCAAAACACTCAACATTCACATCACTTACAATAACTCATCCCATGTCATGTAGGCTTATGAAATGCAACCCACTCGCGGGCATATGCATGAGGTACCTTTTCACAAACGTCGCTTAGCCCTTAAGGCCTCATCGTCACTTAGCCACTCAGGCCTCAAAAACGTCATTGGGTTTATGCATATGGGCATGAGACACTATGACATGCACCACTCACAAACACACAAATACACAAATACTCAAATCATAGTCAACTATGTGACCCGTCACTTACCGGTTTGCTCACAAGGAGCGCAACACCTGTCAAATTCACGATCAATACACAACGTCACTTGGCCATTTAGACCTTAACATCACTTAGCCTCTCGGGCTTTAAACGTCACTGGGTCTTCATCGTCACTTACACAATAAATATCATCAGCTCAAACAATAGCCACTGAGGGCAAAAACGTCATTTACTAGCCACCAAGGGCATCATCGTCATTTACACGTCATTATAATTAATATTGGCCACCAAGGGCAAAACAGTCGTTTAACTAGCCACTAGGGGCATCATCGTCAAAATCATCATTTTTGACACCACTTCGGTAAAAATCACTGGTCGTACTCAAAAGGGAGTTTTTAAAGACACCAAAATACCTTTTCACTGTCACAGCAACGGTCACCGGGAACAGCCACTTGGGGCGCCCCAGCAACCTCCTGAAATTATAAATTTTTATTTTTAAAAAGGGAACACACAGATAGGCAACGGAAAATGCTTCACAACGCTTTTTGAATCGTTCAAAACGGATGTCTGAGTCAAAAGTTATGTTAAAAATAAATTTGGGAAAAATTAGACAACATTCTGAAATTGGCGCCTTAGGCGCCCAGGCACCAGGCAACACGCGCACTGGCGCCCAGCGCCCAGGCGCGCAACACACGCACACGCGCACGTAAACAGGCGCCCAGCGCCCAGGCGCGCGCCACACACACACACACACGCACAACAGGCGCGCAGCGCCCAGGCGCGCGCCACATACACGGGCGCTCAGCGCCTAGCGCTGGCACCCAGCGCCCAGCAACACGCACAGACACACGCACAGCGCCCTTGGCGCCCAGAAACAGTGCCAGCACCAGATTTTTGCCAAATTTCAGCACAAAACATTATTTTTCTCAAAATTTTTCATATGATCAACCCAAAATTCCAACCACCAAAAATCAAACTTTATTCACATCATCAAAAATCATTTTTTTCTCATTATCAACATCAACACTTTGGCACCCTAGGCGCCTATGCACACACATATGAACCACTCAAGCATCCAACACACCAAATCATAACCTCATGAATACACAAGTACCAAAATCATCAAAACACATACATAGGTCGCATCACCTCAAGGTTCGAATACTAAAGTCAATTCGCATATGGCATACACATATATATATATATATATATGAAAATCATCATCATGAGCAAACCAAGAACATCAAGAACAACATGGATCTAGTATAAACCTTAGATCTAGGACCTATCATGAGATCTATTAGATGGAAGGATAGAGCTCCCCTAACCTTTTTAAGAAGAAGAATTCGATGCCCTAGGATGCAGTCACCAACCGAACCTCAGCTACAATGGAGATCTCTTCTCTCCTTGATCTTCGAAATTCCTCTTCTCCTTCTCCTCTTGGCCGCCTCTTCCTCTCTCTTTCTCACGCTCCTCTCTTTCTTTTCTCTCTTGTCTCAAAATTTCGCAATTGGCCACCACAAACCCTAACCCCTAATCACTAGTCCACTTCGCATACTTGTGGATCATGGGCTTGGGCCTTTCACTCAAGCCCAAGTCATGCAAGTGGCGCCTCCACTCCCTCCTAATACCACCAAAATTAATAAAATTCTGATTAATTAAATTATAACAAATAAATTAATTTAAATTCCCAAATACTTAATTAAATAAATTAATTAAATATTTTAGGGTGTTACATTGAGGCTCTATATTTCGAACACGAAAAACTTTTGTTAAAATCCAAGAAACTAACAAAGAGCAACAAAAGCCTATCCACTCAAATCGAGACTCTTGAAAGTGAAGTCACTAGATTAAAGAATGAACTACACAAATCAGTCAACCTTGAATTTCGAGAACTAAAACAAAACTTTGAAAAGGCCAAAGTTGAAAATAAAATTTTGAAAGAAACTTTGAAAAAGTTTGAGGTCGGTGAAAAGACCTTGACTCAAATACTTCACTCCCAACATGAATATGTTGAGAGTAGAGGAATTGGGTACCAAGGTAATTCCACCACCTTAAGTTTGAACAAAAATATCACCTTTGTAGCTTCTACTTCTAGTCATAAACCTACTATCTTCAAATGCACATATTGTCAAAAAGGGAACCATAGCTCTTCTTCATGCCCTATCCGTAAAATATGTGAGCTTGGAACCCTTGTACCTGTTTGGAAGAAACCAAGGTGGATTGTGAAAGCAAACCCCTTGATGACTAACTCCCAAGGACCCAACAAAAAGGGTACCTCGTGCTAGTTGTTAAACAATTCTTTTGCAGGTTGGTCCCTCAGCTAAAAAGAAAAATGTGTGGATGGTTGATAGTGGTTGCTCAAGGCATATGACTGGTGATGCTTCACTATTTCTGAAATTGAGCAACAAAGCTAGTGGATCTGTAAAGTTTGCTGTAACATCCCTAAATTTTAAAGACTCGTATTATGATGCCTAGGACCGATTATTTATTTGTGGGAATAATTTGTCGTGTCTCGGGGATTATTATTCGAGGAAAAGTCCAAGGAAATTCTATTCCAAAATTAATTGTGGCTTAGTCATGGTTAATTATAACATCTTAAGCGGAAGGGCAAAATTGGAATTTCACACCGTTAGTGCAAATAAGGCCCTCATATTCTGAACCTTCAGCCAACTCCTCACTCATTTCACTCAATTTAGAAATTTAGAAACTGAAACAGAGAAAGGGAAGAGAGGAGAAGGGGGCGCGAAGAGGAGAAGGAAGGTGAAGGGGGGGAAGCATAAATTCTGAATGCATGTAAGTAATTCATCCTCCATTCAACTCCAATTCTGATTTCCAATTCATTGAACGAACTCTCAGTTTCTGATTCTTCCTCTATCTCTTTCTACCATTTTCGGATTTGGTGCTTCAAGGATGAAGACAATGGAGTTTTGACCATCTATCCCCTTGCATGTTCAGTTTCTGCTGTCCAAGGAGACTTGTGCTTTGCATTTCGAGTTTTGGGAAAGGATATAAGCTTGGGATTCTTGCTTCAGTTGTTACCTTGAAGCTGATTGCTGTTGTGGTGACTTGGTTGGTGCCTTTCGGTTCTTGAAAGTGTGCGTCGTACCTCGGCCATTTCGAATCACGGTTGAAGCTCCTAGCGAAATCGTCGTCACGGTGAGTTCTACTCACGATAGGGCATTTTGATATTCTGAACTTGTTTTCGATATGGAATCCCTTGGTCACATTTTCTGTTTACAAAAGACTTAGAACTGAAAAGCGTTTTTGGGTCAAAACGGTGTTTTACGGTTTAATGAGATTTTGATTTAAATCGTTGAAATGAAATGAATTGTGTACTACTAGAAATATATATTCTGGGAATTTTCTGAGTTTCAGGTGATTGAAATTAGAAATCGAATCGGACGAGAACGGAGAGCGAAAATGAGGAAAGTGAGAAATTCTGGTAACAGACACAGGTCGCACGGACCGTGCGCCCCTGGGCACGGGTCGTGCGCCTGCTTCGGGTTGGAAGTATTGGAAACAGAACGGGACGCACGGGTCGTGCGCCCCTGGGCACGGATCGTGCGCTTCCCTCTGGTAGATGGGTCTTGAGTAGTGCACCACGCACGGGTCGTGTGCCCCTGGGCACGGGTCGTGCGTGTAGTTCTGTTACCGGCTTCCGTTTTCTCGTTTTGTTGCTCCGTTTGATCCCGAACCTTTTCTAATTTCTTTCTCAACCATTCAAAAAGGGATTGCCTCACTGAAAACCTTATTTCGAACTTGTTCAACTCATGATTTTGAAAAGAAGTTGAAAGGTATATTGATCGAAAAACCGAAACCCTAGTATACGTGTGGGTACACCGTTTGATGGATAGAATGACTATATATTTATATATATATATCAACTGTATATGATTATAATGCCGGATGTCTATAGATTCATCAAAACGGGTTATAAGTCAATAATACATTACCATATGATTATAATGCCGGATGTTTATAAATTCATCAAAACGGGTTATAGATCAATAAGATATAAATTATCTAAAAAGATATTGTGATTGATCCTTTGGTGATCGGAAAGATATATATTATCTAACTCTCGAGAAATCGTTATGTATTGTCATACATAAATCGCGTTGGGTGACGACCCGACAAGTAGCATACTAGGGAGGGTAGTCATGACCCCTTACCTAGGCCCTGAATGTGTTTTGGCGTGGTCAACTCACGGGTTGCCGGGATTAGCAGTGGTGCAGTCGGCTTGTGCTAAGTTATTGATTATAAGTTAACATTGCCGGGATTAGCAGTTGTGCAGTCGGCAGATGTTAAGCTGTAGCTACCGGGATTAGCAGTTGTGCAGTCGGTTGAGCTAAGCTGTTAAAACATAAAAGAGAACACGATTTGCTTGGCATTTCGATTATGGCTAATGGTAGCTAATTAAACATTGTTAACGGTTTAATAATTGAACCGAGTGTCAGTGAGGGGGCACGGTAGGACTCACTGAGATAATGTTATCTCACCCTATCCATATTTGTTGTTTTTCAGAGAAGCAGGGAAAAAGGAAGACTATAGTGCACGAGTAGTTGCTATACTCTTGGAGGTGCTGAAGACTTAGTCATTTGATTCCTTGTTCTTTTGTTGTCCTAATTGGTTGTATAAACTTGTATTGATTATGAGTTATATGAACCGTTTTATGTTTCTGTTTGGTATTTGGACTTGGATATTGTAATCCACTCGGTACGGAACCGATAAACTTCTATTTTATGAAGTAATGTTATTTCCGATTACGTTTATTTCGGAAAAAGTTTGTATGTCCAAAACTTAAACAGGAACTGTGTCCTCTGAATTTCCGCATCTGTGCATCTTTCGGTCTCTCTACATGTTAGAAATACCGGGGTGTTACATTTGCCAACAATGAATCTGCTCAAGTAATAGGTAAAGGTTGTGTGGGTAAGGAAAACACAATTAAAATTAAAGATGCTTTATTAGTTGATGGTGTTAAATTTAGCTTACTAAGTGTTAGCCAATTATGCGATAATGATTTTGATGTGCACTTTTCTGTTGATAAATGTGTTATCACCCATATGACTTCTAAACTCTACATTACTGGCTTTCGAGAAAACAATGTATACTATGTTGATTTTGATAATGTAAGTGATGATATAGTATGTATGCCTACCTTGATTGATGATGTGGATCTGTGGCATAGACGTTTAGGACATGCTAGTATAGAACATCTATCTAAGTTAAGTAAGAATGAGCATGTTAGAGGTCTACCTAAATTGAAATATGAAAAAGGCCAATTATGTGATGCATGTCAACTTGGTAAAATGCACAAAACCTCTTTTAAATCAAAACCTGTTATTTCCACCAAAAATGTGCTTGAACTGCTACATCTTGATTTGTTTGGTGAAATTGATGTCGTAAGTCTAGGAGGGTCTAAGTATGTCTTTGTTATTGTTGATGATTATTCTAGATATACTTGGGTTATCCTACTTGCAAATAAAAGTGATGCTTTTAACGAGTTTGCTAAGTTGTGCAGAAAGCTACAAAATGAGAAAAACTTAGCCATCAAAGAAATTAGAAGCGATCATGGAGGAGAGTACGAAAATTCATCATTCAAGACTTGGTGTGAAAAGTATGGCATTCATCACAACTTTTCAGCTCCAAGAACTCCTCAACAAAATGGTGTGGTAGAAAGAAAGAACAGAACTATACAGGAGATGAGCAGGACAATGCTGAATGAGCACAACCTTCCCAAGTACTTCTGGGGTCTTGCAGTAGATACTGCTTGTCACGTGCTAAATCGAGTATACTTAAGGCCATCTCTCAACAAAACGCCATACGAGCTGTGGAATGGTAGAGCTCCTAATATTTCATACTTCAAAGTGTTTGGAAGTAAGTGCTTCATTCTCAACACAAAGGACAAGTTGGGTAAGTTTGATGCTAAATCAACTGAAGGTATTTTTATGGGTTATTCAAATCATAGTAGAGATTATATCCTTTACAATAAAATTGATAAAACTATGCAAGAATCTATTCATGTTTCTTTTGATGAAACTAACCCGTTTGTCAAGAAAGCTGATGATGAGGATGAAGTGATAGAAATGATCAAAAATAGATCACCTGAAACTAACAATGAAAGTGTAGAAGAAGCAGAGGTGGAAGTTGAAGCTCAAAATGAAGTTGAAATGGAACGAGAGCCCCAAGACATCGACGACCATATCCATGGAAGAACACATGATGATCTGCCCAAGTCATGGAATTCAGTTCGAGATCATCCCCTGGAGTAGATTATCGGTAGTCCTTCAAAGGGAGTAAAAACTCGTTCTTCCCTTAATCTTTTATGCTTTCACAGTGCTTACGTCTCTCAAATAGTCCCAAATAATATCAAGGAAGCTTTAATTGATCCAGAGTGGGTTTTGTCAATGCAAAAAGAACTTGAACAATTTGAAAGAAATAAAGTTTGACACTTAGTTGAAAAACCGGTCGATCGGACCATCATAGGAACTAAATGGGTTTTTCGTAACAAACTTGACGAAAATGGAACAATTTTATTAAACAAAAGTCGTCTAGTAGTTCAAGGTTTTAATCAAATCGAATGGGTGGATTTTGAAGAAACTTTTGCTCCTGTGGCTAGACTGGAGTCCATTAGGATAATTTTGGCATTTGCCTCCTACATGGATTTCAAACTACACCAAATGGATGTCAAAAGTGCCTTCCTAAATGGTTTCTTAGAAGAAGAAGTTTATGTAAAACAACCCCCTGGCTTTGAAGATTTTAAAAATCCCGATCACGTCTTTAAACTTGACAAAGCCCTCTATGGATTGAAACAAGCCCCTAGAGCTTGGTATGAGAGATTAAGCAAACATTTAACTGCCAATGGTTTCAAAAAGGGTAAGATTGATTCTACCTTATTCCTTAAAACCAAGGGCAAACATATCATAGTAGTTCAAATCTATGTTGATGATATTATCTTTGGATCTACTAATGATGATTTGTGCAAGGAATTTTCTGAGATGATGACTAGTGAATTTGAAATGAGTATGATGGGAGAACTTAACTTTTTCTTGGGACTTCAAGTGAAACAATCAAATGAAGGAATCTTCATATCCCAAACAAAGTTCTCAAAGGAATTGCTGAAGAAATATAACATGAATGACGCAAAAGAAATCAACACTCCTATGGCAACAGCAACTAAACTAGATAAGGATGAGCAAGGTAAACCGGTAAATGAAACTATGTATCGAGGTATGATAGGTAGTCTCTTATACTTAACTGCATCTCGACCTGATATTATGTTTGCTGTATGCTTGTGTGCTCGATTTCAAGCATGCCCAAAAGAATCCATTTAAAAGCTGTAAAACGGATTCTTAGGTATGTTAAAGGGACCATAGACTTTGGTTTGTGGTACCCGAAATCGAGTACGTTTGATTTAGTTGGTTTTTCTGATGCTGATTTTGCAGGTTGCACTCTTGATAGAAAAAGTACTAGTGGAACTTGTCATTTTCTTGGTCCTTGTTTGACCTCCTGGTCTAGTAAGAAGCAGAACAGTGTTGCTTTGTCCACAGCTGAAGCTGAATATGTGGCTGTTGGAAACTGCGTCGCACAAGTTCTGTGGATGAAACAAACTTTGGAAGACTTTGGTCTAATTTTTGAAAGTGTGCATGTTTTGTGTGATAATACAAGTGCTATTAATATTGTTAAGAACCCTATACAACACTCTAGAACTAAACACATTGACATACGACATCACTTTATTAGAGATCATGTGTCTAGGGGGAGCATTGCACTAAAATTTGTAGGCACGGATGACCAACTAGCGGATATCTTCACTAAACCCCTAGCCGAAGCTCCTTTTTGTAAAATTCGTAGAGAGCTAGGGATGCTTGATTATGCTAGTTTATAAAATGTTTTCTATTTGTTTTTTCACCCCCCCTCCTTTTTGATGAAAACAAAGGGGGAGAAAATATGCAAGTTACTATTATATGTGGGGGGAAAATAGGAGAAAATATATGCTTATGCTTAGGGGGAGCTTTTTTAAAAAGAAATTTCATTATTATCAAACCCTATGCATAATGTAATTTGTTATCATCAAAAAGGGGGAGTTTGTTGAACCAAGGGTAAACACTCCTTTATTTTGTATAATAACAAATTACATCATATCTACTAATGTTTCAAGTTGAGCAAAGTGTAGGACTTAATTTAAAGAGAAGAAGACACAAAAGAAGAGAAGCTTGAAGAAGAAGCAACATATGAAGTTCAAAACCCAAATTTGTGTCTAAGCCTTCTTTAGGACACCTTGTAAGGTCCTATCACCTAAAGTGTATGGCACTTTAGTTATTGAGAGAGATGACCTTTCAAAACATGCATGATGCATAAAAATAGTTTTGAAAAAATATTTCACAAAATTGCATGCATGCATAAGGTGGCAAGTTGAAAAAAATATTTTTAGGAAAGCTTGGAATCGATTTCCAACCCATTTCATAGGCCTTGGAATCGATTCTCAGGACCTCCTATATGGCCTGAAAATCGATTCCTTCATGTTTCCAAAGGGCCATGAATCGATTCCCATGCCTTCCAAAAAGAAAAGAATCGATTCCCTATTAATTCAACTAGCCTAAGAATCGATTCCTCCTATTTTTTATGAACTAAGAATCGATTCCCTATGCTTCTAAATGAACTGAGAATCGATTCTCAGGACCTCCATATGGCCTGAAAATCGATTCACTCCTTTCTTCATAAACAATGAATCGATTCCCTCTTTTTCCAAAACATCAATGAATCGATTCCTTTCTTATTTCAACTAAACAATGAATCGATTCTTTTATTTTTTAAAGGCAATGAATCGATTCATCAACATTTTGACTTGATCAATGAATCGATTCTTCACTTATATTAAACGTTTTTCAAAAATTTCAAAGGTGCCTAAGCCTATAAATACCTGGGTTGAGCTTCACCTTCAAATCAACCACTGCTCACAATTTCTCTCTATTCTACTCTCTCTTGCGAAATTCTTAGATCTAGTATTGTTCTTCATAATTTTCATATTATTTTGAATGCTCTTCATTTTATTATAGATCTAAGAATATAGTGCTTCATTGTTTTGAATCTTGTTCAAAAGTTTTGTGTTTTCGAAAATCATATATATCTTCTTAAGCTTTTGCAAGATCATATTTCATATCATATTTCAGAGCATCTATAATCCTAATATCACTCATCTCTCTCAGTTTCTAAACTGACACATTACTAAGAATTGATTGGATCCATAGATCTCAACTGTGTAATTCTTATTTTGTTTTAGTGGTTATTTTGAAATCCTGGGAAGTTTTACTTGGGTCTCTCAATCAGGGTGATTGAGTTGGTTGAAATCCTTAGCGGGTGCTTGGGTTCTCAGTTCGGGGAATTGAGATTCACTATTGTTGAAGTCGACTGTTTGTAATAACTCTCTTCAATATAGTGGTTGCTAAGTCCAAGGGTTGAAAAGCCTAAGGCCGAGGACGTAGGGCTTTTATCCCGAACCTCGCTAAATATCTGTGTCTCTCTATCCCTTCTTTTTTTATTTTGCACTATTATTATAACTGTCTATATCTTATTATTGATACTGTCACAAATACGATTATTGTTTATTATTGATATTATTGTGCTTATATATCTTAGTCAATATTATTGTGCTAAATATTGTTATACTATCCTGTCATATTAAAATATCAATAATCATATTCACTGTGCTATTATCAATATTCATCTATCATCTTCTACATCTCTTACCTGATTACTCATCTCATTGTTCAAATCATACTTTCCGCACACGTTTTGAAAAGGATATAATCATCATTTTTGAAAAGAATCCATATTTACTCATAACCTTATTCACCCCCCCTCTAAGGTTATACTCTAAGTCTAACATGAACAAGTGCCCAAGGGCTAACACCATCAAAGAGGAGGGAGCATCAAGGTTTTGGGTAACCTATCCCTTGCAATACCCCACGAACCCTAAACCATAAACCTAACTATCTCATCTTTTATTCATTAAGAAATTAAAAGGGGAAGGTTGAATCATCTAAAACCATCTTCACCACTTAAAACATGATGCACTAGGCATAAGTGAGAGTCATGTGATTTATCATCAACAATAAACAATGATCAAACTAGAGTATAGGAACTAGTAAATGAACATTAAAACCAAGTTGAATCACATAGAGCAATCCTCTCACTTTGAGAAAAGTGCACTAGGCACTAGTGAGAATCAACTTGCCTATCATCAACCACTAACAATAAGCAAATTAAAATACAAAGACTAAATAAACACACAACTAAGTTGAATCACATAGAGCAATCCTCTCACTTTGAGAAAAGTGCACTAGGCACTAGTAAGAGTCAACTTGCCTATCATCAACAATTAACAATAAGCAAATTAAAATACAAAGATTAAATAAACACACAACTAAGTTGAATCACATAGAGCAATCCTCTTACTTTGAGAAAAGTGCACTAGGCACTAGTGAGAATCAACTTGCCTATCATCAACAATTTACAATAAGCAAATTAAAATACAAAGATTAAATAAACACACAACTAAGTTGAATCACATAGAGCAATCCTCTCACTTTGAGAAAAGTGCACTAGGCACTAGTGAGAATCAACTTGCCTATCATCAACAATTTACAATAAGCAAATTAAAATAAAACTAAAATAAAAGAAAACATAAACAAGGTTGAATCACATCTAGCAATCCTCCACTACAAGAATTTAAGTTATTACTGGCTAACTCAATCCCCCAGTAATGTTGAGATTCGGCCAGAAATTGCACATTACTGACGGATTTAGTCCGCCAGTAATCAGCCAGAAAAACGGCCGCAGGTAATTGTTACTGGCGGAATTTCAGCCAGTAATGACTGGCGGATTTACTGGCCGAATTTCATCCAGTAAATCCTCCAGTAATTACTGGCTGAATATCAGCCACTAAACAACCAAATCCGCCAGTACTGTATTATATATTTATTTAAAAAAAATATTTTTCAAATGGTTTTTTATATTTAAAATTTGTTGATATTTAATTCGTTTTTTATTTAAATTTTTTAAAAATAATTTTTTAATTCATTTATTTAATTCAAAAAATAAAATAATTACTAAATATTTTTTCTAAATGATAAAATTTTCATAAACTTCATGCAATAAAGTACTAATTAAAATATCCATTACAAAATATAAATAGTAATAGTCATTACAAATGCAAATTAAAATATCTAGTAAAAGTACTAGATATCATAGTAGGAGGGTCCAGAGGTGTTGTTGTTGTTGCTGTTGTTGTTGTTGCTGCTGGTGTTGGTGTTGTTGTTGTTGTTGTTGTTGTTGTTGCTGTTGTTGTTGTTGTCATCATCCCCAAACCAAGCTAAAACAGGATCAATGTTGGTGTCTGTGTCGAACTGCTGTTGGGGTTGCTGGAGTTGCTGCGGCTGAGGTCGAGGAAGCTGTTGAGACTGCATATGTGGTTGCTGGAATTGCTGTTGAGGCTGTTGCTGCGGCTGAGAGTACGGTTGAGAGTACGGCTCAACTACTTAACATAAAGTGCACAAAGCACAAGTAGGAATCATCTTGCTAGATCATCAACAAATATTTGCAAGTGAAACATGTTGAAAATAACATTTAACACTAAAATCAAATACCAATGCGAAGATTGTACATCATCAAGCAAAGAGGAACAACAAAATTAGCTTAAGAACACATTAATCATAGTAGGCGAAATACAAGAAATTAACATCACACAACATGAAACCAATTATTCAAGGGTGAGAGGCACCTTAAACACCCAAGCCTCCCTAAGTGCTTGTCAATAGTGTTTAAGGCTCCTCTCACCAACAACAACAAACTACATTTTAAACAAAATGACAATGAAAAATGAAGAGAAAAATGGGTTTTAATGCAAAAAGATTGAAGATGATGCAAGGGTTTTAGAGTATACCTTAGATCCTAGCTAGATTATGCAAGAAATGGAGAGCAAGAACACAAATCAACCAAGGACACCAACAAAGAAACCCACGCCCAAAATGAAGATCAAACTCCTCTTGATGAAAGTTCTTGAGTTTTGGTGGAGAATGGAAATAGTATGTGAGAGAGGGATGAAGGGGATATGGATTGGTGGTGTTTGGATGAAGAAAAAAAAATAAAATGGAGGAGGAATTAGGGGGGGAGGCTACGGCCTAGGGGAGAGAAG
Organism: Astragalus membranaceus; assembly: GCA_039519185.1. NCBI lineage: Eukaryota > Viridiplantae > Streptophyta > Magnoliopsida > Fabales > Fabaceae > Astragalus > Astragalus membranaceus. The sequence goes on along the minus strand of CM076846.1, from coordinate 96,238,232 downwards.
GGAGGAGAGGAGAGTGGTGTGCTAATTTTAGTGTAGGAGAGAATGAGCCAAAAGTTGTGATGTGTGGAAAATAAAAGGGTATTTATAGGATTGGTGAAGGGCTAGGGTTAAAATGGTAATCAAACAATATAAGGGAATTAATATTCAGCTGAAAATAAAATGGAAATAAATAATTGAACTTGGGCACCAAGCAAAGGGGTTATTTTGGTCATTGTTCTTGAGAGGTGCTCTAGGATTGAACTTTGATTTTGAATGGAGGGTTGAGATCACTTATCACATAGATTGAGGGTGGAGAGAAAACACAAAATGGGAGTGAGGGAGTGTGATATGCGCAGCTCATGCATGAGGGGAGTGGAGAGGGTATGAATTTCCAAAAATGTTTTCTCCACAATTTTATATCACAAGATTGCCATTAACTATGAATGAATGGTGGAGATTTGCATCTTAATTTGAATGGAGGGTCATGAATGAGATACACTTTGCAAGTAATGAAAATAAATCAAAAATGGGGGGGATAATGGGCTGGTCATGCGCAGCTCATGAGGAGAGAGAGAGTGAGTGGAATTGCAAGTTGTCATGTTGCACTATACTTGACCTTTCAAAATTCTAAAGATTATTGATTATTCCTTTCTAGATAATTCCTCATTATTCATGCCATTTTGGGCCATATCCTAGGAATCAATCATTGGGCCCAAAATTCTATGATATCACCAATCCCAAAATTGATTTGATACCTCACTTTGAAGGAAATTCCCATTTTGCCCTTTTCTTTGAAGTTCGACTTTTATGCAAAAATTCATTAATGCATGCGCATAAAAAATATGACCCAACTCATTTTGATCCAAATAAATCCCTCCAAAGTTGCACAGTGATTTTTACTGAGAAATTATCTTTTTGGGTAAATGACCAAAATACCCTTTTTGCCCAAAAAGCCCTAATTCTGCCCCGAAGTGCATCCCAACCCTAAAAATGATTTTAAAAACTTTGGAATGCTTTTCAAGACTCAAGAATGCATGTCCATAGCACTTCTCATCATTCAAAATAATGCCACTCCTCTGAAACTATTTATTTTTGTGGAAAATTAGGGTTTTGACCTAAGCCGGACAAAATTGGGGTACGACAGCTGCCCCTCTTTATCTGGATTTAAACGAGGAATATGAACTGGCCGAAACATATTCCGAGGCAAAATAAAGATAAAGAATTCAGAAATTATACCGATTTTGTCTACTTAGGGAAAAACCCGAAATTTCCCCCCCTTTTTTTTGGTTTTTCTGTTTTCTATTCTTCTTTTCTCTTTTTTTTTTTTGCATAGGTGCTAACACGAGATGACTGCAATGGATGAAGCGTCAGCCCTTAGTAAGCCAACAGGAGCAGGAAAGCAGTAAAGAAAGCAGTAAAGAAGGTACCGGCCTACAGTAAGCCGACACTAGAGGCTGCCTAAAGCCTTTTAACGAACCGCGCACGATCCGAGTTTGCACATGGGCTTTGAAGGAGCACCCGAGCTCTGAGGGTGGCCTTTTCGAGCGACCTGAAGTTCAATATCAAGTTGTGGGACCGATATGTTTTACCTCGAAGGACGTACGCCGTGCCTTAGGCTGACACAGCTAGTCTTGAAGGACATGGAGTCTGAAGATCTGTCATGCTCAGAGATGACTTAGTGACATGAAGGTAGAGTTCAAAGTCGTTGTTTGGACTTTTGATTTGAACTATACTGAAGGACCTTCGGTCGGATGATTCGCCGATGCTCGATAACGACGTGATCTGAACTGAAATGAGCTCACTAGCTCTGGGTAATTAACGAAGTCGCAAACCGTAGCTCGAATACGAGGTGGAGTCTGCTTTTGAAGGGACACATGGGTCCTGAAGGGATTCGCAAATCCTGTTGATTGATTGATTGAAATGGTCAATGCTGCCGCACTGAGTTGAGGTACCTGCATACGTCAGTTGATGTAAGGAATAGTGCATGGAGCATGGGTGCATGTTATGCAAGGGCATGTTATGCAGGTGCATGCAATGCTATGATTTTGGTGTAATGATGAACGTGGTGGAACATTCCTGAAGTTCTTCTTTTGGTCTGACTGTTTTTTTCTGATCAGCTCTCTCTTTTTTTTATCATCTGTTTTTCTTTGTTCTTTTTTGAATGATTTTGCCTGATCAGCTTTCTTTTTTCTGATCATCTATTTTTTTGTTTGCTCTTTTGCTCTTTTGGCTTATTTTCTTTTGCTGGTTCGACCAACCCATGACGAGACTGAGGAGCCCATTAGACTTGTGGCGGCGCATGAGCCCAGTGCAGGTTTGCATTATGGTTTGTCTTTTGAGGTGATTATGAGCGCAATTATTTCCTTGCGAACTTAATTCGCTTTGAGAGGTTGTTTCCTTCCCATGACTTTTAGAAATTTCGCAATGATTGTGATGCTCTATGATTTATGCACATGTTTTACAGATCAGTGTTACCATCATCATAAAACGTTTATTTTGAGCAGAAAAAGAAAAAATAGAAAACAAAGAGATATGAAATGGTTGGACTTTATTGATATAGAAGCCGATTGTACAGAAGGTTACACCGACTATTCAATACATTTGAAAATTTAAACTGCAAAGAGACAAGAAAAAGAGGAGCAAATCTCGGAATGTCCATCTCTGTGGAACAGTGCCAAACACTTATGCTCATGACCTTGACCACCCTCTTATCCAGACCTTCGGGGGTGCTGTATGCCTTTGTTTGCTTTCATGCCCTAGCCTTCTGACCCTAATTTTTGCCTGGATCGCCCTTTGCGGGTTTTCAATCCACCGGGTCGCTCAGATTTTGCCTAGGCCACCCTTTCGGGTTTTCAACCTAGCGAGCTAATTCTTGCTGGGCTCATCTTTCTCTTTTTTCATTTATTTTTCTTAGGCATAGTACTTCTTGACAGAATCCGAATTGACTGGGTTTCGAAATTCTTCTCCATCCATATGGGTGAGTATCAACGCTCCTCCGGAAAAAGCTTTCTTGACCACATAAGGCCCTTCATACTTTGGAGTCCATTTCCCACGGGGATCACTCTGAATAGGCAGGACTTTCTTGAGCACAAGGTCCCCTTCGTTGAATTCTCGAGGGCGAACTTTCTTGTCGAAGGCTGTTTTCATCCTCTGTTGATACAACAGCCCGTGACATAAGGCGGTAATCCTTTTCTCCTCAATGAGGTTCAGCTGATCGAGACGGGCTTGAACCCATTCGGCCTCTTCCAACTTGGTCTCCATCAATACCTGCAAAGAGGGTATTTCAACTTCGATAGGGAGGACTGCCTCTGACCCGTACGCCAGGGAAAAAGGGGTTGCCTCGGTTGAGGTGCGTACTGAAGTGCGATAGCCATGCAAAGCAAAAGGGAGCATCTCATGCCAGTCTTTATAGGTTATTACCATCTTCTGCACAATTTTCTTAATATTCTTATTGGCTACTTCGACTGCCCCATTCATCTTCGGACGGTAGGGAGAGGAATTGTGATGTTGGATTTTGAAGTCCTCGCACAACTCTTTCATCATCTTGCTGTTCTAATTGCTACCGTTATCTGTGATAATCTTGGCCGGGAGCCCATAGCGGCAAATCAGATCTTTCTTTACAAATTTGGCAACCACCGAGCTGGTAATACTGGAGTAGGAAGCAGCCTCGACCCATTTGGTGAAGTAATCAATGGCAACCAAGATGAAGCGATGTCCATTTGACGCTTTAGGCTCGATAGGACCTATGACGTCCATGCCCCACATTGAGAATGGCCAAGATGCCGTCAAGACATTTAGGAAAGCAGGTGGTACATGGATATGGTCGGCATAAATTTGACACTTGTGACATCTCCTGACGAAGCTATAGCAATCTGACTCCATTTGCAGCCAATAGTAACCAGCCCTCAGGATCTTTCTTGCCATAGTATGCCCGCTAGAGTGAGTTCCAAACGATCCTTCATGAACATCTCTTATGATTCTTTCAGCTTCTTCCCTTGCTACACATCTTAGGAGTATCTTATCATGATTTCTCTTGTAGAGCACTTCACCACTCAAGAAGAAGTTCATCGACAACCTCCTGAGTGTTCTCTTGTCATTCTCTGATGCTCCAGGAGGGTATTCTCTGCTGATAATGTACTGTTTGATATCATAATACCAAGGCTTGTCATCAGGCTCTTCATCTATGGCTGTGCAGTAGTGAGGCGCTGTAACATCCCCTAATTAGCTAATTAGATTGATTAAATTAGCAAGAGGTTTAACATTAACTAATTAATTAGTATAAATTATTAAAGTATGTGATGTTTGAAATTAATAAATTGTAGTTATGCCTAGATGAAATATTATGTTAAGTTAATGAGTCATGGGATTAGTGTGGTGTTAAGAGAATATTAGAAGAGTAGGGGTATTTTGGTCCTTACACCCCTTTTTATTAAAGGCCAGCTGAACCCACCACAACACCACATCATTATTCAGTTTTCAACAAAAGAAAGAATAAAAGAGAGGGAGCTTGAGAGGAGGGAGAGAGCTCGAGTGAAGGGGGAGGAAGAAGAGAGGAACCAAAATTTGATGCATGTCACATTTTCCTCCACCATCAACCTCAGTTTTTCATTCTCCATCCATTGGTACTACTGTTGTAACCTATCTCCTTCTCCTTCTCAATCCACCATTTTAGATCCACAAAGCTTCATAAAGCCAAAAATGGAGTGTTGATGCTCCAAATAGCTTGCATGTCCTTGCTAGAGCCCATTATTCAGTACCAAGACTCATTTTCTTGCCACAATTGCTGTTGGAGTTGTTTGGGTAGCTAGAATTCGAAATCAACTGCTGTCCAAGCGATTTGGAGTGGTTGAGTTCGTTGTTGGAGCGAGTTCGAAGAGAGTTCGTGGTTTTGGAACGGTTGAGTTCTCGGAGTTCCGGTGTTGCGTGATTTTCATCACGATAGGTGAGTTCTATAACTCGCTTAGGGAATGTGTTTGCGTTCTGAGTTTTATTTTCGAAAACCATGGTCACACGTTTTTGTTATCGAAAGGAAACTTATTAAAACCCGTTTTCTCCAAAGAATCATGACTTAAATCATATATTGTGTGATTGATTGTGTTGGAACGCTATGATATAATGTTTCTATGTGTGTTTGAGTTCGGGTCTCGATCGGAAGGGATTTTGGAATCGGAACGAAATGGATTACTCATGAAAATACTATTTTCTGGAAAACTGATAGAGACGCACGGATCGTGTGCCTACGAGCACGGGTCGTGCGGCTCCCTCTGATACGACAGGAACTGGATTTTTAAAACACGCACGGATCGTGCGCCAAGTCGCACGGGTCGTGCGCATGTCTCTGGAATTTTCTAAAAGTTCAGTGGATAACGCACGGATCGTGCGCCAAGTCGCCCGGGTCGTGCGTATCCTTCTGGACATCTTTAAAAACTGTTCAACCAAGCACGGGTCGTGCGCCTATACGCACGGGTCGTGTGAGACTTTCTGACCTTCAAATTCAAAGTACCTTTTTCTCCATTCCAAATGATTCCAATCCTCTTCTAATCCATTCCCCAAGGTTCCACAACAATGAATAAAATGGAAAACCGCACTTAGAGAACGCGAGAGTGCATATGTCAAGAATGATAATAATACACTGTAATTGACTGATATTATACACTGTAATTGACTGATAACTATACATGGTACTTGACTGATATGATAAACGGTACTCGACTGAAATGACTAACAGCCCATTGCGGGTACATAGACTGAAAATGTATGATAAATACAAGAGGAAAAAGGGTGACGACCCTAAGAGGTTAGCATACTAGGAGAGGGGAAGTCATGAGCCCCAAAACCTAGACTCAAGAATGTTTCCCCTGCTAGAAATAGCGGGATGGGTTCACTAAAGTCAAGAGATGCCTATAAAATAGGTAGACTGAGGTGTTATGCTAAAAACATGGAACAAAGATTGCATGCTTCATGTATCGCTTAGGGGGGGCCATGAGCATGAAGGTTACAGGAACTAAATGTATTTCCACGTGGTTGCTTTTTAGGACCACGAGTTCAAAACAAGGCATAATGAACCGCTAGAGTTAGTAAGGGGTCTCGATAGGACTCACTGAGATAATGTTTATCTCACCCTTCATATTTGTGGTTTTTACAGAGAAACAGGGGAAAGCAAAGGCGATAAAGCATGGTTAGCTGGTGTGACTCTTGGAGTCATTGAAGACCTAGTTTAATGTTTTAGACCTTTGTTCCGTTTATTGTTTCTATATTCCGATTGTATAACTTTCGTTGTTAAGTTGTAAAATCGTTTCCGCTACTTTATGTTTTGAGTATTGAACACCAGGATTATGTACAAGTCTTAAGTTTTGGAACTTAAGCATTTTCAGAAAGTTTATGAGGTTCAGAGAACCAGTTATTATGTATTATCAAAAGTTTTAGTTGTGTTCAATATTTCAATAACAGGAAGTTACTCTGATGTATGCCATTTAGTGCATTTCGGTGATTCTATACTTTAGAATTTATCGGGGTGTTACAGGCGTAGGTAGACTCCGGTGCTGGATTGCGACATGAGTCAGGCTTTTATCACGATTGATATTGAACTTGGATGATAAAGTTGCCAATGCATCAGCCAGCTGGTTTTCGCTTCGAGGGATGTGTTTGAAAGTGATTTCGTCGAAAGACTCCATCAACCCTCGCACATAATCACAATAAGGAATCAGTTTGGGATCTCTGGTCTCCCAATCACCTCTTACTTGATGAATAACCAAGGCTGAATCCCCATACACATCTAGCCTTTTAACTTTCCAGATGGGATCCAACCAGTGTTATTTCTGCAAGAAAGACGGTCATTTTTCACGGGACTGCCCAGAGAAGGAGAAGAGTCAAGGAAGTAACCCTGCTACTACTACAACTCATGGGAGAGTTTACACCTTGGACGCCCAGAAGATCACACCGTCAGATAATCTACTAAGGGGTATGGGATCTCTTTTTAATAACTCCGTTAGTATTTTATATGATTCGGGTGCGACCCATTGTTTTATATCTCAAGTTTGTGTCGATCGGTTGGGATTGGCTTTGACTCCTTTACCTCAACCAATCTCCATTAAGACTGCTGCTGAAGGTAGTGTTCAGACCCAAGCGATATGCGAAAATTGTCTTCTATCCATTGGAGGCAGGAATTTTGTAGTAGACTTCATTTGTTTATCAATGAAGGGCATGGACGTCGTCCTAGGAATGAGTTGGATGACGGCCAACCATGTAACAATAGATTGCTTCCATCGAACTATCAGTTTCGCCTCCGAGTCAGTAGAGCTACAACCGCCCTATTCCGAAGCTGTTATTCCTTTCACTTCGGCCAGTAATTATCTGTTCCAAGGCGCGGAAGCTTACGTCATGATGCTGTCTGCATCCACTGAGACAGGTCAGGATTTATCTTCTGTGCAAGTTGTTAATGAATTTCTTGATGTGTTTCCCGATGAAGTTCCTTCGTTTCCTCCGGATCGTGAGGTGGAATTCTCTATAGAGTTGGTTCCGGGCACTGGACCGATTTCTATAGCCCCGTATCGAATGTCGCCATTAGAGTTGAGGGAACTGAAAGTTCAACTGGAAGAGCTAATTTCCAAGCGGTTCATCCGGCCGAGTGCCTCACCATGGGGTGCTCCAGTGTTGCTCGTCAAGAAGAAGGACGGAAGTATGAGGTTGTGTATCGATTATCGTCAGTTGAATAAGGTGACTATCAAGAATAAGTACCCTCTGCCGAGAATTGATGATTTGCTAGACCAATTGAGGGGAGCTTCTGTGTTTTCAAAGATTGATTTAAGGTCCGGTTACCACCAAATCAGGGTTCGAGCTTTGGACGTCCCGAAGACTGCTTTCCGTACGAGATATGGACACTATGAATTTGTAGTGATGCCCTTCGGTTTGACCAATGCTCCAGCCGTATTCATGGATTATATGAATCGGATTTTTAATCCTTATCTGGATCAGTTTGTGGTAGTGTTCATTGATGATATCTTGGTGTTCTCTAAGACGATTGAGGAACATGTGCAACATCTCCGAATTGTTCTGAACGTACTCCGAGAGAAGAAGTTGTATGCTAAGCCGTCCAAATGTGACTTTTGGATGCCCGAAGTTAAGTTTTTGGGCCATGTGATATCTAGGACCGGTGTTGCTGTGGATCCCAGTAAGATCGAAGCAGTGGTAGACTAGGAGCAGCCGTCTACAGTTACTGAGGTAAGAAGTTTCTTGGGATTAGCTGGGTATTATCGAAGATTCATTCAAGGATTTTCCCAGCTGGTTCTTCCACTCACTCGGTTAACTCGCAAGGGTCAGCCGTTTGTTTGGGACTCAGACTGTGAGAATTGTTTCACGGAATTGAAGGGTCGTTTGACTTCTGCACCCATCCTGATTCTTCCAGATCCGTCCGTAGGATTCCAAATTTATTGCGACGCTTCTGGTAAGGGTTTGGGATGTGTCCTGATGCAGAATCGTCAAGTAGTTGCTTATGCCTCCAGGCAGTTGAAGCCGCATGAAGAGAATTACCCCACTCATGATTTAGAGTTGGCGGCGATTGTGTTTGCCCTAAAGATTTGGAGACATTACCTGTATGGGTCTCGTTTCGAAGTCTTTAGTGACCACAAGAGCCTCAAGTATTTGTTTGACCAAAAGGAGCTGAACAACAGGCAGAGGAGATGGGTAGAATTCCTGAAAGATTATGATTTTGAATTGAAGTACCATCCTGGTAAGGCTAATGTTGTTGCCGATGCTTTAAGCAGAAGGTCTATCCATACTGCAAAGCTGATGATGCATGAGATGTCATTGTTGGAATCATTCAGAGACCTCAATTTGAGAGTTAAGTCAAGAAGGAACAGGTTGGTGTTGAGTCACATTCAGATTTTAAGTTCATTGAAGAATCTAATTCGCTCAGCCCAAGAAGGTGATGTAGAACTGCAAGCGCAGAAGAGATTGCCGAGTTACACCGAAGACGGTGATGGTGTAATTTGTTTTGAGGGCAGAATCTGTGTGCCGAATGATGAGGATGTGAAGAGGCAAGTTTTAGAGGAAGCTCATAAGAGTCAGTTCTCAATACATCCTGTGTCTACCAAGATGTATCTAGATTTAAAGCAATTGTACTGGTGGCCGGGTATGAAAGTGGATATTGCAGAGTTTGTGTCTCGATGCTTGACTTGTCAAAGGGTTAAGATAGAGCACCAGAAGCCAGGTGGCCAGTTACAACCGTTGGATGTACCCGAATGGAAATGGGAAAGCATATCTATGGACTTTGTCATGGGATTACCACGGTCCCGAACCGGAAATGATTCTATTTGGGTAGTGGTGGATCGCCTGACAAAGTCCGCTCATTTTATTCCAGTGCGTTCGACTCACAAGGTTGCTAGGTTAGCAGATGAGTATCTTAAGAATATTGTTAAGTTGCATGGAATCCCTACAAGTATCATCTGTGATCGAGATCCCAAGTTTACATCTCGATTTTGGAGAGCATTGAATATGGCGTTGGGAACAAAGGTGTGTGTTAGCACCGCTTACCATCCTCAGACAGACGGGCAGACTGAGAGGACAATTCAGACATTGGAGGATATGTTGAGAGCTTGTGTACTAGATAGTGGAAGCAGATGGGAGGATCATCTTCCATTGGTGGAATTCTCATACAACAACAGTTATCATTCTAGTATCGGAATGGCTCCATATGAAGCATTGTATGGAAGGAAATGCAGAACACCATTGTGTTTGTGGGATGTAGGTGAGCAGAGGTTATTGGGACCGGATTTGGTCCGTGAGACTACGGAGAAGATCCGTCAGATAAGAGAAAGGATGAAAGCCGCGCAGAGTCGACAAAAGAGTTATGCGGATAAGAGAAGAAGGCTGTTAGAATTCGAAGAAGGAGATCACGTCTTTTTGAAACTTTCTCCAACCATCGGGACCGGTATTGCTTTGCGAGCGAAGAAGCTCAGTCCTCGGTATGTCGGACCCTTCCAGATTATCGAGCGAATTGGGCCGGTAGCGTATCGCATTGCCTTACCTCCAGAATTGTCCAGATTACATGATGTGTTTCATGTATCACAGCTAAGGAAATATATTCATGATCCGAATCAACCATTAAGTCATGAGGCGATTGACATCAGACCGGATCTATCTTATCATCCTACCCCAATCGGAATCATCGAACGCGGCGAGAAAACGCTCCGAACGAGATCAATTCCTATTGTCAAGGTGCTTTGGGACAGTGCGTCGCCTGACGAAGCGACATGGGAAGTAGAGGAGAGCATGCGAGAGAAATATCCGTATTTGTTCGAGTAAGGTATGTTTTGTCAATTTTGAGGACAAAAATTTAGAAGTTGGGGTGATTGTAACATCCCCTAATTAGCTAATTAGATTGATTAAATTAGCAAGAGGTTTAACATTAACTAATTAATTAGCATAAATTATTAAAGTATGTGATGTTTGAAATTAATAAATTGTAGTTATGCCTAGATGAAATATTATGTTAAGTTAATGAGTCATGGGATTAGTGTGGTGTTAAGAGAATATTAGAAGAGTAGGGGTATTTTGGTCCTTACACCCCTTTTTATTAAAGGCCAGCTGAACCCACCACAACACCACATCATTATTCAGTTTTCAACAAAAGAAAGAATAAAAGAGAGGGAGCTTGAGAGGAGGGAGAGAGCTCGAGTGAAGGGGGAGGAAGAAGAGAGGAACCAAAATTTGATGCATGTCACATTTTCCTCCACCATCAACCTCAGTTTTTCATTCTCCATCCATTGGTACTACTGTTGTAACCTATCTCCTTCTCATTCTCAATCCACCATTTTAGATCCTCAAAGCTTCATAAAGCCAAAAATGGAGTGTTGATGCTCCAAATAGCTTGCATGTCCTTGCTAGAGCCCATTATTCAGTACCAAGACTCATTTTCTTGCCACAATTGCTGTTGGAGTTGTTTGGGTAGCTAGAATTCGAAATCAACTGCTGTCCAAGCGATTTGGAGTGGTTGAGTTCGTTGTTGGAGCGAGTTCGAAGAGAGTTCGTGGTTTTGGAACGGTTGAGTTCTCGGAGTTCCGGTGTTGCGTGATTTTCATCACGATAGGTGAGTTCTATAACTCGCTTAGGGAATGTGTTTGCGTTCTGAGTTTTATTTTCGAAAACCATGGTCACACGTTTTTGTTATCGAAAGGAAACTTATTAAAACCCGTTTTCTCCAAAGAATCGTGACTTAAATCATATATTGTGTGATTGATTGTGTTGGAACGCTATGATATAATGTTTCTATGTGTGTTTGAGTTCGGGTCTCGATCGGAAGGGATTTTGGAATCGGAACGAAATGGATTACTCATGAAAATACTATTTTCTGGAAAACTGATAGAGACGCACGGATCGTGTGCCTACGAGCACGGGTCGTGCGCCTCCCTCTGATACGACAGGAACTGGATTTTTAAAACACGCACGGATCGTGCGCCGAGTCGCACGGGTCGTGCGCATGTCTCTGGAATTTTCTAAAAGTTCAGTGGATAACGCACGGATCGTGCGCCAAGTCGCCCGGGCCGTGCGTATCCTTCTGGACATCTTTAAAAACTGTTCAACCAAGCACGGGTCGTGCGCCTATACGCACGGGTCGTGTGAGACTTTCTGACCTTCAAATTCAAAGTACCTTTTTCTCCATTCCAAATGATTCCAATCCTCTTCTAATCCATTCCCCAAGGTTCCACAACAATGAATAAAATGGAAAACCGCACTTAGAGAACGCGAGAGTGCATATGTCAAGAATGATAATAATACACTGTAATTGACTGATATTATACATTGTAATTGACTGATAACTATACATGGTACTTGACTGATATGATAAACGGTACTCGACTGAAATGACTAACAGCCCATTGCGGGTACATAGACTGAAAATGTATGATAAATACAAGAGGAAAAAGGGTGACGACCCTAAGAGGTTAGCATACTAGGAGAGGGGAAGTCATGAGCCCCAAAACCTAGACTCAAGAATGTTTCCCCTGCTAGAAATAGCGGGATGGGTTCACTAAAGTCAAGAGATGCCTATAAAATAGGTAGACTGAGGTGTTATGCTAAAAACATGGAACAAAGATTGCATGCTTCATGTGTCGCTTAGGGGGGGCCATGAGCATGAAGGTTACAGGAACTAAATGTATTTCCACGTGGTTGCTTTTTAGGACCACGAGTTCAAAGCAAGGCATGATGAACCGCTAGAGTTAGTAAGGGGTCTCGATAGGACTCACTGAGATAATGTTTATCTCACCCTTCATATTTGTGGTTTTTACAGAGAAACAGGGGAAAGCAAAGGCGATAAAGCATGGTTAGCTGGTGTGACTCTTGGAGTCATTGAAGACCTAGTTTAATGTTTTAGACCTTTGTTCCGTTTATTGTTTCTATAATTCGATTGTATAACTTTCGTTGTTAAGTTGTAAAATCGTTTCCGCTACTTTATGTTTTGAGTATTGAACACCAGGATTATGTACAAGTCTTAAGTTTTGGAACTTAAGCATTTTCAAAAAGTTTATGAGGTTCAGAGAACCAGTTATTATGTATTATCAAAAGTTTTAGTTGTGTTCAATATTTCAATAACAGGAAGTTACTCTGATGTATGCCATTTAGTGCATTTCGGTGATTCTATACTTTAGAATTTATCGGGGTGTTACAGGCGCAGGTAGACTCCGGTGCTGGATTGCGACATGAGTCAGGCTTTTATCACGATTGATATTGAACTTGGATGATAAAGTTGCCAATGCATCAGCCAGCTGGTTTTCGCTTCGAGGGATGTGTTTGAAAGTGATTTCGTCGAAAGACTCCATCAACCCTCGCACATAATCACAATAAGGAATCAGTTTGGGATCTCTGGTCTCCCAATCACCTCTTACTTGATGAATAACCAAGGCTGAATCCCCATACACATCTAGCCTTTTAACTTTCCATTCCGGAGGAGATCAATTCCTATTGTCAAGGTGCTTTGGGACGGTGCGTCACCTGACGAAGCGACATGGGAAGTAGAGGAGAGCATGCGGGACAAATATCCTTATTTGTTCGAATAAGGTACGTTTTGTCAATTTTGAGGACAAAATTTTAGAAGTTGGGGTGATTGTAACATCCCCTAATTAGCTAATTAGATTAATTAAATTAGCAAGAGGTTGAATTAATTAATTAGCATAAATTTATAGATTATGGTTGTGCATAATTGAACTATTATGTTAAGCTAGGGAGTTATGGGATTAGTGTGGTGTTAGGAGTAATTTAAGAGAGTATTAGTGAGTAGGGGTATTTTGGTCCTTTCACCTCATTAAATGAGGCTCCAGCTGACAAAAACACCACAATGCACTTCACTTCCCTCATTTTTCTGAAATTCAGCAAGGAGTAGGGAGGAGGAGGAGAGAATTCGAGAGAGAGAGTGGAGAAGAAAGGGGAGGAGCCCTACCTCCATTGTTCATGCATGTTGAATCCAAGACCACCATTGTTCATCATTCTTCTCCCTCTATACAGTGATGCCCAGAAATCTCCCATCAACCCACTTCATCAAAAATCACCATTGGTGAACCTTTGAAGCTCCAAGCTCAAAAATGGAGTGTTGATGCTCCACATAGTTGCATGTCATTGTTATAGCCATACAACCAGTACCAAGGTTCGTATTCAAGCCAAAATTCAGTTTGAAGTTCATTGGAACAGCTAGGATTCGAGTTGGGTAGCCTTCCAAAGATTTAAGAACCTGAGTTCGTTGTTGGAGCGGATTCAAAGAGAGTTCGTGCGTTCTTAGTTCGTGGCCTCCGTCAAAGTCTCGGTGTTTACGTGATTTTCATCACGATAGGTGAGTTCTATAACTCGCTTAGGGAATGTTTTTGCGTTGAGTTTTATTTTCGAAAACCATGGTCACACGTTTTTGTTATCGAAAGGAAACTTATTAAAAACCGTTTTCTCCAAAGAATCGTGACTTAAATCATATATTGTATGATTGATTGTGTTGGAACGCTGTGATATATTATTTTAATGTGTGATTGAGTTTGGGTCTCGATCGGAAGGGATTTTGGAATCGGAACGGAATGGATTACTCATGAAAACACTATTTTCTAGAAAACTGATAGAGACGCACGGATCGTGTGCCTACGAGCACGGGTCGTGCGCCTCCCTCTGATACGACAGGAACTGGGTTTTTAAAACACGCACGAATCGTGCGCCTAGTCGCACGGGTCGTGCGTATGTCTCTGGAACTTTATAAAATTTTAGTGGATCACGCACGGATCGTGCGCCAAGTCGCACGGGTCGTGCGTATCTTTCTGGAAATCTTCTGCAAACTGTTCAACCACACACGGGTCGTGCGCCTATACGCACGGGTCGTGTGAGACCTTCTGACCTTCAATTTCAAAGTACCTTTTTATCCCTTCCAAATGATTCCAATCCTCTTCCAATCCATTCCCCAAGGTTCCCCAACAATGTAAAGGTAACAATGGTATGAGATTGAACATGTTCGATAGAAAGATTGTGTGTTATGAAGAAAATGGAAAACCGCTCTTAGAGAACGCGAGAGTGCAAATGTCAAAGAATGATAATAACACACGGTACTTGACTAATATTATACACTGAAATTGAGTGATATGGTACATGGTACTTGACTGGAATGACTAACAGCCCATTGCGGGTACACAGACTGAAAATGTATAATAAATACAAGAGGAAAAAGGGTGACGACCCTAAGAGGTTAGCATACTAGGGGAGGGGAAGTCATGAGCCCCAAAACCTAGACTCAAGAATGTTTCCCCTGCTAGAAATAGCGGGATGGGTTCACTAAAGTCAAGAGATTGCCTATAAAATAGGTAGACTGAGGTGTTATGCTAAAAACATGGAACAAAGATTGCATGCTTCATGTGTCGCTTAGGAGGGCCATGAGCATGAAGGTTACAGGAACTGAATGTATTTCCACGTGGTTGCTTTTTAGGACCACGAGTTCAAAACAAGGCATAATGAACCGCTAGAGTTGTAAGGGGTCTCGATAGGACTCACTGAGATAATGTTTATCTCACCCTTCATATTTGTGGTTTTTACAGAGAAACAGGGGAAAGCAAAGGCGGTAAAGCATGGTTAGCTGGTGTGACTCTTGGAGTCATTGAAGACCTAGTTTAATGTTTTAGACCTTTGTTCCGTTTATTGTTTCTATGTTCCGATTGTATAACTTTCTTTGTCAAGTTGTAAAATCGTTTCCGCTACTTTATGTTTTGAGTATTGAACACCAGGATATGTACAAGTCTTAAGTTTTGGAACTTAAGCATTTTCAGAAAGTTTATGAGGTTCAGAGAACCAGTTATTATGTATTGTCAAAAGTTTTAGTTGTGTTCAATATTTCAATAACAGGAAGTTACTCTGATGTATGCCTTTTAGTGCATTTCGGTGATTCTATATGTTAGAATTTATCGGGGTGTTACATTGAACTTTTTGCTTAGATAGTATATGGCATGTTCCTTTTTCCCGGATTCATCGTGCTGTCCCAACACACAGCCCATTGAATTATCTAGCACTGTAAGGTATAGGATGAGAGGCCTGCCTGACATAGGTGGCATCAAGACTGGTGGATTCTGCAATTACACCTTGATTTTCTCAAAGGCAGCTTGACACTGGTCATTCCACTTCAACTCTTGATTTTTGCACAGCAATTTGAAGATTGGCTCGCAAGTAGCAGTCAACTGGAAGATGAATCGGGAGATGTAATTCAACCTTCCGAGGAAACCACAGACTTCTTTCTCTGTTTTGGGCACCGACATCTCGAGGATGGCTTTTACTTTGTCCGGATCCACCTCGATTCCCTTTTGGCTAACTATGAAGCCCAACAACTTCCCTAACCTAACCCCAAATGTACACTTGGCGGGATTCAGCCTGAGTTTATACTTTGAGACGTTCAAACAGCTTCTGCAGGTTAATGACATGCTCTTCATCGGTCTTGGACTTAGCAATCATATCGTCGACGTACACCTCAATTTCTTTATGCATCAGGTCATGGAACAAAGTTACCATTGCTCTTTGATACGTTGCCCCGGCATTTTTCAATCCGAAAGGCATGACCTTGTAGCAGAATGTACCCCAAAGGGTTATGATGGTGGTTTTCTCCATATCCTCTGGAGCCATCTTGATCTGGTTATAGCCTGAATAACCATCCATAAAGGAGAACATTGAGTGTTGCGCAGTGCTGTCCACCAAAACGTCGATGTGAGGTAGGGGAAAATCATCTTTAGGGCTTGCTTTGTTTAGATCATGGTAGTCGACGCACATTCGAACCTTGCCATCTTTCTTGGGGACTGGAACGATGTTTGCTACCCACTCAGGATATTTTGCCACAGCCAAAAACACTGCATCAAACTGTTTCTTGACTTCATCTCTAATCTTTATAGACATCTCAGGCTTCATCCGCCTCAACTTTTGCTTCACTGGAGGACATTCTGGTTTTACCGGCAATTTGTGTTCAACAATATCTGTATCTAGCCCTGGCATATCTTTGTACGACCACGCGAAGACATCAGCGTAATCACGTAAAAGCTGGATTAGCTTCTTGCGTTCACTATCTTCCATGGCAGTACCGACTTTAACTTCTCTCCTGTCCTCTTCTGTACCCAAATTGATTATCCCAATTGATTCCCCATGAGGCTGAATGATCTTTTCTTCCTGCTCTACTAACCTCATTAATTCTGGAGGAGTTTCCCAGTTATCCTCAACATCCCCCCCAGTTTGATTAATTGGATGATCAAAGTCATGATATGAATCATTGGCACTGTTATTTTCAGAGATAATTATTTTCGATCTGCATTCGTAGAAGCAGAAAGTAGAATGAAAAGCGAAACAGACAAACAAGATTAAAGCAAAAAAGGACAAATGAAGAAAAGAGCTTTTATTGATGGAATTCGAAACAAGCGTTTTTATTGATGATGGTGTCATTGAAAATAAAAACATGCATGCCCTAACAAACTATCCTGAGGCCTTGGGCAGAGCCAAAGGATTGCATTACAATTCATTACTTTGGACTAAAAGTGACGGACTAGACTGGTACCGCCTTCTTCATCCTCTGAACCATTCTCAACAGCAGTGATCTGATCTGGATCTAGCAACCCTGCACTCTTGAAGCTCTGACTGATGTCACAGATGGGGATCCTCTTTGACCATGGATCCTGGCCTCTCAACTTGGCCAACCATTCACCTCTTCTCTCTTCAGCCAACTTCCTCTTTTCAGCCTCACTTGGGTAATATCCCAACCCGCAACGATCTTTGTTTTCTTTCAGCTCGATAGGAGCAAGAATTCCTTGTCCATCCTTTCCCAAGCCGCGTCCCAGCAGGTATCCCTGATCCATCATGATCCTTGCAACCATCTCTTCGCTCTTCGACAATTTCAGCACAGGTGATGACGGCTCACCCCCTCCAAACACAGCGTTGGTGTCATACCCCAATTTTGTCCGGCTTAGGTCAAAACCCTAATTTTCCACACAAAAAAATAATAAGTTATACATTGCATTTTGGGTCCTAGAAACCATTCCAAAGTTTTTGAAATCATTTTTAGGGTTAGAATGCACTTTTAGGGTCAAAAGGGTAGTCCTTATAGATAAGGGTGGTTCTTAGGGTTTGTGTGTGTCTTAGGAAAAAGTGTAAGCTCTTCTGAAGGTCAGCTCGTATCTCAAAGTCTCACACACTCACAAGTTTTTCAAAGATGCATGCATACTTACGTAAACATTCTTATCATCTTTGAAAACATAAAATCGATTTCTCCATGCATAAACATACATCAAAATCGATTTTCAGGTCAAAAAGAAAAGGAAGAATCGATTGTCAGGTCATGTTACTTCTTTGCATAAATCGATTTTCAGGCCAAACATTTTCAAACAAAGAATCGATTCACACACTTTTAAACTAAGCTAAGAATCGATTCCTACATGTCTCAGGCAAGCTGAGAATCGATTCATACAAGTTTTAACTTAGTAAAGAATCGATTCCTAGCCCTCTGTGAATCACAAGAATCGATTGTCTCTATTTTTCAAACAAATCAAAATCGATTCCTCTCTTAAATGAATCGATTCCTAGATCCATTTCAATAGCAAAGAATCGATTCCTTCAAATGTTTCAACGTGAGATCTAGTTTCTCAAAGCCTATAAATAGAGGCCTCATGGCCTCCATTTCAGGGGGAAAAAAAAAAGAAGAACACAACCAAGTTTCGCAAATCTCATCTTTTCAGAAAAACTCTTCTATATTTTATTTGTGCTCTCTTCGTTCCGTTGGTCCGTCAGAGCTGATCTTTTGCTAAGAGTTAGTTGGGGTTGCATTCTTCAAGTTGTAATATCTGCCTTCATTAGAGGTATTTCTGTATTTACATTTGTTATTATTTAATTGTTGTGATCCGTGCCAAAACTGCCCTATGTGATTCAACTTAGCTTTAGTGTTTATTTACTTGTTCTTGTATATTATTGTCCATTGTTGATGATGAATCATATGATTCCCACTTATGCCTAGTGCATCATGTTCTAAGTGGTGAAGATGGTTTTAGATGATTCAACCTCCCCCTTTTAACTTCTTAATGAATAGAAGATAGTTAGGTTTATGGTTTAAGGTCCATGGGGTATTGCAAAGGATAGGTTACCCAAAACCTTGATGCTCCCTCCTCTTTGATTGTGTTACTAGCCTTTGGCCACTTATTCATGAATGCAAAGGATAGGCTTACCTTAGCCTTGATGCAATTTCCCCTTTTGTTCATGTTATTGAGAAATCGTTGCTCATATGTTCCTTAGTTTAATTAAGATCATTCTATGCCTATGATCAATTGCTTGCTTGTTTTTGATGCATTTTAAATGTCTTGATTCAATATGCCATTCCATCCATGTGTATGACCTCCTAATGAAGACGTAAGTCTACATGCCTGTTGCAGCATAGAGTCATTAGGGTAAATACACTCTTTCCTACACACACACACACACACACACACACTTGCTTTGAGAACTTTACCTTGCATCCCTGATAAGTGGGTCTTTTGATCATATTGGCATGTTTAGTTTTGATTAATGTTCAACATATGCATGATTCCGTGAGTATTGAATGTGTTTGAACTTTGTAACCAATCATTGATAATAACTTCACCTTTCTTTCCAAAAATCTTTCAAACTCTTTTCCAATTAATGCGAGTTAATAGTGACTATCACTCAAAGCCTTGGCTTGTTTGATTGTCATGACCGCCATCAAGGGTTATTAGTAATGATCGCTCAAAGCCTTTGCTTGCTTGATCGTTATGAAAGCTCTTCCCCTTTCAAATCCCTTCAAAAACATTTTTCATTAGAACTACGTCGCTTTGATTCTCATTTGGGATACGTAGGAGCGAGTCATGTTCTCGTCAAGCGCAACGAATAAAAATCCTTTTCGCAACCATAAACAAATCATTTTCATAAAACAAACAAAAAGAATCATTTTCAAACCCATTGGTGCCAGTAGCTCATCAGAGCCTTTGTTCGTTTAGCTATTAGTGGCAATGTCCTTTTCTCATAAGAATAATAAACGATGATCCATCATAACCTTTGTTAGTTTGATCATCGTGCAAATTAATCTCTTTCGAAAATCACTTTCAAAAAAGATAATAAAAAACGAGTTGTTATCAATAGTCCATCAGAACCTTTGTTTGTTTGACTAGCGGTACAACTCTCTCTTTTTGAGTATTTAGTAGTGATTCATCATAGCCTCTGCTAGTTTAATCATTCACTAATGCTCGTCCTATTTCAAAAACTCACCAAAAAAGATAAAAAAACAAAAACTTTTCAAAAAGACAACCAAGAACTACGTAGCTTTGAATTCTCCATCGCACCGGGAGATACGTAGGAGCGGGCCATGTCCCGTCAAGCACTTTTTCTAAAACCCCCTTTTTCCCCCCCTTTCTCACCAAAAATAAAATTTTCATTAAGTTTTCCCATTCATCTTCAAACAAGAAATAAATAGGCAAATCTAGGTATTTTTCAAATCAAACGTTAAAACCACACATTTAATTAGAGGTTCCCTTTCGGTAGAAAGGACGTGCGCGGTGCTAACACCTTCCTCGCACGTAATCGACCCCCGAACCTATATCTCTAGTTTTCAAAAGACCATCCACCTTGTCCAAAAGACCTTTTTTCAATGTTTTGGTCTTAAAATTAAAATATTGGTGGCGGCTCCAAAAATTTTCCACGTTGTACATTGAGAAACCCAAACCGGGGATTTTTCGGGGTGCAACAGCTGGTGACTCCGCTGGGGACACTTTTTAAAAGATGAGGGTCAAGCCTAACTAATTTAAATGTGTGGTTTAATGTATTGTTGATTTGATTAAAACCTTGTTTGCCTTTCTTTCTTATCATTGATTGTAGGCGTATGCATTTGTGTTCTTCTATGTTGTTCCCTGTCTCATCTTTTATTCCCTTTCTTTTATCGCTTATGCCCATGCATTCTTCCAATCCCCATGATCCCCTCTTCTTGGCTCCTCTTCCTAAGGTAAGCAATATCCTTGTTTATAGATATTCCAGGTATGGAACCCTAGGGTAGATAACTTGTTATTGCTTGCTTTTGTCTGGACTGCTCTGGTTTTCATTTCAGGTGGGGGTAGTGCTAGGGAAAATGCCCTTGACACACACTACACTTATTCCCTGTGACCATGTGTTTTGAGTGGGACCATAACCCAGGTCTGCAAAAACTTAGGAGAGTGGATTCGAGTAGTGAGAGCCCATCAGGACCTTTGTCCGTTTGGCTACTTGCGAAAGTTTCAACCAGAGTTGTGCTTTTTCATGAT
This sequence comes from Astragalus membranaceus, assembly GCA_039519185.1. Lineage (NCBI taxonomy): Eukaryota > Viridiplantae > Streptophyta > Magnoliopsida > Fabales > Fabaceae > Astragalus > Astragalus membranaceus. The sequence continues at coordinate 96,217,473 of CM076846.1, read as the reverse complement.
ACCTCACACCTAGTAGTTTGCTGCATTTGTGGGGAGTTTTGTGAAAAGGACTGTAGCTCTGGTGGCCTTGTGAGGGAGTAAATAGAGCTACATGGGAGGATTACCCTTTTAATTGCCCTAGATCATAGGTCTCACCTTTTTTTAGGTCACAAGGGCGTTCCAAATTGTGTGCTGCATTGTTGCATTCAGTTTAGTCGAAATTTTTGCCCTCAAAATTTTCAAAAAAAAAAATTAATTAAAAGGATATGCTTTTCCCTTTTCAATAAATGCCTATGTGAGGTCGCACATAGGTTGCAAATTCAAAATACCACTCCATGCAAAAACACAAAAAAGGCATCATTGCATCATTACATCATTTGCATACATCCCCGCATAACATAAAACATAAGTTTCTGCAACTCATGCACGCATCATTGCATGGTGTGGAATCACAAAGTAATATCTTGTCATAGGCACGGTGTGGGATCAAAAGTGAAACAATGTACACTCCGAGGTGTTTGTTTAAGTTTGAATGCATGGAATGTGCTTTGTTTCGCTTATTGATTCTAACCTTGTTGTGTTTCAAAGAACAAATAATCAAAATCCACCGTTAAACCTATGGCAAGACATAGTACGCCGTGATTCCCGGCACTAAGATAAACAGGAAATCATACATGTTGCATTGCACTTGCATTCAAACAAGTATTAGTGCATACCGTCTTTTATCAAAAAAATCAAAAAAAATCAAAAATTGTTATTTTCCACAAGTTTTTAGAAAACAAACTACATGCATTTTTTCTTTGCATTACAGAAATAATCAAATAAATATCTCATGTTGCAAAACAGCAGTTTGTTCACATTTTTCAACAAAGCATTGCATCTCACCCACCCCATGATGAATGACTGAAATGGTCCACAAAAATGTTTCTTTCACGTTTTAACTAATGTTAACTCTCTGCGAAGCATTCGTGTAGTAACTTCTGTGTGACGTGTGCCTTTATTTTTGTTTGAGTCAGTTAGCATCCCTACATTGTCATCATCCTTCGCCCAAGTCTAACCCCACCCTGACCACCCATAAAGTACATATCCCCCAGATTAGTGCATAGTTGGCTTTTTGGTTGGTTCCCCTAATGAAATACCACTCTTGGTCCTCCATACTGGGGCAAATTTGTCGTCACTAGATATCTTGTTAACACTGTATTTCTTTGGTGCAAGTCTTTTTAAAAGTAGAAAAAATCAAAAAAGCTCGTTAGGTCGAAAACTCGTAAGAGCGGCCTAAGCAAAAATTAGGGCATGAAAAGAAATAAAGAAAAAAGAGCAAATATATGAAAGTAAATAAATTATTGTCCTTGAGTTAATTTTTGAGAAAACAAGCAATTATGATTTTGAAATGAAGTTTGGCCATCATTCCATATCCAAAAACACCTTAAGTCAAGAATCCCAAAAATCTCAATCACCCTAGACAAGGATCAATCTCACATCAAAAATTGTGTATCACCTTTATCAGCTCACTTAGCTCAAAAGAAAGAGAAAGAAAAATCACACCAAAAAAAAAAGAAGAAAGTGGAAAAAGAGTGGATTGAAAAGGAAAAATCCTGAAAAAGAAGCAAAAGTAGTAGAAATGGTGAGCTGATACCATTAAACGCATGAGAGATCCTTGTCTGAAATTGTAACACCCCGATGAATTCTAACATGTAGAATCACCGAAATGCACTAAATGGCATACATCAGAGTAACTTCCTGTTTCTGAAATATTGAACACATCTAAAATTTTTGATAATACATATCAAATGGTTCTCTGAACCTTATAAACTTCCTGAAAATGCTTAAGTTCCAAAACTTAAGACTTGTACATGATCCTGGTGTTCAATAATCAAAACATAAAGTAGCGGAAACGATTTATAACTTATAAATGATAGTTATACAACCAATATCAAAAGTACTACAAAAGGAAAAGGCCTAAGCAAGAAACATAAACTTCCGGACTCCTCGAGTCACACCTGCTAACCGTGCTTGGTTCCCTTGGCCTTCCCCTGTTTCTCTGAAAAAACCACAAATATGAAGGGTGAGATAAACATTATCTCAGTGAGTCCTATCGAGACCCCTGACCAACTCTAACGGTTTATTATACTTGAATCTGAACTCGTGGCCCTAATAAGCGACCACGTGAATACATAATGTTTACTCGTAACTTGTAGCCCTAATAAGCGACTACTTGTTACATTTCTGCTTTTTCCTGATGTAGCCCTAATATGCGACTACGGATCATATTTTAACATGAACTTAGCACAACCCGAGATATAATGCTAGACAATCTTGATTGCCCAATATCTACGGAAACCCCAATTCGAAATTCTATTCGAATAATGCTAGGGTCCTAGCTTTGGATTCATGACTCCCCTCCACTAGGTATGCTAATAACTGGAGGATCGTCATCCTCGATATACACAAGGTATACCATCTACCTTTCCCAGAGGGAAAGTAACTTGATTTGCGTTTACATGAATTGAGAGTTTTTATGTCTTTCTAGACTTACAATCAATTAGCTTACATGACTTGATGAACTTGATGTTCGTATCTTAACATGATTGGACTCAAGGTCCGTTAACATTTCTCGACTTGTGTTCTCACGCGTTCTCTAAGTACGGTTTTCGTCACATTCATAACACACAAGTTTTCTATCAAACATGATTAACTCCGTGATATCAATCTTTATATTATTGGGGAAACATGGGGAATGGATTAGAAGAGTATTGGAATCATTTGGAATGGATAAAAAGGTACTTTGAATTTGGGGATCAGAAAGTCTCACACGACCCGTGCGTGTAAGCGCACGACCCGTGCGTTTTTGAACAATTTGCAGAAGACTTCCAGAAGGAATCGCACGACCTGTGCGACCAAGCGCACGATCCGTGCGTTATTCACTAAAATTGTAGAGAGTTCCAGAAACATTCGCACGACCCGTGCGACTAGCCGCACGATCCGTGCGTGTTTAAAAATCCAGTTCTGGTCGTATCAGATGGGGCGCACGACCCGTGCTCGTAGGCACACGATTCGTGCGTCTCCATCAGTTTTCCAGAAAACAGACATTTTCATGAGTTATTCCATTCCGTTCCGATTCCAAAATCCCTTCCGATCAAGACCCAAACTTAAGCATGCATTGAAAACAGTATATTAAGTAATCCCAAATCAATCTAAACAATTAATCAAGTAACTTTATATTTTAGAACGCAATCTTTTCGGTAAAACGGTTTTCAAAAAGGTAGAGACTCTGAAAACACATGCATTCCCTAAGCGAGTTATAGAACTCACCCGAAGTGATGAGAATCACAAACAATCACGGCAACAACTTGACTTTAATGAGAACTGAAATTACACGAACTTGTTCCGTAACGGTCCTTCTCGTTCTCACGAACTCCACGCCCTCTCCAATTCGAATCCCAGCAATTTGAGCTACTGACCCTCTTCTTTTATTACTTCAAACAGCAAGGTGATGTTTCCCAAGGTTCTATTCTAGCTCTAAGGTGACATGCAAGCCACTAGAAGCAATACAACTCCATTGTTGCTCTATGAAGCTTTGTGGGTCGAAAATGGTGAATGAGTGAGGAGGAGGATGTTGATTATGAAGTTTATATCAGTTGGAAGAGGAAGGTGTAGGGATCAAGATGGTGCAATCATCTCTAACATGCATCAAGGTTCTGGATTTCTTCTTTCCTCTCCTTCTCTTCCTCTCATTCGCGACTCTCCTCTCTATTCTCTCCTCTTTCTAAATCTTTTGCTGAAAACTGGAAATGAGGTGGGGTTGTAGTGTGTTCAGCTGGGGTAAGCCACTTAATGTAGGAAAAGACCCTTCTGCCCTCCTTCCCTAACACTTCCTTTAATTTCACTCCTAACCCAACAATTACACCTAAACTTCTATACTTAGTATGCTACATTAATCAAACTTACACACAATCACTTATTTAATTCAACCTCACATAATTTTAGCAATTATGCTAATTAATCAATTAGTGATAACCTCTTGCGTTAAATATTTCATTTAGTTAATATTTCACCTTAACCTTGTCGCTAATTTAAATAAATTAAATTAGCTAATTAGGGGATGTTACAATCACCCCAACTTTTAAAATTTTGTCCTCAAAATTGACAAAACGTACCTCAGTCGAACAGATAGGGATATTTCACCCGCACGTTCTCCTCTACTTCCCACGTCGCTTCGTCAGGTGATACACCGTCCCAAAGCACCTTGACAATAGGAATTGATCTTGTTCGAAGCGTCTTCTCGCCACGTTCGATGATCCTGATTGGAGTAGGCTGATAAGATAAATCTGGTCTGATGTCAATTGCTTCATAACTTAATGGTTGATTCGGATCATGAATATACTTCCTTAACTGCGATACATGAAACACATCATGTAATCTGGACAATTCTGGAGGCAATGCAATGCGATACGCTACCGGCCCAACTCGCTCGATAATCTGGAAGGGTCCGACATACCGAGGACTGAGCTTTTTCGTTCGCAAAGCAATACCGGTCCCGATGGTTGGAGAAAGTCTCAAAAAGACATGATCTCCTTCTTCGAATTCTAACGGCCTTCTTCTCTTATCCGCGTAACTCTTTTGTCGACTCTGCGCGGCTTTCATCCTTTCTCTTATCTGACGGATCTTCTCCGTAGTTTCACGGACCAAATCCGGTCCCAACAATCTCTGCTCACCTACATCCCACCAACATAATGGGGTTCTGCACTTCCTTCCATACAATGCTTCATATGGAGCCATTCCGATACTAGAATGGTAACTGTTGTTGTATGAAAATTCTACCAGTGGAAGATGATCCTCCCATCTGCCTCCACTATCGAGTACACAGGCTCTCAACATATCTTCCAATGTCTGAATTGTCCTCTCAGTCCGCCCGTCTGTCTGTGGATGGTAAGCGGTGCTAACACATACCTTTGTTCCCAACGCCATATTCAATGCTCTCCAAAATCGAGATGTGAACTTGGGATCTCGATCACAGATGATACTTGTGGGGATTCCATGCAACTTCACAATATTCTTGAGATACTCATCTGCTAACCTAGCAACCTTGTGATTCGAACGCACTGGAATAAAATGAGCGGACTTGGTTAGGCGATCCACCACTACCCAAATAGAATCATTTCCGGCTTGGGACCGTGGCAATCCCATAACAAAATCCATAGAAATGCTTTCCCATTTCCATTCAGGTATATTCAACGGTTGCAATTGGCCACCTGGTTTCTGGTGCTCTATCTTAACCTTTTGACAAGTTAAGCATCGAGACACAAACTCTGCAATATCCACTTTCATACCCGGCCACCAGTACAATTGCTTCAAATCTCGATACATCTTGGTAGACCCAGGATGTATTGAGAACTGACTCTTATGAGCCTCCTCTAAAACTTGCCTCTTCACATCCTCATCATTCGGCACACAGATTCTGCCATCAAAACAAATGACGCCATCACCGTCTTCGGTGTAGTTCGGCAACCTCCTCTGTGCTTGTAGCTCTACATCACCCTCTTGGGCTGAGCGAATCCGATTTCTCAAGGTACTCGAAACCTGAATATGGTTCAACACTAACCTGTTCCTTCTTGACTTAACTCTCAATTTAAGGTCTCTGAACGATTCCAACAAGGACATCTCGTGCATCATTAACTCTGCAGTATGGATAGACTTTCTACTTAAAGCATCGGCCACAACATTAGCTTTACCAGGATGGTACTTCAATTCAAAATCGTAATCCTTCAAGAATTCTACCCATCTCCTCTGTCTGTTGTTCAGCTCCTTTTGGTCAAACAAATACTTAAGACTTTTGTGGTCACTAAAGACTTCGAAACGAGACCCATACAGGTAATGTCTCCAAATCTTTAGGGCAAACACAATTGCCGCCAATTCTAAATCATGAGTTGGGTAATTCTCTTCATGTGGCTTCAGTTGTCTGGAGGCATAAGCAACTACTTGTTGATTCTGCATCATGACACATCCCAAACCCTTACCAGAGGCGTCGCAATAGATTTGGAATCCTACGGACGGGTCTGGAAGAATTAGGATAGGTGCAGAAGTCAAACGATCCTTCAATTCCGTGAAACAATTTTCACAATCTGAGTCCCAAACAAACGGCTGACCCTTGCGAGTTAACCGCGTGAGTGGAAGAACCAGCTGGGAAAATCCTTGAATGAATCTTCGATAATACCCAGCTAATCCCAAGAAACTTCTTACCTCAGTAACCGTAGACGGTTGCTCCCAGTCTACTACAGCTTCGATCTTACTGGGATCCACTGCAACACCAGTCCTAGATATCACATGGCCCAGAAACTTAACTTCGGGCATCCAAAAGTCACATTTGGACGGCTTAGCATATAACTTCTTCTCTCGGAGTACGTTCAGAACAATTCGGAGATGTTGCACATGCTCCTCAGTTGTCTTGGAGAACACCAAGATATCATCAATGAACACTACCACAAACCGATCCAGATAAGGAATAAAAATTCGATTCATATAATCCATGAATACCGCTGGAGCATTGGTCAAACCGAAGGGCATCACTACGAATTCATAGTGTCCATACCTCGTACGGAAAGCGGTCTTCGGGACGTCCAAAGCTCGAACTCTGATTCGGTGATAGCCGGACCTCAAATCAATCTTTGAAAATACAGAAGCTCCCCTCAATTGGTCTAGCAGATCATCAATTCTCGGTAGAGGGTATTTGTTCTTGACGGTCACCTTATTCAACTGACGATAATCGATACACAATCTCATACTTCCGTCCTTCTTCTTGACAAGCAACACCGGAGCACCCCATGGTGAGGCACTCGATCGGATGAACCGTTTGGAAATTAGTTCCTCCAGTTGAACTTTCAATTCCCTCAACTCTAACGGCGACATTCTATACGGGGCTATAGAAATAGGTCCTGTGCCTGGAACCAACTCTATAGAAAATTCCACCTCACGATCCAGAGGAAATGAAGGAACTTCATTGGGAAACACATCAAGAAATTCATTAACAACTTGCACAGAAGATAACTCCTGACCTGTCTCAGTGGATGCAGACAGCATCATGACGTAAGCTTCTGCGCCTTGGAACAGATAGTTCCTGGCCGAGGTGAAAGAAATAACAGCTTCAGAATTGGGCGGTTGTAGCTCCACTGACTCGGAGGCGAAACCGATAGTTCGACGGAAACAATCTATAGTCACATGGTTGGCTGTCATCCAACTCATTCCTAGGACGACGTCCATGCCCTTCATTGGTAAACAAATGAAGTCTACCACAAAATTCCTGTCTCCAATGGATAGAAGACAATTTCCACATATCGCTTGGGTCTGAATACTACCTTCAGTAGCAGGCTTAATGGAGATTGGTTGAGGCAAGGGAGTTAAAGCTAGTCCCAACCGTTCAACACAAACTTGAGATATAAAACAATGGGTCGCACCTGAATCATATAAAATACTAACGGAGTTATTAAAAAGAGATCCCACACCCCTTAGTAAATTATCTGACGGTGTGACCTTCAGGGCGTCCAAGGTGTAAACTCTGCCGTGCGTTGTAGTGGAACCTTCTTCCTGACCTCTCTTCTTTGGGCAATTAGCAGCATAATGTCCCTCCTTCTTGCAGTAGTAGCACTGAGTCGATCCCACTTGACACTTACCCTGATGGTACCTTCCACAGTTGGAGCATGCACTGAACTTTGGTGAATTGGACGACTGAATCTGCTTCCCTTTGTTGGAGTTGTACCTAGGACCCATTTGATTGTTGGATGATCCAACATTCTTCTTACCCTGATTGAATACTTTTCTACTTGCATACAACCTCTTCAAGTCACTTTCGGCTATATGAGCTTGCTGAACCATGGCCGCATAGTTTGTATATGCAAAGGAACTTAAACTCTGAGCAATGTCTTCCCTTAACCCATACTTGTACCTATCGGTCTTCCACTTGTCATTGGGGGCATAGCCAGCCAAACCGAAGAATTGATACAACTCTTCAAACTTGGCGGAGTACTGACCCACCGTTAGACTTCTTTGAGTGAGAGTTAAAAACTCATTCTCCTTTTCGAACCTCATTGCCGTTGGAAAGAACTGCTCCAAAAACACTTGCCTGAAATGCTCCCAAGTCTGGGGAGTACCCATAGTCACCATCATAGCCTTAACATTAGTCCACCAGTTGTGAGCCTCTCCTTTCAGCATATGGGATGCCAACCTTAACATGTCCTCGTCTGTAACTTGCATAGTCAGAAAAATCTTCTCTATATCATCCAACCAATGCTGGGCTTCCATGACAACCGGCCCTCCTTTGAACTCAGATGGTTTCATCTTCAGGAATTCTGAATAAACTTGCCTGGGGTTAACTTGCGGCTCTGGGGCCTGTTGAGGTTGAACTTGAGCATTCTGCTGCAATGCTACCATATCCTCCAGCATCTTTTGTTGTCTTTCCATCATGCCCTGCATCCAAGCAGCGTGTGGATTGATTGGTGGGGCGTTCCTTGATCCTCCTGCCATAATTCTGCAAATGATACACCAAGTATTAAGTTGATCAGTCTCAATGTCTCTTAGCATCATAAGAAGCATAATGGCAGAGTTACTCAAGGGACAAAACCACCCTAGCTAATCTAAGCCTGACTAGGTCGAACTGCTCTGATACCATAATGTAACACCCCGATGAATTCTAACATGTAGAATCACCGAAATGCACTAAATGGCATACATCAGAGTAACTTCCTGTTTCTGAAATATTGAACACATCTAAAACTTTTGATAATACATATCAAATGGTTCTCTGAACCTTATAAACTTCCTGAAAATGCTTAAGTTCCAAAACTTAAGACTTGTACATGATCCTGGTGTTCAATAATCAAAACATAAAGTAGCGGAAACGATTTATAACTTATACATGATAGTTATACAACCAATATCAAAAGTACTACAAAAGGACAAGGGCCTAAGCAAGAAACATAAACTTCCGGACTCCTCGAGTCACACCTGCTAACCGTGTTTGGTTCCCTTGGCCTTCCCCTGTTTCTCTGTAAAAACCACAAATATGAAGGGTGAGATAAACATTATCTCAGTGAGTCCTATCGAGACCCCTGACCAACTCTAACGGTTTATTATACTTGAATCTGAACTCGTGGCCCTAATAAGCGACCACGTGAATACATAATGTTTACTCGTAACTTGTAGCCCTAATAAGCGACTACTTGTTACATTTCTGCTTTTTCCTGATGTAGCCCTAATATGCGACTACGGATCATATTTTAACATGAACTTAGCACAACCCGAGATATAATGCTAGACAATCTTGATTGCCCAATATCTACGGAAACCCCAATTCGAAATTCTATTCGAATAATGCTAGGGTCCTAGCTTTGGATTCATGACTCCCCTCCACTAGGTATGCTAATAACTGGAGGATCGTCATCCTCGATATACACAAGGTATACCATCTACCTTTCCCCGAGGGAAAGTAACTTGATTTGCGTTTACATGAATTGAGAGTTTTTATGTCTTTCTAGACTTACAATCAATTAGCTTACATGACTTGATGAACTTGATGTTCGTATCTTAACATGATTGGACTCAAGGTCCGTTAACATTTCTCGACTTGTGTTCTCACGCGTTCTCTAAGTACGGTTTTCGTCACATTCATAACACACAAGTTTTCTATCAAACATGATTAACTCCATGATATCAATCTTTACATTGTTGGGGAAACATGGGGAATGGATTAGAAGAGTATTGGAATCATTTGGAATGGATAAAAAGGTACTTTGAATTTGCGGATCAGAAAGTCTCACACGACCCGTGCGTGTAAGCGCACGACCCGTGCGTTTTTGAACAATTTGCAGAAGACTTCCAGAAGGAATCGCACGACCCGTGCGACTAAGCGCACGATCCGTGCGTTATTCACTAAAATTGTAGAGAGCTCCAGAAACATTCGCACGACCCGTGCGACTAGCCACACGATCCGTGCGTGTTTAAAAATCCAGTTCTGGTCGTATCAGATGGGGGCGCACGACCCGTGCTCGTAGGCACATGATTCGTGCGTCTCCATCAGTTTTCCAGAAAACAGACATTTTCATGAGTTATTCCATTCCGTTCCGATTCCAAAATCCCTTCCGATCGAGACCCAAACTTAAGCATGCATTGAAAACAGTATATTAAGTAATCCCAAATCAATCCAAACAATTAATCAAGTAACTTTATATTTTAGAACACAATCTTTTCGGTAAAACGGTTTTCAAAAAGGTAGAGACTCAGAAAACACATGCATTCCCTAAGCGAGTTATAGAACTCACCCGAAGTGATGAGAATCACAAACAATCACGGCAACAACTTGACTTTAATGAGAACTGAAATTACACGAACTTGTTCCGTAACGGTCCTTCTCGTTCTCACGAACTCCACGCCCTCTCCAATTCGAATCCCAGCAATTTGAGCTACTGACCCTCTTCTTTTATTACTTCAAACAGCAAGGTGATGTTTCCCAAGGTTCTATTCTAGCTCTAAGGTGACATGCAAGCCACTAGAAGCAATACAACTCCATTGTTGCTCTATGAAGCTTTGTGGGTCGAAAATGGTGAATGAGTGAGGAGGAGGATGTTGATTATGAAGTTTATATCAGTTGGAAGAGGAAGGTGTAGGGATCAAGATGGTGCAATCATCTCTAACATGCATCATGGTTCTGGATTTCTTCTTTCCTCTCCTTCTCTTCCTCTCATTCGCGACTCTCCTCTCTATTCTCTCCTCTTTCTAAATCTTTTGCTGAAAACTGGAAATGAGGTGGGGTTGTAGTGTGTTCAGCTGGGGTAAGCCACTTAATGTAGGAAAAGACCCTTCTGCCCTCCTTCCCTAACACTTCCTTTAATTTCACTCCTAACCCAACAATTACACCTAAACTTCTATACTTAGTATGCTACATTAATCATACTTACACACAATCACTTATTTAATTCAACCTCACATAATTTTAGCAATTATGCTAATTAATCAATTAGTGATAACCTCTTGCGTTAAATATTTCATTTAGTTAATATTTCACCTTAACCTTGTCGCTAATTTAAATAAATTAAATTAGCTAATTAGGGGATGTTACAGAAATAAACCCTCAAACACTTCCTTTGGCCTATCCTCCATAAACCCTTGACCACGTTACAACCCTGAAACAGGTTCATTTTACCGTGAGGCACATAAGAGGTTCTCATCTCAATAAAACCTCAAACACCTCATTGAGTCTAATAACTCATTCTTTCATAAACCATTAACCTAGCCAAATTATACCACTAAAAAAACATCCTTCTTTGAGCCCAATTATCCCTCCCTTCATAAATCATTAACCATTAGCCACATCACAACTTCAAAGATCCATTCCGATCAATGACCGGTTGCTCCTGTTTTCTCAAAGTTTTAATCTTAGGAGAAATAAGTTTATCTATTTATGACGTGTTTGCTCAAAAAGAAAAAACAAACAAGCAGAAAAAAGAAAGCTGCTCAAAAGAAAAACAAACAAGCAAAAAAAAAAGAAAGCTGCTCAAAAGAAAAAAACAAACAATCAAAAAAGGAAAGTTGGTAAAAAGGAGAAGGACTTGCACTCCAAGATGCATTCATTAAAACAAGGTCTAGTGGTCACCAAGTGGAGCCCCTCCTCATACTAAAAAGTCAAAACTTTCATTGCATTTGAGTTGTTCTTAAAGAGAACCAAAAGTGTGTATTAGGGGGCATTCCCTTCACCTCTCACTCCACTCAACTTTGGGGAGGTTTATTCATTGCCCACCCCATTCATATATCACCCTCAGTTCATAACCATCACCATAACTCTGTCGCCTTTCACAACCCCACTAGAAGCAATCATTTGAAATACCATTCCAAAGTGGGGTAATCCCGTCACCCTTCACTCTACCTAAAGTTGGGGAAATTCGCCCTACGCCTATCTCATCCCCTCGTCATATTCACATCCATGAGACCACACCAGGGAAATTTCTCGACCCACCATGCTAAATACAGCCTTTTGCAAACTCGAGTCGGGGCAGCCTTGCTCTCGTCAAGATTGGGGCAACACCAAACGTCGTGGGTTGAGACAGAATCTCTTGTTTGCCACCCTTCATTCCAAAGTCATGGTATTTCCAATTCATTATTCCTCTACAACCCTGGCTGTTGTCACCACCAGACAGGGGCAAGTTATGCACTCACATTCACCAGTAGTCTAAATCGGGGCAGTTCCACCTTTCATGACTTTGGCAAAAAGCTACCTTTCATCCCCTCACGTGACATATCTGTCATACCAAGTCAACTGACTCATTCATCTGTATTTGCACTACTCTACATGTTTATGCTTTAAAGAGAGACAACACAAGTTAATAATGTGAAGTCGGAAACTCACTCGGCTAACTTTGTGGACCTAAAAATCAATCATCATGGGGCACCATCATAGGAGAGCAAAATAAGCGAGTCTGCAAATACGGTCAAATAGTTTTGCACATCAGTGTCTGTGATTAACAACCTTGAGATTGCCATGTCTGAATTCAAACCTCTTTCCAAGGAATGATTATTCCAAAGCACTCACCTCTCTACCCCTCGCATCGAAAGTCTCATCTCAAAACAAAACACATTTGCATGCATTACTATTATACCATATCATAAATCATTGCACCATACATTGTATTTCAACAACAAGTCATGCATCTACCACAACTATTGCATTTAAGCATTACCTGTGCGCACTCATCCATTTATTCAAAAAAAGGGGCAAAGAAATCATCCACATTGCACCTGTTGCCCCCACCAAAGCATAAATCATTCCATCATGCAGCCAGCAGTACATTTGCATTCGCATGTTATGCGTCAAGAAAAGAAGCAAAATAAATAAGAAAAAAAGCAAAAAAAAAAAAAAAATACGTCCATCATTCCATCAGGTTCAACACCCATGGTGTAACACCCCTTTTCTACCCGTTAATTTAATTGGAAAATCAGAGTTTCAAAAATTTGTTTCGCACGAGGAATGTTACACATACTTCAATAAAATGATGCTTCTCAATAAAACAGCTCAAACACAACAATCATGCATCACGTAGCACGTCACTAAAAGGAGAGCCTCAAAAACCACAGTTATCATCACAAATAAAACTTAACGTCAATAAAACTAACTACGCAGCGGAATAACAAAATAAAACAGAATCGTCAACAAAGACATAACAACCCAAATCATTCATAAACATCAAGTTCGCCCCCCCCCCCCCCCCCTGAGTGCTACGTATCAGAGCGTGACGACTCGACTCGAAGTAGTGAAGGTACCTAGTCCTTCACTCGTGATCACCTGCACGTTACCGCATAAGGGTAACATTCAAACAGAAGGGTGAGTCCAATTCAATCCATATAATAAATCACATGATAAGCAATAAGTCAAGTCACAGCTCTAGAGTAATCACATCACAATCATCAATTACATCACTACAATAACTCATCACTATGTCATGTAGGCATATGAAATGCAACCCACTCGCGGGCATATGCATGAGGTACCTTTTCACAAACGTCGCTTAGCCTTTATGGCCTCATCGTCACTTAGCCTTTTGGGCCTCAAACGTCACTGGGTTTATGCATATGGGAGGCATGAGACACTATGACATACACCACGCACAAAACACACAATCACGGTCAACTATGTGACCCGTCACTTACCAATTTGCCAAATAAGAGGCACAACACCTGTCAGTTAACAATTACACACAACAACGTCACTTAGCCTTTTGGGCCTTATCGTCACTTAGCCTTTTTGGCCTCAACGTCACTTATTTTCATCGTCACTTATCCATAAACATCATCAACTCAAACAATAGCCACTGAGGGCAGAAGCGTCATTTACTAGCCACCAAGGGCATCATCGTCATTTACACATCATTATCAACAACATTGGCCACTAAGGGCAAAAAGGTCATTTAACTAGCCACTAAGGGCATCATCGTCATTTACACATCAATATCAACAACATTGGCCACTAAGGGCAAAAAGGTCATTTAACTAGCCACTAAGGCATCATCGTCATAATCACCCATTTTGACACTAAAACGTTAAAACTATTGGTTACAGGCAAAGAGGAATTAAAAGAAAACTCAATACTGCTTTACAACGTCACCGTAATGACCACCGGGGACAGCCGGTTGGGCGCCCAGAAACCACCAGAAATAATAAGTTTTTATTTTAAAAATGAGACACGCAGATAGACAATCGAAAAAGCTTCCCAACACTTTTTGAAACGTTTAAAACGGATGCCCGAGTCAAAAGTTATAGCGAAAACAGTTTTATAAAAAATTTGGGAACATCCTGAATAATGGCGCCCAGCGCCCAGTACACACGCAACACGCACACACCCTGGCGCCCTTGGCGCCCAGCGCCCAGCGCTCCCAACACGCAACACATACAACACACGCACGCACACACGGCGCCTTTGGCGCCCAGCGCTCGCAACACGCGACACCCACGCACACGGACACGGCGCCCTTGGCGCCCAGCGCCTGGCGCCCAGCAACACAATTCAACACAACAGCAAGCACAATTCAGCACAAAATCCAGCAACATCCATCAAACATATGGCGCCCTAGGCGCCCACGCCACACCAAAAATAGGTTTTTAGCCACAAACCACGAACATCACGCATACATCATCAACAAGAACATGAATTCACAAACATAATCTTGATCATGGTTAAATCTAGGGCATCACTACCTAAAACCTATCATACAACCTATTATATGAATTGATAGAACTCCCCTTACCTCGAATTTGAAGAATGGAAGCCCTAGAGACAGTCACGAACAGAACCACGGCAACAGAGTCACGTCCCTTGGCCCTTGGAGCTTGCGACTTCTTCTCCTCCTTCTCTTCTCCCTACGGCGCTCTCCTTCTCTCTTTTCTCTAGTCTCAATTTCGTAAAATGCCAACACAAACCCTAACCTCAAATGACTCGCCCCCTTCGCATATGACCTTGGATCATGGGCTTGGGCTTTTCACTTAGGCCCAAGTCTAGCTAATTGGCGCCTTCATCTCCTAATACCACCTACACCATTTTAATATAATTTCTAATAATTAAGTTATATCCACACAACGGGAATAATTAAGTTAATTAAATTAAATTCTTAAATACTTAATTAAATAAATTAATTAAATATTTAGGGTGTTACAACTCTCCCCCACTTAGAATATTTCGTCCTCGAAATTTACCTGATCAGACAACTCTGGGTAGGACTTCCGCATCATGCTTTCCAGCTCCCAGGTGATACTTTCGCCGGCAGCTCCTAGGCAAACCACTTTCACTAATGCAATCTCTTTGCCTCTAAGCGCTTTCACTTCCCGATCCTCAATCCGTACGGGCATCGTCTCCACAGTGAGATTATCCCGCACCTCTACATCATCCATATGGATCACATGAGATGGATCTGAAACATACTTCTGAAGTTGCGACACATGAAACACGTCGTGCAAATTCGAAAGATTTGGCGGTAAAGCCACCCTATAAGCCACATTTCTGATTCTCTCAGAAATCTGATACGGACCAACAAAGCGAGGAGTGAGCTTCTTCGATTTCAACGCTCGACCAACACCGGTAATAGGAGAAACCCTCAAGAACACATGCTCACCCTCTTGAAACTCTAAATCTTTCCTCCGCTTGTCATGATAACTCTTCTGACGACTCTGCGAAGCCTTCATCTTTTCACGGATCATCTTGATTTTCTCTGTAGTCTCCCGGACAATCTCCGGTCCCAACACTACGCTCTCCCCCGACTCATACCAACACAATGGCGTTCTACACTTTCGACCATACAATGCTTCAAACGGTGCCATCCCGATACTGGAATGGTAACTGTTGTCATAGGTAAACTCAATCAACGCAAGGTAGGAATCCCATGAACCCCGTTGTTCCAATACACAAGCCCTCAACAAATCTTCTAACGACTGAATTGTCCTCTCTGACTGACCATCTGTCTGAGGATGATATGCCGAACTCATTTTCAACTTTGAACCCAATTCCTTCTGCAAATCAGTCCAAAACTCACAAGTGAACCTCGGATCTCTATCTGACACAATACTTTTTGGAACACCGTGCAACTTCACAATTTCTTTGACATAGACCTCTGCCAACCTCGACACCGGATAAGTGATATTAATAGGGACAAAGTGAGCAGACTTCGTTAACCTATCAACGATCACCCAAATAGCGTCATGACCCCTGACTGTATTCGGCAATCCCGTCACAAAGTCCATCGCAATGCTATCCCACTTCCACTCTGGAACTTCCAACGGTTGCATCAGCCCTGCAGGCTTCTGATGTTCAACCTTCGACTTTTGACAGGTCAAACAGGCATACACAAACTGTGCCACATCTCTCTTCATACCATACCACCAAAACATCTTTTTCAGATCTTGATACATTTTCGTCGCTCCAGGATGGATACTCAACTTGCTACGGTGACCCTCCTCCAAAATTGCCTTGTCTCATCTCCGCATCATCCGGAATACAGATCCTACCCCGGAACCTCAACACACCATGAGAATCCAATTTGAAATCTTCATCTTCAGATTGACCAACCCCATTAATTAAATCTACCAACTTGACATCTGACTTCTGAGCCTCTCTGATGCTGCCCAGAAAAAAGTCATTATCGATCTTTAACATTCCCAGCTTGACACTGCGAGGTGTCATTTTACAAACCAAACTCAAATCTCTGAATTCCTCAATCAACTCTAATTCCTTCACCATCATTGCCGACATATGCAAGGACTTCCTGCTTAAAGCATCAGCCACGACATTAGCTTTGCCGGGATGATAATTCAAACCAAAGTCATAATCCTTCAAGAGCTCCAACCACCAACGCTGTCTCATATTCAACTCTTTCTGATCGAACAGATACCTTAGACTCTTATGATCACTGAACACTTCAAACCTCGAACCATAAAGGTAGTGCCTCCAAATCTTAAGCACAAATACCACAGCAGCCAATTCCAAATCATGCGTAGGGTAATTTTTCTCATGAACCCGCAACTGCCTCGACGCATACGCAACGACTTTCCCATCTTGCATCAGCACACCACCAAGACCCATCTTCGAAGCGTCACAATATACAACAAACGGTTTCTCCGGATTAGGCAACATCAAAACAGGCGACGTTGTCAGTCTCTTTTTTAGTTCTATAAAACTTTCCTCACACCGAGCATCCCAAACGAAAACTTTACCCTTACAAGTCAACTGAGTCAACGGAAGGGCCAACTTGGAAAAACCCTCGATGAACCTCCTGTAGTACCCAGCCAAACCCAAAAAGCTTCTAATCTTTGTTGCGGACTTCGGAGCCTCCCACTCCAACAATGCTTCCACTTTTGCCGGATCAACCGCAATACCATTACCAGAAATCGCGTGCCCAAGGAAACTCACCTCTTTCAGCCAGAACTCACACTTTGATAACTTAGCATACAACTTTTTCTCTTTCAGAACTCCCAATACTGTCTTCAGGTGCTCAACATGCTCTTCCTCCGACTTAGAATAAACTAGAATGTCATCTATGAAGATCACCACAAACCGATCTAGGTAATTATGAAAAATACGATTCATATATTCCATAAATACACCAGGTGCATTGGTCACACCGAATGGCATCACTGAATATTCATAATGCCCATACCTCGTCCTGAACGCTGTCTTCTGAACATCTTCATCCTTCACTTTAATCTGATGATATCCGGACCTCAAATCAATTTTGCTGAAAACACGGGCACCCGCTAACTGATCCATCAAATCATCGATCCTCGGAAGCGGATACTTATTCTTGATAGTTACCTTATTCAACTGACGATAGTCCACACATAACCTCATACTCCCGTCCTTCTTCTTTACCAACAATACCGGAGCTCCCCACGGTGATACACTCGGTCTCACAAACTTTTTCTCAAGCAATTCTTCGAGTTGCGTCTTCAACTCAGACAATTCCGACGCCGACATCCTGTACGGTGCCATAGACACAGGCCTCGTACCAGGTACAAGATCAATCGAGAACTCAACTTCCCTCTCCGGCGGCACACCCGGAATTTCGTCAAGAAAAACCTCAGGAAACTCGCGTACCACTTGCAGTTCTTCAATAACAGCCTGACTCTCAGCAGACAACGATGCCATCAACGAAAATAGCTGAACTCCTTCTTTCCTCAACTTCTTCAACTGTTCAGCAGATACCAAAACAGAGTCTTCTTCCCCGAAACTAACCGACTTGCTACGACAGTTGATATGAACGTGGTTATTCTCTAACCAGTCCATGCCCAAGATTACATCCAGACCTCTCAACGGCAAGCAAACAAAATTCACAACAAAGTCCCTGCCGAAGATCGACACGGGACACTGAGAACACACCTGGGAAGTAATCACCGACCCCTTCGCAGGAGTATCGACAACCATATCCCCACACATAGCAGATAAAACAAGACCCAATCTTTTACAACAATCAACAGATATAAAGCAATGGGTAGCACCAGTATCTATAAGAGATTTCAGAGAAGTACCGTTAATGAAACACGTACCTCTAATAAGACCATCCTTCTCATCAGGCTCCTCTCCTGCCAATGCGAACACCTTCCCACTAGACCTTTCTTTCTTCGACTTGGAACATTTTGCACTGATATGCCCAGACTCACCACAGTTGAAACACACCACATCTTTGACCTTACACTCGGCTGCCGTATGACCCTTCTTACCACAACGGTAGCAAACTCTCTCATCAGACCTGCATGTGGTACTCTTGTGGCCAGGCTTGCCACACTTAAAACAGACAATGCTAGCAGGAGCATCTCCCCCACTAGAATTCTTACCTCCAGCTGCCCTCTGATAACTCTTACCCGCAGGAACCTCATACGGCTTGCTTCGACTCGGAAACTTACCCTTTTTCTCAAACGTAGCTTTGTAATGTGCAGTACTGTCCTCCTCGAAGATCCTACAACTATCAACAAGATCAGCGAACACATGGATCTTCTGGTAGCCAATGGCCTTTTTGATATCAGGCCTCAACCCAACCATTTCGAACTATCACTGCATCACAAACCAAAAATTCAGAACTAATCTATTGTCATAAGACACTATGACAGGACAACATTGGCCGGACAGACCGAACTGCTCTGATACCACTAATGTAACACCCCTTTTCTACCCGTTAATTTAGTTGGAAAATCAGAGTTTCAAAAAGTTGTTTCGCACGAGGAATGTTACACATACTTCAATAAAATGACGCTTCTCAATAAAACAGCTCAAACACAACAATCATGCATCACGTAGCACGTCACTAAAAGGAGAGCCTCAAAAACCACAGTTATCATCACAAATAAAACTTAACGTCAATAAAACCAACTACGCAGCGGAATAACAAAATAAAACAGAATCGTCAACAAAGACATAACAACCCAAATCATTCATAAACATCAAGTTCGCCCCCCCCCCCTGAGTGCTACGTATCAGAGCGTGACGACTCGACTCGAAGTAGTTAAGGTACCTAGTCCTTCACTCGTGATCACCTGCACGTTACCGCATAGGGGTAACATTCAAACAGAAGGGTGAGTCCAATTCAATCCATATAATTAATCGCATGATAAGTAATAAGTCAAGTCACAGCTCTAGAGTAATCACATCACAATCATCAATTACATCACTACAATAACTCATCACTATGTCATGTAGGCATATGAAATGCAACCCACTCGCGGGCATATGCATGAGGTACCTTTTCACAAACGTCGCTTAGCCTTTATGGCCTCATCGTCACTTAGCCTTTTGGGCCTCAAATGTCACTGGGTTTATGCATATGGGAGGCATGAGACACTATGACATACACCACGCACAAAACACACAATCACGGTCAACTATGTGACCCGTCACTTACCAATTTGCCAAATAAGAGGCACACCACCTGTCAATTCACAATTACACACAACAACGTCACTTAGCCTTTTGGGCCTTATCGTCACTTAGCCTTTTTGGCCTCAACGTCACTTATTTTCATCGTCACTTATTCATAAACATCATCAACTCAAACAATTGCGACTGAGGGCAAAAACGTCATTTACTAGCCACCAAGGGCATCATCATCATTTACACATCATTATCAACAACATTGGCCACTAAGGGCAAAAAGGTCATTTAACTAGCCACTAAGGGCATCGTCGTCATTTACACATCAATATCAACAACATTGGCCACTAAGGGCAAAAAGGTCATTTAACTAGCCACTAAGGCATCATCGTCATAATCACCCATTTTGACACTAAAACGTTAAAACTATTGGTTACAGGCAAAGAGGATTTAAAAGAAAACTCAATACTGCTTTACAGCGTCACCGTAATGACCACCGGGGACAGCCGCTTGGGCGCCCAGAAACCACCAGAAATAATAAGTTTTTATTTTAAAAATGAGACACGCAGATAGACAATCGAAAAAGCTTCCCAACACTTTTTGAAACGTTTAAAACGGATGCCCGAGTCAAAAGTTATAGCGAAAACAGTTTTATAAAAAATTTGGGAACATCCTGAATAATGGCGCCCTTGGCGCCCAGCGCCCAGTACACACGCAACACGCACACACCCTGGGGCCCTTGGCGCCCAGAGCCCAGCGCTCCCAACACGCAACACATACAACACACGCACGCACACACGGCGCCTTTGGCGCCCAGCGCTCGCAACACGCGACAACCACGCACACGGACACGGCGCCTGGCGCCCAGCAACACAATTCAACACAACAGCAAGCACAATTCAGCACAAAATCCAGCAACATCCATCAAACATATGGCGCCCTAGGCGCCCATGCCACACCAAAAATAGGTTTTTAGCCACAAACCACGAACATCACGCATACATCATCAACAAGAACATGAATTCACAAAGATAATCATGATCATGGTTAAATCTAGGCCATCACTACCTAAAACCTATCATACAACCTATTATATGAATTGATAGAACTCCCCTTACCTCAAATTTGAAGAATGGAAGCCCTAGAGACAGTCACGAACAGAACCACGGCAACAGAATCACGTCCCTTGGCCCTTGGAGCTTGCGACTTCTTCTCCTCCTTCTCTTCTCCCTACGGCGTCTCCTTCTCTCTTTTCTCTAGTCTCAATTTTGTAAAATGCCAACACAAACCCTAACCTCAAATGACTCGCCCCCTTCGCATATGACCTTGGATCATGGGCTTGGGCTTTTCACTTAAGCCCAAGTCTAGCTAATTGGCGCCTTCATCTCCTAATACCACCTACACCATTTTAATATAATTTCTAATAATTAAATTATATCCAATTAGTTAAATTAAATTCCTAAATACTTAATTAAATAAATTAATTAAATATTTAGGGTGTTACACATGGTATACCCATTCATTCATCATCCCACGTTCATCACATTACATGCATGACATTGTTCGCTTCGATAGATGTCCAAGTGCCGGTCTCATCGTTGCCCAAAAAAAAAAAGAGAATATTTTTTTCATATCTTTGTACCATGCATGGCATTCGCATCAAAGCATTACATTTGCATCACATTCACACTTTGCATTTCATACACTCATACCAAAGGGAAAAAAGAGAAAAGCCAAAAAAACAAAAGGAGGAAAATTGCTCATTCCATTACATTCATCATTAATCAGCACAATCACATTTCATATCTTATCTGCATTCACATACGTTGGTTGTCAACCTCCATGTTCCATCAACTTCAACTCACGTCATCTGCCCCGCTTCATTCATCCCATCGGATGCCTACCATTTCACATACCTCTATTGCACGCATACATCAGTCATTGCATTTTTAGACATGCCAAATATAGATAGCTTTTCCCGTCTCAGGTAAATGCATTCATTAGGTATGTTCTAGGCAGATACGCCATGTACCAATCCCAATAGTTTGTTCCCTCAAAGTCAGTGCTCCAAGCGCTGGTCTCATATCACAATTCAGACCCCCAGTGGTCCTTCAGAGCCCAAGCGCTCCTTCAGACCATCAATGGTCCTTCAATCCAGATCGCACGTCGCGTTATCGAGCAACCGACGGATCATCCGACCCCAGGTCCTTCAGACTAGCTGTGTCCGCCTAAAAAACACAGTGGACGTCCTTCGAGGTGAGCAAATCAAGTCAATGACCTGACCTTGCCACCCATGGCCGCTCGAAAAAGGCCACCCCCCAAGCAGACCGTTTTACTAGTACCGTTGCTAGTTTGCGCTCCATCAGACCCATTGGTCCATCAGGTTTAGGCATGCCCTTCAGACCTCGTCGGTCCTTCAGTTTAATTCCAATCAATGCGCCAAGCATCGACTGCGAATTAGACCATCAGAGCCCAGTGCTCCTTCAGATCCCCGATGATCCTTATCTACTCTTGTTCTATGTTAACCCAATTTTTCAAGAATTTCTATAAAAAGAAAGAAAAAAAAAGAGAGAGCTGATCAGGAAAAAACAGTCAGACCAAAAGAAGAACTTCAGGAATGTTCCACCACATTCATCATCACACCAAAATCATAGCATTGCATTCCCTTGCATAACATGCACCCATACTCCATGCACTATTCCTTGCATCAACTGACGTATGCAGGTACCTCAATCCAGTGCGGCGGCATTGGTCATTTCAATCAATCAATCAACAGGATTCGTGAATCCCTTCAGGACCCAAGTGTCCCTTCAAAAGCAGACTTCACCTCATATTCAAGCTGCGGGTAAGTCCTTCAGACCCCGAGTGGTCCTTCAGACTAGTTGTGTCGGCCTAAGACACAGTGGACGTCCTTCATGGTCAACATATCAGTTCTGTATCTGATCTTGACCCATCATGGCCGCTCGAATACAAAGGCCCCCTCAGACCGCTTTACTAGTACCATAGCTAGTAGCGCTCCTTCAGACCACAATGGTCCTTCAATTAAGGCCTAGGCAGCCTTCCATACCCTGAGTGGTCCTTCAGAGCCTTAGTGCTCCTTCAGACCCTGAGTGGTCCTTCAGAGCCTTAGTGCTCCTTCAGACCCTGAGTGGTCCTTCAGAGTCTTAATGCTCCTTCAGATCCCGAGTGGTCCGTCATTTTCTCTCTCGGTTAATGCGCCAAGTGTTAACCGTTCCCCGTTTGTTCTCAGGGCCCCCTCAGACCGTTTTACTAGTACCATAGCTAGTAGCGCTCCTTCAGACCACGATGGTCCTTCAATTAAGGCCTAGGCAGCCTTCCAGACCCTGAGTGGTCCTTCAGAGCCTTAGTGCTCCTTCAGACCCTGAGTGGTCCTTCAGAGCCTTAGTGCTCCTTCAGACCCTGAGTGGTCCTTCAGAGCCTTAGTGCTCCTTCAGACCCTGAGTGGTCCTTTAGAGCCTTAGTGCTCCTTCAGATCCTGAGTGGTCCGTCATTTTCTCTCTCGGTTAATGCGCCAAGTGTTAACCGTTCCCCGTTTGTTCTCAAGGCCCCCTCAGACCGTTTTACTAGTACCATAGCTAGTAGCGCTCCTTCAGACCACGATGGTCCTTCAATTAAGGCCTAGGCAGCCTTCCAGACCCTGAGTGGTCCTTCAGAGCCTTAGTGCTCCTTCAGACCCTGAGTGGTCCTTCAGAGCCTTAGTGCTCCTTCAGATCCCGAGTGGTCCGTCATTTTCTCTCGGTTAATGCGCCAAGTGTTAACCGTTCCCCGTTTGTTCTCAAGCCCATCTATTCAAAAAATAGAAAAAGAAAAAGAGGAATATTTGGATTTCCCCAAGTAGACAAAATTAGTATAATTTCTGAATTCTTTATCTTCATTTTGCCTTGGAATATGTTTCGGCCAATTCATATTCCTCGTTAAAATTCAGTTAAAGAGGGGCAGCTGTCATACCCCAATTTTGTCCGGCTTAGGTCAAAACCCTAATTTTCCACACAAAAAAATAATAAGTTATGCATTGCATTTTGGGTCCTAGAAACCATTCCAAAGTTTTTGAAATCATTTTTAGGGTTAGAATGCACTTTTAGGGTCAAAAGGGTAGTCCTTATAGATAAGGGTAGTTCTTAGGGTTTGGGTGTGTCTTAGGAAAAAGTGTAAGCTCTTCCGAAGGTCAGCTGGTATCTCAAAGTCTCACACACTCACAAGTTTTTCAAAGATGCATGCATACTTACGTAAACATTCTTATCATCTTTGAAAACATAAAATCGATTTCTCCATGCATAAACATACATCAAAATCGATTTTCAGGTCAAAAAGAAAAGGAAGAATCGATTGTCAGGTCATGTTACTTCATTGCATAAATCGATTTTCAGGCCAAACATTTTCAAACAAAAAATCGATTCACACACTTTTAAACTAAGCTAAGAATCGATTCCTACATGTCTCAGGTAAGCTGAGAATCGATTCACCCACTTTCGTAAATCTCATCTTTTCAAAAAAACTCTTCTATATTTTATTTGTGCTCTCTTCGTTCCGTTGGTCCGTCAGAGCTGATTTTTTGCTAAGAGTTAGTTGGGGTTGCATTCTTCAAGTTGTAATATCTGCCTTCATTAGAGGTATTTCTGTCTTTACATTTGTTATTATTTAATTGTTGTGATCCGTGCCAAAACTGCCCTATGTCATTCAATTTAGCTTTAGTGTTTATTTACTTGTTCTTGTATATTATTGTCCATTGTTGATGATGAATCATATGATTCCCACTTACTCCTAGTGCATCATGTTCTAAGTGGTGAAGATGGTTTTAGATGATTCAACCTCCCCCTTTTAACTTCTTAATGAATAGAAGATAGTTAGGTTTATGGTTTAAGGTCCATGGGGTATTGCAAAGGATAGGTTACCCAAAACCTTGATGCTCCCTCCTCTTTGATTGTGTTACTAGCCTTTGGGCACTTATTCATGAATGCAAAGGATAGGCTTACCTTAGCCTTGATGCAATTTCCCCTTTTGTTCATGTTATTGAGAAATCGTTGCTCATATGTTCCTTAGTTTAATTAAGATCATTCTATGCCTATGATCAATTGCTTGCTTGTTTTTGATGCATTTTAAATGTGTTGATTCAATATGCCATTCCATCCATGTGTATGACCTCCTAATGAAGACGTAAGTCTACATGCATGTTGTAGCATAGAGTCATTAGGGTAAATACACTCCTTCCTACACACACACACACTTGCTTTGAGAACTTTACCTTGCATCCCTGATAAGTGGGTCTTTTGATCATATTGGCATGTTTAGTTTTGATTAATGTTCAACATATGCATGATTTCGTGATTATTGAATGTGTTTGAACTTTGTAACCAATCATTGATAATAACTTCACCTTTCTTTCCAAAAATCTTTCAAACTCTTTTCCAATTAATGTGAGTTATTAGTGACTATCACTCAAAGCCTTGGCTTGTTTGATTGTCATGACCGCAATCAAGGGTTATTAGTAATGATCGCTCAAAGCCTTTGCTTGCTTGATCGTTATGAAAGCTCTTCCCCTTTCAAATCCCTTCAAAAACATTTTTCATTAGAACTACGTCGCTTTGATTCTCATTTGGGATACGTAGGAGCGAGTCACGTTCTCGTCAAGCGCAACGAATAAAAATCCTTTTCGCAACCATAAACAAATCATTTTCATAAAACAAACAAAAAGAATCATTTTCAAACCCATTGTTGCCAGTAGCTCATCAGAGCCTTTGTTCGTTTAGCTATTAGTGGCAATGTCCTTTTCTCATAAGAATAATAAACGATGATCCATCATAACCTTTGTTAGTTTGATCATCGTGCAAATCAATCTCTTTCGAAAATCACTTTCAAAAAAGATAATAAAAAACGAGTTGTTATGAATAGTCCATCAGAACCTTTGTTCGTTTGACTGGCGGTACAACTCTCTCTTTTTGAGTATTTAGTAGTGATTCATCATAGCCTCTGCTAGTTTAATCATTCACTAATGCTCGTCCTATTTCAAAAACTCACCAAAAAAGATAAAAAAAACAAAAACTTTTCAAAAAGACAACCAAGAACTACGTAGCTTTGAATTCTCCATCGCACCGGGAGATACGTAGGAGCGGGCCATGTCCCGTCAAGCACTTTTTCTAAAAAACCTTTTTTTCCCCCCTTTCTCACCAAAAATCAAATTTTCATTAAGTTTTCCCATTCATCTTCAAACAAGAAATAAATAGGCAAATCTAGGTATTTTTCAAATCAAACGTTAAAACCACACATTTAATTAGAGGTTCCCTTTCGGTAGAAAGGACGTGCGCGGTGCTAACACCTTCCTCGCACGTAATCGACCCTCGAACCTATATCTCTAGTTTTGAAAAGACCATCCGCCTTGTCCAAAAGACCTTTTTTCAATGTTTTGGTCTTAAAATTAAAATATTGGTGGCGGCTCCAAAATTTTTCCACGTTGTACATTGAGAAACTCAAACCGGGGATTTTTCGGGGTGCAACAGTTGGCAATTTCGAGAGACTGGAAGGAAGTCTCCAGGGATTCTTCGGCCGCTTCCACATAACGAAAGGGGGAAGGCTTGTTGACTAACATTTCCTCCTCTCCAAATACTACCACAGTTTTATCATCGACTACAAACTTGACTCTCTGATGCAGAGAGGAAGGAATGGCTCCCGCCATATGAATCCATGGCCTTCCAAGCAAACAGCTGTACGATGAGGAGATGTCCATGATCTGAAAGTTAACATAGAACGTCTCAGGGCCTATCTGGATGGGGAACTACATCTCCCCTAATACCTCCTTCTTCGATCCATCAAACGCCCTCACCAATGTTGAGCTAGGCTTCATGAAAGAACAATCCACATCTAACTTGTTTACAGTGGACTTTGGCATCACATTTAGAGAAGACCCATTGTCGATCAGAACACGAACTAACACGTAATCCCCACATTTAACAGAGATGTGTAGGGCTTGGTTGTGTTTCCTTCCCTCCGGGGGGAGTTCATCATCAGAGAAAGTCAAATGGTTTGCAGCCACGATATTCCCAACTATTCCGTCAAACTGACCTACGGAAATGTCCTGAACAACATGCGCCTCAGTCAGCACTTTCATTAGGGCTGCTCGATGTGCTTCTGAACTAAGTAACAACGACAGCATTGAAATCTTTGCTGGGGTCTGATTCATCTGCTCGACTACCTTATAGTCACTCTGCCTTACAATCTTTAGGAACTCACTAACTTCCTCTTCTGCCACCTTCTTTTTCTGAGCATCCTCTGCTTCTTTATCTTTCCCTTTGCGAGCCCTGTCTTCAGCTGCTTTGGATGATTCACCTCGAACGAACTGAGGAGCATACATACGGCCACTCCTTGTCATTCCACTTACTCCAGTTATATTGGTAACAACAGAGGTGCTTGGAGCGCTCTCTACTTGAGGCAATGTACTATATTTCCATGGCACCGCACTGTCCTTCTCGTATGGGAATGGAGCAGGGATCTCAATAACCACTGGCTGAGGCTTGACTTGGGCTGGTTTTGGATTGTACAATATCTCGATTGGCTTCTTAGGCCCTTTACCATCACTGAAACGTAACATCAACACGCTTTCTTCCTTTTCAACCTCTTCCACTCGAACCACATAACGATCCATTAAGTCTTGCAAAACTGACTTGAAAACTTCACAGGCACCTACACACAAAGGATCAGCACATACACAACCTTTCTTGATGACCCCCACAACGGCACAGCTCAACATGTATATTTTTCAGGGGGGTCTGGATACACTCAACATCTTTTATCATCGTCTGCCCCACAGAATCTTCTATTGCGTTAGCGGATGGAGCCCCATGTCCCGGCAAGGGGTTTGTAGTTGTGCTTGGACTATTCTGCTTGAAAGAGAGCCAATTGGCATCAATCAAATCCTGGACCACATACTTGAAAGCTTTGCAGTCTTCTACCGTGTGACCTATCCCTCCATTGTGAAAACTACAGGTAGCATCAGCATTGTATCCCCTGGGAAATGGAGGTTGAACAGGCTTCATGGGGAGAGTGTTCATCAGGTTCTTTGAGATAAGGTGGTTGAACAACTCAGTATAGGTTATTGGAATTGGATCAAAACTAGCACGCCTCTTCTCCTGGTAGTTCTGGGTTCTGTGACCAGAATTAGTTTGTTGTGGCTGAGCTGGAACAGAAAATGGCACTATTTGTGGTGGAGAACTGAAAGACGAGCTTCTCCCCCCAGTAATAACATTGGTCTCCCCTTCTTTCTTCTTGGGGAAATTGGAAAAGGGCTTCTTTTGTCCACTAGAACTACCAAAACCACCAGCAATCTTCCCGCTGCGTAATCCATGCTCTAATCGTTCTCCAATGACAACCATATCCGAGAAACTGGATGAAACACTTCCCACCAACCTATCGTAATACAGCCCTGGAAGAGTCTCCATAAACATGTACACCATCTCCTTTTCAGTCAACGGCGGCTTCACTTGAGCGGCTATGCTCCTCCACTTTTGAGCATACTCTTTGAATGATTCTCTATCCCCTTTACTCATGTGCTGTAATTGAGACCGGTCAGGGGCAATGTCCATGTTATACTGGTATTGTTTCAGGAATGCTTCAGAAAGATCCTTCCAACTGTGAATGTCAGAGGATTGTAGCTGCATATACCAATCTAACGATGCTCCTGTCAGACTGTTCTGGAAATAGTGAATGAGCACCTTATCATCATGGGCATAAGCTGCCATTTTTCTAACATACATCGTCAAATGACTGGACGGACACCCAGTGCCACGATATTTATCAAAATCAGGTGCCTTGAACTTAGGAGGGATGGCAACATCTGGGACGAGACACAAATCTCGGGCATCTTTAGCTCTAGTACCCGACTCTTCCACAGCTCTTAGGCGTTCTTCCAACAGGTGATACCGATCTCTTGGCTGCGAACTCTCAAACAGATGACCCTGTGGATAGTTCCCCGGACTGTGATAATAACCCCCATATTGAGCAGGGTTTCCCATATGATGGACAGCATTCTGAGGATTCATGGCGACTCCCGGAGTAGGGCTAGACGAGCTTCTTGGCAGCACCATGCCGGGACTAGGAGTGTGGATCTGTGGTCCACCAGCAACTCCACTAGATACCACTACGGCAGATTGGCTCGACCTCACGAGATTTGCTTCAGCGACAGACGGCATATAACCCATTGGCATCCCCCAGGGATAAATCTGCGCATTCGGATGACTCTGCCGCTTACCCCGGGAGAATGGGCAAAGTGACTGATCCCGGGCCCTGGAGGAGGGTGAGTAGCTGTAGTCTCAGCAGACACCGGAGGAGAAACGAAAGTAACAACCCCTTCAGGATTTACAACAACAGTGGCCCCATCGGCGGCCCCACCTCTCAGATTTTGCAGCAGACTCATCACTTCGGCCATCTGTGTTTCCATAGCCTCAACTTTGGTCTTCAAGGCCTGATTTTCCTGAGCCAGTTGCTCAGGGTTAAGAATCTCCACAACCGACTCGTCTTGACCCAGGTGGTCCTCATCCCCGAAATTTTGATTGCTCGCCATCAATTTTGCTTGTAGACGGGTGTAATATCGGTGTTGACGAACCAGCTTGCCTTTCTTTTCTGTTTGCGGAACACTTTTATGAGTACAAGAATAAATGCATAAATGAATGTAATGCATATGCACATGACTTTATGTTATTTTTGTGTTCGGCGCTGGGAATCATGGGATAACTCGCTCTTGTCATGAGCAGATATTGAAACATTTTAAGAGCGTGACTAAAGTTGGGATCAACAAGCGATGTGAGCATACTTCATTCAAGTTTTAAACCATTCATAAGAAAGAAAAAAGTACCATACCATTAAGAGTGCCATATGATATCTCTCAAATAAGAATACAATGCTCTTAGAAAATTACAAAATTCCAAAGGAAAATTACAACTTCCTAGAGAACATTCTAAAAAGAGAAATTGCAATGCACCGGGATCTAGTAACATATGGCCTTCAACTTCTCTTTCTTTTCCTTTTCTTTGTTTGCAGCAGCGGCTCCCTCATCCTTTTCCATGAGCACCTCAGTCAGGGTCTCGCAGAAGTTCACAAACTCATACACATGTACTGGGGTGTTGAAGGGAAGCATCTCAGCTTCGGCCCTCCTTAGCCTTCTGGGGACATCCCTTATAGCTTGATTAGCTAGCCATGCCAACTTTGAGAATTTACCCCTCCAAAGTCGGATCTCATCTCTTAGCTCTTTAACAATCTCTTGCTCTTCTATCTTGCCAATCAGTGCTAGGAAGTGCTGCTCCCAGTACTTGCTCTCCGCTTGCACCTGCCTATAAGACTCCCCTAGGTACCGGAGATTCCTTTTCAGTTCATCAGATCTCCCTTGCTCATACCTCAGCATTTCTTGATATTCTTTGAGAACATTACCAATGGAATTTCTTTCTTGTTCAAGACTCCTCAACTGACTTTTCCACTCCACCACCAAGTGAGGTTCCTGCTGTTGCTCCAGAAAAAGTCCCCGAGGGAGAACCTTTCTCGTTCACAACTTTTCCTAAGACAATGAAGCCGCCACCAATATTTATTAAGGAAAATATTAGGAAAACCTTTTTTGGAAAGCGATTGGTCTTGCGAAACTAGAGAATAGGGTTCGGGGGTCGGTTACGCGCAGGGAAGGTGTTAGCACCCCACACGTCCTCTCTACTGAGAGGGAACCTTTAATTAAATGTGTGGTTTTAGTGTGTTGACTTGAAAATACTTAATTTTACCTCTCTACTTCTTATTGAAAAATTCTTAATGAAAATCTTTATTTATTATGAAAAAAGAGAAGGGGGGAAGAATGGGTTTTTATAAAAGAAGCGCTTGACGGGACATGGCCCGCTCCTACGTATCTCCCGGTGCGATGGAGAACTCAAAGCTACGTAGTTCTTCTTTCTTTTGAAAATAATTGTTTGAAAACTTATTGTGAAAATGATTTTTATTTGTTATGCTTGACGGGATGTGACCCGCTCCTACGTATCTCCCGGTGCGATGGAGAATTCAAAGCTACGTAGTTCTTCTTTGTCTTTTTGAAAAGTTTTTGTTTTTTTATCTTTTTTAGTGAGTTTTCGAAATAAGACGAGCATT
This sequence comes from Astragalus membranaceus, assembly GCA_039519185.1. Classification (NCBI taxonomy): domain Eukaryota; kingdom Viridiplantae; phylum Streptophyta; class Magnoliopsida; order Fabales; family Fabaceae; genus Astragalus; species Astragalus membranaceus. Next base: position 96,186,479 of record CM076846.1, on the reverse strand, counting down.
TAGTGGATGATTAAACTAACCAAGGTTATGGGTAATCACCGCTAAGTACTCTAGAAAATGAGAGTCAATACCACTAATCAGACGAACAAAGGTTCTGATTGACTATTAGTAGCAACCCGTTTTTATTCGCTCTTTTGAAAGGGGTTTTCGAAAGAGATTGATTGGCACGAATGATCAAACTAACAAAGGTTATGAGTGATCATCGCTTGTTGTTCTTTGGGGAAAAAGACATCGCCACCAATGGCTAGACGAACAAAGGTTCTGATTAACCACTAGCGACGATGGGTTGAAAATGATTTTAGAAAGGAAAAGGTTTGCGAAAGTGATTCTTTTTGTTAGGAAAATAACTCTTTTTTTTTTGTTATGCAAATGCTAAACTTTTTATGATTGCGTTTGACGAGAATGTGACTCGCTCCTACGTATCCCAAATGGGAATCAAAGCGACGTAGTTCTAACGAGCCTTAAAAATGAAAATCTTTTTGATGAGGTTTTAGAAAATGAAAGCTTTCATGATGATCAAACTAACAAAGGTTATGATGGACCACCGCTAATAACTTGCTTTTGATTCTTTGATACCTAGACAAATGCTTTTTGAAATTGGACGCGTTCATGATAATCAAACCTACAAAGGTTGTGATGGATTATCACTAGTAGCTTGCTTTATGCTTACGAAAATTCTTTTGAAATTGAGGCTTTCATGGCAATCAAACCAATCAAAGGTTGTGATGGATTGCCACTAGTAACCGTTTTTGTGCCAGGTCGTTTAGAAATGAAAACAATGAATGCGAGAAAGAATTGGTGGATTCAAGCATAACATAATCAGTGGAATCAAATCATTAAGCAACAATATTTGAATTTTCAAACAACAATCAAGCCTAAACTACACATATTAGATCACAACACATACATAGGCAAGGAAGGAACTTGAATTGGGCATTAAGCAAAATACAAGAGTAGGCGAGATTGAACCTAATTGCACATCTAGTGGAAGATGCTAGGCGAGAACCATACTCAAATATTTCTACAAAACGCAAGGGAATCTAAATGCACATCTAGTGGAAGATGCAATGTAAGGAATGGACCTATCTAAGTATTGATGATATTCTATATGAGAGTAGACGACGACGCTGTAAGCTCAAGCAAAAGAGTTGCCTCAATCATGATCATTGGCCAGCATAAGCAAGCAAATTATTTAGCGACCAAAGTATCAAAGAATGTTGAATCACTTTGGTCAATCCTCACACTTAAGATTAAGTGCACAAGTGCACAAGTGTGAATCACATTGCCAATCATCAACTTAAACAACATATAAACTAAAAGGGTTTGAAAGGGGGAGGTTGAATCATCTGAGACCATCTTCACCACTTAGAACATGATGCACTAGGCATAAGTGGGAATCATGTGGTTCATCATCAACAATGACACTATAACTAAGCTAAATCACATAGGGCAATTTTCGCATGGATCACAATGATTAAATATTAACAAATATAAAGACAGGAATACCTCTGATGAAGGCAGATACTACCACTTGAAGAACGCAACTCCAACTAACTCTTGCAGAAGATCAGCTCAGACGGACCAACGGAACGAATAGAGCGAAAAAATAAAGCGTAGAAGAGTTTTTCTAAAATGTGAGACATTTCGAGAAAAATGGGTTTTTTCTCTGATCTCGTGAAAATCTGTGTTTGAGAAGCAGAGAGGAGTTGTGAAATTGTGGTCGCCTGATCTCGTGAAAAATGTCCGTGTTCTGAAATGAAAAACGAGGTGCCTATTTATAGGAAATCAGATTTAATCTATTTTAGGAAATAGGCTAATCGATTATGTTGAAAAACACTTGGTATGCATAATCGATTATGTGCTCTAGATCTCAGATTCAATAATCGATTATGTGCCTTGGGTTTCAGAGTCAATAATTGATTATGCTCTTGACTATTTTCAGGAGGATAATCGATTATAGCCTTGGTATAATCGATTAGGTGCTTCAAAAATATGTTGACACTTTCCAAAAATACTTCATAATCGATTATAGGCTTAGTTTAAAAGATGGCATAATCGATTAGTTGCTTCCTTAATAGGTGATAATCGATTATTGGCCTGTATGGAGAGGAGTGAATAATCGATTATGCTCCTGACTGAAAGGAGTGGAATAATCGATTATTTGCTTGAATGAAGGATATGATGTAATCGATTGAGTGCCTTCCTAAAAACATGGACAACTTCCTTATTTGTCAAGAATATATTATATGCATGATAAAATCAATTTTATACTTTCTAAAAAATATTTTCATGCATGAGGCTTATTGAAAAATATTTTCATGCAAAAATTATTTTTATAGACCCTTTTGTGAGAAATGACCAAAATGCCCTTTTTGACCCTAAAAACCCTAATTTCCCAAAAAGTGCATTCTAACCCTAAAAATGATTTCAAAAACTTTGGAATGGTTTCTAGGACCCAAAATGCAATGCATAATTTATTATATATTTTTTTGTGTGGAAAATTAGGGTTTGGACCTAAGCCGGACAAAATTGGGGTATGACACCTGCCTGGACTCAGTTGCCACAATCTTCCATTCTTTGGCTTCTTCAAGTGCTTTCCTTGTTTTTTGCTTGTACCTTTGGAGTTCATCTCTAGCCCCCCTTAGGTATTTCTGAGCTTCTAATTTACTCTTCTCTTCCGCTTTGAATCGTTTGACACTCTCCTCAACAACTATCATCTTAATCTCATTCTCTTCCTCCAACTTCTCTTTTTGCGGGGTTACTTTCTCCAACTCCGCTTGCAATGCCTTTTTTCCTTCTTCCGCTTTTGTAACAGCCCAGGTCCACCGCAGCGGCCACCCCGGTCCCACTGTTACCTCATGGTCTTCTCTACCCCTCTTGTAGAGTTTTTGCCTTCCGTGGGAATCGAACCTTGCACCTGAGGCATAAGTGCAAGTTAAACCCCCTTCCCACTACCAATTGAGCGCGCGCTCAATTGGTAGTGGGAAGGGGGTTTAACTTGCACTTATGCCTCAGGTGCAAGGTTCGATTCCCACGGAAGGCAAAAACTCTACAAGAGGGGTAGAGAAGACCATGAGGTAACAGTGGGACCGGGGTGGCCGCTGCGGTGGACCTGGGCTGTTACATAAAAAGGCGCCTTTTTATGTAACAGCCCAGGTCCACCGCAGCGGCCACCCCGGTCCCACTGTTACCTCATGGTCTTCTCTACCCCTCTTGTAGAGTTTTTGCCTTCCGTGGGAATCGAACCTTGCACCTGAGGCATAAGTGCAAGTTAAACCCCCTTCCCACTACCAATTGAGTGTAACACCCCTTTCTACCCGTTACTTCGTTTATAAAAATCAGAGTTTGAAAATCTCATTCATAGGGAAATGTTACACATACTTCAATAAAACGTCGCTTAGCAGTTTTGAAAAAACAGTTCAACTCAATACTCATGCATTCGCGTAGCACATCACAAATAAAGAATCTCCAATCTCATTTCAACGTCACTTATAAAACTCAACATAACACAACTCAATACGCAGCGGAAAATAGTAAAACATAACCAAATAGTCCACATGGACATAATAATCAAAAATCATGAATAAATGCCGAGTTCGTTATCCCCCCTGAGTGCTACGTATCAGAGCATGACGACTCGACTCAAAAGTGAAGCTAATACCTTCACTGGGAATCACCTGCACGTTACCAACACGGGGGTAACATTCAAACAGGAAAGGGTGAGCATCATTTCAGTCTATATAATAGAAAATATGATAAGCACTAATCATAGGCTACGCACTAGAACAATCAGCATCCAAACACCAAATACTCACATCATAGTCATCTCTTACGTCATTTACAATAACTCATTACATATCATGTAGATTTATGAAATGCAACCCACTCGCGGGTATATGCATGAAGGTACCTTTTCACAAAACGTCGCTTAGCCACTCAGGCCTTATCATCACGTGGCCACTCAGGCCTCAAAACATCACTGGGTTTATGCATATGGGCATGAGACACTATGACATGCACCACTCACAATACACACATACACAATTACTCAATTCATGGTCAACTATGTGACCCGTCACTTACCGGTTTGCCGAATAAAGGCACAGCACCTGTCATTTCACAATTCACACACAAATAACGTCACTTAGCCTTTTAGGCCTTAACATCACTTAGCCACTCAGGCCCCAAATGTCACTTACACATAAACATCATTCAACTTAAACATTAGCCACTGAGGGCAAGAACGTCATTTGACTAACCACCAAGGGCATCCTCGTCATTTACACATCATTATCATTAACTTTGGCCACTAGGGGCAAAACAGTCATTTGACTAGCCACCAAGGGCATCCTCGTCATTTACACATCATTATCATTAACTTTGGCCACTAGGGGCAAAACAGTCATTTTTGACACTACCGTGTTAAAACTGTTGTTTATACACCAAAAGGGATTTTTAAAGAGTTCCACGTCATTTTTCAATGTCACTGGGACGATCACCGGGGGCAGCCACTTGGGCGCCCACAAACAGTCAGAAAATAACAACTTTTCATTTTAAAAATTGAACCCACAAATAGACAACGTAAAAAGCTTCACGGCACTTTTCGAATCGTTCAAAACGGACGTCTGAGTCAAAAGTTATGATAAAAACAATTTTGGAAAAATTAGGCAACATCCTGGGAACAGGCGCCTTAGGCGCCCAGGCAACCAGGCAACAAGTGCACAGGCGCCCAGCGCCCAGGCAACATCAACAACGCACGCAACACAGCATGGGCGCCTAGCGCCCAGTGGCAACAACGCGCGCGCACAGCGCAGCGCAACACGAACAAGACACGGGCGCCTAGCGCCCAGGGGAACAACAACGCAGGGAACACGCACGCCACAGGCGCCCAGCGCCCAGGCGCGCACACACGCACAGCACAACACAACATCAGGCGCCCAGCGCCCAGCACAGGCGCTTAGCGCCCAGCACACAGCAGCAACGTCCAGAATTTTACCAAAACGCTTTTTAACACTAAAAATTGTTTTCTTAACAATTCCAAATCATAAAAACTCAACATTTTCCCAGCAACTAAACATACACATATTTTAATCAATTTCTCAAAAATTCAATTGGGCATTGTCTTCCCTATCCCCTTGGCGCCCTAGGCGCCTATATACCATCCATCAAATCTTGCGAACAACACAAGCAAAATCCCACACAAATTCAGTTTCATGATCAATTCCACTTCGCATACACGCATATATGTAATGGCCAATACCAACAAAGCATCAAGAAACATCAAGAACTCAAGCATCTCTCAATTCGCATACATCTATATATAAAAGCCAACATCAACAATGCATCAAGAAACATCAAGAACTCAAACATCCCTCAATTCGCATACATCTATATATAAAAACCAACATCAACAATACATCAATAAATCTAGTCTAACCCTAGATCTAGAACTCATCATATGAAGTATTAGATAGAGTGATAGAGCTCCCCTAACCTCGAAATTGAAGAACGGAGGCTCCGGAGATAGTCACGTACAGGACCACAGCAACAAGATCACGTTCTTGCTCTTCCTTGTTTGCGACTTCTCTCCTCTTCCTCTTCTCTCCTTACGGCGCCCTTCCTTGCTCTCTCTCTCTATCTCACGCTCTTTCTTTCTTTCTTGCGTTTTCTCTTCTGATTTTGCGAATTGCCACCAACCCTAGACCCCAACTAAACCAACACTTCGCATATGACAAGAATAACGGGCTTGGGCTTCTCACTTAGGCCCAAGTCCATTTGGTTCAGCACCTCCACTTTCTAGTACTTCCTACGCATATCAGTATAAATTCAATTAATTAAATTACGTCAAATAATTTAATTTAAATCCCCAATTACTTAATTAAATAAATTAATTAAATAATTTTAGGGTGTTACAGCTTTTACTAGGGCAGACTTAACCTCATTCAGCTCCTCAAGGGTGGGAAGGTGAAGCTCCGGCATCCCTTTCTCAACTGGCAATGCCTCTTGAGAAGGTGGACGAGCACTTTGGATCCTTTCATGCAACCATTGGTAAAAAGTGACATCACCAACATTTTTCACAAGCTCATCCTTATCGGACCACAGTTTCCCATGCCTTTGAGATTTTTCGAAGCAAACCCTTGTTCTTCGGATTTTCTTTGTCAAGGAAGATAGGAGCCAACATGTCTTCAGTAGGCATATTCCTCATAGGGTACCCAAGCTGTCGGATAGTCAAGGAAGGATTATAGTTGATGCAGCCTTGAGTCCCCATCAGTGGCACATTCTGAAAGTCCCCACACTGAAACACTATTGAGGGTCTATTCTTCCAACATGAATAAGTGAACCAGCGGATCTTGAGGGCATTGAGACTCCCTAAGGCATGCACCCACTCCTGAGCACTTTTGACTTCTACTTCGCAACTCATGGCATAGTCCATCAGATCCGTAGCTTGCTTCTTGTGAGCGATGACATGGTTGAGGAACCAGGCATAAAGAACATGGAGAGAGAAGGCAAACTTCTTTTTCCCCAACACCCGATGATGAGTAAAGGAGTAGTAAGTGTCTGCGAGGACAGCTGGAACTGGGTTAATTGGACTATCCTTGTTTATGAAGGCTAAAAACACCCCAATGGCAGTCTTGTAACACCCTAAAATTATTTAATTAATTTATTTAATTAAGTAATTGGGGGATTTAAATTAAATTATTTGATGTATTTTAATTAATTAGAAATTATACTAATACATGTAGGAAGTATTAGAAAGTGGAGGTGCCAAACCAAATGGACTTGGGCCTAAGTGAGAAGCCCAAGCCCATTATTCTTGTCATATGCGAAGTGGTTAGGTGTTGGGGGCTAGGGTTTTGGTGGAGGATTTGCGAAGTTGAAAGAAAGAACAAGGGAGAGAAAGAAATAGCGTGAGAAAGAGAGAGAGAGCAAGGGGCGCCGTAAGGAGAAGAGAAGAAGAGGAGAGAAGTCGCAACCAAGGAAGAGCAAGAACGTGATCTTGTTGCTGTGGTCCTGTACGTGACTATCTCCGGAGCCTCCGTTCTTCAATTTCGAGGTTAGGGGAGCTCTATCATTCTATCTAATAATTCATATGATGAGTTCTAGATCTAGGGTTAGACTAGATTTATTGATGCATTGTTGATGTTGGTTCCTATATATGTATGTATGCGAATTGATGTAGGCACGAATTCTTGATGTGTTCTTGATGCATTGTTGGTATTAGTCATTATATATATGTGTATGCGAAGTGAAATAAATCATGAGGCTGAAATTCTTGATGTGTACGCGTTTGTTTTGATGACTTGTGGTATTCGAATTGATCATGAAACTGAAATTGGTGTGTTGGGTTGCTTGTGTTGTTCGCAAATTGGAAGATTGGGTGTATAGGCGCCTAGGGCGCCAAGGGGATAGGGAAGACAATGCTCAATTGAATTTTTGAGAAATTAATTAAAATAAGTGTATTTTTGGTGGCTGGAAAATGTTGAGTTTTTATAATTTAAAGGTTGTTAGAAAAACCAATTTTTAGTGTTAAAAAGTGTTGGACAAATTCTGGGTGGTTGCTGGTTCTGGGCGCTAAGCGCCTGTGCTGGGCGCTGGGCGCCTGTGCTGTGTGTTGTTGCGCGTGGGGGCGCGCCTGGGCGCTAGGCGCCTGTGGCGCTGTGTTGTGTTGCGTTGTTGTTGCCTGGGCGCTGGGCGCCTGTGCACTTGTTGCCTGGTTGCCTGGGCGCCTAAGGCGCCTGTTCCCAGGATGTTGCCTGATTCTTCCAAAATTATTTTTATCATAACTTTTGACTCAGACGTCCGTTTTGGACGATTCAAAAAGTGTCGTGAAGCTTTTTACGTTGTCCATCTATGGGTCCAATTTTTTTAAAATGAAAAATTGTTATTTTCTGGCTGTTTGTGGACGCCCAAGTGGCTGTCCCCGGTGACCGTCCCAGTGACATTGAAAAATGATATGAAGCTCTTTAAAAATCCTTTTTGGTGTATAAACGACAGTTTTAGCAAAATAATGTCAAAAATGATGATTTTGACGATGATGCCTTCGGGGCTAGTTAAATGACTGTTTCGCCCTCAGTGGCTAATTATTATTAGTTATGATGTGTAAAAGACTGTTTTGCCCTAGTGGCAAAAGTTGTAGATAATGATGTGTAAATGACGAGGATGCCCTTAGTGGTTAGTCAAATGACGTTTTTGCCCTCAGTGGTTATGGTTGAGTTGATTGATGTTTATGTGTGAGTGTCGATGAAAAACCAGTGACGTTTGGGGCCCGAAGGGCTAAGTGATGTTAAGGTCTAAATGGCCTAGTGACGTTGTGTGATGATTATGAATTTGACAGGTGCTGTGCTCCGTGCGAGCAAACCGGTAAGTGACGGGTCACATTGTTGACTATGAATTGAGTAATTGTGTATTTGCGTATTGTGAGTGGTGCATGTCATAGTGTCTCATGCCCATATGCATAAACCCAGTGATGTTTTGAGGCCTGAGTGGCTAAGTGATGATGAGGCCTGAGTGGCTAAGCGACGTTTTGTGAAAAGGTACCTTCATGCATATGCCCGCGAGTGGGTTGCATTTCATAAATCTATACGACATGAGATGAGTTATTGTAAATGATGTAAATGATGACTGTGATGTGGGTGTTTAGTGTATTGGATGCTGATTATTCTAGTGCGTAGCCTGTGATTAGTCCTTATCATATTTTCTATTATATAGACTGAAATGATGCTCACCCTTTCCTGTTTGAATGTTACCCCCGTGTTGGTAACGTGCAGGTGATTCCCAGTGAAGGTCTTAGCTTCACTTTTCTTTCGAGTCGAGTCGTCATGCTCTGATACGTAGCACTCAGGGGGGGAAACGAACTCGGCATTTATTAATGATTTTTGGTTGTTGGGTCCATGTGGACTATTTGGTTATGTTTTACTATTTTCCGCTGCGTAGATGGTTGTGTTATGTTGAGTTTTATAAGCGACGTTAAATGAGGCTTGAGATTTTTATGTTGAAGTGCTACGTGGATGAATGATCATTGAGTTAAACTGTTTTTGAAATTGATAAACGACGTTTTGTTTGAAGTATGTGTAACTTCCCTTAGGGACGAAATGTTCGAACTCTGATTTTTATAAACAAAGTGACGGGTAGAAAGGGGTGTTACATTAGTGGTATCAGAGCAGTTCGGTCTGTCCGGCCGGTAGTTGAGTCGTCGTGTTGAGTAACATTGAGTTTGTTACTCGTTTCTGAATTCTGTTTTCTGTTGCAGTGCTAGAATGGCCAGACGAGACGACGCTGCTCTTGCTGCTGCATTGCAAGCTATGGCTCAGGCGATGCAGGGTCAGCAGAATGCTGGAGATAATGCTGGTTTTCGAAGTCTGACAACCTTCCAGAGGGAGAATCCGCCCACCTTTAAGGGCAAATATGATCCAGATGGTGCTATGGCTTGGCTGAAGGAGATCGAGAGGATTTTCAGGGTGATGAACTGTACTGTTGAGCAGAAGGTCCGCTTTGGTACCCACATGTTAGCCGAGGAGGCCGACGACTGGTGGTTGGCTATTAGGCAGAGGTTAGAGGCTGTGCAGGAAGAGATTACTTGGGAGGTATTCAGCAGGGAATTTCTGAGGAAGTATTTTCCTGAAGACGTCCGAGGGAAGAAGGAAATAGAGTTTTTAGAGCTGAAGCAGGGTGGTATGTCTGTGACTGCCTATGCGGCAAAATTTGTGGAACTAGCAAAATTTTATCCACACTACAGTGAGGCTACAGCTGAATTTTCAAAATGCATCAAATTTGAGAATGGGTTAAGGCCTGATATTAAGCAGGCCATTGGTTATCAGAAGATCCGTGTGTTCGCAGATCTGGTTGACAGTTGCAGGATCTTCGAGGAGGACAGTACTGCTCGCTACAAAGCTACTTTTGAGAAAAGGGGCAAGTTTCAGAGTCGAAGCAAGCCGTATGAGGTTCCTGCGGGTAAGGGTTATCAGAGGGCTGCTGGAGGTAAGGGTTCTAGTGGGGGAGATGCCCCTGCTAGCATTGTCTGTTATAAGTGTGGCAAACCTGGCCACAAGAGTACTACATGCAGGTCTGATGAAAGGAATTGCTACCGTTGTGGTAAAAAGGGTCATATGGCAGCTGAGTGTAAGGTCAAAGATGTGGTGTGTTTCAACTGTGGTGAGTCTGGGCATATCAGTACAAAGTGTACAAAGCCGAAAAAGGAAAGGTCTACTGGGAAGGTTTTTGCATTGGCAGGAGAGGAGCCTGATGATGATGATGGTCTGATTAGAGGTACGTGTTTTATTAATGGTACTTCTCTGAAATCTCTTATTGATACTGGTGCTACCCATTGTTTTATATCTGTTGATTGCTGTAAACGATTGGGTCTTGTTTTATCTGCTATGTGTGGGGATATGGTTGTCGATACTCCTGCGAAGGGGTCGGTGATTACGTCCCAGGTGTGTTCTCAGTGTCCCATGTCGATCTTCGGCAGGGACTTTATTGTGAATTTTGTTTGTTTACCATTGAGAGGACTGGATGTAATCTTAGGCATGGACTGGTTAGAGAATAATCACGTTCATATCAACTGTCGTAGCAAGTCGGTTAGTTTCGGTGAAGAAAGTTCGGTTTTGGTGTCTGCTGGTCAGTTGAAGAAATTGAAGAAAGAAGGAGTTCAGTTATTTGCGTTGATGGCTTCGTTGTCTGCTGAGAGTCAGGCTGTTATTGAAGAGCTGAAGGTAGTACGCGAGTTTCCTGAAGTATTTCCTGATGAAATTCCGGGCGTGCCACCGGAAAGAGAAGTGGAGTTTTCGATTGATCTTGTACCTGGTACGAGGCCTGTGTCTATGGCACCGTACAGAATGTCGGCGTCAGAATTGTCTGAGTTGAAGACGCAACTTGAAGAATTGCTTGAGAAGAAGTTTGTAAGACCGAGTGTATCACCGTGGGGAGCTCCGGTATTGTTAGTGAAAAAGAAAGACGGGAGCATGAGGTTATGTGTGGACTATCGTCAGTTGAATAAGGTAACTATCAAGAATAAGTATCCGCTTCCGAGGATCGACGATCTGATGGATCAGTTAGTGGGTGCCCGTGTTTTCAGCAAAATTGATTTGAGGTCCGGATATCATCAGATTAAAGTAAAAGATGAAGATGTTCAGAAGACAGCGTTCAGGACAAGGTATGGGCATTATGAGTATTCTGTAATGCCGTTCGGTGTGACCAATGCTCCTGGTGTATTTATGGAATATACGAACCGTATTTTCCATAATTACCTAGATCGATTTGTGGTAATCTTCATAGATGACATTCTAGTTTATTCTAAGTCAGAGGAAGAGCATGCTGAGCATCTGAAGTCAGTGTTGGAAATTTTAAAAGAGAAAAAGTTGTACGCTAAGTTGTCGAAGTGTGAATTCTGGCTGAAAGAGGTGAGTTTCCTTGGGCACGTGATTTCTGGTAATGGTATTGCGGTTGATCCGGCAAAAGTAGAAGCAGTATTGGAATGGGAGTCTCCGAAGTCCGTAACGGAGATTAGAAGCTTTTTGGGTTTGGCTGGGTACTACAGGAGGTTCATCGAGGGTTTTTCCAAGTTGGCCCTTCCGTTGACTCAGTTGACCTGCAAGGGTAAAGTTTTTGTTTGGGATGCTCGGTGTGAGGAAAGTTTTATGGAACTGAAAAAGAGATTGACGACGTCGCCTGTTTTGACGTTGCCTAATCCAGAGGAACCGTTCGTTGTGTATTGTGACGCTTCGAAGATGGGTCTCGGTGGTGTGTTGATGCAGGATGGGAAAGTCGTTGCGTATGCGTCGAGGCAGTTGCGGATTCAGGAGAAAAATTACCCTACGCATGATTTGGAGTTGGCTGCTGTGGTATTTGTGCTCAAGATTTGGAGGCACTACCTTTATGGTTCGAGGTTCGAAGTGTTCAGTGATCATAAGAGTCTAAAGTATCTGTTCGATCAAAAAGAGTTGAATATGAGACAGCGTCGGTGGTTGGAACTCTTGAAGGATTATGACTTTGGTTTGAATTATCATCCCGGCAAGGCTAATGTCGTGGCTGATGCTTTAAGCAGAAAGTCTTTGCATATGTCGGCAATGATGGTGAAAGAATTAGAATTGATCGAAGAATTCAGAGATTTGAGTTTGGTTTGTAAATTGACACCTCGCCGTGTCAAGCTGGGAATGTTAAGGATCGATAATGATTTCCTGGGCAGCATCAGGGAAGCTCAGAAGACAGATGTCAAGCTGGTGGATTTAATTAATGGGGTCGGTCAGTCTGAAGGTGAAGATTTCAAATTAGATTCCAGTGGCGTGTTGAGGTTCCGGGGTAGGATCTGTGTTCCAGACGATGAAGAGATGAGAAAGGCAATTTTAGAGGAAGGTCATCGTAGCAAGTTGAGTATCCATCCTGGAGCGACGAAAATGTATCAAGATCTGAAAAAGATGTTTTGGTGGTATGGTATGAAGAGAGATGTGGCACAGTTCGTGTATGCCTGTTTGACCTGTCAAAAGTCGAAGGTCGAGCACCAGAAGCCAGCAGGGTTAATGCAACCGTTGGAAGTCCCAGAGTGGAAATGGGATAGCATAGTGATGGATTTTGTGACGGGGTTACCGAATACAGTTAAGGGTCATGACGCTATTTGGGTGATCATTGATAGGCTAACGAAGTCTGCTCATTTTATTCCTATTAATATCACTTATCCGGTGTCGAGGTTGGCAGAGGTATATGTCAAAGAAATTGTGAGGCTGCACGGTGTTCCGAAGAGTATTGTGTCAGATAGGGATCCGAGGTTCACTTCCGAGTTTTGGAAGAGTTTGCAGAAAGAATTGGGTTCTAAGTTAAAAATGAGTTCGGCGTATCATCCCCAGACGGACGGTCAGTCAGAGAGGACAATTCAGTCGTTAGAGGATTTGTTGAGGGCTTGTGTATTGGAACAGCGGGGTTCATGGGATTCCTACCTTGCGTTGATTGAGTTTACTTATAACAACAGTCACCATTCCAGCATTGGGATGGCACCGTTTGAAGCATTGTATGGTCGAAAGTGTAGGACGCCGTTATGTTGGTATGAGTCGGGAGAAAGTGTAGTGTTGGGTCCGGAGATTGTGCGGGAGACTACAGAGAAGATCAAGATGATCCGTGAGAAGATGAAGGCTTCGCAGAGTCGTCAGAAAAGTTATCATGACAAGCGGAGGAAGGATTTAGAGTTTCAGGAGGGTGAGCATGTGTTCTTGAGGGTTTCTCCTATTACCGGTGTTGGTCGAGCGTTGAAATCGAAGAAGCTCACTCCTCGATTTGTTGGTCCTTATCAGATTTCTGAAAGAATCGGAAATGTGGCTTATAGAGTGGCTTTACCGCCAAATCTTTCGAACTTGCATGACGTGTTTCACGTGTCACAACTTCGGAAGTATGTTTCGGATCCATCTCATGTGATCCATATGGACGATGTAGAGGTGCGGGATAATCTCACGGTGGAGACGATGCCCGTACGGATTGAGGATCGTGAAGTGAAGGCGCTTAGAGGCAAAGAGATTGCATTAGTGAAAGTGGCCTGGCTAGGAGCTGCCGGCGAGAGTATGACTTGGGAGCTAGAGAGCAAGATGCGAGAATCCTACCCAGAGTTGTTTGATCAGGTAAATTTCGAGGACGAAATATTCTAAGTGGGGGAGAGTTGTAACACCCTAAAATTATTTAATTAATTTATTTAATTAAGCAATTGGGGGATTTAAATTAAATTATTTGATGTATTTTAATTAATTAGAAATTATACTAATACATGTAGGAAGTATTAGAAAGTGGAGGTGCCAAACCAAATGGACTTGGGCCTAAGTGAGAAGCCCAAGCCCATTATTCTTGTCATATGCAAAGTGGTTAGGTGTTGGGGGCTAGGGTTTTGGTGGAGGATTTGCGAAGTTGAAAGAAAGAACAAGGGAGAGAAAGAAATAGCGTGAGAAAGAGAGAGAGAGCAAGGGGCGCCGTAAGGAGAAGAGAAGAAGAGGAGAGAAGTCGCAACCAAGGAAGAGCAAGAACGTGATCTTGTTGCTGTGGTCCTGTACGTGACTATCTCCGGAGCCTCCGTTCTTCAATTTCGAGGTTAGGGGAGCTCTATCATTCTATCTAATAATTCATATGATGAGTTCTAGATCTAGGGTTAGACTAGATTTATTGATGCATTGTTGATGTTGGTTCCTATATATGTATGTATGCGAATTGATGTAGGCACGAATTCTTGATGTGTTCTTGATGCATTGTTGGTATTAGTCATTATATATATGTGTATGCGAAGTGAAATAAATCATGAGGCTGAAATTCTTGATGTGTACGCGTTTGTTTTGATGACTTGTGGTATTCGAATTGATCATGAAACTGAAATTGGTGTGTTGGGTTGCTTGTGTTGTTCGCAAATTGGAAGATTGGGTGTATAGGCGCCTAGGGCGCCAAGGGGATAGGGAAGACAATGCTCAATTGAATTTTTGAGAAATTAATTAAAATAAGTGTATTTTTGGTGGCTGGAAAATGTTGAGTTTTTATAATTTAAAGGTTGTTAGAAAAACCAATTTTTAGTGTTAAAAAGTGTTGGACAAATTCTGGGTGGTTGCTGGTTCTGGGCGCTAAGCGCCTGTGCTGGGCGCTGGGCACCTGTGCTGTGTGTTGTTGTGCGTGGGGGCGCGCCTGGGCGCTAGGCGCCCGTGTTGTGTTGTGTGTGCGTTGTGCGCGCCTGGGCGCTGAGTGCCTGTGGCGCTGTGTTGTGTTGCGTTGTTGTTGCCTAGGCGCTGGGCGCCTGTGCACTTGTTGCCTGGTTGCCTGGGCGCCTAAGGCGCCTGTTCCCAGGATGTTGCCTGATTCGTCCAAAATTATTTTTATCATAACTTTTGACTCAGACGTCCGTTTTGGACGATTCAAAAAGTGTCGTGAAGCTTTTTACGTTGTCCATCTATGGGTACAATTTTTTTAAAATGAAAAATTGTTATTTTCTGGCTGTTTGTGGACGCCCAAGTGGCTGTCCCCGGTGACCGTCCCAGTGACATTGAAAAATGATATGAAGCTCTTTAAAAATCCTTTTTGGTGTATAAACGACAGTTTTAGCAAAATAATGTCAAAAATGATGATTTTGACGATGATGCCTTCGGGGCTAGTTAAATGACTGTTTCGCCCTCAGTGGCTAATTATTATTAGTTATGATGTGTAAAAGACTGTTTTGCCCTAGTGGCCAAAGTTGTAGATAATGATGTGTAAATGACGAGGATGCCCTTAGTGGTTAGTCAAATGACGTTTTTGCCCTCAGTGGTTATGGTTGAGTTGATTGATGTTTATGTGTGAGTGTCGATGGAAAACCAGTGACGTTTGGGGCCCGAAGGGCTAAGTGATGTTAAGGTCTAAATGGCCTAGTGACGTTGTGTGATGATTATGAATTTGACAGGTGCTGTGCTCCGTGCGAGCAAACCGGTAAGTGACGGGTCACATTGTTGACTATGAATTGAGTAATTGTGTATTTGCGTATTGTGAGTGGTGCATGTCATAGTGTCTCATGCCCATATGCATAAACCCAGTGATGTTTTGAGGCCTGAGTGGCTAAGTGATGATGAGGCCTGAGTGGCTAAGCGACGTTTTGTGAAAAGGTACCTTCATGCATATGCCCGCGAGTGGGTTGCATTTCATAAATCTATACGACATGAGATGAGTTATTGTAAATGATGTAAATGATGACTGTGATGTGGGTGTTTAGTGTATTGGATGCTGATTATTCTAGTGCGTAGCCTGTGATTAGTCCTTATCATATTTTCTATTATATAGACTGAAATGATGCTCACCCTTTCCTGTTTGAATGTTACCCCCGTGTTGGTAACGTGCAGGTGATTCCCAGTGAAGGTCTTAGCTTCACTTTTCTTTCGAGTCGAGTCGTCATGCTCTGATACGTAGCACTCAGGGGGGGAAACGAACTCGGCATTTATTAATGATTTTTGGTTGTTGGGTCCATGTGGACTATTTGGTTATGTTTTACTATTTTCCGCTGCGTAGATGGTTGTGTTATGTTGAGTTTTATAAGCGACGTTAAATGAGGCTTGAGATTTTTATGTTGAAGTGCTACGTGGATGAATGATCATTGAGTTAAACTGTTTTTGAAATTGATAAACGACGTTTTGTTTGAAGTATGTGTAACTTCCCTTAGGGACGAAATGTTCGAACTCTGATTTTTATAAACAAAGTGACGGGTAGAAAGGGGTGTTACAAGTCTCACCAATAAACTTCTCAACTTGCGAGAAGAGGACAATCCCGAAAATGGTTAATGCTAGCAACTGCTTGAAGGGACCCCATCTGTCAGCTTGAGCATGAGACCTCATTAAGCCTTTGAAATAACTCAGTGGAAATCCCATTATACGGTTCTTTTTCTCTTTTCGAAGTTCTAACTCCTCCAATCCAACTTGCGATAACAACGAGAGTCTCTTGTCTGAATATTGATGCCCCTGACACTGATAGGGTGCCATTTCCGACCTAGAGAAACCAAAAATTTTCTCATACTCCTCTAAAGTTGGCGAGAGCTGGAAATCTTTGAAGATGAAACAGCGGATATCCGGATCATAGAACTGACTGAGGGCTATCACTACATTTTCTTGAAGGTCTAACTGTAGCAAGCGAAGAATATTCCCATAAGCCTTTTCAAACAACCTACCCTCATCTGGTCCCATTAGAGAGGCACACTCTGTCAAACTGGCCACGTCTATTTTCTTTACCACTGGGAACCTCGAATTTAGTATGACTTCGCCTCTTGATCCCATGTTACTCCGCCTATGACAAGATTCCAAGTTACTCCAAGATCACCAGCGAACAACTTAGATGCATGAAGAATGCTACATGAAGTTTTTTTCAAAATTTTGTTTATGTAGTGCATGATGTCATGATGCAAAGTGCGGATGATGAAGATGCTTTTTATGTTACTTACATAAAGAGATATTTACAAATGGTGGTTTGAAAATTTGAGACAGTATACCCTATGTGCCACCTCATATAGGTATTTATGAAAGAGAAGGGAAAAATATGTTCTTTTTGATTTTTTATGAAAATTGTTGAAGGAAAAGAGCTAAGCTTGATGTAATAATGCAACACACAATTTGGAAAAGCCCTTGTGACCTAAAAAGAGGTGAAACCTACGATCTAGGGCAATTTAAGGGTAATCCTCCCATGTAGCTCTATTCACTTCCTCACAAAGGCCACCAGAGCCATAGTCCCTTTCATGAAACTCCCCACAAATGCAGCAAACTGCTAGGTGTGAGGCATCATGAAAGAGCACAACTCTGGTTGAAACTTTCGCAAGTAGCCAAACGGACAAAGGTCCTGATGGGCCCTCACTACTCGAATCCAATCTCCTAAGTTTTCTGCAGACCTGGGTTATGGTCCCACTCAAAGCATGCAATCATAAGGGATTAGTGTAGTGTGTGTCAAGGGCGTTTTCCCTAGCACTACCCCACCTGAAATGAAAACCAGAGCAGTCCAGACAATTGCAAGAAATAACATGTTGTCTACACTTAGGGTTCTATACCAAATAAACTAACCTAGGATATCAACAACAAGGGTATTGCTTACCTTAAGAAAGGGAGCCAAGAAGAGGGGACATGATAGAATGGGGAAGAGATGCATGAACTTACCTTTGGAGAAAAGGGGCAAAGAAGAAGGGAACATGGGGGTTGGAATAATGCATGAGCATAAGCATATAAAAAGAAAAGGAGTAGAAGAGGAGATAGGGAACAACAAAGAAGACAAATGCATATGCCTACAATCAATGATAAGAAAGAAAGGCAAACAAGGTATTAATCAAATCAACAATACATTAAACCACACATTTTAATTAGTTAGGCTTGACCCTCGTCTTTTAAAAACAGGTCCCCAGTGAAGTCGCCAGCTGTTGCACCCCGAAAAATCTGGTTTGGGTTTCTCAATGTACAACGTGGAAAAATTTTGAAGCCGCCACCAATATTTTAATTTTAAGACCAAAACATTGAAAAAAAAGTCTTTTGAACAAGGCGGATGGTCTTTTGAAAACTAGAGATATAGGTTCGGGGGTCGATTACGTGTGGTTTTAACGTTTGATTTGAAAAATACCCAGATTTGCCTATTTATTTCTTGTTTGAAGATGAATGGGAAAACTTAATGAAAATTTTATTTTTGGCGCTTGACGAGAGTTGGCCTCTCGCTCCTACGTATCTCTTGGTGCGATGGAGAATTCAAAGCTACGTAGTTCTTGGTTGTCTTTTTCTGAAAGGTTTTTGTTTTTTATCCTTTTAGTGAATTTTCGAAATAGGACGAGTATTCAGCGAATGATTAAACTAACAGAGGTTATGGCTAATCACCGCTAAGTACTCTTAAAAAAAATGGGAGTCACCGCCACTAGTCAGACGAAGAAAGGTTCTGATTGACTGTTAGTAGCAACTCGTTTTTATTTGTTTTTTCTTAAAATGGTTTTTTGAAAAAGATTGATTGGCACGAATGATCAAACTAACAGAGGTTATGGGTGATCACCGCTTTGTTGTTCTTTTGGGAAAAGACATTGCTACCAATGGTTAGACGAACAAAGGTTCTGACTAGTCACTAGCGACAATGGGTTTGAAAATGATTCTTTTTGTTTGTTTTATGAAAATGATTTGTTTATGGTGCGAAAAGGATTTTTATTTGTTGCGCTTGACGAGAACGTGACTCGCTCCTACGTATCCCAAATGAGAATCAAAGCGACGTAGTTCTAATTTGAAAATGAAAATGCTTTTGAAAGGGTTTGGAAAAAGGAAAAGCTTTCATAATGACCAAGCAAGCAAAGGCTTTGAGTGATCATTACTAATAACTCTTGATAGCGTTCATGACAATCAAACAAGCAAAGGCTTTGGGTGATAGTCATTAATAACTTGCATTGGTTAGAAAAAGAGTTTGAGAGGTTTTTGGGAAAGAGTGAAGTTATTATCAAAGATTGGTTATAAAGTCCAAGCACATTCGTTAATCGAGCAATCACACATTTGTTGAACGTCAACTAAGACTAAACATGCCAATACAATCAAAGATTCAAATGTCAAGGATGCAAAGTAAGGTTCTCAAGACAAATGTGTGTGTGTGTGTGTGTAAGAAAGAGTGTATTTACCCTAATGATTCTATGCTACAACAAGCAAGTAGGCTTACGTTTTCATTAGGAGGTCATACAAGTGGAGAGGATGGCACACAATTAAATCAAGACACTTAAGTTGCATCAAGAGCAATTAAACAATTAATCACAGGCATAGAATGATCTTAGTTAAGCTAGTGAACATGTGAGCAATGATTGCTCAATAACATGAATAAAAGGAATGGCATCAAGACTATGGTAAGCCTATCCTTTGCAATCAACAATATGAACAAGTTCCCAAGGGCTAATAACACCATCAAAGAGGAGGGAACATCAAGGTTTTGGGTAACCTATCCCTTGCAATACACCACGAAACCTAAACCATAAACCTAACTATCTCATCTTTTATTCATTAAGAAATTAAAAGGGGAAGGTTGAATCATCTAAAACCATCTTCACCACTTAGAACATGATGCACTAGGCATAAGTGAGAGTCATGTGATTTATCATCAACAATAAACAATGATCAAACTAGAGTATAGGAACAAGTAAATGAACATTAAAACCAAGTTGAATCACATAGAGCAATCCTCTCACTTTGAGAAAAGTGCACTAGGCACTAGTGAGAATCAACTTGCCTATCATCAGCCACTAACAATAAGCAAATTAAAATACAAAGACTAAATAAACACACAACTAAGTTGAATCACATAGAGCAATCCTCTCACTTTGAGAAAAGTGCACTAGGCACTAGTGAGAATCAACTTGCCTATCATCAACAATTAACAATAAGCAAATTAAAATACAAAGATTAAATAAACACACAACTAAGTTGAATCACATAGAGCAATCCTCTCACTTTGAGAAAAGTGCACTAGGCACTAGTGAGAATCAACTTGCCTATCATCAACAATTAACAATAAGCAAATTAAAATACAAAGATTAAATAAACACACAACTAAGTTGAATCACATAGAGCAATCCTCTTACTTTGAGAAAAGTGCACTAGGCACTAGTGAGAATCAACTTGCCTATCATCAACAATTTACAATAAGCAAATTAAAATACAAAGATTAAATAAACACACAACTAAGTTGAATCACATAGAGCAATCCTCTCACTTTGAGAAAAGTGCACTAGGCACTAGTGAGAATCAACTTGCCTATCATCAACAATTTACAATAAGCAAATTAAAATACAAAGATTAAATAAACACACAACTAAGTTGAATCACATAGAGCAATCCTCTCACTTTGAGAAAAGTGCACTAGGCACTAGTGAGAATCAACTTGCCTATCATCAACAATTTACAATAAGCAAATTAAAATAAAACTAAAATAAAAGAAAACATAAACAAGGTTGAATCACATCTAGCAATCCTCAACTACTTAACATAAAGTGCACAAAGCACAAGTAGGAATCATCTTGCTAGATCATCAACAAATATTTGCAAGTGAAACATGTTGAAAATAACATTTAACACTAAAATCAAATACCAATGCCAAGATTGTACATCATCAAGCAAAGAGGAACAACAAAATTAGCTTAAGAACACATTAATCATAGTATGCGAAATACAAGAAATTAACATCACACAACATGAAACCAATTATTCAAGGGTGAGAGGCACCTTAAACACCCAAGCCTCCCTAAGTGCTTGTCAATAGTGTTTAAGGCTCCTCTCACCAACAACAACAAACTACATTTTAAACAAAATGAGAATGAAAAATGAAGAGAAAAATGGGTTTTAATGCAAAAAGATTGAAGATGATGTAAGGGTTTTAGAGTATACCTTAGATCCTAGCTAGATTATGCAAGAAATGGAGAGCAAGAACACAAATCAACCAAGGACACCAACAAAGAAACCCACGCCCAAAATGAAGATCAAACCCCTCTTGATGAAAGTTCTTGAGTTTTGGTGGAGAATGGAAATAGTATGTGAGAGAGGGATGAAGGGGAGATGGATTGGTGGTGTTTGGATGAAGAAAAAAAAATAAAATGGAGGAGGAATTAGGGGGGAGGCTACGGCCTAGGGGAGAGAAGGGAGGAGAGGAGAGTGGTGTGCTAATTTTAGTGTAGGAGAGAATGAGCCAAAAGTTGTGATGTGTGGAAAATGAAAGGGTATTTATTGGATTGGTGAAGGGCTAGGGTTAAAATGGTAATCAAACAATAAAAGGGAATTAATATTCAGCTGAAAATAAAATGGAAATAAATAATTGAACTTGGGCACCAAGCAAAGGGGTTATTTTGGTCATTGTTCTTGAGAGGTGCTCTAGGATTGAACTTTAATTTTGAATGGAGGGTTGAGATCACTTATCACATGGATTGAGGGTGGAGAGAAAACAAAAAATGGGAGTGAGGGAGTGTGATATGCGCAGCTCATGCATGAGGGGAGTGGAGAGGGTGTGAATTTCCAAAAATGTTTTCTCCACAATTTTATATCACAAGATTGCCATTAACTATGAATGAATGGTGGAGATTTGCATCTTAATTTGAATGGAGGGTCATGATTGAGATACACTTTGCAAGTAATGAAAATAAATAAAAAATGGGGGGAGGGGGGGATAATGGGCTGGTCATGCGCAGCTCATGAGGAGAGAGAGAGTGAGTGGAATTGCAAGTTGTCATGTTGCACTATACTTGACCTTTCAAAATTCCAAAGATTATTGATTATTCCTTTCTAGATAATTCCTCATTATTCATGCCATTTTGGGCCATATCCTAGGAATCAATCATTGGGCCCAAAATTCTATGATATCACCAATCCCAAAATTGATTTGATACCTCACCTTGAAGGAAATTCCCATTTTGCCCTTTTCTTTGAAGTTCGAATTTTATGCAAAAATTCATTAATGCATGCGCATAAAAAATATGACCCAACTCATTTTGATCCAAATAAATCCCTCCAAAGTTGCACAGTGATTGAAATTATCTTTTTGGGTAAAATGACCAAAATACCCTTTTTGCCCAAAAAGCCCTAATTCTGCCCCGAAGTGCATCCCAACCCTAAAAATGATTTTAAAAACTTTGGAATGCTTTTCAAGACTCAAGAATGCATGCCCATAGCACTTCTCATCTTTCAAAATAATGCCACTCCTCTGAAACTATTTATTTTTGTGGAAAATTAGGGTTTTGACCTAAGCCGGACAAAATTGGGGTATGACAACAGGCAGTAAGGGAGACTATTGCTCTGTTGACAACAAGGGTAATAGGAGTAATTGGAGGTGATGGCGGAAGGTTCCCGAACCAAGGTGAGGGTACACATAACATAGCGCTCGACATACCCGTCAGGATGGGCTATGAAGCTATGGGACCTACTGGGCCTGAAAACCCATATATTGGGGACAGAGGTGGGGGACCATTCCACGCCGAAAATGGGGAAGCTGAAAGGCATGCAACGACGCTGTAGGGCAGGGCCAGACAATCATGGATGGATAAGATGGAGGAAAAGATCAAAGCAATCCAGGGATCTGGTGCTTTCGGGTCCTTGGGAATAGACGAACTCTGCCCTACTACAGACGTAGCCATACCTCGAGACTTCAAAGTGCCTGATTTCACGAAGTACGATGGAAGCACCAGTCCTCTTCTGCATCTGAGGACCTAGTGCACAAAAATGTCGATATGGTCCAAGGATGAAAATTTTCTCATTAGTTTTTTTCATGAGAGTTTGACTAGGCCGGTGTTGGAATGGTATATCTCCAAATGGACCACTCTAAGATTGATTGTTGGAAGGACCTCGCCGATGTCTTCATGAATCAGTACAGGTTTAATATGGATATGGCTCCAACCCGTGAGCAACTGGGAATCCTGCAGAAGAATAATGACGAAATCTTTAAGCAGTATGTCCAAAGATGGAGAACTCTCGCTGCACAAGTCCAACCACCACTCACTATATCAGAGATGTGCTCCTATTTCTTGGGGACGTTAGGACCCCCCCCCCTATGTGGCAGCAACGGCAGGGGTTGTGTAACACCCCCTTTCTAATTTATAATTAAATGAACAAATATCAGAGTCACCTCAGAAGGGCGCTACATTTTTTTCTCACCAAAAACAATTAACAAATGATTTAAAATCCTCAAAAACACTTAATCTCAGAATAACATTAAACAGCGGAATCTCAAACTCGTGCAAACATCCCCATGGATAATTAAGACATCAGTCTCCAGCAGTAAACAACATAATAAAACATAAACGACCCCTAAAACCCCTCCCGGGTGCTACGCATCAGAGCTGACACAGACCCAACGAGAAGGAGACTACACCTAGCAATCCTCTATGAGTGCTAACGATCACCTGCAGCGTTGCCACACAAGAGCAACATTCCAAGCAGAAGGGGTGAGTTTAACAGAAATAATAAGCACATGACAGCAGTACATAAGCAGCAGGCACAACACGGCAAACACGTATATACCTTATCACACAACAGCACAAGATTCATATCTCTATCAGACATAAAACGCCAACCACAATAGTTATGTACACATGGACCATGAAGGAATGTATGAAATTCAACCCCTCCGGGCATATGCATGCGGTACCGATCTCGTTAAGGCCACGACGGGCGCAACTCGTAATAAACCTCGTGTTGTAGCATCACAGCTACCTCGTAGGAATGCAGATGACAATGCGACTCATGACTCATGCACCAATTACACCAACTCAAAGCATTCAATTAATAAATACTTGTCATACCCTAATTTTGTCCGGCTAGTTTAAAGTTTACTAAAAAAAATCCAAAATATTGTTTTTATCGTCTATGTGCGTCGTTCCCAGTCATGTATAGGCGTGTTACTTTTCATTGGTGCATGTGTGCTATTGTTAATAATGTACACATTTTAGTCCCCGTTGTGGATAGGTGTTCGCGTATTGTTGTGTACGAGTGCTTATTTTAGTACGTGAATTCGCGTATTCTCGTTGTGGACGTGCGTTCGCGTCTCGTCGTGCACGTTTGTTTTTCGTCGTTGTTCTCGGGTTAATTTTGTTCTAAAAATTTAATAAAAATCAGATTGTGAATAAATGCTTTTTTATTTGTATAATCAGTTTTTTTTTACAAAGTCAACTTTAGTACTCATGTATAGACAAAATTTAATTACAAGAAAGTACAAAAATTAAAATCAAAATAAAATAAAAAAAAAAGGGGAAGGAGTGCCCCTGCTAGCTGCTGCCATTTGAAGAATTAGGCCAATGCTAATTTCTTCTTGCTCCCTTGGCATTTTTCCTAATTTGCTCCAGCCAAACAACTTTATACACACCTCTGACCTTGTCTCCAACGGCTCTCTTCTGCACCTCTGCAAGACTGCAACCACAGCAGGCATCCAACAAATTCTGCCTACAACCTTAGGCTGAGAAGTGGTACATTTTGGCATCCAGCGCAGCCTATCAAGGAAGAGAGCAGATACAATATTTTGAAGGGGGGCTATAAACAGGAAAGGAGAACCGATTAGGGAGGAGCAGAAAAATGGAGGAACAGAGGAAATGAAAGGGGAGAGAGCCACTGTCCCTCCACCACCACTGTGAACCGCCCCAACAGCAACACAACCACCCACAGCGCCCCCTTTCCTCCACCAACAGAACCACCGAACGCCCCTCCCTCCGCCGTCAGTCACCATAGCCATCAAACCAACCCCACCGTCGCACTCCTCTCTCTCCCCCGTCGTCGCTCCTCTCGCTCACTCCACCGTAGCCCAGCCACCAAAAACCGTAACCCAGCCGCAAAAACCGTAGCCAAGTCGTCAACCCGTATACGCTGTCAGAATCACCAAAACCCCTTGCGCCTTTCTCCTCGTCATCGCCGGCCATGGATCCACCGTGAAGCCCCCTCTTCCGCTCCCCGTCGTATTTCTCTCTCCCTCGCCGCCGCTCGCATCGCCACCGCCATCTCCGTTTTCTCACTCCCTCAACCTCGCGAATCTCGCCCACTCCATTTCCCTCACCGCCGGTGACTCTTTTTCTCCCTCTCCTCAGAAAATGCCTCTCTCTCCTCAGAAACTGCCTCTCTCTCCTCAAGCTCTCTCTCAGTGTGTGGTGCTGATGTAAAGAGAGTATGGAATTAGGTTTAGTTTGTCATTCGAAATACTCCTTCAGTTTCTTTAGTTTATTATTTTTTTCTCTCTAATTCAATTCACTAACTGCACCCCCATCTCTTTTGCTTCGCCCCCCCCCCCAAGAAGCCCACAATCCGTGGGTTAAAAGACCCGAAACAGAAACTGGGCCTTTACTGTTTACACCTCCTCTTTTAATAACACACCCCCTGTTTTTCTTTTTTTCCCTAAATAAATAATTTCTTTCACGAACCTATTTTTTTTCCCAAATAACGAATAAACGTTATCCACTAAAAATAGTTTGTTACTAATGGCCACTCTGAGCTTAGCTTGTTTGACCGTTAATAACAACATCAGTTTTTCAAAAGAGTTATGAGTGACGGCCACTTTGGGTTTTACTTGTTTGGTCGTCACGAATATAACTCCCAATTTCGAAAATAAATATAAAACACCAACACACAAATATTTTCTACCAAGAACTACGTGCGATTTGATTCTCTACCAGGAGATACGTAGGACCAGAGGGCGGCCGACCTCTGTCAATTGCATTAATAAAAAACCCTTTTTTTTTCTCTTTTAATTCATTTCTCTCATTTTTCTCCAAAAGTACAAAAAATAATTAACCGTTTAGTGAGTCTTTTTTTTATTATTATAAGGGTAAATCATTATTTTTGAATTAATAAGTGTTTACACATTTAGTTAAAAGGTAACCTTCCTTAGAAAGGATGTCGTAGGGTGTTAATACCTTCCCTACGCATAAACGACTCCCGAGCCTAAACCTGGTCCGCAAAACCTCCTTATCCACTCAATAGGGATTTTCCAATGTTTGCCCTTAAACTAAAACTTTGGTGGCGGCTTCATTTCAAGAGCTTCGAGGAATCCCTCCTCCGGATTTTTCGGTCGCTACAGCTGGCGACTTCACTGGGGACATATTAAGAGAGTAAAGCCTAGTTAACTAAATGTGTAAGTATTTGTTAATTTTATATTTTGTTTTTACCCTTATGCTTATTTTATTTATTTATTAGCATTTCTTATATTATTGAACCTTAGGGTAGATGACTCTTTTGTTACTATTGTTGTATATCTGTTCCAGCTTGGTTAGTTTAGGTATTTTGTGCTTATCACATACCTCACTTACACTTTTGCACACACCTTTGAGTGGGGCCCTATACCCGGGTCTGCAAATAACCTAGGACGAGTGGAGATTATTAGTGACAGTCATTCTGGATTTTATCTGTCTGACTCTCATGAAAGTCTCAACCAGAGTACGATCTTTCATGGTATCCCACACCAGGTAGCTCGCTATCGTTGTGGATCATATCATGAAGGGGATTTTAGCTCTGGAGACCTTTATGAGGAAGTGAATAGAGCCACCTGAGAGATTGATCACATAAGTGACCCTAGATCATGTTGAAAATCACAATTTAGGCATGACCCACCTAGGACACAGGGGCACTATACTTACCCTCTCTATCAATCTGGTTAGTTTTTCCCCAAAATTAAAATCAATCAAAAAAATTTCATGCTTCCTTCATTTGCATGCATACGAGACGACATCATTCCTTTCATTCATCATACAAAAATTATCATAAAATAAGATCATTTTTTTCATCATATGCATCACATTGCCATTTCCCCACCGTACCATTCATCATATATTCATAATTCATAAATATCGAAAAAATCATCAAATAGTGTAGGCATCTTGTCATTTGCAACATCATTATTACAAAGTGCATGAGACATTCAATAACATTTCGCTCATATTGTCATCATAGTCCAAATGCGCAATTTCTCCATACATGCATCATTTTATCCTAGTTGCATCATCTCTCATACTCATACATCGCATTGCTATTATAAAAATTTATTTTTAAATGCATCATCTTCATGCATCATAAAAAAACAAGGACAAAAGTCATTTATTCCTATCCATCTCAAATGCATCAGTCCTTCAACATGCGTCAAAACAAAAATTATAAATTTCTCCATTATTGCATCATTCATCACCCAATAGCATTTTGTTAGCTTTTTATTTTAATTGAAGCATAAAAAAAAGGGATAAACCATCACGCATTTCATTCATCTCCATTGTTGCTCATGTACAACAAACGTCCATATGTTCATGCATTATACTTTATTCAAAGAAAACACACAAAATCACCATTCATTCATACTAAAATCACTCCTCCATAAGCATTTCATTGTTATTGCACTATCATGCATCGCGAAGATATCATTTTTTTCAAAATTGCATTCATCTTGCATATCCGTACACCAAAAGAATATTACCCCCATATTATATAAAGGTTATGTTCATTACTCTTTTCCACGCATTAAAAAAAAGTCTCTGCGAGTGTCATGCATTTTGTTTCCTCGCACACAAAAAAAGGCAATAGCATCATAGGCACCGACATTCATTCATAATCATTCAAAGTCATGATCACACAGTGTAGGTACCACATCATTCATAAAGTCTTGAATTACATTTAAAAAAAAAAACATAACATTCATACATCATTTCCCTCATGTAGTCATCCTAGTTTAAATGCAACAATTCCATATTCATTTGTCATCTCCCAAATAAAACAAAAAAATTTTCATTATAATTGTATCATTTGTCATCCAATAAGAGTCTGCATACATGTTGCACTGCCTCTTGGAAAAAATAAAAATAATTGCATTAGGATCAAACATTTATTTCTTCATGCATACATGCATTCACATTTTTCATACATATCTGTCATCATGGGCATCATATTTTGCTAGAAAATAAAAAATCACCATAGAACGAGTCACTTGTTTTCATATGCATCTCGTTCTCATGGTACTAACATGCATATCATCCTAAAAAAAACAACAAATATGCTACATATTTGTCCAACTTTCATCATCTTGCATACTCAAAAATATACTATATTCGTTACTCCTCTTCATGCATAGAAAAAATAAAAAATGCAATAGTCATCTGACATGCAAAATAAAAGAAAAATAATAAAATAATGCCACTGTCTTGCATTATTCATCATCATATTGCATTGCGTCCGAAAAATGATTTCGGATAGTCAATCTTTTCAAGCAATCATTCATTCACATTCCTCGCATCTGCATCAGGCAACATTATTCGTTCATTCATACATTGCATTTTTCTTTCTTTTCGCGAAAAAGAAAAGAATAAAAAACATGATCACAATTAAAAAAATTGTGATTGAATATCTCATTTAGCATGCATTTCCATCATCAAATAATATAGGCATTTCATCATTTGCAACATCATGAAATGCATAGCATTCACGCACCTTTTCACTCATCCAAAAACTGTGTTTCATTAAATCATCCATACGCCATTTCATCCACACATCGTTTATATACCGTTTCAACATGCATCATTTCAAAAATTACGTCATAATTTTCGCATCATTCATAGATACGTATTTAGCATTTCATTCTGATACATGAAAGAGGCTCTGCATCGGTTACGTGCCGCATTGTCTCCAAAAATCATTTAGAATAACTGACATTTCCAAGTGATCATTCATGCACGCATTTCATGCATTCGCATTTGCATTTTCGTCATTTTTCACCATGTGTTCCTTCATGCATTAGGACACAAGGTGCGTTTAATTTGATTATTCTTGTTGCGTGAGCATAGTTAGTCTTTCAACTAGAAAATAAAAAAATTATCAAGCATTCATAATAGAATACGGTCATCGTTTTCATTATCATGATACCAACATGCATCTCATCATCTAGAAAATAACAAAATATCATATTTTTTATTCTACGTCATCTTGCATAAGCCACACGCCAAAATGAGAAAATAATATCACCTTGATATTATAAAAAAATTTACATTCATTATTTCATTACTCCTCTTCATGCATCATGAAGAAACAAAAAAGTCATTCATTCTCATGCATCTCAAAAACAGTTCCTTCATGCGTCATAAAGAACAAAAACAAAAATCATTCATTCCTCCCACATCCATCTCAAGGGCATTAATCCTCTCACATGCATTAAAACAAAATTAGGAATTGCTTCATTTTCTTCTATTCTTGCATCGTTCATCATCAATAGTTTTTTGTTTTGTTAGCTTCTCACTCTGGTTGAACTTCAAAAAATAAAAAATAAAAATCACACACTTGCTTTAGGTATCGTTAGGCATTTCATTCACCTGCATCATTGTCTGTGTACAAAAACATCCATATGTTCATGCATTCTACTTTATTCAAATAATTTTTCCAAAAAATAAAAAAATGAAACTCATAATATCTTTTTTGTACACACTGTTTGATGGGAAACGATGCATTCTTGGAAATACATTTGAATTGATTCCTCTTCCTTGGAAAATGTTGTCATACCCTAACTTGATTCACCAACAACAAATGCTTAACTCTTCATCCCATATACATCCTACCCACACCTACCACATTTATGGAAACCATCCACCCACTTAACCCTTCAATGGAATTCACCAATAACTCATTCACCATCATGGTCACTACAATATCATAGGCTCGACCCTTAGCCACTGCGTGCCCCACTAAGAGCACCAGCCAACATATATCTCACACTCGTGATAAGAAGCTTATATGTCTATTTTGTTAACTTGCGTGGTTTTGACAATTAAAATTGTTCTGTCTTAAGCGGTGTTAACTCTCCATGAAGCATTTGCAAAATAAACCAACATGACATGTGTGTTTACCCTTGTTTGAGTCAGTCATACTACCCCCATCCTTCCGCCACTTCCAAAACCAGACCCAACCATCCATAAAAGGCCCAGTCCCCACAAGAGTATTTCATTCGCTTTCCCCCAGTGATGAAATTTCATGAAAAACACTTTGTACGCTCCATACTGGGGCAGAGTAGCGATCACAGATTTCCTGCTGGCATTCGAAACACTCGTGCAAGTCCTTTGAGTAAAAAAAAAACAAAAGAAATCCAAAAAGAAAAGCCCGTTAGGTTGAAAACTCGCGAGAGCAGCCTGAGCAAAAATTAGGGCATAAAAAATATAATAAATAAAGAAAAGTAAATACATTAAAATGAAGTTTTGTCCCATAGTTACAATTTCAAGAAAATAAGCAATCATGATTTGAATTGGAGTTTGGCCATTTTCCTATATCCAAAAATCCAAAAAAGAGAAATGCCCTTTGCTACCCACTTCGAGCCAAAAAAATCAAAAATCTTTCAAACACCTTAGACAAAGATCAATCCCATATCTAACAGCTCGCTCAGCTCGAAAGAAAAAAGAAAAATCATAAAAAAGTGAAATTAAAAAAAAGAGGATCGAAAAATCCTGAAAACCAAAACGGTAGAATTTGTGAGCTGACACTTCACACCATCGAGCATATAAAAGATCATTGTCTGAAATAAACCCTTAAACACTTCCTTTGGCCTAAGCATCCTATCCTCCATAAACCCTCAAATGCGCTACAACCCTAAAACAGGTACATTCTACCATGAAGCACATAAAAGATTCTTTGTCTCAACCAACCCCGAACACTCTCAGGAGCAAAGTAATCATTTCCTTCATGAATCATTAACCACTGGCCATATTACAATCCAAAGGCCTATTCCGATCAGTGATTGGTTGCTTCCATTTTTCTCAAAGCTTATACTCTAGGACAAAATAATCAGAATAATTTATTTGCTCAAAAAAAAAAGAGAAAAATATTATTAAAAAAAAAAGAAAAAAAAAACTTAAAAGGGCTTGCACGCTCGAAGTTCATCAAGAGAAGATAACAGTGATCATCAACAAAGTGAATTTTCATTGAACCAAAAACTCTTGACTGTCTTAGCTTGTGGACTCCTTCCCAAGGAAAGCCACAAATCCCTACTAAGACAGTTACTTGACTTATCATATCAAAATGGGGCAATACCTCACCCTCCATTCCACTCAAACTCAGGGAGATTTTTTTAGCATCCCCAAAATACCCTCATCGTTCATCTCGTTCATATACTACACTCATGTAGCCGTACTAGAGCAATTTCCAAACCATTATTCTAACTTTACACCCTGTCACAATCCCACTCGAGATGGGGCAATCTTCGCCTTTCATGGATTGGGGCAACCTTGTCCTCTTGTAGACCGGGGCATCATATCCCTCGGCCCGAAAGAATCCTTCTGCCTCCCATTCCATTCATTCCTAGCCACGCGTCACCCCAATACCAGCATATTTCCCAATCCCTCAATCAGTCTATATCCTTAGTTGTCATTGTCCTCCCTAGACAAAGGCAGGCTGTTTCACTCCCCACTATTTGAAGTCAAAATTGGGGCAGTCAAACATTTCTTACCTTGGGGCAAGCTTATAGGCTTGAGCCAATAAACCTCATCCTTCACTCCACTCACGTGTCACATACCCTACATTTCTTGAACCCTGAGTCAACTGGCACATTCATTTGCATTCACACTGTTTTTCATATTCATTAAGAAAATGCTTCAAAGAGAGAGACACACAATAATGACAATCCCTCTAAGTTAACATCTTAGACTTGAAAGCTTAGCCATCATGGGTCATCATAACCAAATGAGAACCCATCCACAAATACACATCTCGATCTCTAGAAAGGGTACTAATACATTGCTGCAAGCCACACTTTTCAAGATGACAATCTTGAGCTTACCAGAGTTCAAGTCCAAGCCATCGAAAATCTTTCTTCCAAGGAACGATCAATTCAAAATGTTCAGCTCTCTGTTTCCAGCATAAAAAGTTTCGTTTCACATCAAACATTTTGGCATCCTTACAAAAACAAAAAAGTGTTGTTACCAACAAATCATGCGTTATACATGTCCTCGTTATTCTAGAATTAAAACCATGCATCTGATCATACCCATCACAACTCTTTCATACAAGTATTGTACATGCATTCACATTCCATTGGTTTTGCCTACACAATTTTGCTTCTTGTGCATTACGCATTGCGTATGCGGGCATGCATCGCCACGCATAACATGTATCGCTTCAATAAAAATGTCAAATGTCGGTCGCATCATTACCAAAAGTCTGTCTACATCCCAATCAATCACATCATCGCACCATGTATTTAGGCATTTCCTTTTGTTCACCATAGCGTTTGCATCAAAATATTATGTATCCATCACATTCACATTCTCATTTCATGCATTCATCAAATACCAAAAAGGCAATAAAGCGGAAAGACGAAAAAAAATCTCCCACATCCCAGCAAACATCCAATCATTGCATCATACAACATCAAGTCATGCGGCTACCACAACCCTTCATCTAAGCATTACGTGTGCACGTTCATTCATTCATTCATTCATGAAAAGGGGCAAAACAAGAGAAAACCAAAAAGGCGAAAATCATCCGCATTGCACCCGTTACTCCCACCAAAGCATAGATCACTCCATCATGCAATCAACAGTACATTTGCATTCACATGTTATCGACATGCGCATACACAACTCATCAGTTTTTGTCCCCGAACAACTCCAGCACCCACAATTCACGGGCTTTTGTAGTCCATTTGCTTTTACATTGCATACATATAACACTTTTTGCTTCGATAGACGTGTCAAGTGCCGGTCTCATCGTTGCCAAAAGCTTTCTACATCACCAATCATATCATTTGCTACGCATTCCTGTGCTTCCTTTATTCACCATAGCATTTGCATCAAAGAATTACATTCGCATCATATTCACATTCGCATTGCATGCATCATGAAAAGAAGCAAAATAAATAAGAAAAAGCAAAAAGAAAAATCCATCCATTACATTCATCATCACACCAAAAATTAATCGCTACAGTCACATTCACATCCCATGCACCGTTGTCAACTTTCTCATTCCATTAGGTTCAACACCCATGGTATACCCATTTCATTCATCATCTCATCAGATACCAATCATTGCACGTTCATCACATTACATACACGACATTGTTTGCTTCGATAGATGTGCCGAATGCCGGTCTCCTCGTTGCCCAAAGAAAAAGGTTTTTACACCACTAATCATATCATTATACCATGCATTCGTGTTCACGTGTTTTCCTTTATTCACCATGGCGTTCGCATCAAAGCGTTACATTTGCATCACATTCGCACTTTGCATTTCATACACCATTTATATACTAAGAAAAAGCAAGAAAGCAAAAAGAGAAAAATTGCTCATTCCATTACATTCATCATTCCACCAAAATCAATCAGCACGACCACATTCCTACTTTATCTGCATTCACGCACGTTCGTCAACCTCCATGTCCCATCAACTTCAACTCACAGCATCTGCCACATTTCATTCACCCCATCGAACACTTACCATTTTACATACCTATATTGCACGCATACATCATTCATTGCATTGTTAGACATACCAAATATAGATAGCTTTTCCCTTCTCAGGTAAATGCATTCATTAGGTGTGTTCTAGGAAAGTACGCCATCTGTCAATCCCAATATCTTGCTCCCCCAAAGTCAGCACTCCAAATGCTGGTCTCATATCACAATTCAGAATCTCAGTACTCTTTTAAACCCCCAGCGGTCCCTCAGAGCCCAAGCGCTCCTTCAGACCAACAATGGTCCTTCAATCCAGATCGCACGTCGCGTTATCGAGCAACCGACGGATCATCCGGCCCCAGGCCCTTCAGACTAGCTGTGTCCGCCTAAAAAACACAGTGCACGTCCTTCGAGGTGTGCAAATCAGGTCAACGACCTGACCTTGCCCCCATGGCCGCTCGAAAAAGGCCATCCCCCAAGCAGACCGTTTTACTAGTACCGTTGCTAGTTTGCGCTCCATCAGACCTATGGGTCCATCAGGCTTAGGCATGCCCTTCAGACCTCGTCGGTCCTTCAGTTTAACTCCAATCAACGCGCCAAGCATCAACTGCGAATTAGACCATCAGAGCCCTAGTGCTCCTTCAGATCCCCGGTGATCCCTATTTACTTTTATTCTATGTCAACCCATTATCTTTCAATAATTTCTAAAAAAAAAATATAATCTTGACAAAATTAGTGTCTTTTTATCTTCATTTCTATTTTACTCGAGAAATTTGGAAACCCTTCATATTTCCTAGTAAAATATAAATAAAGAGGGGCAGCTGTCATACCCTAATTTTGTCCGGCTAGTTTAAAGTTTACTAAAAAAAATCCAAAATATTGTTTTTATCGTCTATGTGCGTCGTTCCCAGTCATGTATAGGCGTGTTACTTTTCATTGGTGCATGTGTGCTATTGTTAATAATGTACACATTTTAGTCCCCGTTGCGGACAGGTGTTCGCGTATTGTTGTGTACGAGTGCTTATTTTAGTACGTGAATTCGCGTATTCTCGTTGTGGACGTGCGTTCGCGTCTCGTCGTGCACGTTTGTTTTTCGTCGTTGTTCTCGGCTTAATTTTGTTCTAAAAATTTAATAAAAATCAGATTGTAAATAAGTGCTTTTTTATTTGTATAATCAGTTTTTTTTTACAAAGTCAACTTTAGTACTCATGTATAGACAAAATTTAATTACAAGAAAGTACAAAAATTAAAATCAAAATAAAATAAAAAAAAAGGGGAAGGAGTGCCCCTGCTAGCTGCTGCCATTTGAAGAATTAGGCCAATGCTAATTTCTTCTTGCTCCCTTGGCATTTTTCCTAATTTGCTCCAGCCAAACAACTTTATACACACCTCTGACCTTGTCTCCAATGGCTCTCTTCTGCACCTCTGCAAGACTGCAACCACAGCAGGCATCCAACAACTTCTTCCTACAACCTTAGGCTGAGAAGTGGTACATTTTGGCATCCAGCGCAGCCTATCAAGGAAGAGAGCAGATACAATATTTTGAAGGGGGGCTATAAACAGGAAAGGAGAACCGATTAGGGGGGAGCAGAAAAATGGAGGAACAGGGGAAATGAAAGGGGAGAGAGCCACTGTCCCTCCACCACCACTGTGAACCGCCCCAACAGCAACACAACCACCCACAACGCCCCCTTTCCTCCACCAACAGAACCACCGAACGCCCCTCCCTCCGCCGTCAGTCACCATAGCCATCAAACCAACCCCACCGTCGCACTCCTCTCTCTCCCCCGTCGTCGCTCCTCTCGCTCACTCCACCGTAGCCCAGCCACCAAAAACCGTAACCCAGCCGCAAAAACCGTAGCCAAGTCGTCAACCCGTATACGCTGTCAGAATCACCAAAACCCCTTGCGCCTTTCTCCTCGTCATCGCCGGCCATGGATCCACCGTGAAGCCCCCTCTTCCGCTCCCCGTCGTATTTCTCTCTCCCTCGCCGCCGCTCGCATCGCCACCGCCATCTCCGTTTTCTCACTCCCTCAACCTCGCGAATCTCGCCCACTCCATTTCCCTCACCGCCGGTGACTCTTTTTCTCCCTCTCCTCAGAAACTGCCTCTCTCTCCTCAAGCTCTCTCTCAGTGTGTGGCGCTGATGTAAAGAGAGTATGGAATTAGGTTTAGTTTGTCATTCGAAATACTCCTTCAGTTTGTTTAGTTTATTTATTTTATTTTTTTTTCTCTCTAATTCAATTCACTAACTGCACCCCCATCTCTTTTGCTTCGCCCCCCCCCCCCCCCCCCAAGAAGCCCACAATCCGTGGGTTAATAGACCCGAAACAGAAACTTGGCCTTTACTGTTTACACCTCCTCTTTTAATAACACACCCCCTGTTTTTCTTTTTTTCCCTAAATAAATAATTTCTTTCACGAACCTATTTTTTTTCCCAAATAACGAATAAACGTTATCCACTAAAAATAGTTTGTTACTAATGGCCACTCTGAGCTTAGCTTGTTTGACCGTTAATAACAACATCAGTTTTTCAAACGAGTTATGAGTGACGGCCACTTTGGGTTTTACTTGTTTGGTCGTCACGAATATATCTCCCAATTTCGAAAATAAATATAAAACACCAACACACAAATATTTTCTACCAAGAACTACGTGCGATTTGATTCTCTACCAGGAGATACGTAGGACCAGAGGGCGGCCGACCTCTGTCAATTGCATTAATAAAAAACCCTTTTTTTCTCTCTTTTAATTCATTTCTCTCATTTTTCTCCAAAAGTACAAAAAATAATTAACCGTTTAGTGAGTCTTTTTTTTATTATTATAAGGGTAAATCATTATTTTTGAATTAATAAGTGTTTACACATTTAGTTAAAAGGTAACCTTCCTCAGGAAGGATGTCGTAGGGTGTTAATACCTTCCCTACGCATAAACGACTCCCGAGCCTAAACCTGGTCCGCAAAACCTCCTTATCCACTCAATAGGGATTTTCCAATGTTTGCCCTTAAACTAAAACTTTGGTGGCGGCTTCATATCAAGAGCTTCGAGGAATCCCTCCTCCGGATTTTTCGGTCGCTACAATACTATATCACCATATCTCGTTATAAATCACTTCATAAAAATACCACGTGTTGTAGCATCACAGCTACCTCGTCACATAACCACAACCAAGCACGTAACAAATACTATACCACATTAACAACTATCTCGTGTTGTAGCATCACAGCTACCTCGTAATTTCCCACCAATAAATATTTCCGCTCATCAATAAATATTCAGCTCATCAAAAATTATTCAGCTCATCAAATAATATTCACCACCACAGACACGTCTCAACTTAGTTGCTCTAAGGCATCACATCAACCACCCCAATCTCAATTAATTACGCGACCACTTTGCCAATAAAGGACTAAGTCAACGTCCATAGGGACCAAACAGCACATAAAATCGAGGCAGCAACCTCTTAAAATACAGTGACAGCACCAAGGAAAAAAAATAGGAAAACAGCCCCTTTAAATTTACGAAAACGGCACCTGTAAATTCCAGAAAACAGCACCTATGAACTTAAGAAAACAGCATCTTCAAATTGAAGAAAACCACACCTTTAAACTCAAGAAACAGCATCTTTTAATTTAAGGAAGCAGCACTTTAAATTGTGAAAACAGCAGCATTTTATTTATAAAAACAACAATAAAACAGCACATTTTATAACATAAAAACAGCATCTCATTTTCTGTACAACAGCACAAATTTATTTTTTATAAAACAGCAGCTCATATACTGAATAAAAACAGCAAGACAGCAACATTTATTTTTATAAACAGCAGCTCACATAACAATTAAAAAAAACAGCAAGACAGCAACATTTATTTTTATAAACAGCAGCTCACATAACAATTAAAAAAAACAGCAAGACAGCATCATTTATTTTTATAAACAGCAGCTCACATAACAATTAAAAACAGCAAGACAGCAACAATAAACGGTTTATTTTGCCTTAAAAGTAGAATATTCAGTTAGGCCTCTGAATAAGCTTTCCAACGCATTTTGAAGCACTTAAAACGGACACCCGAGTCAAAAGATATGTCAAAAACAAATTTGGGACAAAACCGAGACTTCGCGCGTGGAGCGCGACTTAGGCGCAAGTGAGGCGCAAATTGGCAGAAATGCCCAGTAACATTCGCGCGTGGCGCGCGACTTAGGCGCGAGTGAGGCACAAATTGGCAGAAACGCCCAGACAGCAGCAACAAAGCACGGATTGACAACAACAATGGCGCCTAAGGCGCCTAGGGTCCTTCAAACTCAATTTTCTTCCAAATTTCATATGCTCAATCATTCAATAATTATTTCAAGCACCTCTAATTCACTCTCATATCTTCAATTACACAGTTTACCAATTATTTGGCATACAATACAAATCTTACACACATCTCACAACTCTTGCACATTTCAACAAACACATATAGGGCATCAACTCAACATACATTTCAATCACACAATAATCCACATCTCAATCACTCAATTTCATATCCACTTTAATCATGCAAATACACAACACCTAACTACCCATAAACCACCATCATAACCCATTATAACCGTTAAACCCACCCTTACCTCGAAAATGTGAGCTCCGGATTAACGGGAAGGTGATCACGATCAGAACCACAGCAACACACGAACTGGCCCTTGAAGACTTGCGAACCTCTTCTTCTTTCCCTCTTCTCCTTCGCGAGAGCCTTCCCTCTTCTCCTTTCCTCTTCTTCGCGTTTCTGCTCCCTCCTTCAGTCGTGTGCTTCCTTTCCTTTTTCCCTTCTCACTCTCGCGTTCTCTCCTTCTCTCTCTCTCTAGGTTTTTCTCTTCTCTTTCTCGGTCACGCTTCTCTCTTTCTCTGTCACGATTTCTTCTTCTTTCTTTTTGTGTCTTACGTTTCTTTCCTTCTCTCACTCTCGGCTGCTCCTTTCTTTTAATTCTTCTCTCTAATTCATTTAACCCTAGGCCCAACTAATGGCTTTTGGGCCATTGACCTTATTCACACCCCTCCTCTATTAATTCCACCACTCCCTAATTTAATTAGCACCATATTATTATTTCTAATATTTCTCCACAACTAATTCCCCTTAATTAATTAAATAATTAACCAATTATTTTTTGGGCGTTACAGGCTGCATACCGGGACTTTGAGGATTTAATATCTGCTGGAGAAAGAATTGAGATGCTAACAAGAGCTGGAAAACTTCAGGTAGAGCAATCAGAAGGCGGGCAAGCTAAAAAGAACTATAGTCAAAAGAAGAAAGATCCAAAAATCAGTTTCATCCGAGTACCACCAAATATCACTCCCCAACAGCCATACTATAATAGACCCCGCCCGAATACACCTTACACAATGAACCCAAACACAAACCCCTCACCCATGCAAACACTTCCCGTAAACAGCATCCCAGGAACCTACCCACAGCCACGGCCAAACTACAAGCAGACCCGTCCAAATTTCCACCAAACACAAGTCAACTTCCCACCATTCCCTAAACTCTCCATTACCAACATCGAGCTGTTCCAACGACTGGCAGACGCCCGCTTGATTGCAGGAATCCCCGTGAAGGATTGGGAGCCTCCATTTCCAGCATGGTATAATTCAAACTTGACTTGTAAATACCGCATGGGGGCCGCGGGACATTCAACTGAGGATTGCGAGGCCTTCAAGACGGCTGTAAGAAGATTGATTGCTCATGGGAAACTCGACATCCAGGAAGAGACGGGACCAAATATCAATAGCAACCCGCTCCATAACCACGATGGAAATAGGGCGGTGAGTATGGTGGAAGGAGACCAAAAGCCCATCAACAAAGGAGGTCAAAGAGGGTTACACTAGGCTGGCTATGAAGTATTAGCACCAACAAAGGAGGTCGTAAAATATGCCATGTACAATGAAGAGAAAGAGTGTGCGTACCACCATAATTGTGTAGGCCATGATATTGAAGATTGTTGGGACTTCAAAGCTCGAGTTCAAAGCCTAATGTCCCTAGGAGTGGTGCAAGCTAGGGGGTCTGTGTTTCAAGAGGAGATTGATGTTGTGGAACGTTTTGTGCTTAAAGTTCCACCGCTCAACCAACCTGCAGCACCTGAAAAGGTTGTAGTGACTATAAAGAAGCCCACACCTTTTGCTTGCAAAGATACTCATGCAATTCCCTGGAACTACGAGACCCGAGTCGAAGTTTTGGGAGGCACCACTAAGAGTGAAATAGGCAAGAACAAGGGGGTTGAGGAGTCTGTGGACAACCTTGTAAGTGTTAGCGGAATAACCCGGAGTGGGCGATATTTCGGTCCGAAAGAGTCCGAAAAGAAAAAGAAAGAGAAGGACGCCGAAGAGCCATCAGAAGAAGAGTTCCTAAAAATCATGAAGCAGAGTGAGTATGATGTGACTGAGCAACTGAAAAAGACTCCAGCTCGGATCTCGTTGCTTTCTCTCATCCTCTCTTCCGAGATACATAGGAAAGCTTTGTTGAGAACATTGGAAGAAGCTTTTGTGAAACCTGATGTGACTCCCCAAACGGTGGTCAACATGGTAGATCCAATGCTGCGAGTTAACCTGATTACATTTGCTGAAAGTGAGGTACACCCTCAAGCCAGGGGGGAACATCGAGCCCTGCACATCACTTTGAAGTGTCGAGAATTCGTGATAGCCAAAGTGCTAATCGATGGTGGATCGACCCATAATGTCCTGCCTATGACCACTTTAACAGTATTGGGATTGGGGGAAAGAGATTTAACCCCTCAAACCTTGATGGTCCGGGCTTTCGATGGATCTAAAAGAAGTGTTCTGGGTGAAGTAGTGCTCTCGTTGGAGATTGGCCCTAGTGTCTTCCGGGTGCTGTTCCAAGTCATGGTTATCGATTCGGCATACACCATGTTATTGGGACGACCATGGATTCACGAAGCTGGGGCAGTACCTTCGACTCTCCACCAGAGGGTCAAATTTGTTGAAAATAGAAACATCATCACAATCCGTGGAGAAGAGGAAATGCTGGTCACAAAACCTATGTCCCTACCCTATGTGGACAACACCGAAGAAGAAGTAACAAATATATGCCACAGTTTCGAGGTGGATAAATCTGGAGTTACCGAAGGAGCCTTGTTGAGGCGCAGCGTGAATCAAGTGGTGGCCCGGATAATGACAAAAAATGGCTATGAAGAAGGAAAAGGTTTGGGTCGTCACTTACAAGGAACTTGCACTCCCATCCCCGTGAAGCAGAAGTCAGACACCATGGGAATTGGCTATGAGGGGAGTCTCGAGATGAAGTCAAAGAAACTGACAATGGGTAAAGAGGAAATTTAGTTGATTCCACACTTGAGCGACACTTTCCCAGCACCAGCAAAAGTGCTAGCGCCGTAAGATATAGTCAGCACTTCGCACCGTCTTGTGATTAACATGATGGACAAAGATGGTTCGGGAGCGGGTGGCGTCATTCTCCCTTACAACAGTCAAGAGTCACTGAGCAATTGGCAGGCTGAACCAGTTGTTGATGTTGTTACTTTCATGTAATCGTCTTTTATTTTGTTGTTTTAGCCGTTTAAGGCTATAAGACTTTTGCTATTTTGCTTGAGACAATAATTAAATGAATTCACATGCATTTCTATCCATTTGTGTTGTTACATTTTGCATTCTCGCATTCTATCTCACATTCGTTTGTTTATCCCTTTTATTTTCATTTTCTATCATCATTTATTGTGGTCATCCCCCTCTAACCTCATTAACTACTCTCCAGGGATCCCAATTTCTCTAAAGTTTTGCCTCATTACGAGAACGTCGAGAACCTATCATCTGATCCCCTCACGACTTTTGGTGAAGACTATGTTGAGTCGGAAGAAGATAATGAAGCAATTGATAGGCTCTCTAAGCTGCTGGGGCACACTGAAAAGGAATTTGGTTTGAACGATGATACAGTAGAAATCATTAATATGGGGACTGGAGAGGATAGGAAGGAGTTGAGATTTGTTGACAACCCTGAACGGGAGGAGATGATGACCTTGTTTAAAGAATATCTTGGCGTTTTCGCATGGTCCTACAAAGATATGCCTGGGATTGATCCAAAAATAGCAGCGCATAAGATTCCGCTCTTTCCGGAGGTAAAGC
Source organism: Astragalus membranaceus (assembly GCA_039519185.1). Classification (NCBI taxonomy): domain Eukaryota; kingdom Viridiplantae; phylum Streptophyta; class Magnoliopsida; order Fabales; family Fabaceae; genus Astragalus; species Astragalus membranaceus. The sequence goes on along the minus strand of CM076846.1, from coordinate 96,145,020 downwards.
CCAAGAAACAAAAGCTGAGGAAGATGCATCCAGATATGTCTTTGAAAATCAAGGAGGAAGTGACTAAACAATGGGAGGCTTGATTTTTAGAAGTCTCGGTACATCCAGAATGGGTGGCCAACATCCTCCCAGTACCCAAGAAGGATGGGAAAGTTAGGATGTGTGTGGATTACCGAGATCTAAACCAGGCCAGTCCGAAGGATGACTTTCCTCTTCCGCATATTGACTTGCTTGTTGACAATACTGCCAAGAACCACAGATTTTCCTTCATGGATGGTTACTCTGGATACAACCAAATTCCCATGAATGCCGAAGATAAAGAAAAGACGACATTCATTACCCCAGGGGAACCTTTTGTTATAGGGTGGTGCCTTTCGATTTGAAAAACGCTGGGGCAACCTACCAACGTGTCATGGTCGCACTCTTCCACGATTTGATGCATAAAGAGATCGAGGTGTATGTGGATGACATGGTGGCAAAATTTCAAGAGCAAGAAAGTCACGTGGCAGTACTGCAGAAGTTATTTGAAAGGCTCGGGAAATATAAAGTGCGTTTGAATCCAAATAAGTGTGTCTTCGGGGCATCCTCAGGAAAGTTACTCGGATTCATTGTAAGTAGGGATGGTATAAGGGTGGATCCTGATAAGATAAAGTCTATTCAAGAGATGCCTACCCCCAAAAGTGAACGTGAGGTAAGAAGCTTTTTGGGGAGGCTCAATTACATTGCAAGATTCATTGCTAACTTGACTAGTACATGCGAACCGATATTCAAGTTATTGAGAAAGAACCAACCAGGTAAATGGGATGACAAATGTCAAGAAGCTTTCGATAGAATAAAGGATTATTTATCAAACCCTCCTGTTTTGGTGCCCCAACACCAGGGAGGCCGTTGATTTTGTACTTGACTGTGTTGCCATCATCCATGGGGGCAATGCTGGGGCAACATGACCCGTCGGGGAAAGAGCAGGCTATCTACTATTTGAGTAAAAAATTCAATGACTGCGAAACCCGCTACATGGCGATTGAAAAGACGTGTTGTGCTTTAGTCTGGACCTCTAGAAGACTTTGCCAATACATGTTGTACTACACTACTTGTTTGATTTCACGATTTGATCCGCTAAAGTACATTTTTGAAAGCCCTCATGTTTCCTTAAGGGTTTCGAAATGACAAGTGATCTTATCGGAATACGACATCAAGTACGTGTCGCAAAAGTCTATCAAGGGAAGTACCGTCGCCGACTATCTGGCCGATAACCCTCTCGCGGAAGGGAAATCTTCCAGTTCGGATGATATAGAAAGAGGAGTAATGGCAACTAACGAAGATAAGGGAACAAAAGGAGCATGGAGAATGTACTTTGACGGGGGAGTCAACATGTATGAAAATGGTGTTGGAGCAGTAGTAATTTCACCAGAGGGTAAGCAATACCATGTGGCCATCAAATTGAATTTCGAATGCACCAACAACATCGCCGAGTATGAGGCATGTGCAAATGGGCTATAGGTGGCGATCGACCTTGGTGTGAAAAGACTAGATGTGTTTGGAGATTCGGCACTCATCATTTACCAGGTAAAGGGCGAATGGCAAACCAAGGACTCAAAGTTAGTACCTTATCAGAAACACTTAACCCAATTGGTAGAAAATTTTGAAGAAGTAACATTAACCCATCTGGCGCGAGATAAGAACCAATTTACCGATGCTTTAGCTACCCTAGCGGCGATGTTTAAACTGAATGCCAATGCCGAGGTCCAACCCATCTGTATAGAAGTCAAGGATGAACCAGCTTGCTGCGCTAATGTGGAAGAAGAAGAGCCAGATCGTGAACCTTGGTTCTGTGATATAAAGCGGTACATCCTGTAACGCCCCGAATATTTAATTAATTATTTAATTGAATTATTAGGAATTAAGTGGTAGGAAAATATTAGAGTAAAAATATATTTTCGCATGTGGGCCTATTGTTGGTGTTAGGAGTAGTAAAATATATTTTCGCATGTGGGCCTATTGTTGGTGTTAGGAGTAGTAAAATAGGAGTAGTAAAAGAAGGCCCATGAAGCTAAAGTCGCATAAGTGTGTGAGAAAGCCCATAAGATTAAATAAACTATAAATAGGTGTTATTTTAGGGTTTGTTCATTTTAGAAGAAAAAAATAAGAATTTGGAGAGAAGGGCAAGGAGGGGGCGGCGAAGAGAGGGCTAGGGCAAGGACCAAGGAGAGTTTCAACTTCAATCCAAGGTAAGGGTGGGGTTCTAACTCTATAATAGGGTATAAGAAGGGCTTTATGTAGGGGATTAAGCAACCTATGTTGGATTTAATGATTAAAAACTATTTGTTGATGATTTATCCTATGTGTTCATGTTTGAATCTATTGTTTGATGTTTGAAATCCATTCGTTGATGATTGAATACATTTGCTGAAGATCGAAATTAGTTTAGGGGTTTCTTGAACACTTTGATGCACAAAATCTGGGTCCTGGGCGCCATGGGCGCCGTTTGTTGTTCCTAGGCACTGGTGCGTTGGGCGCCATGGGCGCCGTTTTCATGTTGTTGTTGTTCTGGCGCACTGGGCGCCAAGGGCGCCAATGTCTGGCTGCCCTGTTGCTGTTCTGGCGCACTGGGCGCCAAGTGTAACACCCTGATATTTTTATTTGTTAAAAACACCCAAGTGCACATTAAACATACATCAGAGATAATATTTCCTGCTCAGACACTGAATACCACTATAAAAGTTTTTGCTGAAATATAACATAACTGTCTTATACACGCTTAAGACCATACGGTTCTCAGACCGTAAACTGTCAGCAACCGTGGTAGTCAGAATCATACAAGAAAGCGGAATGAAAGATAAACATGACACTAATACCATAGTGCTGTGATACATGGACAACAGAGGGAAAATAAGCTAAAACATAAAGCTAAGCCATTATCCGTTTCCCGGGGGCCACCTACTCGTGCCTCTGAGGTTTCTTCTGTCCCTGTTTATCTGTAAAACAACAACATTTAAACAGTGAGATACAATCTCAGTGAGTTCTACCGAGACCCCAACTAACACTCTCGGTTCAGTTATTAGTTCTCTTATAGATTAACACGACACCGACTGCAAAACATTGCTACTCCCGGAATGTCGTAAAATAAACAAAGTACGGCACCGACTGCAGAACATTGCTAATCCCGGTGTATCGTACAACAACCAAAGTACGGCACCGACTGCAGAACATTGCTAATCCCGGTGTATCGTACAATAATCTTTAACATAACACCGACTGCAGAACATTACTAATCCCGGTGAACCCCCCTACCAATAGTACATTCTCCCATTGGCATGGAGCCTAGGGAAGGGGATCATGACTGCCCCGCCTAGTATGTTACACATGGGTCGTCACCCAACTCGATATATAAACATATATCTACAATCATATGAACTCAGAGTCCATCACCTCAAATAACAAGTTGAACACGTAACCCACGCTTTTATAAAACCAAGTTCACACTCGCACTCTAATTTACCTCTTTTCGACACAATTTACAACTTCGAAAACAGTTTATTTTGCCTTAAAACTAGAATATTCAGTTAGGCCTCTGAATAAGCTTTTCAACGCATCTTAGAACACCTCAATCGGGTTCCCGGATCAAAAGATATCGCGAAAACAAAAACAGTGTACAGTTGCTGAAAATCTGCAAAGCATCGCGACGCGAACTGCTACCGTCGCGACGCGAAAAACGACAGAAACTTTCTGCGTGATAAAACTGGGCCAGGTCGCGACGCGATGGGAACGGGTCGCGACGCGACCCTCTGCAGAAAAGTGCAGTTTTTCCGTTCTCTTGCGAAATTCGCTATTCCGCTCAATTTCGATTATCGTTCCGACTGAAAACAGATTTAACAACCAGCAAAACAAACCCAACCAATACCACACAATTAATCAATTCAATCAAAAACTCAATCGAAACGAATTTTTATCAAAAACGACATATTTTTCCAAATAGCGGTTTTCAAGTCAAAAGCTTTCGAAATCACATCACATAAAATTTATCGAGACACAAAAACATCCTAAGCGTGAGTAAAACTCACCCTTGAAGCGAGAGTCGTTGCCGAGCCGAAATCACCGATGTGTCAAAATCACCGAATCGAACCCAATCAACACCGAATCGCTCCTAACTTCGTTTCGAGCTTCCAATCGCGTTCAATCCGCTCCTAGCTTCGATCCTAAACATAATCCAATCATTGATACAATCTTCTTTCTCTTTTCCTTCTCTTCTTTTCATTCTCTTTTCTCTTCTTTTCTTCCTCTGTTTCTCTCCTCTCTCTCGTGGACCCTTCTTTCTTTTTATTCAACACACACTCACACACATATATTTAATTAATAAATGAGTGGTAGCGTGGTCCAATTACCATATTGATCTTGATCCCTTGTTTCGACTCCAAAACTTCCTTGATCCGTATTATCCGGTTAACGATCCTGTGATAGCCAATAATTAATTTTTGCACTCAATAAATTTACCAGTCAAGTACTCAATTATTCCTATTGGGTTAACATCCAAATAATTCGCCTAATTATTTTGAGGATGTTACATTCTCCCCTGCTTAAAAGAATTTTGTCCTCAAAATTTAAACACGACGTACCTCAGGAAAACAAGTACGGATACTGAGTCCGCATATCATCCTCCAACTCCCAAGTAGCTTCCTCGACGGAAAAACCATCCCACACCACCTTGACAATGGGAATTGACTTCGTCCGTAGCGTCCTCTCGCCACGTTCCATGATGTAATTTGGATGAGGTTGGAAAGACAAGTCCGGTCGAAGGTCAATCGTTTCAAAATCTAACGGTTGGCTTGGATCGGGAATGTACTTCCGCAACTGAGACACATGGAATACATCATGCAGATTTGACAATGGCGGAGGTAAAGCAATACGGTATGCGAGAGGCCCAACTCGCTCGATAATTTGGAATGGTCCAATATAACGAGGACTGAGTTTCTTCACCCGTAAGGCCCTACCTGTGCCAATTGTTGGTGACAATCTCAAAAACACATGATCACCCGACTCGAACTCTAACGGCCTTCTCCTTTTGTCGGCATAACTCTTTTGCCTACTCTGAGCAGCTTTCATTCTTTCCCTGATCTGGCGGATCTTTTCAGTAGTGTCATGAATCATCTCGGGCCCTAACAATCGGTTCTCACCTACTTCCCACCAACACAATGGAGTCATGCATTTCCTACCATACAAGGCTTCAAAAGGTGCCATTCCGATACTGGAATGATAACTGTTGTTATATGAGAATTCCACCAATGGAAGATAATCCTCCCATTTCTTTCTGTTATCAAGTACCGAAGCCCTAAGCATATCCTCTAATGTCTGGATAGTTCTCTCGGTCTGACCATCTGTCTGCGGGTGATAAGCGGTACTAAGAAGTATTTTAGTCCCCAATGCTTCATTCAGAGCTTTCCAAAATTGAGAAGTGAATTTCGGATCTCGATCAGAAACTATACTGGTAGGAACCCCATGTAACCTTACTATGTTCTTTAAATACACCTCAGCTAACTTGGATACTTTACTGCTCGAACGAACTGGAATAAAATGAGTTGATTTGCTTAACCGATCTACAACTACCCAAATGGAGTCGTTACCGGCTTGAGACCTTGGCAATGCCATTACAAAATCCATGGAAATGTCTTCCCATTTCCACACTGGCACGTCTAGTGGCCGTAGCAGACCAGCAGGCTTCTGGTGTTCTATTTTAACTCTTTGGCAAGTTAAGCATTGAGATACGAATTCAGCAATCTCTAACTTCATTCCATGCCACCAATACATCTGCTTTAAATCTCTATACATCTTGGTGGATCCAGGATGTACAGAAAACAAACTTCGGTGAGCTTCCTCTAGCACTTGCTTCTTAATATCTTCATTATCGGGCACACAGATCCTACCGTTGAAACAAATCACTCCATCACTATCTTCGGTAAAGTCTGGCAACATTTTTTGTGATTGTAGCTTCACGTCAACTTCCTGTGCTATGCGAATAGACTCTCTTAATGAACTAGAGATCCTCATATGGCTCAACACTAACCTGTCCTTTCTTGATCTTGCATTCAAATTTAGGTCTCTATAGGACTCCAACAATCTCATTTCATGCATCATGATCTCTGCCATGTGGATGGATTTCCTACTTAGTGCATCAGCTACAACATTAGCCTTCCCCGGATGATACTTCAATTCAAAGTCATAATCTTTCAGTAACTCCACCCATCTTCTTTGCCTGTTATTCAGCTCCTTCTGATCAAACAAATATTTCAAGCTTTTGTGATCACTAAAGACTTCGAAACGAGACCCATATAGGTAATGTCTCCAAATCTTCAGTGCGTAAACAATAGCCGCCAATTCCAAATCATGAGTCGAATAGTTCTCCTCATGAGTCTTCAATTGCCTGGATGCATAAGCTACCACTTGTTGGTTCTGCATGAGAACACATCCCAAACCCTTTCCAGAAGCATCGCTGTAAATTTGGAATTCCAAAGATGGATCTGGAAGAATTAGGATTGGAGCAGAAGTCAACCTAACCTTCAACTCTTGAAAACATTCCTCACAATCGGCATTCCATATAAACGGCTGGGCCTTACGAGTCAACCGAGTAAGTGGAAGAACCAATTGTGAAAAACCTTAAATAAACCTCCTGTAGTAACCAGCTAGACCCAAGAAACTTCTTATTTCGGTGACAGATGTTGGTTGTTCCCAGTTCAACACCGCTTCTACTTTACTGGGATCCACCGCAACTCCCGATTGGGAAATCACGTGTCCCAAAAACTTCACTTCCGGCATCCAGAAGTCACACTTCGACGGCTTGGCATACAATTTCTTTTCCCGGAGTACGTTTAGAACAATGCGGAGATGTTGAACATGGTCCTCAATGGTCTTAGAGTACACCAAGATATCATCAATAAAAACTACTACAAACTGATCAAGGTACGTGTGAAACACTCGGTTCATGTAATCCATGAATACCGCTGGAGCATTAGTCAAACCGAAGGGCATCACTACGAATTCATAATGTCCATACCTAGTACGGAAAGCTGTCTTCGGAACGTCTAAGGCCCGTACCTTTATTTGATGATAGCCCGACCTCAGATCAATTTTTGAAAATACCACGGCACCCTGAAGTTGGTCGAGCAAATCGTCTATCCTTGGCAATGGATATTTATTCTTGATCGTCAATTTGTTGAGTTGTCGATAATCTATGCACAATCTCATGCTACCATCCTTCTTTTTGACTAGCAACACCGGAGCACCCCATGGAGAAGCACTCGGTCGGATAAACCTTTTCGATATTAATTCCTCAAGTTGAGACTTCAGTTCCATCAACTCTAAAGGAGACATTCTATAAGGAGCAATGGATATTGATCCTGTACCAGGAATCAATTCTATTGAGAATTCTACCTCTCGGTCAGGAGGTAAGGATGAAACTTCTTCTGGAAAGACATCTAGAAATTCATTTACCACTTGCACAGATGACAAATCTAAACCCGTTTCAGTAGATGCAGACAACATAATAAGAATAGCTTCCGCACCTTGGAATAATGACTGGCTCGCTTCGGTGTAAGAGATCGTTACTTCAGAATATGCCTGTGCCAATCCTACGGATTCGGAGGCGAAGCTAATGGTTCGATCGGCACAGTTGATCGTCACATGATTTTTAGCCATCCAATTCATACCCAGAACAATGTCCATGCTTCTCATAGGCGAGCAAATAAATTTCACAACAAACTGTCTGTCGCCTATGACAACTAGGCAATTTTCACATAATGATTGGGTCTGGACACGACCCTTGGCAGCAGTTAAAATAGTTATCGGTTTGGATAGCTCAGACAATGCTAGTCCCAACCGATTCACACATGCTTGCGAGATAAAACAGTGAGTTGCACCAGAATCATATAAAATATTGACTGAATTATTAGGCGAATTATTAAAAAGAAATCCCGTACCCCTCAGAAGATTATCAGTTGGTGTGATGGTTCGAGCATCCAATGTGTTGATTCTCCCCTGACCGGGAGCGTTTGGTGCCCTTTGGGAATTCTTCTTTGTTGGGCACTGATTTGCATAGTGACCTTCCTCATTACAGACATAGCATCTATCGGATCGTTGTGCACAACCGCCGTGGTGATACCTTCCGCACTTAAAACAATTCCTAAACTTCATTTGGTCGGCCGTTTGCACCTGCTTTCCTTTATAATTACCACTCTTGCCCGAGTCATGCTTGGGACCCATCTGAGAACTAGATGACCCAGTGTTCCTCTTACTCTGATGGAACGCCTTCCTACTTGCATACAACCTTGCCAAATCACTTTCGGCAATATAAGCTTGTTGAACCATGGCTGCATAATTGGTCTTCGGAAAAGAACTTAAACTTTGAGCAATATCCTCTCTCAACCCATATTTATACCTGTCAGTTTTCCATCGGTCATTGGGGGCATATCCAGCTAAACCGAAGAACTGATACAACTCTTCAAATTTAGCCATGTATTGGCCCACGGTCAAGCCTCCTTGTGTGAGAGCTAAGAATTCATTTTCTTTATCAAACCTCATAGCCGTGGGAAAGAATTGTTCCAGAAATGATGTTCGGAAATTTTCCCAAGTCTGGGGAGTTTCCATTGTCTCCATCATGGCCCTAGCATTTGTCCACCAGTTATTGGCCTCTCCCTTCAACATATGGGATGCCAACCTCAACTTATCTTCATCGGTCACTTGCATTGTTAGAAAGATCTTTTCAATGTCATCTAGCCAATGTTGTGCTCTCATGACATCCGGCCCACCTCTGAACTCGGAGGGTTTCATTTTCAAGAATTCTGTAAAAATTCTCCTTGGGTTCACTTGTGGTTCCTGAGCTTGATGCTGCTGAGCATTTTGCTGTTGGATCTGTTGCTGCTGATGCATAAGCATCATATCTTGCATCATTTTCTGTTGGTTCTCAATGACATTCTGCATCCACTCAAAGTTCGGATCAACAGGAGGAGGAACGCCTCTACCTCTTCTGGCCATGATTCTGCGAAATATGCACAAAGTATTAAGTTGATCAAGCTCAATGTCTAATAGCATACTAAGAAAATCACGACTGGAGAAAGCAAAGACCCTAAAAGCTAAGTCAGACTAGGTCGAATCGCTCTGATACCAACTGTAACACCTGTTGCGCCCCGAAAAATCCGGTTAAGGATTCCTCAGTTTGACAACGTGAAAAATTTTGAAGCCGCCACCAATATTTATTTTTAAAGACTAAAACATTGGAAAAAGTCTTTTGGAAAAGGCGGATGGTCTTTCGAAAACACAGAGATGTAGGTTCGGGGGTCGGTTAGGTTTGGGGAAGGTATTAGCACCCCGCACCTCCTTTCTACCGAAAGGGAACCATTAACTTTGATGTGTGGCTTAGAAAAAGTTGACTTGAAATGATTTTTGTTCTACTTTCTTTCTTTTTATTTTCGTTTGAGAAACGGTTTTATTGAGAAGAAATATTTTTGGTATCTTTGAAAAGCGGAACAAAACAAAGATTTTTTGAAAGAGTGCTTGACGGGTTACGACCCGCTCCTACGTACCCTCTCTGGAAGAGGGATCAAAGCTACGTAGTTCTAGGCTTTTGGTTAAAAGCGTGTTTGGAAAACGGTTTAAGGGTTTTTCGCAATTGGGTGTCAAAATGAAGATTTTTTAAAAGTGTGCTTGACGGGTTACAACCCGCTCCAATGTACCCTCTCTGGAAGAGGGATCAAAGCTACGTAGTTCTCGGCTTTGGTTTTGAAAATGTTTTTGTGTTTTTGGAAATAAGACTCGAGTGTTCACGAATGCCAAACAAGCAACGGCCTCGAGTGGCGTTCATTACTAACTCGAAAGAAAAGAGTTGGAACCGGTAATCAAGCAAGCAAAGGCTTCGAGTGATTACAAGTAACAACGTTTTATTATCTTTTTGAAATCCTTTTTGAAAAAGGGTGAGCCTTGGTGGTAATTGCATTGTTTTTGAAATTGGAATTTATTTATTTTTTAGTTAAGGTGTGGGAGCTTTCATGATAGCCAAACAAGCAAAGGCTTCGAGTGGCTACCACTAATAACTCCTCATTAGCGATCAAACAAGCAAAGGCTTCGAGTGATGACTAATGATTTATTTAAGAAAAATGCCTTAGGTTTTTTTTATTGAAAAAGCATTTGATTTAATTTGAAAATTAGTTCTAAGAAAAAGATGATTTGGAAAAGGATTTCGGAAAAATAAGTAGAACATTTCAACCAACTCCGAGTCCATAACCAAAAGATGCAACATGAATGAATGAAATACAAACACATTCACTAATCAAGCAATTATGAACGTGTTGATCACTAACTGAGATTAAACATGCCAATACAATCAAGAGATACAGTTATTGAGGATGCAAAGTAAAGTTCTCAAAACAAATGTGTGTGTGTAGGAAGGGGTGTATTTACCCTAATGACTCTATGCTACAACATGCATGTAGACTTACGTCTTCATTAGGAGGTCATACACATGGATGGAATGGCATATAATTGAATCAAGACATTTAAAATGCATCAAAAACAAAAGAATACAATTGATCATAGGCATAAAATAGTCTAAGTTAAATGGATGAGCATGTGATCATGATGTGCTAGATTAGATAAGCATGAATGCATGTAAATGCATGAACATTTGAGAATGAATGCAAGAATGAGTATATACAAAGATGTATGAGCATACGAGAATGCATGAGCATTTGATTAATGAATGCATGGACATGTGAGGATGAATGCAAGAATGAGTATATACAAAGATGCATGAGCATACAAGAATGCATGGACATGTGAGGATGCATGGTTATTTAATTATGAATGGTCATGTGAGAATGCAAGAAGTATAAACAAGTAAGGATGCATGAGGTACTAACAAGTGAGAGTGCAAATGAATATGCAAGATATATGAATATATGAAAAGGCATCAAGATTAAAACAAGAGAGTATGCAAGAGATACAAGCAAATGAGAATGCAAGAGAGTGAATAAGGTTTTATTTAAGTGCAAGTGTGTGAGAGTGTGTCATAAAAAGTGGTAAAAATTTAGTTACCTTATTCTTAGGAAATGGTGAAATGTTTTGGTGTTTTTTGAGTCTTAGGAAAAAGTGGTAAAAAGTATTTTTGGGTTGATTTTATAAAGTTGCAAAGTTATAAATGTAAACTAGAAAATGTTTTGGGTCTTTTTGTAATTTAAGAAAGGTAAAAAGTAAAGGTAAATTATTAATGAAATGGTAACTTGTTTAAGTGAAGGTAAATGGTAAAAGTAAAAGGTAAAATGTTTTTTAGGGTTTTAAGTGAAAGGTAAAAAAAAAGGGTAAGAAAATGTTTTTACTATTTAGTAACACTTAAGTGAATGGTAAAAACTAAAAGGTAAAAAGTAAAAAAAACACAATTCACAACAATTAATTTACCAAACAAGATCAAACAACAAATTTGAGTAAGTAAATTGGTCACAAAAATGGCCTTATGGCCGAAACATGCATATACACAATAAGGCTCAAATTCAACAAATTTCTTGCAACCAAATCACATCATTAGACACACACACATAAACCCTAAGATCTATACATGTATATCACACTCAAACAATCATCATTTCATCATTTATTCAACACACAAAATCAAAGAAAATAAAAGATGATGAAACCCTAATTTAGAGACCTAAACCCGAATGCACTATTGGTCCTATATACCATTCTTATTCAACTTTGACACGTGAAATAGACAAGAAAACATGAGGATCCTAATTTCTAACCCAAGGCCGAAGCAAAAAGAAAAGGAAAACATGTTTTTATTTGGTGAAAATCACATGAACAAAGAGCAAATCACAAGAACAACACATAATCAACACATAGTCACAAGAACAATTTATTTAGTGGGTGAGATGCCAACTCTCACCCACAACAGCCCCTAATCTACATTTAAATGATGTTATGAGATGCAAATATAAGTTGAAAAAGGATTTTGATGCAAGAAAGTGGATGAAAATGCAAAGGGTTTTAGGTTATACCTTAGTTCCAAGCTAAACAAGAGTAGAAATGAAGATCAAGAGTAACAAATCACCAACACTCCTCAAAAATCACCAACAACCAACACGCAACCTTGAAGGATCAGCCCCTTTGATGATGTAAATGTGGAATCAAAGATGAAAGGAAGAGGATATATGAATATGGAGTGAGTTTGAGGTGATTTAGTGGATGGAAGTTGAAGAAATTGAGGAGGAGAATGAGGGGGAGGTTTCGGCCAAGGGGAGAGGGGAGGTGTGCTAGGGTTTTTGAATGGAGAGTGAGGCTAAGAGGATGTGTGGGCTGGTCATATGAAGGTATATATAGTGCTCACTTATCATTAAGGGCTTCTAGGTCATTTTGATTTCCATTGTGCTCTAGGATTGTGTAATATCCCCTATTTTCACTATTTTAATTATTTGACATGAAATAATTATTAGTGATTTAATAAAATTGTTGGAAATAAAATGTTGTGAAAATAAATTGCTTGAGTGACTTATTATAAATATTGTGTATGATTTATTAGTAATTGGTCATGGTTAAGTTAATTAGGGCTGATGGGAGTATTTGGGTATGAAATGTTTAAGTGAGGGTCATTGTTGTCTTTTTCCTAGCCCATACTTAAACCCCTTCAGCTGGAACAAAATAGAGGAACCTTCATTTGTTTGAAAAACTGAAAACAGATATTGAGAGAGGAGAAAGGAGAGTGAAGCTCGAGAGAGAGAAGGGAAGAGAGTTTCCCAACAATTCCATGCATGTTCAATCCATCACCATCATCAGGATCAGTTCACCTCCCTCTTTCTAGTGATATAAATTTCGCAATCATTCCCTCCTCCAAGCCAAAATCACCATGAACGACCATCAAAGCTTCACTTGGCCCAAATTCTGAAATCTGTCCTTGCATGTTCAATTAGAAAGCATTAGGACCAAGTACAACAGCTAAATCACGATTTGGAACTACCTTGGAGTCATTTCGGTTGTTGGGTTCAGAACTCATACATTGGGGAGCTGGGTTTTCGAAAAGGAGAGTTGTGGAGCGAATTGGGAAAAGTTTGTGAGTTGCCGTGTGACCGTGTTCTTGAGGCCTCGGTGTCGTTTGCTTTGTCATCGTGAAAGAGGTGAGTTCTATACTCACTAGGAAAATTATCATGTGTTCTGGTTGAGTCTCGCGTTTTAAAAGAAATTGGCGACAAGCCGCTTTGCGAAAACCCGTTTTAAATACCGAGTTATGTTGTTGTTTGATTGAGATCGTGTTTGATATTTATGGTTGTTATGATGAGTAATATATGGAGTGTTTGGCTGGATGATATTCTGTTATTAAAGGTTGATAAGTTAGGTTTCAATCGGGAAAAGATTTGGACACGTGACAGAGTCAAAAACAGCACGAAATGGCAATTTTACAGGACAGTGCATCAGGCACGGATCGTGTGCCCTGGCACACGGATCGTGCGGATCCTTCTGATGCTTTCTGTAAAATTTCCATTTCGCACACGGATCGTGCGCCATTAAGCACGGGTCGTGCGTATCTGTCTGACCCGGATTTTTAAAGGTGTCCAAACGCTTCCTAATTGATTCCAAACCTATCCAAATCCATTCCCAATGCTATGAAATGATAAAATAACCGTAATTCGTTGGAATTGCTTAAGTTTAATGATAACAACCTCATGTCATGATTGAATGATTATTGACGGCCCAATGCGGGTATACGGAACGTGTTATGGATTTGATTGTCATGCTATGATTGTGATTGATATATTGTGTTGGACTGATTGGATTATTATCAGGACAAGTTAGAAGAGTAAATCCTAGTAAGCCGTGTGAGATCACCTAATAATAAGATCATGTTAGTACAAGACTAAGTTAAGTACAAGTTCACTGTTAAGCATAAGCTCATTGGTTGTTGTTCATCGTTCACTGTTCACTGCTCATTGTTCATGGTATATATTATATACATCATTGCTGGGGTGACGACCCTGTTCATGGATTAGCGTACTAGTGGGAGAGGAAGTCATGAGCCTTATCCCCTAGGCCCGTTACATTGTTGTCCCTAAGGTAGTAGAAATGGCCAGGGACTGGGTTTGCCGGAATCTTTAAAATAAGACCCGGTGATATGCTAAGAATCATTGTCATGGTGTGTGCCTTGTGTGTCGCTTAGAAGGGCCACGAGTACACGTATGTTCCCCGTAGTCGACTTAAGGGCTACGATTCATGAAATTAAGCATAATTGAATCGAGAGAGTTAGTAAGGGGTCTCGATAGAACTCACTGAGACAAGTTGTCTCACCCAATCCATTGTTGTTGTTTTTCAGTTAAGCAGGGAAAGTTGAAGACCGTGAGGCACGGCTATGGAGACGCTTGAAGAATTGCTGACGACATTCCTTTTGTCATGTTATGTATCTTTGTATTTCAGTTCCCTCTGTATCTCTGTATATTTGTATTCGGTACCTTAGATATACGATTGTACGACTTATGTCATGAAGTTGTAAATCGCTTCCGCAGACTTTCGGTTTTGAGTATTGAACACTAGTTTGAGTTATGTGAGGACCGACTTTGATTATATTATGTTCAGATATGTAAGTGCGTTTGATGAGTTTCATCGAAGTGTAGAATGTGTTCAATATTTTAAAAGGAAAGTCACTCTGATGTATGCCAGTAGTGCATTTCGGTAGTTTCTACAAGTTAGAAATTATCGGGGTGTTACATTATGGTATCAGTGATTGTAATATCCCCTATTTTCACTATTTTAATTATTTGACATGAAATAATTATTAGTGATTTAATAAAATTGTTGGAAATAAAATGTTGTGAAAATAAATTGCTTGAGTGACTTATTATAAATATTGTGTATGATTTATTAGTAATTGGTCATGGTTAAGTTAATTAGGGCTGATGGGAGTATTTGGGTATGAAATGTTTAAGTGAGGGTCATTGTTGTCTTTTTCCTAGCCCATACTTAAACCCCTTCAGCTGGAACAAAATAGAGGAACCTTCATTTGTTTGAAAAACTGAAAACAGATATTGAGAGAGGAGAAAGGAGAGTGAAGCTCGAGAGAGAGAAGGGAAGAGAGTTTCCCAACAATTCCATGCATGTTCAATCCATCACCATCATCAGGATCAGTTCACCTCCCTCTTTCTAGTGATATAAATTTCGCAATCATTCCCTCCTCCAAGCCAAAATCACCATGAACGACCATCAAAGCTTCACTTGGCCCAAATTCTGAAATCTGTCCTTGCATGTTCAATTAGAAAGCATTAGGACCAAGTACAACAGCTAAATCACGATTTGGAACTACCTTGGAGTCATTTCGGTTGTTGGGTTCAGAACTCATACATTGGGGAGCTGGGTTTTCGAAAAGGAGAGTTGTGGAGCGAATTGGGAAAAGTTCGTGAGTTGCCGTGTGACCGTGTTCTTGAGGCCTCGGTGTCGTTTGCTTTGTCATCGTGAAAGAGGTGAGTTCTATACTCACTAGGAAAATTATCATGTGTTCTGGTTGAGTCTCGCGTTTTAAAAGAAATTGGCGACAAGCCGCTTTGCGAAAACCCGTTTTAAATACCGAGTTATGTTGTTGTTTGATTGAGATCGTGTTTGATATTTATGGTTGTTATGATGAGTAATATATGGAGTGTTTGGCTGGATGATATTCTGTTATTAAAGGTTGATAAGTTAGGTTTCAATCGGGAAAAGATTTGGACACGTGACAGAGTCAAAAACAGCACGAAATGGCAATTTTACAGGACAGTGCATCAGGCACGGATCGTGTGCCCTGGCACACGGATCGTGCGGATCCTTCTGATGCTTTCTGTAAAATTTCCATTTCGCACACGGATCGTGCGCCATTAAGCACGGGTCGTGCGTATCTGTCTGACCCGGATTTTTAAAGGTGTCCAAACGCTTCCTAATTGATTCCAAACCTATCCAAATCCATTCCCAATGCTATGAAATGATAAAATAACCGTAATTCGTTGGAATTGCTTAAGTTTAATGATAACAACCTCATGTCATGATTGAATGATTATTGACGGCCCAATGCGGGTATACGGAACGTGTTATGGATTTGATTGTCATGCTATGATTGTGATTGATATATTGTGTTGGACTGATTGGATTATTATCAGGACAAGTTAGAAGAGTAAATCCTAGTAAGCCGTGTGAGATCACCTAATAATAAGATCATGTTAGTACAAGACTAAGTTAAGTACAAGTTCACTGTTAAGCATAAGCTCATTGGTTGTTGTTCATCGTTCACTGTTCACTGCTCATTGTTCATGGTATATATTATATACATCATTGCTGGGGTGACGACCCTGTTCATGGATTAGCGTACTAGTGGGAGAGGAAGTCATGAGCCTTATCCCCTAGGCCCGTTACATTGTTGTCCCTAAGGTAGTAGAAATGGCCAGGGACTGGGTTTGCCGGAATCTTTAAAATAAGACCCGGTGATATGCTAAGAATCATTGTCATGGTGTGTGCCTTGTGTGTCGCTTAGAAGGGCCACGAGTACACGTATGTTCCCCGTAGTCGACTTAAGGGCTACGATTCATGAAATTAAGCATAATTGAATCGAGAGAGTTAGTAAGGGGTCTCGATAGAACTCACTGAGACAAGTTGTCTCACCCAATCCATTGTTGTTGTTTTTCAGTTAAGCAGGGAAAGTTGAAGACCGTGAGGCACGGCTATGGAGACGCTTGAAGAATTGCTGACGACATTCCTTTTGTCATGTTATGTATCTTTGTATTTCAGTTCCCTCTGTATCTCTGTATATTTGTATTCGGTACCTTAGATATACGATTGTACGACTTATGTCATGAAGTTGTAAATCGCTTCCGCAGACTTTCGGTTTTGAGTATTGAACACTAGTTTGAGTTATGTGAGGACCGACTTTGATTATATTATGTTCAGATATGTAAGTGCGTTTGATGAGTTTCATCGAAGTGTAGAATGTGTTCAATATTTTAAAAGGAAAGTCACTCTGATGTATGCCAGTAGTGCATTTCGGTAGTTTCTACAAGTTAGAAATTATCGGGGTGTTACATTATGGTATCAGAGCAGTTCGACCTAGTCGGGCTTAGAATCATGAGTCTCTTAAGTCCTCTAAGTGTGATTCCTCTTTATATGCTATTAGACGTTTAGCCTGATCAACTAAACACTTTGTGCATATTTTGCAGAATCATGGCTGGTGGAAGTAGGAGAAGCGTCCCCGTTGACCCGAATACCGAATGGATGCAGAATGTGATCGAGAGACAACAGAAGATGATGGAAGATATGTTGCTAATGCAGCAGAATACTCAAGCTCAGCCTCAGCAAGTTCCTGAGCCTCAAGTTGACCCAAGGAGGGTTTTCTCTGAATTTCTGAAAATGAAGCCGTCCGAGTTCCGAGGAGGACCAGATGTCATGGAAGCCCAGCATTGGATGGATGACATAGAGAAGATTTTCGTGGCTATGCAAGTCCCTGATGAGGACAAGCTGAGATTGGCGGCACATATGCTTAAGGGAGAAGCTAACAACTGGTGGACTAACGCCAAAGCCATGATGGCAACTATGGGTACTCCCCAGACTTGGGAACACTTCAGGCAAGTATTTTTGGAGCAGTTCTTTCCAACAGCCATGAGGTTCGACAAGGAGAATGAGTTTCTGACTCTCACTCAAGGAAATTCAACTGTGGGTCAGTACGCGGCTAAGTTTGAGGAGTTATATCAATTCTTCGGTTTGGCCGGGTATGCCCCCAATGACAAGTGGAAAACCGAAAGGTTCAAGTATGGATTAAGGGAGGACATTGCTCAGAGTCTAAGTTCTTTTGCATATACCAATTATGCGGCCATGGTTCAGCAAGCTCATATAGCTGAAAGTGATTTGAAGAGGTTGTATGCTAGTAGAAAGGTATCCAATCAGAATAAGAGGAAGGAGGTCGAATGGGCAGACCGGGACGATGAGTCAAGGGGTAACTTCGGCAAGGATAAGCAAGTGCGGACATCCGAGTTCTCAAAGTCTGAAAATTGTTCAAAGTGTGGAAAACCTCATAGGGGAGAATGTCGCATGGGCTCGGATCACTGTTTCTTTTGCAAGGAGGAAGGACACTACTCTAGGGATTGTCCCGTGAAGAAGAGGAATAGAGAGGGGACGGCTACTCCGAGAGTATTTGTGTTGGACGCTCAGAAAGGGAAAGCCGACGATGATTCGACGAAAGGTATATTGTGTGCTAAATTAATTGATTAGGTCCAATTTTGAGGACAAAATTTTTAAAAAGTTGGGGTGATTGTAATATCCCCTATTTTCACTATTTTAATTATTTGACATGAAATAATTATTAGTGATTTAATAAAATTGTTGGAAATAAAATGTTGTGAAAATAAATTGCTTGAGTGACTTATTATAAATATTGTGTATGATTTATTAGTAATTGGTCATGGTTAAGTTAATTAGGGCTGATGGGAGTATTTGGGTATGAAATGTTTAAGTGAGGGTCATTGTTGTCTTTTTCCTAGCCCATACTTAAACCCCTTCAGCTGGAACAAAATAGAGGAACCTTCATTTGTTTGAAAAACTGAAAACAGATATTGAGAGAGGAGAAAGGAGAGTGAAGCTCGAGAGAGAGAAGGGAAGAGAGTTTCCCAACAATTCCATGCATGTTCAATCCATCACCATCATCAGGATCAGTTCACCTCCCTCTTTCTAGTGATATAAATTTCGCAATCATTCCCTCCTCCAAGCCAAAATCACCATGAACGACCATCAAAGCTTCACTTGGCCCAAATTCTGAAATCTGTCCTTGCATGTTCAATTAGAAAGCATTAGGACCAAGTACAACAGCTAAATCACGATTTGGAACTACCTTGGAGTCATTTCGGTTGTTGGGTTCAGAACTCATACATTGGGGAGCTGGGTTTTCGAAAAGGAGAGTTGTGGAGCGAATTGGGAAAAGTTCGTGAGTTGCCGTGTGACCGTGTTCTTGAGGCCTCGGTGTCGTTTGCTTTGTCATCGTGAAAGAGGTGAGTTCTATACTCACTAGGAAAATTATCATGTGTTCTGGTTGAGTCTCGCGTTTTAAAAGAAATTGGCGACAAGCCGCTTTGCGAAAACCCGTTTTAAATACCGAGTTATGTTGTTGTTTGATTGAGATCGTGTTTGATATTTATGGTTGTTATGATGAGTAATATATGGAGTGTTTGGCTGGATGATATTCTGTTATTAAAGGTTGATAAGTTAGGTTTCAATCGGGAAAAGATTTGGACACGTGACAGAGTCAAAAACAGCACGAAATGGCAATTTTACAGGACAGTGCATCAGGCACGGATCGTGTGCCCTGGCACACGGATCGTGCGGATCCTTCTGATGCTTTCTGTAAAATTTCCATTTCGCACACGGATCGTGCGCCATTAAGCACGGGTCGTGCGTATCTGTCTGACCCGGATTTTTAAAGGTGTCCAAACGCTTCCTAATTGATTCCAAACCTATCCAAATCCATTCCCAATGCTATGAAATGATAAAATAACCGTAATTCGTTGGAATTGCTTAAGTTTAATGATAACAACCTCATGTCATGATTGAATGATTATTGACGGCCCAATGCGGGTATACGGAACGTGTTATGGATTTGATTGTCATGCTATGATTGTGATTGATATATTGTGTTGGACTGATTGGATTATTATCAGGACAAGTTAGAAGAGTAAATCCTAGTAAGCCGTGTGAGATCACCTAATAATAAGATCATGTTAGTACAAGACTAAGTTAAGTACAAGTTCACTGTTAAGCATAAGCTCATTGGTTGTTGTTCATCGTTCACTGTTCACTGCTCATTGTTCATGGTATATATTATATACATCATTGCTGGGGTGACGACCCTGTTCATGGATTAGCGTACTAGTGGGAGAGGAAGTCATGAGCCTTATCCCCTAGGCCCGTTACATTGTTGTCCCTAAGGTAGTAGAAATGGCCAGGGACTGGGTTTGCCGGAATCTTTAAAATAAGACCCGGTGATATGCTAAGAATCATTGTCATGGTGTGTGCCTTGTGTGTCGCTTAGAAGGGCCACGAGTACACGTATGTTCCCCGTAGTCGACTTAAGGGCTACGATTCATGAAATTAAGCATAATTGAATCGAGAGAGTTAGTAAGGGGTCTCGATAGAACTCACTGAGACAAGTTGTCTCACCCAATCCATTGTTGTTGTTTTTCAGTTAAGCAGGGAAAGTTGAAGACCGTGAGGCACGGCTATGGAGACGCTTGAAGAATTGCTGACGACATTCCTTTTGTCATGTTATGTATCTTTGTATTTCAGTTCCCTCTGTATCTCTGTATATTTGTATTCGGTACCTTAGATATACGATTGTACGACTTATGTCATGAAGTTGTAAATCGCTTCCGCAGACTTTCGGTTTTGAGTATTGAACACTAGTTTGAGTTATGTGAGGACCGACTTTGATTATATTATGTTCAGATATGTAAGTGCGTTTGATGAGTTTCATCGAAGTGTAGAATGTGTTCAATATTTTAAAAGGAAAGTCACTCTGATGTATGCCAGTAGTGCATTTCGGTAGTTTCTACAAGTTAGAAATTATCGGGGTGTTACAGATTGCATCTAAATTTTGAACCAAGGGTCAAGATCAAATGTCACATGGATTAGGGGCAATTAGAAAGCACAAAGTGAGGAGAGAGAGGGCTGAGGGGCGCAGCTTAAGGAGGGTGGTGAAGGATAAGTTGAATTACAAAATTGTATTTTTCCATGAAGCTTATTACAAGAGTGCCATTTTAATTCAAATGAAGGGTGAGGATTGCATTTAGCACTTGAATGGAAGGCCATGATTTAAACACAATTTGCAACCAATAAAATAAATCAAAAATGAAGGGAAATGGGCTGTATATGCGCAGCCAAGGAGAGAGCATGAGTGGAATTGCAATTTGTACTATTGTACTACACTTGACCTTTCAAAATTCAAAGGGATATTCCTTATTCCCTTCTAGATAATTCTTCTAAATTCTTGCCATTTTGAGCCATATCCCATGATTCAAAAACCGAATTTCATGCCAAAAATATTCCAATGATGCACAAAAAATGCACAAATCCACTCACTTGGACTCACATAAATTCCTCAAGAGATGCATAATGGTTTTTTACTGAGAAAATATTTATTTTAGTGAAATGACCAAAATGCCCTTTTGGTCCCAAAACCCTGATTTTGCTCTAAAACTTCATTTCCACTCTAACAATGATCCTGAGACCTTTTGGATGACTCTAAAACCCTAGAAATGCATGCATGATGAGAAAATAAGTCTTTTTGGCGAAATTACCAAAATACCCTTTGAACGAGGAAAAAACCCTAGAAACCCTAGAAATGCTCTAAAGTGCTCTAAAATGCCATGCAATGCTTTTCTAACCCTAAAATGCATTATGAAACTTCTAAAATGCAAGCATGATGCTCTTCCTAACCTCTAGGATGAATGCTAAGACTTGGTTTATTTATTTTTGATTGAAAATTAGGGTTTTGACCTAGGCCGGACAAAATTGGGGTATGACAACACCCTGATATTTTTATTTGTTAAAAACACCCAAGTGCACATTTAACATACATCAGAGATAATATTTCCTGCTCAGAAACTGAATACCACTATAAAATCTTTTGCTGAAATATAACATAACTGTCTTATACACGCTTAAGACCATACGGTTCTCAGACCGTAAACTGTCAGCAACCGTGGTAGTCAGAATCATACAAGAAAGCGGAATGAAAGATAAACATGACACTAATACCATAGTGCTGTGATACATGGACAACAGAGGGAAAATAAGCTAAAACATAAAGCTAAGCCATTATCCGTTTCCCGGGGGCCACCTACTCGTGCCTCTGAGGTTTCTTCTGTCCCTGTTTATCTGTAAAACAACAACATTTAAACAGTGAGATACAATCTCAGTGAGCTCTACCGAGACCCCTACTAACACTCTCGGTTCAGTTATTAGTTCTCTTATAGATTAACACGACACCGACTGCAAAACATTGCTACTCCCGGAATGTCGTAAAATAAACAAAGTACGGCACCGACTGCAGAACATTGCTAATCCCGGTGTATCGTACAACAAACAAAGTACGGCACCGACTGCAGAACATTGCTAATCCCGGTGTATCGTACAATAATCTTTAACATAACACCGACTGCAGAACATTGCTAATCCCGGTGAACCCCCTACCAATAGTACATTCTCCCATTGGCATGGAGCCTAGGGAAGGGGATCATGACTGCCCCGCCTAGTATGTTACACATGGGTCGTCACCCAACTCGATATATAAACATATATCTACAATCATATGAACTCAGAGTCCATCACCTCAAATAACCAGTTGAACACTTAACCCACGCTTTTATAAAACCAAGTTCACACTCGCACTCTAATTTACCTCTTTTCGACACAATTTACAACTTCGAAAACAGTTTATTTTGCCTTAAAACTAGAATATTCAGTTAGGCCTCTGAATAATATTTTCAACGCATCTTAGAACACCTCAATCGGGTTCCCGGATCAAAAGATATCGCGAAAACAAAAACAGTGTACAGTTGCTGAAAATCTGCAAAGCATCGCGACGCGAACTGCTACCGTCGCGACGCGAAAAACGACAGAAACTTTCTGCGTGATAAAACTGGGCCAGGTCGCGACGCGATGGGAACGGGTCGCGACGCGACCCTCTGCAGAAAAGTGCAGTTTTTCCGTTCTCTTGCGAAATTTGCTATTCCTCTCAATTCCGATTCTCGTTCCGACTGAAAACAGATTTAATAACCAGCAAAACAAACCCAACCAATACCACACAATTAATCTATTCAATCAAAAACTCAATCGAAACGAATTTTTATCAAAAACGACATATTTTTCCAAATAGCGGTTTTCAAGTCAAAAGCTTTCGAAATCACATCATATAAAATTTATCGAGACACAAAAACATCCTAAGCGTGAGTAAAACTCACCCTTGAAGTGAGAGTCGTTGCCGAGCCGAAATCACTGATGTGTCAAAATCACCGGATCAAACCCAATCAACACCGAATCGCTCCTAACTTCGTTTCGAGTTTCCAATCGCGTTCAATCCGCTCCTAGCTTCGATCCTAAACATAATCCAATCATTGATACAACCTATGAATCCTTGATTTCAACAAATTTCCCCACAAAACCCTCAATTTTCGAAATCAAAAAGGAAGGGGAAAAATGGAGGGGAATCTTAACAAATTCTTGGGTTATGATGAGGGAGGAAAAATGATGAAGATGTTGAATTTTGGAGTGTTGGGCTTCACTCCTCTTCTTCCTTTCTCTTCTTCTTTCCTCTTCTTCTTTCTCTTTTCCTTCTCTTCTTTTCTTTCTCTTTTCTCTTCTTTTCTTCCTCTGTTTCTCTCCTCTCTCTCGTGGACCCTTCTTTCTTTTTATTCAACACACAGTCACACACATATATTTAATTAATAAATGAGTGGTAGCGTGGTCCAATTACCATATTGATCTTGATCCCTTATTTCGACTCCAAAACTTCCTTGATCCGTATTATCCGGTTAACGATCCTGTGACACCCAATAATTAATTTTTGCACTCAATAAATTTACCAGTCAAGTACTCAATTATTCCTATTGGGTTAACATCCAAATAATTCGCCTAATTATTTTGAGGATGTTACACCAAGGGCGCCAATGCCTGGCTGGCCTGTTGCTGTTCTAGCGCACTGGGCGCCAAGGGCGCCACTGCCTGGCTGGCCTGTTGCTGTTCTGGCGCCATGGGCGCCAAGTCTGGCTGCCCTGTCGTTGTTCTGGCGCACTGGGCGCCATGGGCGCCATGTTGGCTGCCCTGTTCTGATGCTGGGTGCCAAGGGCGCCAAGTGTGGATGCCCTGATGTTGTTGGGCGCCATGGGCGCCGTGTCTGTTGTTGCTGGGCGCCGTGTTCAGTCCTGTGTTTTACTGGGCGCCGTTTTCTGTTCCGTGGCACTGGGCGCCATGGGCGCCGTTTCCTACTTTCCCTGTTGTGTGCTGGTGCACGGGGCGCCATGGGCGCCATTTCCTGATGTCTGGGTGTAACACCCCTTTTTCTACCCCTTTGTTTATTTGACGAAAAATCAGAGTACGCAAAAAAAATCTGTTTCTTTTATTACACCAAAAGGAGTGTCACATTTCATCCAAAAACCAATAACAATAAATAAATAAATAAAAACATTTAACAACCATAACATCCTAGCAAACTAATCAAACGGCCACAAATGACTCTATTGCCTAACCCCGAGTGCTACATATCAGAGCGGACACCGACCCGACTACGTGAAGGTAATATGCCTTCACTCGAACCCACCTGTAAACATACCACAGAAAGGGGGTGAGATATCTCACACATAATAGGAATAAATGATAGAGAATATATTAGGATATAGCCCTATGACTACCACATTAATCACAGACATCATTACAACATCAGGGGCAAAACAGTCATTTCATCATCACAAACATCACCAAGGCACAGTCGCCAAGGTCATCACACATGTTATGAAATGCATGAGTGCAGCCCCACCAGTAGGCATAATGCATGTGGTACCAAAATCAACCTCCTTAAAACATGGGCCGAAGCCCCAACCTCCTTAAAACATGGGCCGAAGCCCCAACCTCCTTAAAACATCATGCAAATGAAGTGCATGCAACACCATGCTAATGCACCAAAACACAACCAGCAACAACCGCCTTAAACATCATATCAACATCAAATAATACTAACAACATCGTACGAGCACAACCTCCCATTACTCTAGGCCGAAGCCTCAACCTCCTTTAAATTCTAAGTACAACCTCCTATCACTCGACAACCTCCTTTAAATGCAAAACCTAAGACAACCACCCATTTATGATTCGGGAGGACCACCTCCTTTAACGACACCAAAAAAACAACAACCTTTAATGACTTTCAAAAGCAACCCCGACACCCGAACACCGGGACATCAATCGCTAAATACCGGGAGTACCGAAAACCACCAGAGGCACCCGTCGACACCAGGGGCGTCAACACATCAAGACAGTACCAAGGACATCACTTTTTCAAAAGGGAAATTTCGCCAAAATGCCGGAGACACGACAAAGTTTCCCAAAACGACAACACACACTAGTTCACTCAAACCTCAGTAATTTTCCAGAAAAATAATACTTTCTGCCCAAAAATAGAATATTCATATGGGCCTCTGAATAAGCTTTCCAAAACATCTCGAAACGTCCCGATCGGACTCCCGAGTCAAAAGATATGCTAAAAACAGTTTTCGAAAGAAATTCAGAATGTCTCTGCTACAGTAACCGAAAAACACCAAAATACCCAATTCTGCTACAGTAACCGAAAAAACACTAAAATACACCAATTTTTCTACAGTAACCGAAAACACCAAAAATACACCAATTTTGCTACAGTAACCGAAAAACACTAAAATACACCAATTTTGCTACAGTAACCGAAAACACCAAAATACCCAATTTTGCTACAGTAACCGAAAACACCAATTTTGTATGTAATCCACAAGAATTCTAGGAACCAATAAATCACCAATTATTTCCAGCCACACGTATTCAAGATCCACCCAAGAATCAATTTCAACAATCCAAATCAATATCCATGAACATCCTATACATAGCAAGGGTCCAATTAATTTTCAAGATTCAATAACATAACAACACATTATTTAACACCATCAATATATATTCAGCCACTTTAAACAAACATCAAACATGCAAGAAACATCATAGATCTATCCCCACATAGTACCCATCATGTAAACCCATTAGGTTAGAGAATCCCCCCTTACCTGAAAATTGATGAACACTTGATCCTATGGTTTTGCAAGCCACCCACGAAACAACCGCAACCTTCCTCCCCTTTTCTTCTTGAGATTGCGCAAGACCCTTCCTCTTTTCTCCTTGGCCTTCACGTTTTTCTTCTCTCTTTTCTTTCCTCCAAGCCGTAGCCCTTTCTCTCTCTCTCAAGTCGCCTTGCTCTCTTATTTTTCTAAGGAAAACGTGAATGCCAAGCCCTAAGGTGAAACCCTTCTCATATGTGCATAGCCAATTGGATCATGGATCATGGGCTTCACCTAAGCCCTAATTACTAATGTCACCACTCCCTAATGATAAAAAGGCACCTAATTATATAAAATTCTAATTTAATTATTATTCTCACCACATCATCCTATTTAATTAATTAATTCTACCACCTAAACCTCATTTAATTAATTAAATAAACAACCTAATATTTTTGGGCTGTTACAACTCTCCCCCACTTAAAAGAATTTTGTCCTCAAAATTTTCTCGGCTAAACTAACATCCCTCCCCTAATACCCACGCACAGATTCGCACAACAGGGAGATAAAAGGAAAATGGAACCAAAGACAGAGAACATAGGATCCACACACCGGAACTCAATCCCAACACAACACCAAAAGAGAAATCAAAATCAAGTTTGTTGATATCCATCGCAATCCAAATAAAAGGGTTTTAAAAGCCTCTTAAGGAGAAATAACAACAGGGACACAAAGTTCACACATGGCAATGCAATACAACATACAGTACCAGCAGGGGCCTCTCCCCCACTAGTTCACTTACCATTAGCAACTCTTGGCCTTCCTGCTACACAAATATTGGTCAGCACTTAAAAGACAACAGTTGGTCGTACACCGACACAACGACTCGACGACTTGGCCGGACGGACCAACCATTGCTCTGATACCACTAATGTAACACCCCTTTTTCTACCCCTTTGTTTATTTGACGAAAAATCAGAGTACGCAAAAAAAATCTTTTTCTTTTATTACACCAAAAGGAGTGTCACATTTCATCCAAAAACCAATAACAATAAATAAATAAATAAAAACATTTAACAACCATAACATCCTAGCAAACTAATCAAATGGCCACAAATGACTCTATTGCCCAACCTCGAGTGCTACATATCAGAGCGGACACCGACCCGACTACGTGAAGGTAATATGCCTTCACTCGAACCCACCTGTAAACATACCACAGAAAGGGGGTGAGATATCTCACACATAATAGGAATAAATGATAGAGAATATATTAGGATATAGCCCTATGACTACCACATTAATCACAGACATCATTACAACATCAGGGGCAAAACAGTCATTTCATCATCACAAACATCACCAAGGCACAGTCGCCAAGGTCATCACACATGTTATGAAATGCATGAGTGCAGCCCCACCAGTAGGCATAATGCATGTGGTACCAAAATCAACCTCCTTAAAACATGGGCCGAAGCCCCAACCTCCTTAAAACATGGGCCGAAGCCCCAACCTCCTTAAAACATCATGCAAATGAAGTGCATGCAACACCATGCTAATGCACCAAAACACAACCAGCAACAACCGCCTTAAACATCATATCAACATCAAATAATACTAACAACATCGTACGAGCACAACCTCCCATTACTCTAGGCCGAAGCCTCAACCTCCTTTAAATTCTAAGTACAACCTCCTATCACTCGACAACCTCCTTTAAATGCAAAACCTAAGACAACCACCCATTTATGATTCGGGAGGACCACCTCCTTTAACGACACCAAAAAAAACAACCACCTTTAATGACTTTCAAAAGCAACCCCGACACCCGAACACCGGGACATCAATCGCTAAATACCGGGAGTACCGAAAACCACCAGAGGCACCCGACGACACCAGGGGCGTCAACACATCAAGACAGTACCAAGGACATCACTTTTTCAAAAGGGAAATTTCGCCAAAATGCCGGAGACACGACAAAGTTTCCCAAAACGACAACACACACTAGTTCACTCAAACCTCAGTAATTTTCCAGAAAAATAATACTTTCTGCCCAAAAATAGAATATTCATATGGGCCTCTGAATAAGCTTTCCAAAACATCTCGGAACGTCCCGATCGGACTCCCGAGTCAAAAGATATGCTAAAAACAGTTTTCGAAAGAAATTCAGGATGTCTCTGCTACAGTAACCGAAAAACACCAAAATACCCAATTCTGCTACAGTAACCGAAAAAACACTAAAATACACCAATTTTGCTACAGTAACCGAAAACACCAAAATACACCAATTTTGCTACAGTAACCGAAAAACACTAAAATACACCAATTTTGCTACAGTAACCGAAAACACCAAAATACCCAATTTTGCTACAGTAACCGAAAACACCAATTTTGTATGTAATCCACAAGAATTCTAGGAACCAATAAATCACCAATTATTTCCAGCCACACGTATTCAAGATCCACCCAAGAATCAATTTCAACAATCCAAATCAATATCCATGAACATCATATACATAGCAAGGGTCCAATTAATTTTCAAGATTCAATAACATAACAACACATTATTTAACACCATCAATATATATTCAGCCACTTTAAACAAACATCAAACATGCAAGAAACATCATAGATCTATCCCCACATAGTACCCATCATGTAAACCCATTAGGTTAGAGAATCCCCCCTTACCTGAAAATTGATGAACACTTGATCCTATGGTTTTGCAAGCCACCCACGAAACAGCCGCAACCTTCCTCCCCTTTTCTTCTTGAGATTGCGCAAGACCCTTCCTCTTTTCTCCTTGGCCTTCACGTTTTTCTTCTCTCTTTTCTTTCCTCCAAGCCGTAGCCCTTTCTCTCTCTCAAATCGCCTTGCTCTCTTATTTTTCTAAGGAAAACGTGAATGCCAAGCCCTAAGGTGAAACCCTTCTCATATGTGCATAGCCAATTGGATCATGGATCATGGGCTTCACCTAAGCCCTAATTACTAATGTCACCACTCCCTAATGATAAAAAGGCACCTAATTAAATAAAATTCTAATTTAAATATTATTCTCACCACATCATCCTATTTAATTAATTAATTCTACCACCTAAACCTCATTTAATTAATTAAATAAACAACCTAATATTTTTGGGCTGTTACACTGGGCGCATCGTAGGGTGCCATTTCCTGTGCTGGGCGCGTAGGGCGCCAGTTCCTGTGTCCTGCTAGGTGCCTAGTAGGGCGCCATTTCCTGCTGTCTCATGGGCGCCATGTGTGGCTGCCCTAAATTTTTGGGGAAAGTTGTTAAAATTGACCAATTGATATTTGTTGGTTGTTAAAGTTGTTGAAATTGGTAAATTGATAATTGTTGGTTATTAAAGTTGTTTATTTGGTAATTGTTAGTTGGTTAAGTTGTTTAAAAGTAGCTAATTGATAATTGTTGGTAATGTTGCCCTAGTCGAATTGTCCCTATTCATTGGCAATATATTCTGTTGTAGGCCTATGGCCAATGTTG
The DNA here is from genome assembly GCA_039519185.1 of Astragalus membranaceus. NCBI lineage: Eukaryota > Viridiplantae > Streptophyta > Magnoliopsida > Fabales > Fabaceae > Astragalus > Astragalus membranaceus. Next base: position 96,115,704 of record CM076846.1, on the reverse strand, counting down.
TTTCCTTTTGTCGTTGGAATGCCTCTATTTATTGGCAAAGATACTATGTCGTAGGCCTATGGCCAATTGTCGCTTCCTGTTGTCGTTGTTGTCGTGCTGCTATGTAACCATTGTTATTGATAGTTTGAGCATTTATCATCGCGTCGCATGGCATTTTCATTTTGTCGAGGGCTGATGGCCCTGGAGCTTTGTCTCACACGTCGGCCTGGATTGGCAAATTTTAGTCGTTGATGCCTCTATTTATTGGCAGATTCTTTTAGTCGGGAGTTCTGCTCCAAACGGTACCGCATGCATGTGCATAGTATTGAGTCGCATTCCGCATTACATACCGTATTGCATATTTGAGTGGTTATGTTGTTGACTCCTGATGATTGAGATTACCTGATTGATGTGAATTAATGTATTTAGATGTCCTGATTCTATACATATTGTTTTTCATACATCTTATTATATGGTTCGATATCTCACCCCTTCTGTTTGAATGTTACCCCGATGTTGGTAACGTGCAGGTAACCACGAATGAAGGCTTTTACTTTCTTTAGTTCGGTCGGTGTCGTCGCTCTGATACGTAGCACTCGGGGGGATGAACGCATATTATTATTATTTTATTTTGTTATCCTATTGTCTGATTTCGAGTTAAAACCTGATTGAATCCGCTGCGTAGTAATTGGAAGTTGGCTGGTTTCGTTTATTGATTCCTCCTATTTTATGTGCTAGGTATCTGATGTTATAAATGACCTAATCCTCCCATGTAGCTCTATTCACTCTCTCACAAGGCCACCAGAGCCACAGTCCCTTTCCCCAAACTCCCCACAAATGCAGCAAACTGCTAGGTGTGAGGCATCATGAAAGAGCACAACTCTGGTTGAAACTTTCGCAAGTAGCCAAACGGACAAAGGTCCTGATGGGCTCTCACTACTCGAATCCACTCTCCTAAATTTTGCAGACCTGGGTTATGGTCCCACTCAAAACATGTAATCACAAGGCATAAGTGTAGTGTGTGTCAAGGGCATTTTCCTTAGCACTACCCCACCTGTAACACCCCTTTTCTATACGGTAATTTGTTTTATAAAATATCCGAGTTTTCAAAATTTATTTACACCACAAGGGATGTCACACTTACTTCACTAAAACGTCACTCTTCAAATAACTCGCTTTTCGAAAAACAGTCTTATAATAACTTCAAAACGTCATTATCAAATAAGATACAACTTCACATCGAAAATTCAATAGTTTAGTCATAAAGGGCATTACACTATGCCAGGCTTGCAATACTAAAAATCCGATAACCACAACATGTCATAAATGACTTAAAACAACATTCATTCCCCTCCCTAGTGTTACATATCAGAGCATGACGACTCGACTCAAAAGTGAAGCTAAGACCTTCACTGGGGATCACCTGCACGTTACCAACACGGGGGCAACATTCAAACAGGAAAGGGTGAGCATCATTTCAGTCTATATAATAGAAAATATGATAAGGACTAAATCATAGGCTACACACTAGAATAATCATCATCCAAATACACTAAACATCCACATCACAGTCGTCATTCACATCATTTACAATACTCAACCCATGTCGTGTAAGTTTATGAAAATGCAACCCACTCGCGGGTATATGCATGAAGGTACCTTTTCACAAAACGTCGCTTAGCCACTCAGGCCTTATCATCACTTAGCCACTCAGGCCTCAAAACATCACTGGGTTTATGCATATGGGCATGAGACACTATGACATGCACCACTCACAATACACACATACACAATTACTCAATTTATCGTCAACTATGTGACCCGTCACTTACCGGTTTGCCGAATAAAGGCACAGCACCTGTCATTTCACAATTCACACACAAATAACGTCACTTAGCCTTTTAGGCCTTAACATCACTTAGCCACTCAGGCCCCAAATGTCACTTACACATAAACATCATTCAACTCAAACATTAGCCACTGAGGGCAAAAACGTCATTTGACTAACCACCAAGGGCATCCTCGTCATTTACACATCATTATCATTAACTTTGGCCACTAGGGGCAAAACAGTCATTTTTGACACTACCGTGTTAAAACTGTTGTTTATACACCAAAAGGGATTTTTAAATAGTTCCACGTCATTTTTCAATGTCACTGGGACGATCACCGGGGGCAGCCACTTGGGCGCCCACAAACAGTCAGAAAATAACAACTTTTCATTTTAAAAATTGAACCCACAAATAGACAACGTAAAAAGCTTCATGACACTTTTCGAATCGTTCGAAACGGACGTCTGAGTCAAAAGTTATGATAAAAAGAAGTTTGGGAAAAATTAGACAACGTTCTGAAAATTGGCGCCTTAGGCGCCCAGGCAACACAGGCACCCAGCGCCCAGGCGCGCACAACACAACGCAACACAGCGCCACAGGCGCCCAGCGCCCAGGCGCGCACAACGCGCAACACAGACACAACACGGGCGCCCAGCGCCCAGGGGCGCACAGCGCGCAACACGCACAGACACGGGCGCCTAGCGCCCAGGCGCGCCCCCACGCGCAACAACAACACAGCACAGGCGCCCAGCGCCCAGCACAGGCGCCCAGCGCCCAGAAACCAGCAGCAACGTCCAGAATTTTACCAAAACGCTTTTTAATACTGAAAATTGTTTTCTTAACAATTCTAAAACATAAAATCTCAACATTTTCCCAGCAACTAAACATACACATATTTCAATCAATTTCTCAAAAATCACTCCAAACTCATTTTATCAAAATCAATTAAACACAACAACACCATCAACACCATCATAGCGCCCTAGGCGCCCAAACACCTACAACCCCTATGCGACTTCACTTCCAACAAATCAAACGCATAGATCAACATTATAATTATCATCACATACGCATAACACCATCAATGAGGCGAATTCATGAATCACAACCAAACAAGGAATTAAAATCGCATTATTCTCATAGCAAACATATATGAAGGTAAACATCAAGAACATCAAGAACGCAAAGATCACCAAAACACAAAGAATATCAAGAACGCAAGGAACAATCAAGAGCATCACGAATCTAGCATGAACTTTAGATCTAGGGCCTATCATAGAATATATTAGATAGAGTGATAGAGCTCCCCTAACCTTTTCAAGAAGAATTCGATGCCTAGGATGCAGTCACCTACAGATCCACAGCCACAACGGAGATCCTTTCTTTGAACTTCGAACCCTCTTCTCCTTCCTCCCTTGGCCGCCTTGCTCTTTTCTTTCTCACGCTATTCTCTCCTTCTCTTGCTCTCTCTCGAAATTTCGCATACAATAAGCTAACAACCCTAACCCCAAACACTACTCCACTTCGCATATGATTGATTCATGGGCTTGGGCTTCTCATTTAAGCCCAAGTCCATCTAATTTGGCACCTCCATCTTCTAATACCCCTTACACATTTTAATATAATTTCTAATAATTAAACTATATCCACTTAATTAATTTAAATTCCTAAATACTTAATTAAATAATTTAATTAAATATTTAGGGTGTTACAACTCTCCCCCACTTAGAATATTTTCGTCCTCGAAAATTTACCCCAACTCACGAAACGAAACCCAATCTTCTCGACACTTCCAAACATCCCCGTCCATCACCCTTCTCCACATTGTTACTCTTAATTAGATGTTCTAATCCGAAGGTCATCAAAGTCACACTCAACTACTCAAACACCGTGACACTTCACTTAGGCAACCACACCTCATCATCACTCACCCCTACAACTACCTCGGTTACACCTACTTCGGTTCTCCATCATTCTCCTTGCCACCCATACGCTGCACTTATGCACTTTATGCTTCAACCATACTAGCTTCTACATACATTGATAATGCTGCAACACTGCACTTCGTCCCACTTATACTTCGATTTCCATATACTTCGACGACACCACACGTCGACTCCCATTCGGTTCGACCCACTTATAGTCAGGTAACCACATCTCGGCTCTTATGTCACCCTACACACCTAACCTTCATCTCTTCTTGTTTCTTTGGTCCTCTCACACTATGATCGAACTTAGCTACGACTACAACACCCATTCACTTGAAATTGGCGCGACACCCATTAAAGTACTTCAACGAAAGTGACAACACCAACCACGACATCTTTTCGCTGAGAGTTCCTCAACTCCCATTTCCCCCCTAGGTCCTTCATAGGACCGACTCATCAACAACACATCATAACTTCACCAAAGTGAAGCACACACCACATCAATCACAATTAATTACGCGACTCCTTTGTCAATAAAGGACTAAGTCAACGTACATAGGGACCAAACAGCACATAAAATAAAATAATACATAATAATAAAATAACACAGATCGAGACAGCACCCTCTCACAATACCATAACAGTACTAAGGAAAATAGGAAGACAGCCCTTTTCAAAAATTTTCGAACGGCCCACTTGATTCAAGAAAACATCATTTTAATTTTAAGAACTCGGCACTTAAATTATTAAGAGAACAACACGTTATATTTGAGTGAACATCACATTTAAGTCGAAGAAAACAACAATCTAGATTGTAGAGAACAGTACACTTTAATGTGCGAAAACAGCAGCAAACACGGCAACATTAACGACATAAAAGAAATGGCACACTATTAATCTCAAAGTAAAACAGCATCTTTAAACAATATAAGAACAGCGCACCATTATTTTTCAAAACGAAACAGCAACTGTAAACAATATAACCAACTCTTTAACTTTGGGAAAAGCACGTCAATTTTTGTAAACATCCTCGTAAAATTTTGGGTAACAGTGTGCTTGAAAATGAGTACACAGTACATTAAATTTATAAGAGCAGTGGCAAAACAACCACATTATTTGAGTAAAACGGCAACAGCAAGACCAAGAAGGACAACAACAACAGTAAGGCGTAAACAGTGGTCTTTTAGCGCGCAACAACAGCAAAACACGGAGTGAAAATAATACTTCCTTTTAGCGCGCAACGGCAGTGGAAACAACACGTTTACAACATAAAAATTAGCGCTTCATTTTCGTAATACAGCAATACGATTATTTCATAAAAACAGCAACTCATTTCATAGAAATAAACCGCAACACAGCAACTCATTTTTAAGCAAACTGCAGCATTTTATCTCGAAAAACAGCAAGACAGCAACTCCTCACAGCATAAAAACAGCCCCTCTTATTTTCAAAAGCAAGACAACAACTTTGAACAATATAAGACAGCACACTATTCATAAAAAAAAATATAACAGCGACCTGAAACACTGTCAAACCGCACACCATTTATTTTAAATACAATGGTAACTTTGATCTCTTTGAAAACATCAAATCCAATTATCAACTCTACGAACCATTATCAATTCAATTCAATTCGATTCAATTTAATCATCACTTTATATTTTAGAAAAAATACACTCTTTCCCTTTAGAAAATACCTCATTTCAAATCGAGAAAAACATCACATTTTAAGCTGAGGAAAAACATCACCTACAAAAACAGCGCTTAAAACAAAACTGCGCATAGAAACAGCATGCAAAATCGAGTGAATAATAGCAACCCATATACTTGTAAATACAGTAGCTCACATATCTAATTTAAACAATGAAGCGGCAACACCTTTTCAACATAAAAACAGCTTACTATTATCTTCACAAACAAACAGTACTTTCAACAATGTAAAAACGACACACCATTGTTTCCAAACAAAACGGCAACTCGAAACAGTGTAAAAACAGTACGCTATTCATTTTTAAAACAACACAGCAACACATATACACAATTAGAATTTGGCGCCTATACACCCGTGGGGATGTATAGAATACATACTTTCAAAACATTTAATTTTCTTTTTAAAACGTCTCAACTCATTGTATTCACACGTCAGAACATACAAATTAATTATTAAAATTTATAACACATCATACTCCTCATCTTAATTCAATCTCAATCATCATCAAACATCAAGGCACGAAATTACACGTGACAACATCAACATCACAATGTACTCAATTCCTCATCAATTTTACACCTACTCGTCAAATCACAAAAATACTAAAAACACCCAACGGCAACAAACAAAATTCACCACAAGGTCTTCGTCGAAAATCGACGAGAGACACAGAAAACACACCAAGCAACACATTACAGTCATACACAAAGTACTCAGAGTAAACACACACATAGCAGCAGTAAGACACTAAGCAGCGCCAGTAACAACAATAGCAGTCATACCGTCTGACCAATTTAGCTAATCACTGCAACACAAATTATGGTTAGAACGAGTACCAAGACTCGAGAGATAGCTAGACTCCACACTGGACAACTTGGCCGGACAGACCGAACTGCTCTGATACCACTAATGTAACACCCCTTTTCTATACGGTAATTTGTTTTATAAAATATCCGAGTTTTCAAAATTTATTTACACCACAAGGGATGTCACACTTACTTCACTAAAACGTCACTCTTCAAATAACTCGCTTTTCGAAAAACAGTCTTATAATAACTTCAAAACGTCATTATCAAATAAGATACAACTTCACATCGAAAATTCAATAGTTTAGTCATAAAGGGCATTACACTATGCCAGGCTTGCAATACTAAAAATCCGATAACCACAACATGTCATAAATGACTTAAAACAACATTCATTCCCCTCCCTAGTGTTACATATCAGAGCATGACGACTCGACTCAAAAGTGAAGCTAAGACCTTCACTGGGGATCACCTGCACGTTACCAACACGGGGGCAACATTCAAACAGGAAAGGGTGAGCATCATTTCAGTCTATATAATAGAAAATATGATAAGGACTAAATCATAGGCTACACACTAGAATAATCATCATCCAAATACACTAAACATCCACATCACAGTCGTCATTCACATCATTTACAATACTCAACCCATGTCGTGTAAGTTTATGAAAATGCAACCCACTCGCGGGTATATGCATGAAGGTACCTTTTCACAAAACGTCGCTTAGCCACTCAGGCCTTATCATCACTTAGCCACTCAGGCCTCAAAACATCACTGGGTTTATGCATATGGGCATGAGACACTATGACATGCACCACTCACAATACACACATACACAATTACTCAATTTATGGTCAACTATGTGACCCGTCACTTACCGGTTTGCCGAATAAAGGCACAGCACCTGTCATTTCACAATTCACACACAAATAACGTCACTTAGCCTTTTAGGCCTTAACATCACTTAGCCACTCAGGCCCCAAATGTCACTTACACATAAACATCATTCAACTCAAACATTAGCCACTGAGGGCAAAAACGTCATTTGACTAACCACCAAGGGCATCCTCGTCATTTACACATCATTATCATTAACTTTGGCCACTAGGGGCAAAACAGTCATTTTTGACACTACCGTGTTAAAACTGTTGTTTATACACCAAAAGGGATTTTTAAATAGTTCCACGTCATTTTTCAATGTCACTGGGACGATCACCGGGGGCAGCCACTTGGGCGCCCACAAACAGTCAGAAAATAACAACTTTTCATTTTAAAAATTGAACCCACAAATAGACAACGTAAAAAGCTTCATCACACTTTTCGAATCGTTCGAAACGGACGTCTGAGTCAAAAGTTATGATAAAAAGAAGTTTGGGAAAAATTAGACAACGTTCTGAAAATTGGCGCCTTAGGCGCCCAGGCAACACAGGCACCCAGCGCCCAGGCGCGCACAACACAACGCAACACAGCGCCACAGGCGCCCAGCGCCCAGGCGCGCACAACGCGCAACACAGACACAACACGGGCGCCCAGCGCCCAGGCGCGCACAGCGCGCAACACGCACAGACACGGGCGCCTAGCGCCCAGGCGCGCCCCCACGCGCAACAACAACACAGCACAGGCGCCCAGCGCCCAGCACAGGCGCCCAGCGCCCAGAAACCAGCAGCAACGTCCAGAATTTTACCAAAACGCTTTTTAATACTGAAAATTGTTTTCTTAACAATTCTAAAACATAAAATCTCAACATTTTCCCAGCAACTAAACATACACATATTTCAATCAATTTCTCAAAAATCACTCCAAACTCATTTTATCAAAATCAATTAAACACAACAACACCATCAACACCATCATAGCGCCCTAGGCGCCCAAACACCTACAACCCCTATGCGACTTCACTTCCAACAAATCAAACGCATAGATCAACATTATAATTATCATCACATACGCATAACACCATCAATGAGGCGAATTCATGAATCACAACCAAACAAGGAATTAAAATCGCATTATTCTCATAGCAAACATATATGAAGGTAAACATCAAGAACATCAAGAACGCAAAGATCACCAAAACACAAAGAATATCAAGAACGCAAGGAACAATCAAGAGCATCACGAATCTAGCATGAACTTTAGATCTAGGGCCTATCATAGAATATATTAGATAGAGTGATAGAGCTCCCCTAACCTTTTCAAGAAGAATTCGATGCCTAGGATGCAGTCACCTACAGATCCACAGCCACAACGGAGATCCTTCCTTTGAACTTCGAACCCTCTTCTCCTTCCTCCCTTGGCCGCCTTGCTCTTTTCTTTCTCACGCTATTCTCTCCTTCTCTTGCTCTCTCTCGAAATTTCGCATACAATAAGCTAACAACCCTAACCCCAAACACTACTCCACTTCGCATATGATTGATTCATGGGCTTGGGCTTCTCATTTAAGCCCAAGTCCATCTAATTTGGCACCTCCATCTTCTAATACCCCTTACACATTTTAATATAATTTCTAATAATTAAACTATATCCACTTAATTAATTTAAATTCCTAAATACTTAATTAAATAATTTAATTAAATATTTAGGGTGTTACACCACCTGAAATGAAAACCAGAGCAGTCCAGACCATAGCAAGCAATAACATGTTGTCTACACTAGGGTTCCAAAACTAGGATATCTATAAACAAGGATATTGCTTACCTTAAGAAGAGGAGCTAAGAAGAGGGAACATGATAGAATAGGGGGAAAGGTGCATGAACTTACCGAAGAAAGGGAACGAAGGAGAAGGGATCATGGGGATTGGAAGAATGCATGGGCATAAGCAATAAAAGAAAAGGAGTAGAAGAGGAGAGAGGGAACAACAAAGAAGACAAATGCATATGCCTACAATCAATGATAAGAAAGAAAGGCAAACAAGGTATTAATCAAATCAACAATACATTAAACCACACATTTTAATTAGTTAGGCTTGACCCTCGTCTTTTAAAAAAAGGGTCCCCAGTGAAGTCGCCAGCTGTTGCGCCTGAAAAAGTCCCTGAGGGAGAACTTTCCTCGTTTACAACTTTTCTAAAATCAATGAAGCCGCCACCAATATTTATTAAGGAAAATATTAGGAAAACCTTTTTTGGGAAGCGATTGATCTTGCGAAACTAGAGAATAGGGTTCGGGGGTCAGTTACGCACGGGGAAGGTGTTAGCACCCCACACGTCCTCTCTACTGAGAGGGAACCTTTAATTAAATGTGTGGTTTTAGTGTGTTGACTTGAAAATACTTAATTTTGCCTCTCTACTTCTTATCGAAAAATTCTTAATGAAAATCTTTATTTATTATGAAAAAGAAAAGGGGGAAGAATGGGTTTTTTAAAAAAAAACGCTTGACGGGACAAGGCCCGCTCCTACGTATCTCCCGGTGCGATGGAGAACTCAAAGCTACGTAGTTCTTCTTTATCCTGAAAAAGGGTTTTTGTCTTTTATCTTTTTAGTGAGTTTTCGAAATAGGACGAGCATTTAGTGAATGATTAAACTAACCAAGGTTATGCGCAATCACAGCTAAGTACTCTTGAAAATGAGAGCCACTACCACCAGTCAGACGAACAAAGGTTCTGATTGACTATTAGTAGCAACCCGTTTTTATTTGCCTTTTTGAAAGTGGTTTTCGAAAGAGATTGATTGGCACGAATGATCAAACTAACAAAGGTTATGAGTGATCATCGCTTGTTGTTCTTTGGGGGAAAAGACATTGCCACCAATGGCTAGACGAACAAAAGTTCTGATTAACCACTAGCGACGATGGGTTGAAAATGATTTTAGAAAGGAAAAGGTTTTTGTTCTGAAAATGATCTTGGTTTGCGAAAGCGATTCTTTTTGTTACGAAAATAACTCTTTTCTTTTCGTTATGCAAATGCTAAACTTTTTATGGTTGCGCTTGACAAGAATGTGACTCGCTCCTACGTATCCCAAATGGGAATCAAAGCGACGTAGTTCTAAGGAGCCTTGAAAAGGGAAGTCTTTTTGCTTTGGCTTTGAAAAGTAAAGGGCTTTCTTAATGATCAAACTAACAAAGGTTATGGGTGATCATTACTAAAACCCACTTAAGTGCATGTAAAAATCTCGTTTTGAAAAAATAAAAGCCTTCATGATGACCACACTAACAAAGGCTATGGGTTGCCATCACTAGCACTCCATTGTTAATGATCATGCAAGCAAAGGCTTCGCAAGACCACTAACAAAGTTTTTGGTTTAATGAGTTTTCGCAATTGGGTTGATTCATATTTAGGGAAAAGAAAATCTGTTATTTGGGAAAAAAGATTTTGTAAAAAAAAAAATAAGTTTATTTAGGGGAAAGAAACAAAATTTAAAAAAAAAAGGAGAAACAGGGGGTGCAGTAGTAAAATGGGGTGTAAGTTACAGGGGGCTGTATTATTAAAACTGGGGTGCGGATAGTGAGCCCAGCTTGTTTTTGTAAGCTGGGCTGCGTTTCAAAAAAATCATGGGCTTCAGAAGGGGGCGTGCGGAGTAAAAGGCAGGGGGTGTAAATAGAGATCTGAAAAAAATAAGATGCGAAATGACGGAATTAACCCTGGGCTCCACACTATAAAAGCTTAACTAAAGTGGAAACCAATTTCTTTCCACTTCCACGGCGCCCACACCCCCCAAATGTTCAAATCCTAAAAAATTTCCTCTCTCTCTCCTTAGCCGTATCCATCTCTCTCCCTCGCCTCAATCCCCTTCTCCATTTTCTTCCTCTTTCCTTGCTCCGATTCCCTTCTCCCTCAACTCCGATCTCGCCTCCTCATCATAACCCGAATCTCACCTCCTCTTTCCCTCAATCGCACCTCACCTTCCTCTCTCAATCGGTGGTGGTTGCGAGTTGGTGGCTGGGTTCGGAATGGGCGATTTGATGGTTTACGGCGGAGTGGGGGTGTTTGGTGCGATGGGGTGGCTGTTTGTGGGGTTTTGGCCGTGGTGGTCTGGGGAGAAGGGATGAGGGTGGTCACAGTTGGATGGGGGTGCTGTGGTTGGTGAGGAGAGGGAGAGGGGAGCGACTGAAACAGTATAGGTGGTGCGGCGGCTGTAATGGGGCGGAGAGGTGTTTGGTGGTGGGGAGAGAGAAGGAGGGGGTTCGGTTTGGCGGTGGACAGTGGCTAGGGACGACGGTGGTATGTCCTTAGACAGTGGTGGCGGACGCGGTGGCGACCACCACGGACGGTGGTCGGAGGTAAAATCCTTTTCTCCTTTCCCTTTTATTTTATTGTCTCGTTTCTTTTCTTTTTAGTGTTATGTGTTTTGTTTCCAACCCCCCCCCCCCCCTTTTGCATGCTGTTTGTTTCCTTTCTCCTCAAATAATTTTTTCCTACTTTGTTAAACTTTGAACACACTCCAATATCTCTTTTTTATACTAAAGCAAAAACAAATTTTTTTTTATACTAACCACATCAAAAGAAATACTGAGACAGTGAGGGAGAGAGAAAAAAACCTGGTTGTTGTGCAAAAATCCATTTGTTGTCGTTACTATTGCTTTGTGCCACTGCTTGCAACTCAGAAAAATTCTATTAATCTCCCAAGAAAGATTTTTGACCCTTGTTTTTTTTCTACTCAGTGTTTTTCTTTGTGTTACCGTGTGTGTATATGGCTGTGCTTGTATGTGGTTCCTTTTCTTTTGTTCCCCCCTACACTGTTTCTGTTTATTGGTATTTATAGGCTGAGGATTCTGGTGGAGGGGTGGTGTAGGAGCAGAAGATTATTGCCCAAGGGGACCAGATTGTTATGGTTGCAGCTGAGACATAGTGGAGCAGCAAGGGGTGGGCTGACATGCTCTTGCCCAAAATGTGAAAAACAAAGGGACAAGGAGAAAGGAATTTGAGCTTCATCCTCAAAATACTTCCTGCTTCAACAACAGCAAGCCAGCAGCGCCTGCTGTTCTTTTTAATTTTGTTTTATTTTTTTGTACTTTTTTGTTTTTATTTTTGTCTCCATGTGTAAAAAGAGTTGACTTCCTTTTTTTTGTGGTACTATTTACCTTAATTTTTTGTTTGTATGTGTAACAAATCAATAAAAGGGACAGCTGATCTTATTTTACTATTCATTTATTATTATTATCTTTTTTTGATAATAAAAGCGGTAGAAACAAAACGCACCGACGCAACGACTCACACGATTCGAAACGAAACGCGCGCTCGCCTTAAGACTAGGAACGCGTACGCGATTTGAATATGCACGCGCGTACGTTATTAAAACCGATTTCATTCTACCCTCACTTTTCTAAAAACGGTAAAATAACGCGCAGTGACGCACTACTCACACGTGACTCGCAACCAACACGCGCTCGCGTGATTAATTATTATTTTTATTATATATTTTTTTGGACTCTCTTTTTGAAAGCAACGAGCGCCAAACAAAATCGGGAGTGCCAAATACACCCGCATTTAGAACAATATGCGAAGCGATAAAATTTTTGGGATTTTCTGATTAGTCGGACAAAATTGGGGTATGACAGCTGCCCCTCTTTATTCGGATTTTATCAAGAAATATGAATTGGCCGAGACATATTTCGAAGGTAAAATAGGAATAAAGAATTCAGACATTATACCAATTTTGTTTACTTGGAGAAACCCGAATTTTCTTTTTCTTTTTCTTCTCTTTTTTTTTCTCTTTTTTTTTAATCAACGCTTGGAGTGTTGATGAGGAAACGATAAACGAAGTGGTTAACAACATGCACGCTAACTGCGAAAGGCAAGGAAAGCGCTAAATGAAGAAAACGATAAAGAAAGCGGTAAAATGCCAGGCTGCCTAAAACCTGTAAACGAACCCTTGCGAATCCGAGTTTGCACGTGGCTTTGAGGAGCACGCATCCTGAGAATCTCTGGTCTTTCGGGCGACCGGGGGGATCGTTATCAGCTCCGGAACTGATATACAGATCAATGCACGGCGTCCACTGTATCTTAGGCTGATACAACTATTCTGTTGAACCTCACATGGGGCTGCGGTCCATCGCGTTGCTCGTACACGATGTGAGACCTGGGCAGAAGGGAGCGATGATCTCTCTGGGCTCCAATCCGCAATGCGCGCCTGAGCGCTCTCTTTTCTTCTCTTTCTTTCTTTTCTTTTCTGTTTCTCTCTTTTCTTTTTTTCTTTTCTTTTCTTTTCTGTTTCTCTCTTTTCTTTTTTCTTTCTGAACTCCCAACTGGGGAAGCACTTTCTGGAATTTGAAGGCGAGCATTAACGCTTGTGGTGTTTATCCTCTCTCACTTGTCTGCAGCTGAAAGACGAACCGATGCATGCAATGCAAATGCCACGATTGCCATTTTCTTTTTCTTTTCCTTATGATGAATGTAATGTAAATGTCTGAATTTCTCTTTTCTTTACTTCATTATTATTATTATTATTTTCTATGTCTGATGCGTGCATGATTTTATGCTTGGCGAATGTAATGCATAACTTTATTTGTTTTATTGCTCTTTTGTTTTTCTTCTCTTCTTTTCTTTTGCTCTTTTTATGAAGTGCAGGTATGCGAATGCAAAATTTCGGTGTTTGATGATATGTAATGAAATGGCAGATGACATGCAATGGAAAACTTTTCCTTCTTTGCCTTTTTCTATGAAATGGGAATATTGCTATAAAATGATGAATAACATGAAATGATGAACGACATGGGATGTTTTAGCTTTCTTTTCTTCTATGAGATGCAAGTATTGATGTGATGCAACTGTATTGCTTTGATGTTTGATGGGATGATGAGTTTTTGGTTCTTTTTGTTTTATGGAACGCAAACATTACTATGATGTAGACGACACTGAATGTTTTTGTTTGTTTTTTTTTTTTGCATAGGGACCTTAGGATTCTTGAGTGATCAATTCAAGTGTCCTATCGTGATGACTATTTCGAATGTACATTCGACTTAGTCTCCTATTTATTGAAAATGATTTTGTATTTTGAGACTTGATTTGATGTCTGATGCAATGATGATGAATGCTTGGTTTGCTAGAAAGAAAGTAGTAAATGAACACTTGGCATGCTGATGAGAAAGCAGTAAATGAACACTTGGCGTGCTGATGAGAAAACAGTAAATGAGGATGAACACTTAGCGTGCTTTTAATGAACCACTTGGGACCCGAGGGCATTAGAACTACGAACTGAAGGAGTGACTGGGAATGAGATTTTGAGACTGACAAGTCCAGGATGACTGACTTGAGAATTAGATTGAAGATTGACACTTGAAGTGCTGATTCTTAAAACTAGGCATGAGGATTAACATCTTGTGTTCATCCGCATTTTGCTTAGCAATGCAATGAATGACACATGTAATGCAGACGTATGCCATGATTGATGTCTTGAATATTATGGAATTCTTTTGTTCTTTTGTATCTGCTTCTTCTTTGTAGTTTATGAAATGCAAATATCAACATAATGCTTTGATGTTTGAATGCAAGTGTATGCGGTAATTGATGCTTTGATGAATGGAATTCTCCTGTTCTAACTTCTGTTTGTTTCTTTTTGCTTCTTCTATGAAATTCAAACATTAATATGATGCAATGCTCTAATGTTTGATGCAATGATTTTTGGTCTTTTTCTTTTATGGAAATGCTAACGTTAATATGATGCAAATGCACCGCTTTAATGTTTGATGATTGAATGACAAAGAAATGCTTGTGAAATGATGAATGATATGGAATTCTGGATGACAAGGAATGTTTCTGTTCTTTTTGTTGTTTGTTTGGAGTTTGCAAGTGAGAGTCAACACTGGATGTGTTAATGAAAAAGCAATGAATGAGAAAACATGAAATGAGGATCGCTTGGGATCAAAGGAGTAGTTTTGAATTATGGAGCAAAGGTCTGGTTTATGGGTCAACATATGTCTGTATTAATCTAATGGTCTGAAGAATTTTGATCATGCAATGGTGCATGCAATGATTAGTATCTTGTGGAATGGTGGATGACATGGAATGATTTTGTTCTTTTCCTTTTTATGAAGTGCGAACATTAATATGATGCCAATGCAATGAAAAGATTTCTGCTTTTTCTTCTTTACTATTTTCCTCTATGAAATGCAAGTATTAATATGGTGCAACTGACGTGGAACGTTTTTCTTTTGCTATGTGATGAATGCACAAAATGTGAAGATGCAAATGTAATGCTTCGATGCGTATGCCATAATGAATAGATTGAAATGCCTAGGTGCATGAGGTAAAAATTTTGTGAAGATGAGATGCGAGACTTTGAATGCAAGGAATTGAGATGACTATTGCCCATTCTGTTGAAAAATTGAATTTGATTCAAACTCCGGTGTTCTCAAGGTTTTTATTTACAAACAACCTCACTTGTTTTCTCTTTCTTTCCATGATGACTGAATTTTAGATATCACGTAAACAACTTGTGCTCTCTCTTTTGAAGCATTGTCTAGTAAGCATGCATAGGAGTGCAAATGTGAATGAATGAGTCAGTTAACTTGGAATTGGTTTAGGGCATGGACTTTTATGGCAAGTGAAGGAATGACAGACATGGTTATTGCCGAAGCTCATGAGGGATCAAGAGATACAAGATTGCCCCAATTCAGGTCTTTGATGAGTGAATAACTTGCCCCTGTCTGGTGGTGACAACAACTAGGGGTGTAGAAGATGATGAATTGGGAATGCTTCGGCTTTTGAGATGAAAGGTGGAGCAAAAGAGATTTTGTCTCAACCCATAAAGTTTGATGTTGCCTTAGTCATAACAAGGATGAAACTGCCCCAATTAGAATGACAAGGCCTTGTTTAGGATAGTGAGTTGAGAGATTGCCCCGGTGAGGTTTTATAGGAATGAATGAGGTGAAGGAATGGGAACGCACTTGCCCCACTTTTGAATGACATTTCAGATGGTTTCTTTGAGTGAGGTTGTGAAAGGCGACAGAGTTATGGTGATGGTTATGAACTGAGGGTAATATATGAATGGGGTGGGCAATGAACAAACCTCCCCAAAGTTGAGTGGAGTGAGGGGTGAAGGGAATGCCCCCTAGTACACACTTTTGGTCCTCTTCAAGAACAACTCAAATGCAATGAAAGTTTTGACTTTTTAGTATGAGGAGAGGCTCCACTTGGTGACCACTAGACCTTGTTTTAATGCAACACGAATGCATCTTGGAGTGCAAGTCCTTCTCCTTTTTTACCAACTTTCTTTTTTTGATTGTTTGTTTTTTCTTTTTGAGCAGCTTTCTTCTTTTTGCTTGTTTGTTTGTTTCTTTTGAGCAAACACGTTGTAAATAGATGAACTTATTTGTCCTAAGATTAAAACTTGAGAGAACGAAAGCAATTAGTCACTGATCGGAATGGACTTTTTAGGGTTGTGATGTGGAGAAGGGGATGATGAAGTGTTTGGGGGTTGATGGGGAGGATGGGTCTTATTCGGTGTTGGCCGATGGTCAATGGTTTATGAAGGAAATGGTTATTAGGTTTGATGAGGCGCTTGGGGTTTTACTAGGACGAGTTTGTGTTTCATAGTAGAATGGCTGAGGGTTTACGGAGGGTTAGATGTTGAGGCCAAAGGAAATGTTTGCGGTCTTTATGAAAGGAGAGATGATTATACACAACAGAGTGTTGAAAGGTTTATGGAGACAAGGATCTCTGGTGTTTCATGGTGAAATATATCGGCTCACAATTTGAACTTCTTTTGTTTCTCTTTTTCTTGGTCTTTCTTTTTTCCTTTTTTTTTGGGATTTTTCATTTATTTTTTTTGAATCTTTTTGTTTGGTTGCATTCTTTTCCTTTGGACTTCTTTCTTTTCTTTGAACTTGGGTGAGCTGATAAAGATGATATACCATTTTCGATGTGGAATTGATCCTTGTCTAGAGTGATGGAGATATCCTGGGACTTTCTTGACTTAAGGTGGGTAGGAGGGGGATTTTTCCCTTCTCTTTGGGATTTTCTTGGCTTAAGGTGGGTAGGAAAGGGAACTTCTGGATTTTGGATTTTCTTGAGGTTGTGGGGAGACGGCCAAACTTCATTTCAAATTCCGATTGCTTATTTTCTTGTAAAACCTGACAACAATTTATCTATCTATATGTGTTTGCTCTTTTTTTTGCATTTTTTATGCCCTAATTTTTGCCTGGACCGCTCTTTGTGAGTTTTCAATCCACCGGGCGCTCCTTTTTTGTCTAGCTAGGCTGCCCTTTGCGGGTTTTCAACCTAGCGAGCTTGTTCTTCTCATTTATCTCTTCTCTTTTTTTTTGTTTTTTTTGGAAAGACTTGCACTGAAGGAAAATAATGTCGATAAAGAAAGTTGGTGATCATAGAATTGCCCCAGCATGGAGGACTTAGAGTGTTAGTGAGAATGAAACAAAAAGACAAGTATGCACTGATGGGAGATTATAATATGCGTTTTATGGATGGACGGGGCGGGGTTAGACTTGGATGGTGATGATGACAAGGAAGGAAACTGACTGACTCAAACAAGAGAAACTGCACGTGTCGTGCACGTTCACTATAGGAATGCTTCACAGAGAGTCAACATTAGTTAGAACAATGAATATTTTTTTTTGATGAGCTGCTTCAGTCTTTTGTCATGGAATGGATGTGATGCAGTGCTTTTGAAAGAAATGCAAATGAGCTATTGACTTGAAAAACTGAGTGCCTTGGAACTCCTTGAGTTTGCAACCAAGTAAGGATAAACTTTTTCAAAAAGGATGATTGTTTTGCAAGAACGTCTCGCTTCTCATCACAACTTTTATTTTATGCAATGAATGAATGAACAAATTGTGATATGCAAGTATGATGCAAATGCGTGGAGAATGACCACTCGAAAAGTGTGGCTTATTCTAAATAATTTTGTTGTTTTTAATGCAAGACAAAATATGGAATGCCAATGCGAATGATGCAAGAATGATGCCCCTTTTTTTCAAAATGATTTTTTTATTTTTTTTATTTTTTTAGAGGCGAGACAAGATACGAAATGTCAATGCCCCTTTTTTGAATGATGAGAGATGCAAGAATGGTGATATGAGGCAACTGATTGTCGTTACCCTGAGTAACTTGCATGAGACATTGAGTGGATCCTGACTTAATACTTCACACAATATACTGAAACGTTTCGACAATTAGTTGACTCAATTTAATTTCCTACTTGAAAATAAAACACGTGTGACTGGGTCAAAGTGCCCTGACATCGTAGAGTAACATCTCAAATTTGTAGTCGACAAACAAATTTGAGATATTACCCTTCGTCGTTCAAAGGTGCAATTCTATCCATTAAGCCATCACATGAGAAATTTTTCTTTGTTTCGAAAGGATGCATGCAGGGAGAAATGATGTATTCGAACAAAGTGATGAGGTTAATGAAATGATGCATGAGTGCCACATTGACGCGATGTCCGCATTATTTGATGATAGTTTTTGCATAATTAAGGATGAATGAAATGCGATATGGATGATAACTGCTTCTGGTTTTCATTTTTCTTATGCAATGAAATGAAACGTGTGATGCTTACAATTATTTTCCTAATGCATGAGAGATATTGAATGGAGATGCATGTGAAATGAGACGTTAATGCTTATTTTTGATTTGCGACACAAAAGTATTAATGCGATGATGTGATATGAATGGACGACGGAATGAGTGGGTGAATGAATGAACGAATGTGCATTTTGAATGAGGATGCTGTAAATTACCATAGGGATGATAATTGTTTTTTTCAGATTTTTGTTTTATGTAATGCATGATTCCATGATGCAAAGTGCGGATGATGATTGCTTTTCGTTTTATTTTTAAACTATGAAATGGAGTGCATGATACTAACAATTATTTTTAGTGCGTGGAAAGATATGATTCTTATGAAAATGCATGCAAAATGAGATGTTTGCATATATGATATGAAAAAGGAAAATAATAAAGCATGTGATATGTTTCTAAAAATTTTTATGCGAGAAAGCGCATGATGCTCGCAAATGATTTTTAATGCAAGGGAAAACATGATTTATTTTGAATGGAAATGTATGCAAAATGAGATGGTCACATGTTCATTCTTCATGATATGCAAAAAGCAATAACGTATGAGACACGTTCCTAATAAAATATGTTTTTTTTTGGCTTTTTTGACAAAATTAGGAAAAAGTTTAGTGAATGGAAACGCGCCCGCGCGGGGAATGCACTCCCGACAAACCTAAATGAGATAGAGAAAAATGCGCGTATGAATTTCTATTTAGCTTTTCCATGTTATGCAATGCAAAGATGCTTTTTGTATGAGAATGAGGTTGATGATGCTACTTTACATGCATGTGAAAAGCAAAGTAAAAAGATTTTTTTGTTTGGTGATTGAATTTTTGAGAAAATACAAGATATATGTCACCTCATATAGATGTTTATGAAAATGAAAAGTACATTTTGATCTTGAGGGAAAATGACTAAACTAGAAGCAACAATGCAACACACAATTGGGAACGCCCTTGTGACCTAAAAAAGGGGAAAAACCTACGATCTAGGGCAATTTAAAGGGTAATCCTCCCATGTAGCTCTATTCACTCCCTCACAAGGCCACCAGAGCCACAGTCCCTTTCACCAAACTCCCCACAAATGCAGCAAACTGCTAGGTGTGAGGCATCATGAAAGAGCACAACTCTGGTTGAAACTTTCGCAAGTAGCCAAACGGACAAAGGTCCTGATGGGCTCTCACTACTCGAATCCACTCTCCTAAATTTTGCAGACCTGGGTTATGGTCCCACTCAAAACATGTAATCACAAGGCATAAGTGTAGTGTGTGTCAAGGGCATTTTCCTTAGCACTACCCCACCTGAAATGAAAACCAGAGCAGTCCAGACCATAGCAAGCAATAACATGTTGTCTACACTAGGGGTCCATACCTAGGATATCTATAAACAAGGATATTGCTTACCTTAAGAAGAGGAGCTAAGAAGAGGGGACATGATAGAATAGGGGGAAAGGTGCATGAACTTACCGAAGAAAGGGAACGAAGGAGAAGGGATCATGGGGATTGGAAGAATGCATGGGCATAAGCAATAAAAGAAAAGGAGTAGAAGAGGAGATAGGGAACAACAAAGAAGACAAATGCATATGCATACTGTAACGCCCTAAAATATTTAATTAATTTATTTAATTAAGTAATTGGGGATTTAAATTAATTTATTTAATATAATGTAATTAATTAGAATTTTATTAATTGTTGGTGGTATTAGGAGGGAGTGGAGGCGCCACTTGCATGACTTGGGCTTGAGTGGAAGGCCCAAGCCCATGAATCCACAAATATGCGAAGTGGAGTAGTGTTTGGGGTTAGGGTTGTTGGCTTATTGTGCGAAATTTCAAGAGAGAGCAAGAGAGAAAGAGAATAGCGTGAGAAAGAGAGAGAGCAAGGCGGCCAAGAGGAGAAGGAGAAGAAAATTCGAAGATCAAGGAGGAAGGAGATCTCCGTTGTTGCTGTGGATCTGTAGGTGACTGCATCCTAGGCATCGAATTCTTCTTGAAAAAGGTTAGGGGAGCTCTATCCTTCCATCTAATAAATCTTATGATAGGTGTTAGATCTAAGGTTTATGCTAGATTCATGATGTTCTTGATGTTCTTTTGCGTTTCTTGATGTTCTTGATGTTAACTTCCCTATATATATTCATTATGAGTGTATGCGAATTTGATTCATTGCTTGGTGTGATCTATGAAATTGTCTTATTGGTGGTGATGTGCGCATATGTTGAAAATCCATAATTTTGATCTATGTGTTTGGCTTGTTGAGATGAGGTCGCATAGGGGTTGTGGGTGCTTGGGCGCCTAGGGCGCCAAGATGATGTTGGTGACGTTTTCAATTGAGTTTTTGGTAAATTGAGTTTTGGTGATTTCGAAATCAAATAGGTGCATTTTTGGTTGCTGGAAAAATTTGAGTTTTTACACTTTAAAATTGTTAGGAAACCAATTTTCAGTGTTGAAAAGTTGTTGAACAAAATTCTGGATTTGTTGCTGGGTTCTGGGCGCTAAGCGCCTGTGCTGGGCGCTGGGCGCCTGTGGTGTGTGGTGTTGCGCGTGTGTGCGCGCCTGGGCGCTAGGCGCCCGTGTCGTGTGCGTGTTGTGCGTGTGTGCGCGCCTGGGCGCTGGGCGCTGGGCGCCTGTGGCGTGCTGTGTTGCGCGTTGCGTTGTGCGCGCCTGGGCGCTGGGCGCCTGTGGCGTGTTGTGTTGCCTGGTTGCCTGGGCGCTGGGCGCCCAGGGCGCCAGTTTTCAGGATGTTCCCAAATGTTTTCGAAAACTGTTTTCGCTATAACTTTTGACTCGGGTGTCCGTTTTGAACGATTCAAAAAGCGTTGTGAAGCATTTTCAGTTATCTATCTGTGTGTTCCATTTTTAAAAATAAAAACTTATGATTTCTGAAGGTTGCTGGGGCGCCCCGAGTGGCTGTTCCCGGTGATCGTTGCCGTGACAATGAAAAGATGTTTTGGGTGTCTTTAAAAATTCTCTTTTGTGTATGACCCGTGGTTTTAACGAAGTAATGTCAAAAATGACGATTTTGACGATGATGCCCTTAGTGGCTAGTTAAATGACTGTTTTGCCCTTAGTGGCTAATGTTCTTTCTAATGACGAGTAAATGACAGCTTTGCCCTTAGTGGCCAATATTATTGATAATGAGGTGTAAATGACGATGATGCCCTTAGTGGCTAGTTAAATGACTGTTTTGCCCCTAGTGGCCAAAGTTAATGATAATGATGTGTAAATGACGAGGATGCCCCTGGTGGCTAGTCAAATGACGTTTTCGCCCGCAGTGGCTATTATTTGAGTTGATTGATAATTAGGTGTAAGTGACGATGAAAACCCAGTGACGTTTTGGGGCCCGAAGGGCTAAGTGATGTTAAGGTCTAAATGGCCTAGTGACGTTGTGTGCTAATTGTGAATTTGACAGGTGCTGTGCTCTTTGCGAGCAAAAACCGGTAAGTGACGGGTCACATAGTTGACTATGAATTGAATAATTGTGTGTTATGTATTGTGAGTGGTGCATGTCATAGTGTCTCATGCCCATATGCATAAACCCAGTGACGTTTTTGGGGCCTGAGTGGCTAAGTGACGATGAGGCCTTAAGGGCTAAGCGACGTTTTGTGAAAAGGTACCTCATGCATATACCCGCGAGTGGGTTGCATTTTCATAAGCCTACATGACATGAGATGAGTTATTGTAAATGATGTGAATGATGACTGTGATGTGGATGTTTAGTGTATTGGATGCTGATTGTTCTAGTGCGTAGCCTATGATTAGTACTTATCATATTTTCTATTATATGGATTGAAATGATGCTCACCCTTTCCTGTTTGAATGTTACCCCTGTGTTGGTAACGTGCAGGTGATTCCCAGTGAATGCCTTAGCTTCACTTCTTGAGTCGAGTCGTCATGCTCTGATACGTAGCACTCAGGGGGGAAAACGAACTCGATATTTTATTAATGATTTTCTGGTTGTTATGTCCATGTGGACCCTTCTGTTATGTTTTATTATTTTCCGCTGCGTAGTTGGTTTTGTTATGTTGAGTTTTATAAGCGACGTTAAAATGAGGCTTGAGATTCTGATATTGTGACGTGCTACGTGGATGTATGATTTTTGAGTTAAACTGTTTTAAAATTGATAAGCGACGTTTTATTGAAGTATGTGTAACATTCCCTATGAACGAAATTTTTAAACTCTGATTTTTATAAACAAAGTGACGGGTAGAAAGGGGTGTTACATTAGTGGTATCAGAGCAGTTCGGTCTGTCCGGCCAAGGTTGTCCTGTCATAGTGTCTTATGACAATAGATTAGTTCTGAATCTTTGGTTTGTGCTGCAGTGATAGTTCATAATGGCTGGAAGGAACGACGCTGCTCTTGCTGCTGCATTGCAGGCTATGGCTCAGGCTGTGCAGGGTCAGCAGAATGCGGGAGATAATGCTGGTTTTCGGAGTCTGACTACCTTCTAGAGAGAGAATCCGCCCACCTTTAAGGGCAAATATGATCCAGATGGTGCTATGGCTTGGTTGAAGGAGATCGAGAGGATTTTCAGGGTGATGGATTGTACTGTTGAGCAGAAGGTCCGTTTTGGTACCCACATGTTAGCCGAGGAGGCCGACGACTGGTGGTTGGCTACTAGGCAGAGGTTAGAGGCTGTGCAGGAAGAGATTACTTGGGAGGTATTCAGCAGGGAATTTCTGAGAAAATATTTTCCTGAAGACGTCCGAGGGAAGAAAGAGATAGAGTTTTTAGAGCTGAAGCAGGGTGGTATGTCGGTGACTGCCAATGCGGCAAAATTTGTGGAACTAGCAAAATTTTATCCACACTACAGTGAGGCTACGGCGGAATTTTCAAAATGCATCAAATTTGAGAATGGGTTAAGGCCTGATATTAAAAAGGCCATTGGTTATCAGAAGATTCGTGTGTTCGCAGATCTGGTTGACAGTTGCAGAATCTTCGAGGAGGACAGTACTGCTCATTACAAAGCTACTTTTGAGAAAAAGGGCAAGTTTTAGAGTCGAAGCAAGCCGTACGAGGTTCCTGCGGGTAAGGGTTATCAGAGAGCTGCTGGAGGTAAGGGTTCTAGTGGGGGAGATGCCCCTGCTAGCATTGTCTATTATAAGTGTGGCAAGCCTGGCCACAAGAGTACTACATGCAGGTCTGATGAAAGGAATTGCTACCGTTGTGGTAAGAAGGGTCATATGGCAGCCGAGTGTAAGGTCAAGGATGTGGTGTGTTTCAACTGTGGTGAGTCTGGGCATATCAGTACAAAGTGTACAAAGCCGAAAAAGGAAAGGTCTACTGGGAAGGTATTTGCATTGGCAGGAGAGGAGCCTGATGATGATGATGGTCTGATTAGAGGTACGTGTTTTATTAATGGTACTTCTCTGAAATCTCTTATTGATACTGGTGCTACCTGTAACACCCCTTTCTACCCGTTACTTTGTTTATAAAAATCAGAGTTCAAGAATCTCGTTCATAGGAAATGTTACACATACTCAAATCAAACGTCGCTTATCAAACTTTTAAAAAAAAACAGTTTAACTCAAATTCATACGTCCACGTAGCACATCACAATATCAAAAACTCAAGCCTCATGGTTAACGTCACCTATAACACTCCTCATAACACAATCAACTACGCAGCGGAAATTTGTAAAACATAACCAAATAGTCCACATGGACAAAATAATCAAAAATCATTAATAAAGGCCGAGTTCATTATCCCCCCTGAGTGCTACGTATCAGAGCATGACGACTCGACTCGAAAAGTGAAGCTAATACCTTCACTGGGAATCACCTGCACGTTACCAACACGAGGGCAACATTCAAACAGGAAAGGGTGAGCATCATTTCAGTCTATATAATAGAAAACATGATAAGCACTAATCATAGGCTACGCACTAGAATAATCAGCATCCAATACACAAAACATCCACGACACAGTCATCATTCACATCATGTACAAACTCATCTCATGTCATATAGATTTATGAAATGCAACCCACTCGCGGGTATATGCATGAAGGTACCTTTTCACAAAACGTCGCTTGGCCACTCAGGCCTCATCGTCACTTAGCCACTCAGGCCTCAAAACATCACTGGGTTTTATGCATATGGGCATGAGACTCTATGACATGCACCACTCAGTTCACAAAATCACACAATTACTCAGATCACAGTCATCAATGTGACCCATCACTTACCTGTTTGCTCGCACGGAGCACAGCACCTGTCAAATTCATAATCATCACACAACATCACTAGGCCACTTAGACCTTAACCTCACTTAGCCACTCAGGCCCCAATTGTCACTCACACTTAAACATCATTTAACTCAAACATTAGCCACTGAGGGCAAAAACGTCATTTGACTAACCACCAAGGGCATCCTCGTCATTTACACATCATTATCATTAACTTTGGCCACTAGGGGCAAAACAGTCATTTGACTAGCCACCAAGGGCATCCTCGTCATTTACACATCATTATCATTAACTTTGGCCACTAGGGGCAAAACAGTCATTTTGACACTACCGTGTTTAAAACTGTTGTTTATACACCAAAAGGGATTTTTAAAGAGTTCCACGTCATTTTTCAATGTCACTGGGACGATCACCGGGGACAGCCACTTGGGCGCCCACAAACAGTCAGAAAATAACAATTTTTCATTTTAAAAA
Organism: Astragalus membranaceus; assembly: GCA_039519185.1. Taxonomy (NCBI): domain Eukaryota; kingdom Viridiplantae; phylum Streptophyta; class Magnoliopsida; order Fabales; family Fabaceae; genus Astragalus; species Astragalus membranaceus. The sequence goes on along the minus strand of CM076846.1, from coordinate 96,090,343 downwards.
TTGAACCCACGAATAGACAACGTAAAAAGCTTCACGGCACTTTTCGAATCGTTCAAAACGGACATCTAAATCAAAAGTTATGATAAAAACAATTTTGGAAAAATTATGCAACATCCTGGGAACAGGCGCCTTAGGCGCCCAGGCAACCAGGCAACAAGTGCACAGGCGCCCAGCGCCCAGGCAACAACAACAACGCACGCAACACAGCACGGGCGCCTAGCGCCCAGGAGCAACAACGCGCGCGCACAGCGCAGCGCAACGCAACACGGGCGCCTAGCGCCCAGGGGAAACAATGCGCGCATAACACAGCGCCATAGGCGCTCAGCGCCCAGGCGCGCACACGCACACACACAGACAACACGGGCGCCAGCGCCCAGGCGCGCCCCCACGCGCAACAACAACACAGAACAGGCGCCCAGCGCCCAGCATAGGCGCCCAGCGCCCAGAAACCAGCAACAACATCCAGAATTTGTCCAACACCTTTTTAACAACTAAAAATTCGTTTTCTTCACAATTTTAAAACATACAACTCCAATTTTTCCCAGCAACTAAAACACATTTATCTCATTCAAAAAAAAGACACTAACACTCAATTTCATCAAAACTCAATTAAAACCAAACAACATCACTAGCCTCACCATGGCGCCATAGGCGCCCAACATCAACAACCCCTTATGCGACCACATCCTTCAACAACCAACGCATAGATTAACATTTAATTCTCATCACATACGCAAAACATCACCAATAACGAAATTCATGGATCAACCCAAGCAATAGATAAATTCGCATAGACTCATGATATACATTTATACGAAAGATAACATCAAGAACGCCAAGAACGCAATGAACATCAAACACGCCAAGAACATCAAGAAACATACGGTTCTAATACAAATCCTAGATCTAGAACCCATCATATAAACTATTAGATAGAGTGATAGAGCTCCCCTAACCTCGAAATTGAAGAACGGAGACTCCGGAGATAGCCACGCACAGGATCACAGCAACAAAATCACGCTCCTCGCTCTTCCTTGCTTGCGACTCCTCTCCTCTTCCTCTTCTCTCCTTACGGCGCCCCTCCTAGCTCTCTCTCTATCTCACGCTTTTTCTTTCTTTCTTTCTTTTGATTTCGCAAAATGCCACAAACCCTAGCCCCCCCTCCAACTAACCACTTCGCCTATTGTGGATCATGGGCTTGGGCTTTCCACTTAAGCCCAAGTCATGCAAGTGGCGCCTCCACTCCCTCCTAATACCACCAAAATAAATAAAATTCTAATTAAATCGAATTACATCAAATAATTTAATTTAAATCCCCAATTATTTAATTAAATAAATTAATTAAATAATTTTAGGGTGTTACACTACCCATTGTTTTATATCTGTTGATTGCTGTAAAAGATTGGGTCTTGTTTTATCTGCTATGTGTGGGGATATGGTTGTCGATACTCCTGCGAAGGGGTCGGTGATTACGTCCCAGGTGTGTTCTCAGTGTCCCGTGTCGATCTTCGGCAGGGACTTTATTGTGAATTTTGTTTGTTTGCCATTGAGAGGTCTGGATGTAATCTTAGGCATGGACTGGTTAGAGAATAATCACGTTCATATCAACTGTCGTAGCAAGTCGGTTAGTTTCGGTGAAGAAAGTTCGGTTTTGGTGTCTGCTGGTCAGTTGAAGAAATTGAAGAAAGAAGGAGTTCAGTTATTTGCGTTGATGGCTTCGTTGTCTGCTGAGAGTCAGGCTGTTATTGAAGAACTGAAGGTAGTACGCGAGTTTCCTGAAGTATTTCCTGATGAAATTCCGGGTGTGCCACCGGAAAGAGAAGTTGAGTTTTCGATTGATCTTGTACCTGGTACGAGGCCTGTGTCTATGGCACCGTACAGAATGTCGGCGTCAGAACTGTCTGAGTTGAAGACGCAACTTGAAGAGTTGCTTGAGAAGAAGTTTGTAAGACCGAGTGTATCTCCGTGGGGAGCTCCGGTATTGTTAGTGAAGAAGAAAGACGGGAGCATGAGGTTATGTGTGGACTATCGTCAGTTGAATAAGGTAACTATCAAGAATAAGTATCCGCTTCCGAGGATCGACGATCTGATGGATCAGTTAGTGGGTGCTCGTGTTTTCAGCAAAATTGATTTGAGGTCCGGATATCATCAGATTAAGGTAAAGGATGAGGATGTTCAGAAAACGGCGTTCAGAACAAGGTATGGGCATTATGAATATTCAGTGATGCCGTTCGGTGTGACCAATGCTCCTGGTGTATTTATGGAATATATGAACCGTATTTTCCATAATTACCTAGATCGGTTTGTGGTGATCTTCATAGATGACATTCTAGTTTATTCTAAGTCAGAGGAAGAGCATGCTGAGCACCTGAAGTCAGTGTTGGAAGTTTTAAAAGAGAAAAAGTTGTACGCTAAGTTATCGAAGTGTGAATTCTGGCTGAAAGAGGTGAGTTTCCTTGGGCATGTGATTTCTGGTAATGGTGTTGCAGTTGATCCGGCAAAAGTAGAAGCAGTGTTGGAGTGGGAGTCTCCGAAGTCCGTAACAGAGATTAGAAGCTTTTTGGGTTTGGCTGGGTACTACAGGAGGTTCATCGAGGGTTTTTCCAAGTTGGCCCTTCCATTGACTCAGTGATCATAAGAGTCTAAAGTATCTGTTCGATCAGAAAGAGTTGAATATGAGACAGCGTCGGTGGTTGGAACTCTTGAAGGATTATGACTTTGGTTTGAATTATCATCCCGGCAAAGCTAATGTCGTGGCTGATGCTTTAAGCAGAAAGTCTTTGCATATGTCGGCAATGATGGTGAAAGAATTAGAGTTAATCGAAGAATTCAGAGATTTGAGTTTGGTTTGTAAAATGACGCCTCGCAGTGTCAAGCTGGGGATGTTAAAGATCGATAATGATTTCCTGAGCAGCATCAGGGAGGCTCAGAAGTCAGATGTCAAGTTAGTGGATTTAATTAATGGGGTCGGTCAATCTGAAGGGGAAAATTTCAAATTAGATTCCAGTGGTGTGTTGAGGTTCCGGGGTAGGATCTGTGTTCCGGACGATGAAGAGATGAGAAAGGCAATTTTAGAGGAGGGTCACCGTAGCAAGTTGAGTATCCATCCTGGAGCGACGAAAATGTATCAAGATCTGAAGAAGATGTTTTGGTGGTGTGGTATGAAGAGAGATGTGGCACAGTTTGTGTATGCCTGTTTGACCTGTCAGAAGTCGAAGGTTGAACACCAGAAGCCAGCAGGGTTAATGCAACCGTTGGAAGTTCCAGAGTGGAAATGGGATAGCATTGCGATGGATTTTGTGACGGGATTGCCGAATACAGCTAAGGGTTATGACACTATTTGGGTGGTCGTTGATAGGTTGACGAAATCTGCTCATTTTATTCCTATTAATATCACTTATCCGGTGTCGAGGTTAGCAGAGGTCTATGTCAAAGAAATTGTGAAGCTGCACGGTGTTCCGAAGAGTATTGTGTCAGATAGGGATCCGAGGTTCACCTCTGAGTTTTGGACGAGTTTGCAGAAGGAATTGGGTTCAAAGCTGAAAATGAGTTCAGCATATCATCCGCAGACAGACGGTCAGTCAGAGAGGACAATCCAGTCATTAGAGGATTTGTTGAGGGCTTGTGTATTGGAACAGCGGGGTGCATGGGATTCCTACCTTGCGTTGATTGAGTTTACTTATAACAACAGTTACCACTCCAGTATTGGGATGGCACCGTTTGAAGCATTGTATGGTCGAAAGTGTAGAACGCCATTGTGTTGGTATGAGTCGGGAGAGAGTGTAGTGTTGGGACCGGAGATCGTCCGGGAGACTACAGAGAAGATCAAGATGATCCGTGAAAAGATGAAGGCTTCGCAGAGTCGTCAGAAGAGTTATCATGACAAGCGGAGGAAGGATTTAGAGTTTCAGGAGGGTGAGCATGTGTTCTTGAGGGTTTCTCCTGTTACCGGTGTCGGTCGAGCGTTGAAATCGAAGAAGCTCACTCCTCGATTTGTTGGTCCTTATCAGATCTCTGAAAGAATCGGAAATGTGGCTTATAGAGTGGCTTTACCGCCAAATCTTTCGAATTTGCACGACGTGTTTCATGTGTCGCAACTTCGGAAGTATGTTTCGGATCCATCTCATGTGATCCATATGGACGATGTAGAGGTGCGGGATAATCTCACTGTGGAGACGATGCCCGTACGGATTGAAGATCATGAAGTGAAAGCGCTTAGAGGCAAGGAGATTGCATTAGTGAAAGTGGTCTGGCTAGGAGCTGCCGGCGAGAGTATGACTTGGGAACTAGAGAGCAAGATGCGAGAATCCTACCCAGAATTGTTTGATCAGGTAAATTTCGAGGACGAAATATTTTAAGTGGGGGAGAGTTGTAACGCCCTAAAATATTTAATTAATTTATTTAATTAAGTAATTGGGGATTTAAATTAATTTATTTAATATAATGTAATTAATTAGAATTTTATTAATTGTTGGTGGTATTAGGAGGGAGTGGAGGCGCCACTTGCATGACTTGGGCTTGAGTGGAAGGACCAAGCCCATGAATCCACAAATATGCGAAGTGGAGTAGTGTTTGGGGTTAGGGTTGTTGGCTTATTGTGCGAAATTTCAAGAGAGAGCAAGAGAGAAAGAGAATAGCGTGAGAAAGAGAGAGAGCAAGGCGGCCAAGAGGAGAAGGAGAAGAAAATTCGAAGATCAAGGAGGAAGGAGATCTCCGTTGTTGCTGTGGATCTGTAGGTGACTGCATCCTAGGCATCGAATTCTTCTTGAAAAAGGTTAGGGGAGCTCTATCCTTCCATCTAATAAATCTTATGATAGGTGTTAGATCTAAGGTTTATGCTAGATTCATGATGTTCTTGATGTTCTTTTGCGTTTCTTGATGTTCTTGATGTTAACTTCCCTATATATATTCATTATGAGTGTATGCGAATTTGATTCATTGCTTGGTGTGATCTATGAAATTGTCTTATTGGTGGTGATGTGCGCATATGTTGAAAATCCATAATTTTGATCTATGTGTTTGGCTTGTTGAGATGAGGTCGCATAGGGGTTGTGGGTGCTTGGGCGCCTAGGGCGCCAAGATGATGTTGGTGACGTTTTCAATTGAGTTTTTGGTAAATTGAGTTTTGGTGATTTCGAAATCAAATAGGTGCATTTTTGGTTGCTGGAAAAATTTGAGTTTTTACACTTTAAAATTGTTAGGAAACCAATTTTCAGTGTTGAAAAGTTGTTGAACAAAATTCTGGATTTGTTGCTGGGTTCTGGGCGCTAAGCGCCTGTGCTGGGCGCTGGGCGCCTGTGGTGTGTGGTGTTGCGCGTGTGTGCGCGTCTGGGCGCTAGGCGCCCGTGTCGTGTGCGTGTTGTGCGTGTGTGCGCGCCTGAGCGCTGGGCGCCTGTGGCGTGCTGTGTTGCGCGTTGCGTTGTGCGCGCCTGGGCGCTGGGCGCCTGTGGCGTGTTGTGTTGCCTGGTTGCCTGGGCGCTGGGCGCCCAGGGCGCCAGTTTTCAGGATGTTCCCAAATGTTTTCGAAAACTGTTTTCGCTATAACTTTTGACTCGGGTGTCCGTTTTGAACGATTCAAAAAGCGTTGTGAAGCATTTTCAGTTATCTATCTGTGTGTTCCATTTTTAAAAATAAAAACTTATGATTTCTGAAGGTTGCTGGGGCGCCCCGAGTGGCTGTTCCCGGTGATCGTTGCCGTGACAATGAAAAGATGTTTTGGGTGTCTTTAAAAATTCTATTTTGTGTATGACCCGTGGTTTTAACGAAGTAATGTCAAAAATGACGATTTTGACGATGATGCCCTTAGTGGCTAGTTAAATGACTGTTTTGCCCTTAGTGGCTAATGTTCTTTCTAATGACGAGTAAATGACAGCTTTGCCCTTAGTGGCCAATATTATTGATAATGAGGTGTAAATGACGATGATGCCCTTAGTGGCTAGTTAAATGACTTTTTTGCCCCTAGTGGCCAAAGTTAATGATAATGATGTGTAAATGACGAGGATGCCCCTGGTGGCTAGTCAAATGACGTTTTCGCCCGCAGTGGCTATTATTTGAGTTGATTGATAATTAGGTGTAAGTGACGATGAAAACCCAGTGACGTTTTGGGGCCCGAAGGGCTAAGTGATGTTAAGGTCTAAATGGCCTAGTGACGTTGTGTGCTAATTGTGAATTTGACAGGTGCTGTGCTCTTTGCGAGCAAAAACCGGTAAGTGACGGGTCACATAGTTGACTATGAATTGAATAATTGTGTGTTATGTATTGTGAGTGGTGCATGTCATAGTGTCTCATGCCCATATGCATAAACCCAGTGACGTTTTTGGGGCCTGAGTGGCTAAGTGACGATGAGGCCTTAAGGGCTAAGCGACGTTTTGTGAAAAGGTACCTCATGCATATACCCACGAGTGGGTTGCATTTTCATAAGCCTACATGACATGAGATGAGTTATTGTAAATGATGTGAATGATGACTGTGATGTGGATGTTTAGTGTATTGGATGCTGATTGTTCTAGTGCGTAGCCTATGATTAGTACTTATCATATTTTCTATTATATGGATTGAAATGATGCTCACCCTTTCCTGTTTGAATGTTACCCCTGTGTTGGTAACGTGCAGGTGATTCCCAGTGAATGCCTTAGCTTCACTTCTTGAGTCGAGTCGTCATGCTCTGATACGTAGCACTCAGGGGGGAAAACGAACTCGATATTTTATTAATGATTTTCTGGTTGTTATGTCCATGTGGACCCTTCTGTTATGTTTTATTATTTTCCGCTGCGTAGTTGGTTTTGTTATGTTGAGTTTTATAAGCGACGTTAAAATGAGGCTTGAGATTCTGATATTGTGACGTGCTACGTGGATGTATGATTTTTGAGTTAAACTGTTTTAAAATTGATAAGCGACGTTTTATTGAAGTATGTGTAACATTCCCTATGAACGAAATTTTTAAACTCTGATTTTTATAAACAAAGTGACGGGTAGAAAGGGGTGTTACATTAGTGGTATCAGAGCAGTTCGGTCTGTCCGGCCAAGGTTGTCCTGTCATAGTGTCTTATGACAATAGATTAGTTCTGAATCTTTGGTTTGTGCTGCAGTGATAGTTCATAATGGCTGGAAGGAACGACGCTGCTCTTGCTGCTGCATTGCAGGCTATGGCTCAGGCTGTGCAGGGTCAGCAGAATGCGGGAGATAATGCTGGTTTTCGGAGTCTGACTACCTTCTAGAGAGAGAATCCGCCCACCTTTAAGGGCAAATATGATCCAGATGGTGCTATGGCTTGGTTGAAGGAGATCGAGAGGATTTTCAGGGTGATGGATTGTACTGTTGAGCAGAAGGTCCGTTTTGGTACCCACATGTTAGCCGAGGAGGCCGACGACTGGTGGTTGGCTACTAGGCAGAGGTTAGAGGCTGTGCAGGAAGAGATTACTTGGGAGGTATTCAGCAGGGAATTTCTGAGAAAATATTTTCCTGAAGACGTCCGAGGGAAGAAAGAGATAGAGTTTTTAGAGCTGAAGCAGGGTGGTATGTCGGTGACTGCCAATGCGGCAAAATTTGTGGAACTAGCAAAATTTTATCCACACTACAGTGAGGCTACGGCGGAATTTTCAAAATGCATCAAATTTGAGAATGGGTTAAGGCCTGATATTAAAAAGGCCATTGGTTATCAGAAGATTCGTGTGTTCGCAGATCTGGTTGACAGTTGCAGAATCTTCGAGGAGGACAGTACTGCTCATTACAAAGCTACTTCTGAGAAAAAGGGCAAGTTTCAGAGTCGAAGCAAGCCGTACGAGGTTCCTGCGGGTAAGGGTTATCAGAGAGCTGCTGGAGGTAAGGGTTCTAGTGGGGGAGATGCCCCTGCTAGCATTGTCTATTATAAGTGTGGCAAGCCTGGCCACAAGAGTACTACATGCAGGTCTGATGAAAGGAATTGCTACCGTTGTGGTAAGAAGGGTCATATGGCAGCCGAGTGTAAGGTCAAGGATGTGGTGTGTTTCAACTGTGGTAAGTCTGGGCATATCAGTACAAAGTGTACAAAGCCGAAAAAGGAAAGGTCTACTGGGAAGGTATTTGCATTGGCAGGAGAGGAGCCTGATGATGATGATGGTCTGATTAGAGGTACGTGTTTTATTAATGGTACTTCTCTGAAATCTCTTATTGATACTGGTGCTACCCATTGTTTTATATCTGTTGATTGCTGTAAAAGATTGGGTCTTGTTTTATCTGCTATGTGTGGGGATATGGTTGTCGATACTCCTGCGAAGGGGTCGGTGATTACGTCCCAGGTGTGTTCTCAGTGTCCCGTGTCGATCTTCGGCAGGGACTTTATTGTGAATTTTGTTTGTTTGCCATTGAGAGGTCTGGATGTAATCTTAGGCATGGACTGGTTAGAGAATAATCACGTTCATATCAACTGTCGTAGCAAGTCGGTTAGTTTCGGTGAAGAAAGTTCGGTTTTGGTGTCTGCTGGTCAGTTGAAGAAATTGAAGAAAGAAGGAGTTCAGTTATTTGCGTTGATGGCTTCGTTGTCTGCTGAGAGTCAGGCTGTTATTGAAGAACTGAAGGTAGTACGCGAGTTTCCTGAAGTATTTCCTGATGAAAGGGGGAAAAAAGGGTTTTTAGAAAAAAGTGCTTGACGGGACATGGCCCGCTCCTACGTATCTCCCGGTGCGATGGAGAATTCAAAGCTACGTAGTTCTTGGATGTCTTTTTGAAAAGCTTTTGTTTTTTATCTTTTTTGGTGAGTTTTTGAAATAGGACGAGCATTAGTGAATGATTAAACTAGCAGAGGCTATGATGAATCACTACTAAATACTCAAGAAAGAGAGTTGTACCGCTAGTCGAACGAACAAAGGTTCTGATGGACTATCGATAACATCTCGTTTTTATTATCTTTTTTGAAAGTGATTTTCGAAAGAGATTGATTTGTACGATGATCAAACTAACAAAGGTTATGATGGATCATCGTTTATTATTCTTATGAGAAAAGGACATTGCCACTAATAGCTAAACGAACAAAGGCTCTGATGAGCTACTAGCAACAATGGGTTTGAAGAATGATTTTTGTTTGTTTTATGAAAATGATTGGTTTAGGGGGATGAAAAGAATTTTTATTTGTTGCGCTTGACGAGAACGTGGCTCGCTCCTACGTATCCCAAACGGGAATCAAAGCGACGTAGTTCTAATAAAAAATGTTTTTAAAAGGGTTTAAAAAGGGCAAGCTGAATCACCCGAGACCATCTTCACCACTTAGAACATGATGCACTAGGCATAAGTGGGAATCATATGGTTCGTCACCAGCGATGGACGATAATATACAAGAACGAGTAGATAAACGCTGTAGCTAAGTTAAATCACATGGATCACAATAACTAAATATTAACAAATGAAAAGACTGAAATACCTCTGATGAAGACAGATATTACAGATCTGAAGAATGCAAACCCCGACTAACCCTTGCAGGAGATCAGCTCGGACGGACCAACGGCGCGAGTAGAGCAAAAATGAAGCGGAGGACTGGAAAATGAGATTTGCGAGAGTTGTCTTCCCAGATCTCGTGAAAATGTCTCTGGAGCAATTCTTCTCAGATCTCGTGAAAGTGTGTGTGTGTCCAAATGGTGGAGCTTAGCTTCCTATTTATAGAGTTTCAAAAACACAACCGTGTGATTTTTAACAATTAATGCATGACATAATCGATTATGTCTCTCAATTGAAACATATGCTAATCGATTATGTTGATGAAAATGGAAACTTTGGTGAGATGATAATCGATTATTGTTGTAAGGCAAAACAGGTGCATAATCGATTATCAACCTTCCTTAAAAGGTGGTAATCGATTATGTGCTTTAGTTGTTTGAAGCCCCTAATTGATTATGGTATATAAAAAAGGAAGGTAAGGATAGCTTGCTAATCGATTATTCTTTTTAGTTATTTGAAGCATATAATCGATTAGTTTGATAAGAAAGGAAACGTTGTTTGCTTGCTAATCGATTATGTATTTAGTTAAAACAGGATGCTAATCGATTATGTGCTCTGAAACATTCAGGCACATAATCTATTAGCATAATCGATTATGCCTTGTGAAAATAGATTTCAAGCTTTCAACAAAATTATTTTTTTTTTTTTTTGGGTTTAAGTGCCACCTTATGCATGCATGCAATTTTGTAAAATATTTTTTCAAAGCTTATTTTGATGCATCATGCATGTTTTCAAAAATCATCTCTCAGCTACTAAAGTATCATAGACCATAAGTGATAGGACCTTACCAAAATGCCCTTTTTGACCCTAAAAACCCTAATTTCCCAAAAAGTGCATTCTAACCCTAAAAATGATTTCAAAAACTTTGGAATGATTTCTAGGACCCAAAATGCAATGCATAAGTTATTTTTTGTATTTTCTTTTTGTGTGGAAAATTAGGGTTTGGACCTAAGCCGGACAAAATTGGGGTATGACAGCTGCCCCTCTTTATCTGAATTTTAACGAGGAATATGAATTGGCCGAAACATATTCCAAGGCAAAATGAAGATAAAGAATTCAGAAATTATACCGATTTTGTCCACTTGGGGAAACCCGAATTTTCCTCTTTTTTCTTTTCCCATTTTTGAAAAGATGGGCTTGAGAACAAACGGGGAACGGTTAACACTTGGCGCATTAACCGAGAGAGAAAATGACGGACCACTCGGGATCTGAAGGAGCACTAAGGCTCTGGATGAGCGCGGAGGGCTCAGGATGAGCACAGAGGGCTCAGGATGGGCACAGAGGGCTCAGGATGGGCACAGAGGGCTCTGGAGGAGCACAGGGGGCTCAGGACGAGCACAGAGGGCCCAGGATGAGCGCAGAGGGCTCAGGATGAGCGCAGAGGGCTCAGGAGGAGCACAGAGGGCTCAGGATGAGCGCAGAGGGCTCAGGAGGAGCACAGAGGGCTCAGGATGAGCACAGAGGGCTCAGGATGAGCACAGAGGGCTCAGGACGAGCACAGAGGGCCCAGGATGAGCGCAGAGGGCTCAGGATGAGCGCAGAGGGCTCAGGAGGAGCACAGAGGGCTCAGGATGAGCACGGAGGGCTCAGGATGAGCACAGAGGGCTCAGGATGAGCACAGAGGGCTCAGGAGGAGCACAGAGGGCTCAGGGGGGAGCGCAGAGGGCTCAAGATGAGCACAGAGGGCTCAGGATGGGCACAGAGGGCTCAGGACGAGCACAGAGGGCCCAGGATGAGCGCAGAGGGCTCAGGATGAGCGCAGAGGGCTCAGGAGGAGCACAGAGGGCTCAGGATGAGCACAGAGGGCTCAGGATGAGCACAGAGGGCTCAGGAGGAGCACAGAGGGCTCAGGAGGAGCACAGAGGGCTCGCAAATTCTGTTGATTGATTGATTTGAAATGACCGATGCTGCTGTGTTGGATTGAGGTACCTGCATACGTTAGTTGATGCAAGGAATGGTGCATGGAGTATGAGTGCATGTTATGCAAGGGGCATGTTATGCATGTGCATGCAATGCTATGATTTTGGTGTGATGATGAATGTGGTGAAATGCTATTCCTGATTCTTCATCTCTTTGATTTTTCTTTGGTCAGCTTTCTTTTTTCTGACTGCTTGTTTTTCTTGGTTTTTCTTTGACCAGCTTTCTTTTTTCTGGTCGTTTGTTTTTTCTTTTGCTCTTTTGCTCTTTTGGCTCATTCTTTTTGCTGGTTCGACCAACCCGCGACAAGACTGAGGGACCGATTGGAATTGTAGTGGCGCATAAGCCCAGTGCCGATTGTCTTGTAATTTGCCATCTGAAATGGCTTATGAGTGCAATTATTTCCTTGTAAGCTTAATTTTCCCTGAGAAGTTGCTTCCTTCCCATAACTTTTAAAAATTTCGCAATGATTGTGATGCTCTATGATTTATGCACATGTTTTACAGGTCAGTGTAACCATCATCATAAAACGTTTATTTGAGCAGAAAAAGCAAGGAAATAGAAAAACAAACAGACATGAGAAAGATTGAACTTTATTGATGTAGAAATTGGTCGCACAAGGAGTTACGCCAACTGTTCAATACATTTGAAGGTTTAAACTACAAAAAGACACGAAGAAAAGAGAGAAGCTGATTTCTGACTGTCCGTCTCTGTGGAACAGTGCTAAACATTCATGTCCTTGACCTTGATCACCCCCTCATCCAAGTCTTCAGGGGAGTTGTATGCCTTTCTTTACTTTTCATGCCCAAGCTTTCCGACCCTAATTTTTGCCTGGATCGCCCTTTGCGGGTTTTCAATCCACCAGGTCGCTCTGATTTTGCCTAGGCCGCCCTTTGCGGGTTTTCAACCTAGCGAGCTAATTCTTACTTGGCTTGTCTTTCTCTTTTTTTCGTCTATTTCTTTCAGGCATAATACTTCTTCACTTGATCGGAATTGACGGGGTTCCTTAGATCTTCTCCGTCCATGTTCGTGAGTATCAGCGCTCCTCCGGAGAAGGCTTTCTTGACTATGTACGGGCCCTCATATGTGGGAGTTCATTTTCCACGGGGATCACTTTGAATAGGCAGAATCTTCTTGAGCACTAGGTCTCCCTCATTGAACCCCCGGGGACGAACTTTCTTGTCGAAAGCGGTTTTCATCCTTTGCTGGTATAGTTGCCCGTGACATAAGGCTGTGATTCTCTTCTCCTCAATGAGATTTAGCTGATCTAGGCGAGCTTGTACCCACTCTGCTTCTTCCAGCTTAGTTTCCATTAGTACCCGCAGGGAGGGTATTTCGACCTCAATAGGGAGGACTGCCTCTGACCCGTATACCAAAGAGAAAGGGGTTGCCCCGGTCGATGTACGCACTGAAGTACGATAGCCGTGTAGAGCGAAAGGAAGCATCTCGTGCCAATCTTTGTACGTGACCACCATTTTCTGCACTATCTTCTTGATATTTTTGTTGGCCGCTTCGACTGCCCCATTCATCTTGGGCCGATAAGGTGAGGAATTATGATGCTGGATTTTGAACTCTGCGCACAAGTCCTTCATCATTTTGCTGTTTAGGTTGCTGCCATTATCAGTGATGATCTTGTTGGGAAGACCATAACGGCAAATCAAATCTTTCTTTACAAACTTGGCGACCACTGAACTGGTTACACTGGAGTAGGAAGCAGCTTCGACCCACTTAGTGAAACAATCGATTGCAACCAAAATGAAACGATGTCCATTTGATGCTTTAGGCTCTATAGGGCCAATGATGTCCATGCCCCACATTGAGAACGGCCAAGATGCAGTCATGACATTTAGAGAGCCAGGTGGCACATGAATGTGATCAGCGTAGATTTGGCACTTGTGGCACTTTCAGACGAAGCTGTAGCAGTCACCTTCCATCTGCAACCAGTAATAGCCGGCTCTCAAGATTTTTCTTGCCATGGCGTGCCCACTGGAATGAACCCCGAACGATCCTTCATGGACTTCTTTCATAATTTTTGCTGCCTCTTCTTTTGTCACACACCTCAGGAGGACCATATCATAATTTCTTTTGTAGAGAACTTCGCCATTCAAAAAGAAACCCCTCGACAACCTTCTGAGCGTTCTTTTGTCATTCTTTGATGCCCCGGGGGGGTATTCTCTATTGATGACGTACTGTTTGATATCATAATACCATGGCTTGCTATCGGGCTCTTCCTCAATTGCAGTGCAGTAATGATGTGCCGGGAGACCCCGATGTTGGATTCTGATATGAGTTAGATTTTTGTCGTAATTGATGTTGAACATTGACGACAGAGTTGCCAAAGCATCGGCCAACTGATTTTCACCTCGAGGGATATGCTGGAAAGTAATTTCGTCGAAAGACTTCATCAATTCCTGGACATAATTACAATAAGGGATCAATTTAGGATCTCTGGTCTCCCAATCACCTCTCACCTGATGAATAACCAAAGCCGAATCACCATACACATCGAGTCTTTTAACCTTCAATTCAAGGGCTGCTTGAATCCCCAAGATGCATGCTTCATATTCTGCGATGTTGTTAGTGACATTAAAGCTTAATCTGGCGGTGACCGGAACGAAACGGTTATCTGGGGAAATTAGCACAGCCCCAGCTCCGTGCCCCCACACATTGGATGCGCCATCAAATATCATCCTCCACCTCTCCTCTTCTTGAGACTTTCCTTCCTCAAACAGTGCCATGATGTCTTCATCGGGAAAATCATACTGCATTGATTGGTATTCTTGAATTGGCTGACATGCTAAGTATTCGGCGAGTGCACTGCCCTTGACTGCCTTCTGTGTGACATGCAGGATATCGTACTCTGACAATAACATCTGCCAACGAGCGATCCGTCCTGTGAGTGCTGGCTTTTCAAAAATATACTTGATTGGATCCATTTTAGATACCAACCAGGTTGTATGACTCAACAAGTATTGCCTTAGACGATGAGCAGCCCAGGCTAAGGCACAACAAGTCTTTTCTAGCACTGAATATCTCGCCTCACAGTCAGTGAACTTTTTACTCAAGTAGTATATGGCATGCTCTTTCTTTCCTGATTCATCATGCTGCCCCAGCACACACCCCATCGAACTGTCCAACACGGTTAGATACAGGATGAGCGGTCTTCCGGGCACCGGCGGCATCAAAATTGGCGGATTCTGCAGATATTCCTTAATTCTTTCAAAGGCTCTTTGGCAATCATCATTCCACTCTGCTTTCTGGTTCTTGCACAACAGTTTGAAGAGAGGCTCGCAAGTGGCGGTCAATTAGGATATGAATCTTGAGATGTAGTTCAATCTCCCAAGGAACCCACGGACCTCTTTTTCAGTCTTTGGCACTGGCATTTCGAGGATTGCTTTAACATTGTCTGGATCAACTTCTATCCCCTTCTGACTGACGATAAATCCCAGTAATTTTCCGGATCTTACACCGAAGGTGCATTTTGCTGGGTTTAGTCTGAGTTTGAACTTCCGTAGACGTTCGAAGAGTTTGCGCAGATTAACAATGTGCCCCTCATCAGTCTTGGATTTTGCAATCATATCATCTACATACACCTCAATTTCTTTGTGCATCATATCGTGGAATAATGTCACCATTGCCCTTTGATAAGTCGCGCCGGCATTCTTTGTAACATCCCAAATTCCGCTAATTTAATTATATATATTAGCAAGAGGTCAAGATGATTAATTAGCATTTTAGATTAAATATCATATGGCGAGTTAATTGGGATTTTAAGCGAATAGGAGCACAGGGGTATTTTCGTCTTTTTCACATATTTATGAGTTTCGGCTAAACCATCCTCCTTAGAACATCCCTATATGCAATATGTGATTATTGTGTAAGTATTGGGTGATTAAAATTGACTCAAGAAGAAATTAAGGAAGTTTAAGCCAAAATTGGACATAAGGGCATTATGGTCATTTCGCCCTTTTAATGAATCTCAGCTGAAGCCTTACAACACTATACATTCAGAATTCATAGTGGCTGGAAACAGAAACTTCAAAGAGAGGAAAAGCTTGAGAGTGAGAGGGAGAAGAGAAGGAGGAGGTGAGAAGGAGAGGAAGGATCTCTATCATCCCTTCATGCATGTCCAATCTTTTTATACCATTCTTTCCCATTTCTTCTCCTCTACATTCTGATATAAACATCATCCTCAACACCCTTCTCCAGCTAATTTCGCCATTGTTGAACATTCAAGCTCCATTTGACCAAACTTGAGTAGCATTGCTTGCATGTGGTAATAGAAGCTTATGAAGAGTGGTAGAACCAAACTACTGAAGTTACATTGTTGATAGAGATCAAGTTGGAGGTGATTCAGTGATGGTTTCGAAGTGTGTAGAGCTTGGGTCCAGCTTAGAGCTCAAATGCATGGTCACACATGGTTGAAGATGAAACAACAAGTGCAACAGAAATTTCTGCTGGAAAACCCGTATGACCTATCTCCATTGTTTTCATCGTATCTCACGGTACACTGCTCCGATGATCGTGATTCTTGTCCCTCTGGAAACTAGACTCGAAGAGCTTCATTTTGGGCACAAGAACCGTATGATTTCGTGGAGAAATGAAGGAGATATCATGTCTCCAAGTTTCGGGTTCAGAATCAAGAAATGTCCTGGACCAGTCACCTTGTTTCGGGTTTATCTCCCAAGTTACTGGGTGCATGCGTGTGATCCTTTGACCATTGGAAAGTAGACAAAATTATCTACATAATGGGCACTGGTTTGAAGGGTTTTGGCCACGATTTGACCAAGATACGCGTGTTACAAAACTGCTCACTGATTCTGGAAAACGGATGCGAAATTGGAAGTGTTGGTTCCTCAAATTTCGGATCGAATCGCCAAAGTTCGAGAGACGCCAATTCCGTAGTCAAGGAGGAAGTTCAGTAGCTGGAATTGTGATTGGTTGCTGTTCCGAAGTTCAGTTTTGAGTATCGGACGAGTTCGGTGCGAGTACGTGATTACGGGGATTGTTCGAGTGGTTACGGTTCGTGAAGACGTGATTTCTCGCGAGGTCGTCAAATCGGTGAGTTCTATACTCGCTTAGGGACGTTTTGTTGTCGAGTCATGTTATTTCCTGAAACGATATTATGGAAAACCGCTTTGCGAAAACTTAACGAAAATGTTTTTATCGAAAAACCGTAAATCGCATAATTCCTCGAATTGATTGGATTGTTGAATTATGATATATGTTGTTGGACTGTTTAATCGCTTTCGCTGGTCTGGAATAATAACTGTTATGTTGGGATATCGATCGGAACGAAATTGGAATCGAAACGGAATGGAATTTACTCATGAAAAACCTATTTTCTGGAAAACAGATAGAGACGCACGGATCGTGTGCCTATGAGCACGGGTCGCGCGCCCCCATCTGATGCTGCATGAAATGAATTTTTAAACACGCACGGATCGTGCGCCTAGTCGCTCGGGTCGTGCGTATCTTTCTGGAAATTTTCTACAAACTGTTCAACCACGCACGGTCGTGCGCCTACACGCACGGGTCGTGTGAGATTCTCTGACCTACAATTTCAAAGTACCTTTTTATCCATTCCAAATGATTCCAATCCTCTTCTAATCTATTCCCAAGGTCCCACAATAATGAAAAGGTAACAATGATATGAGATTGAGCATGTTCGATAGAAAGTTTGTGTGTTATGAATAAAATGGAAAACCGCTCTTAGAGAACGCGAGAGTGCAAATGTTAAAGAATGATAATAACACACGATACATGACTGATATTGTACACTGAAATTGACTGATATGGTACACGGTACTTGACTGATATTATACACTGAAATTGACTGATATGGTACATGGTACTTGACTGGAATGACTAACAGCCCATTGCGGGTACACAGACTGGAAATGTATAATAAATACAAGAGGAAAAAGGGTGACGACCCTAAGAGGTTAGCATACTAGGGGAGGGGAAGTCATGAGCCCCAAAACCTAGACTCAAGAATGTTTCCCCTGCTAGAAATAGCGGGATGGGTTCACCAAAAGGTCAAGAGATGCCTATAAAATAGGTAGACTGAGGTGTTATGCTAAAAACATGGAACAAAGATTGCATGCTTCATGTGTCGCTTAGGAGGGCCATGAGCATGAAGGTTACAGGAACTAAATGTATTTCCACGTGGTTGCTTTTAGGACCACGAGTTCAAAACAAGGCATAATGAACCGCTAGAGTAGTAAGGGGTCTCGATAGGACTCACTGAGATAATGTTTATCTCACCCTTCATATTTGTGGTTTTTACAGAGAAACAAGGGAAAGCAAAGGCGATAAAGCATGGTTAGCTGGTGTGACTCTTGGAGTCCTTGAAGACCTAGTTTAATGTTTTAGACCTTTGTCTCGTTTATTGTTTCTATGTTCCGATTGTATAACTTCAGTTGTTTAAGTTGTAAAATCGTTTCCGCTACTTTATGTTTTGAGTATTGAACACCAGGATTATGTACAAGTCTTAAGTTTTGGAACTTAAGCATTTTCAGAAAGTTTATGAGGTTCAGAGAACCAGTTATTATGTATTATCAGAAGTTTTTAGATGTGTTCAATATTTCAATAACAGGAAGTTACTCTGATGTATGCCATTTAGTGCATTTCGGTGATTCTATATTTTAGAATTTATCGGGGTGTTACATTATGGTATCAGAGCAGTTCGACCTAGTCGAGCTTAGTTTAGTTTAGGGTTGAGTCGATTCCTTGTTAGTCCTTGTTGTGATTACACTTGTGATGCTAAGAGACATTGAGCCTGATCAACTCAATACTTGGTGTATCATAAGCGGAATTATGGAAGGATGACCAAGACGTAGTCCTCGACCAAGACCGAAGTTCCTTAAAACCCGCTTCATCTTAGGGAATACTGGAAAGGAGAAGGTAGTTAAGTCATCAACTCCGAATGCAAAGTTAAAAGGCAGCCGATCAAGGGAAAGAAAGTGCAGTTGTATGATCCCTCAAGATTCTCCAAGTGTTTTGCTGGTAGGAAGCCCAAGAGGTGGATGTCGTCCTAGTGCGACTCAGTGGTAATATTTTAAGAAACTTCAAAAAGAGTCAGATCAGCCTACTTCAGCTCGAGAGAGGGTCTACACTGCAGATGCTCAGAAAGTCAAGGCTACAGACAGTCCACCGAGAATGTGTATATTGTCCTAGGTATGAGATGAACGGCTGCAAACCATGTGAATGTTGATTGTTTCATCGGACTATCGGTTTCGCCTCCGAGTCAGTAGAGCTACAGCCGACCGATTCTGAAGTTGTTATCTCATTCACTTCAGCCAGTGACTGTTTGTTTCAAGGCGCAGAAGCTTATGTCATGACGTTGTCTGCATCCACTGAGACAGGTCTAGACTTATCTTCTGTGCAAGTTGCTAATGAATTTCTTGATGTGTTTCCTGATGAAGTTCCTTCGTTTCCTCCGGATCGTGAGGTGGAGTTTTCTATAGGATTGCCTCCAGGCACTGGACCAATTTCTATAGCCCCGTATAGAATGTCGCCGTTAGAGTTGGAGGAATTGAAAGTCCAATTGGAAGAGCTAATTTCCAAACGGTTTATCCGGCCGAGTGCCTCACCATGGGGTGCTCCAGTGTTGCTTGGCAAGAAGGAGGACGGAAGTATGAGATTGTGTATTGATGATTTGCTGGATCAGTTTGTGGTGGTGTTCATTGATGATATCTTGGTGTACTCTAAGACGATTGAGGAGCATGTGCAACATCTCCGAATTGTTCTGAACGCACTCCGAGAGAAGAAGTTGTATGCTAAGCCGTCCAAATGTGATTTTTGGATGCCAGAAGTTAAGTTTTTGGGCCATGTAATATCTAGGACAGGTGTTGTAGTGGATCCTAGTAAGATCGAAGCTGTAGTAGACTGGGAGCAGCCGTCTACGGTTACTGAGGTAAGAAGTTTCTTAGGATTAGCTGGGTATTATCGAAGATTCATTCAAGGATTTTCCCAGTTGGTTCTTCCACTCACTCGGTTAACTCGCAAGGGTCAGCCGTTTGTTTGGGACTCAGACTGTGAAAATTGTTTCACGGAATTGAAGGGTCGTTTAACTTCTGCACCTATCCTGATTCTTCCAGATCCGTCCGTAGGATTCCAAATCTATTGCGACGCCTCTGGTAAGGGTTTGGAATGTGTCCTGATGCAGAATCAACAAGTAGTTACCTATGCCTCCAGGCAGTTGAAGCCGCATGAAGAGAATTACCCAACTCATGATTTAGAGTTGGCGGCGATTGTGTTTGCCCTAAAGATTTGGAGACATTACCTGTATGGGTCTCGTTTCGAAGTCTTTAGTGACCACAAAAGTCTCAAGTATTTGTTTGACCAAAAGGAGTTGAACAACAGGCAGAGGAGATGGGTAGAATTCCTGAAGGATTATGATTTTGAATTGAAGTACCATCCTGGTAAGGCTAATGTGGTTGCCGATGCTTTAAGCAGAAAGTCTATCCATACTGCAAAGTTGATGATGCACGAGATGTCATTGTTGGAATCATTCAGAGACCTCAATTTAAGAGTTAAGTCAAGAAGGAACAGGTTGGCGTTGAGTCACATTCAGATTTCAAGTTCATTGAGGAATCTGATTCGCTCAGCCCAAGAAGGTGATGTAGAGCTGCAATCGCAGAAGAGATTGCCGAGTTACACAGAAGACGGTGATGGTGTAATTTGTTTTGATGGCAGAATCTGTGTGCCGAATGATGAGGATGTGAAGAGGCAAGTTTTAGAGGAGGCACATAAGAGTCAGTTCTCAATACATCCGGGGTCTACCAAGATGTATCGAGATCTGAAGCAATTGTACTGGTGGCCGGGTATGAAAGTGGATATTGCAGAGTTTGTGTCTCGATGCTTGACTTGTCAAAAGGTTAAGATAGAGCACCTGAAGCCAGGTGGCCAGTTACAACCGTTGAATGTACCTGAATGGAAATGGGAAAGCATATCTATGGATTTTGTCATGGGATTGCCGCGGTCCCAAACCGGAAATGATTCTATAGTGGTGGATCGCCTGACCAAGTCCGCTCATTTTATTCCAGTGCGTTCGACTCACAAGGTTGCTAGGTTAGCAGATGAATATCTCAAGAATATTGTGAAGTTGCATGGAATCCCTACAAGTATCATCTGTGATCGAGATCCCAAGTTTACATCTCGATTTTGGAGAGCATTGAACATGGCGTTAGGAACAAAGGTGTGTGTTAGCACCGCATACCATCCTCAGACAGACGGGCAGACTGAGAGGACAATCCAGACATTGGAGGATATGTTGAGAGCTTGTGTACTTGATAGTGGAGGCAGATGGGAGGATCTTCTTCCATTGGTGGAATTCTCGTACAACAACAGTTATCATTCTAGTATCGGAATGACTCCATATGAAGCATTGTATGGGAGAAAGTGTAGAACACCATTGTGTTGGTGGGATGTAGGTGAACAGGGATTGTTGGGACCGGATTTGGTTCGTGAGACCACGGAGAAGATCCGTCAGATAAGAGAAAGGATGAAAGCCGCGCAGAGTCGACAAAATAGTTACGCGGATAAGAGAAGAAGGCCGTTAGAATTCGAAGAAGGAGACCATGTCTTTCTGAGACTTTCTCCAACCATCGGGACTGGTATTGCATTGCGAGCGAAGAAGCTCAGTCCTCGGTATGTCGGACCATTCCAGATTATCGAGCGAGTTGGGCCTGTAGCGTATCGCATTGCATTGCCTCCAGAACTGTCTAGATTACATGATGTGTTTCATGTATCGCAGCTAAGGAAATATATTCATGATCCGAATCAACCATTAAGTTATGAAGCGATTGACATCAGACCGGATTTATCTTATCAGCCTACTCCAATCGGAATCATCGAACGCCGTGAGAAAACGCTCCGGACGAGGTCAATTCCTATTGTCAAGGTGCTTTGGGACGGTGCGTCACCTGACGAAGCGACATGGGAAGTAGAGGAGAGCATGCGGGAGAAATATCTGTATTTGTTCGAGTAAGGTATGTTTTGTCAATTTTGAGGACAAAATTTTAGAAGTTGGGGTGATTGTAACATCCCAAATTCCGCTAATTTAATTATATAAATTAGCAAGAGGTCAAGATGATTAATTAGCATTTTAGATTAAATATCATATGGCGAGTTAATTGGGATTTTAAGCGAATAGGAGCACAGGGGTATTTTCGTCTTTTTCACATATTTATGAGTTTCGGCTAAACCATCCTCCTTAGAACATCCCTATATGCAATATGTGATTATTGTGTAAGTATTGGGTGATTAAAATTGACTCAAGAAGAAATTAAGGAAGTTTAAGCCAAAATTGGACATAAGGGCATTATGGTCATTTCGCCCTTTTAATGAATCTCAGCTGAAGCCTTACAACACTATACATTCAGAATTCATAGTGGCTGGAAACAGAAACTTCAAAGAGAGGAAAAGCTTGAGAGTGAGAGGGAGAAGAGAAGGAGGAGGTGAGAAGGAGAGGAAGGATCTCTATCATCCCTTCATGCATGTCCAATCTTTTTATACCATTCTTTCCCATTTCTTCTCCTCTACATTCTGATATAAACATCATCCTCAACACCCTTCTCCAGCTAATTTCGCCATTGTTGAACATTCAAGCTCCATTTGACCAAACTTGAGTAGCATTGCTTGCATGTGGTAATAGAAGCTTATGAAGAGTGGTAGAACCAAACTACTGAAGTTACATTGTTGATAGAGATCAAGTTGGAGGTGATTCAGTGATGGTTTCGAAGTGTGTAGAGCTTGGGTCCAGCTTAGAGCTCAAATGCATGGTCACACATGGTTGAAGATGAAACAACAAGTGCAACAGAAATTTCTGCTGGAAAACCCGTATGACCTATCTCCATTGTTTTCATCGTATCTCACGGTACACTGCTCCGATGATCGTGATTCTTGTCCCTCTGGAAACTAGACTCGAAGAGCTTCATTTTGGGCACAAGAACCGTATGATTTCGTGGAGAAATGAAGGATATATCATGTATCCAAGTTTCGGGTTCAGAATCAAGAAATGTCCTGGACCAGTCACCTTGTTTCGGGTTTATCTCCCAAGTTACTGGGTGCATGCGTGTGATCCTTTGACCATTGGAAAGTAGACAAAATTATCTACAGAATGGGCACTGGTTTGAAGGGTTTTGGCCACGATTTGACCAAGATACGCGTGTTACAAAACTGCTCACTGATTCTGGAAAACGGATGCGAAATTGGAAGTGTTGGTTCCTCAAATTTCGGATCGAATCGCCAAAGTTCGAGAGACGCCAATTCCGTAGTCAAGGAGGAAGTTCAGTAGCTGGAATTGTGATTGGTTGCTGTTCCGAAGTTCAGTTTTGAGTATCGGACGAGTTCGGTGCGAGTACGTGATTACGGGGATTGTTCGAGTGGTTACGGTTCGTGAAGACGTGATTTCTCGCGAGGTCGTCAAATCGGTGAGTTCTATACTCGCTTAGGGACGTTTTGTTGTCGAGTCATGTTATTTCCTGAAACGATATTATGGAAAACCGCTTTGCGAAAACTTAACGAAAATGTTTTTATCGAAAAACCGTAAATCGCATAATTCCTCGAATTGATTGGATTGTTGAATTATGATATATGTTGTTGGACTGTTTAATCGCTTTCGCTGGTCTGGAATAATAACTGTTATGTTGGGATATCGATCGGAACGAAATTGGAATCGAAACGGAATGGAATTTACTCATGAAAAACCTATTTTCTGGAAAACAGATAGAGACGCACGGATCGTGTGCCTATGAGCACGGGTCGTGCGCCCCCATCTGATGCTGCATGAAATGAATTTTTAAACACGCACGGATCGTGCACCTAGTCGCTCGGGTCGTGCGTATCTTTCTGGAAATTTTCTACAAACTGTTCAACCACGCACGGTCGTGCGCCTACACGCACGGGTCGTGTGAGATTCTCTGACCTACAATTTCAAAGTACCTTTTTATCCATTCCAAATGATTCCAATCCTCTTCTAATCTATTCCCAAGGTCCCACAATAATGAAAAGGTAACAATGATATGAGATTGAGCATGTTCGATAGAAAGTTTGTGTGTTATGAATAAAATGGAAAACCGCTCTTAGAGAACGCGAGAGTGCAAATGTTAAAGAATGATAATAACACACGATACATGACTGATATTGTACACTGAAATTGACTGATATGGTACACGGTACTTGACTGATATTATACACTGAAATTGACTGATATGGTACATGGTACTTGACTGGAATGACTAACAGCCCATTGCGGGTACACAGACTGGAAATGTATAATAAATACAAGAGGAAAAAGGGTGACGACCCTAAGAGGTTAGCATACTAGGGGAGGGGAAGTCATGAGCCCCAAAACCTAGACTCAAGAATGTTTCCCCTGCTAGAAATAGCGGGATGGGTTCACCAAAAGGCCAAGAGATGCCTATAAAATAGGTAGACTGAGGTGTTATGCTAAAAACATGGAACAAAGATTGCATGCTTCATGTGTCGCTTAGGAGGGCCATGAGCATGAAGGTTACAGGAACTAAATGTATTTCCACGTGGTTGCTTTTAGGACCACGAGTTCAAAACAAGGCATAATGAACCGCTAGAGTAGTAAGGGGTCTCGATAGGACTCACTGAGATAATGTTTATCTCACCCTTCATATTTGTGGTTTTTACAGAGAAACAGGGGAAAGCAAAGGCGATAAAGCATGGTTAGCTGGTGTGACTCTTGGAGTCCTTGAAGACCTAGTTTAATGTTTTAGACCTTTGTCTCGTTTATTGTTTCTATGTTCCGATTGTATAACTTCAGTTGTTTAAGTTGTAAAATCGTTTCCGCTACTTTATGTTTTGAGTATTGAACACCAGGATTATGTACAAGTCTTAAGTTTTGGAACTTAAGCATTTTCAGAAAGTTTATGAGGTTCAGAGAACCAGTTATTATGTATTATCAGAAGTTTTTAGATGTGTTCAATATTTCAATAACAGGAAGTTACTCTGATGTATGCCATTTAGTGCATTTCGGTGATTCTATATTTTAGAATTTATCGGGGTGTTACATTCTTGAGTCCAAAAGGCATCACTTTATAGCAGAATGTGCCCCAGAGAGTTATGAAGGTGGTTTTCTCCATATCTTCTGGAGCCATCTTTATCTGATTGTACCCTGAATACCCGTCCATGAAGGAGAACAATGAGTGTTGGGCCGTGCTGTCTACCAGGATGTCAATATGAGGCAGAGGGAAATCATCCTTGGGACTAGCTCTGTTCAGATCTCTGTAGTCGACGCACATTCTGACCTTGCCATCTTTTTTCGGAACAGGGACGATGTTGGCTACCCACTGTGGATACTTTGCAACCGCTAGGAACCCGGCGTCAAACTGTTTCTTTACCTCATCCCGTATCTTCAGTGACATCTCTGGTTTCATTCTTCTCAATTTCTGCTTGACTGGCGGGCACTCCGGCTTCACTGGCAACCTGTGTTCAACAATGTGGGAGTCCAGCCCTGGCATATCTTTGTACGACCACGCAAAGACATCAGCGTAATCCTGCAAGAGTTGGATTAGTCTTTTGCGCTCACTCTTTTCCATGGCGGTACCGACCTTGACCTCTCTTCTATCCTCTTCTGTACCCAGGTTGATGATCTCAACCGACTCCCCATGAGGTTGAATAACCTTCTCTTCCTGTTCTATCAATCTCGTCAATTCTGGAGGAGCTTCCTAGTTTTCATCAACATCCCCCTCGGCTTGGTTGACTGGATGATCAAAGTCAAAATTTGGACTGCTAGCACTGTTGTTCTTAGGGACAATTGCTGTATGTCTGCATTTTGCCGAAGCGCAAAAGCAGAATGAAAATCGAAACAAGCCAACAAACAATAACGAAACAATAAAAAGACGCATGAAATGAAGGAAAATGGATTTTTATTGATTGAAAATTCAAAACAAACGTTTTTATTTGATGATGATAACTCTGAAAATAAAAACATGTTTGCCCCTAGCAACTTGTCCTATGGCCTTGGGCAGAGCCACAGGGTTGCATTACAATCATTACTTTGAAATAAAAGCGATGGGCAAGTCCACAGCTTCCCAATTTTTGAGCCTCTCCTCATCATGGCAACGGCGAACTAAACTGGTACCGCCTTCTTCATCCTCTGAACCAATAGCAGTGATCTGGTCTGGATCTAGCAACCCAGCACTCTTGAAGCTTTGACTGATGTTATTGATGGGGATCCTCTTTGACCAGGGATCCTGGCCTCTCAACTTGGCCAACCATTCACCTCTTCGCTCTTCAGCCAACTTCCTCCTTTCAACCTCGCTTGGGTGATATCCCAACCCGTAACGATCTTTGTTTCCTTTCAGTTGTACAGGAGCAAGAAGTCCTTGTCCCGTCTTTCCAAGACCGCGTCCCAGCTGATAACCTTGGTCCATCATAATTCTCGCGACCATCTCTCCACTCTTTGACAACTTTATCACGGGCGAAGACAATTCAAGCACAGCATTGGCAATTTCAAGAGATTGGAAAGAAGTCTCCAAAGACTCTTCAGCTGCTTCCACATAAGGGAATGGAGAAGACTTGTTAACTAGCATCTCTTCTTCTCCATATACCACCACAATTTTGTCATTAACCACAAACTTAACCCTCTGGTGTAGAGATGAAGGAATAGCCCCTGCCATATGGATCCATGGCCTCCCAAGTAAACAACTGTATGAGGAAGATATGTCCATGACTTGAAAATTGATATAAAAAGTTTCTGGCCCTATTTGAATGGGGAATTCCATCTCTCCTATCACTTCTTTCTTTGACCCATCGAACGCCCTCACCAGAGTTGAGCTTGGCTTCATAAAGGAACAATCAACATCCAGTTTGCTTACAGTTGACTGGGGCATTACATTCAGAGAGGAACCGTTGTCAATTAATACCCGCGCCAACACGAAATCTCCGCATTTGACTGAGATGTGCAAAGCTTGATTGTGTTTCTTTCCCTCTGGGGGAAGCTCTTCATCAGTGAATGTCAGATGGTTGGCAGCTACAATATTTCCAACCACTTCATCGAATTGGCCAACAGAGATATTCTGAGCAACATGTGCTTCATTCAGCACTTTCATGAGAGCAGTTCTATGCGCTTCTGAACTCATCAACAAAGACAGCATCGAAATCTTGGTCGGAGTTTGGTTCATCTGATCGACCACTTTATAATCACTCTGTCTCACAATCTTGAGAAACTCATCTGTTTCAGGCTCTGCCCCTTTCTTCTTCTGAATATTCTCTGCCTCCTTTTCTTTACCCTTACGGGCTCTATCTTCGGCTTCTTTGGAGGACTCAACTTGACCAAACTCAGGAGCATACATCCGACCGCTCCTTGTCATCCCGCTTGACCCAGTTATATTTGTAACAGTGGTGCTTGGAGAAGCCCCTACTGAAGGTAAGGTGCTGTACTTCCACGGCACGGCGCTGTCTTTCTCATAAGGAAATGGAGCTGGGATTTCAATAACCAATGGCTGTGGTTTGGCTTGGACCGGTTTCGAATTATACAGTATCTCAATTGGCTTTCTGGCCTCTTTGCCATCATTGAACTGCAGCATTAGCACACTTTCTGCTTTCTCGACTACTTCCAACCGAACCACATAACGGTCCATCAAATCTTGCAAAACAGACTTAAAATCCTCACAAGCACCTGCACACGCAGGGTCAGCACACACACAACCTTTCTGAATTACCCCACAGCGACATAACTCAGCATGTATGTCTTCCAAAGGAGTCTTGATACTCTCAACGTTCTTTATCATGATCTGGCTCCCAGAATCTTCTATAGCATTGGCAGACGGCGCCCCATGACCCGGCAAGGGGTTAGTTGTCGTGCTCGGATTGTTCGGTTTGAAAGATAGCCAATTGGCATCAATTAGGTCTTGAACTATAAACTTGAACGCATAGCAATCTTCCACCGTGTGACCGACCCCTCCACTATGGAAAATACAGGTGGCGTCAGCATTATATCCTCTAGGGAAAGGTGGTTGCACAGTCCTCATAGGGTGAGTCTTGACTAGATTCTTTGCAATGAGATGATTAAACAGCTCAGTATAAGTGATGGGAATTGGATCAAAACTGGTACGTTTCCTTTCTTGATGATTCTGAGTTCTATGACCCGGATTATTCTGCGGCGGCTGAGCTGGAACAGAGAACGGAACTTTCTGCTGTGGGGCGTTGAAGGACGGACCTCCCCCTGCTGTAATGACATTTGTCTCTCCCTCTTTCTTTTTAGGGAAATTTGAAAAAGGTTTCTTCTGCCCACCAGGATTGCCAAAACCTCCGGCAATTCTCCCACTACGCAATCCATGTTCCAGACGTTCCCCAATGATCACCATATCAGAGAAGCTAGAAGAGATACTACCCACCAATCGATCATAGTATATTCCTGGGAGAGTTTCCATGAACATATATACCATTTCCTTTTCTGTCACTGGTGGTTTCACTTGAGCTGCTACACTTCTCCACTTCTGGGCATATTCTTTAAATGATTCCCTGTCGCCTTTGCTCATGAGTTGTAGTTGAGATCTATCAGGTGCCAGATCCATATTGTACTGATACTGCTTAAGAAATGCCTCTGAGAGATCCTTCCAACTATGGATGTCGGAGGATTGCAGTCGCATATACCAGTCTAGAGACGCTCCGGTCAGACTGTTCTGAAAGAAATGGATCAGCACCTTATCATCGTGGGCATAGGCTGCCATCTTTCTGACATACATCGTTAGATGGCTGGAGGGACAGCCAGTGCCGCGGTATTTGTCAAAATCTGGCGCCTTGAATTTGGGAGGTATAACAACACCTGGGACAAGACACAGGTCCCGTGCATCTTTAGCCCTTGTACCTGACCCTTCCATTGCCCTCAACCGTTCTTCTAGTAAGTGATATCTGTCTCTTGGTTGTGAACTTTCAACCATCTGGCCTTGAGGATAGCTCCCTGGATTGAAATAATAACCCCCATATTGAGCGGGGTTTCCCATTTGATAAGCAGCATTTGGAGGATTCACAGGAACCTCCGGAGCAGGAGCAGGCTGACTTGTCACCACAGGAATGGCTTCAGCAGTGGATGGTGTATAATTCATGGGCATCCCCCATGGATACACTTGTGCATTTGGTTGTCTCTGACCGCTCGTCCCCGAAGAACCACCAACTTCTGGTATGGGAGGAGGATGAACAGTTATAGCTTCAGCTGATGTAGGAGGAGAAACAAAGGTAACGCCCCCTTCTGGAGTTATAACTGCGGTGGCCCCAGCAGCGGCCCCACTTCTCAGAGTTTGCAGCATATTCATTACTTCAGCCATCTGGGCCTCCATAGCGCCCATTTTAGTCTTCAAAACTTGATTCTCCTAAGTCAGCTGCTCAGGGTTAAGGATTTCTACGACCGGCTCATCTTGACCTTCATTCTCGAGATGCTGATTGCTAGCCATTAGTCTTGCCTGTAGACGGGTGGAATATCGGTGTTGGCGAACCAGCTTGCCTTTTGCTTCTCTCTCTCTCTCTGATGATAGAACATTCTTTTATGAGTACAAGTGTGAATGCGTAAATGAATGCAATGCGAATGAATGCGTGTTTAGTTTGTCTTGCCGAGAATCGCAGTGTATTATGTCTTGTCATAGATACGCAAGTAAATCTTTGATTATTTTTATTATATCACTTTCTTTGGATCCTACTGAAATTGGAATCTGGAAGTGAAACGGGTGTATTTAAACAAAATACTTCAAAATCTGAATCCGAAAATACGACATTCTGATACAATGATTGAAAAAGGAAAGGTACAATAAAACGAAATGGAAAATTACAATAAAGAAGCTCAAATACAAAGGGCTTTGACATTTCCACTCCTTTTCCTTTTGTTGTTGGTAGAGGTACTTCCGGTTCTTCCTTTGGCTTCCTCAACTAGGGCTCTGCAGTACTCCACAAACTTGTACACCTCAAGCGGGGTGTTGAGGGGATACATCTCAGTTTCAGCTTTTCTTAATCTCTTGGGCATATCCGCAAGAGCCTGGTTGACCAATTCTGATAGCTTGGAGAACCTATCCTTCCAATGTTGAACTTCGTCTCTCAGCTCTATGATGACTGCCTGCTCTTCAATCCTACCGAGCAGCTCAACATAGCGATGCTCCCAATACTGACTTTCATCCCTCACTTGCCGGTACGCATCACTGATGTGACAAAGACGCTCCTTCAACTCATCAGAATCCTCTTGCTCTGCTCTTAGGGCCCGCTGATATTCCCTGAGGATGTTCTCAAAAGAGTCCCTCTCTTGCACAACACTTTCTAACTTACTCTCCCATTCAGCTTGTAACATGCGGGATTCTCTTTTTGACTTGGCAAGCAAGCTTTTCGCCGTTCTCTCTTCCATTTTTGCTTCATCCCATAACTCTTTCCACTGATCGGCTTCTTCCAGGGCCTTCTTCTCTTTCAAGCTTCGTCTCTTGATTTCCTCCTTGGCTCCTTGCAGATACCTTTGAACTTCTAACTTGCTCTCCTCTTCCCCTTTTAGTTTCTGACTGAAACTCTCAATGGTAGCAGACTTCAGGGCATTTTCTTCTTTCAAACTCTTGTTCTTCAGAGCCATCTTCTCTATCTCCGCTTGCAAAGATTTCTTCTCTTCCTCTGCCTTCATCAGAGCCAACTTAACTTCGCCTAATTCTTCGACAACAGGGGCACTGGCGTCTACTACTTCCCTCTCGACTCGCAACTCTTTTCGGTAAGGCAGTTGAACATTCTGGATCCTTTTTCTGAGCCACTGAGCGAAGGTGATACCACTAGTCCTCTGAGCGAGCTCTACTTTTCCCATGCGAACCACCGTACTCCAGGCTTGCAAGACCTTTCTAAGCAAGCTGTCATCTTTTGGTCCTCCTTCATAGATGTAAAGCGGGAATATCATCTCTTCAGTAGGCGAATTCCTCATCGGATACCCCAATTGCCTCAGAGTCAGGGACGGGTTGTAGTTGATGCATCCTTTAGTGCCCATCAGCGGGACATTTTGAAAACTACCACAGCGGAAGACTACCTTAGGCCTATCTTCCCAGCAAGATGAGAGATACCAACGGATCGAGTGCTCATCTAGACCCCCTAGAAACTGGATCCATTCTTGAATACTCATAGCTTTCACCTCACAAGTTACAGCGTAGCTAATCAACTTTTCCACTCGTGTTGGGTTGGTGAAGGCATGGATGAGAAGCCATGCATACAACAGGTGAGAAGAGCAAGAGATTTTCTTCCTTCTTAAGTCACAATGATGAGTAAAAGCAGAATAAGTGTCGGCAAGGATGGCGGGAATTGGATTAATGGGGCTCTTCTTGTTCTGAAAAGCTAGGAAAATACCAATAACAGTCACATCCACATACCTCTCAATCTGCGGAAAGAGAACAACCCCAAAAATTGCTAAGGCCAAAACTCGCTTGAAGACAACCCAATTTTTACTTCTAGCATAGACTCCCATTAAACCTTCAAGGTAGCTCTGCGGGAAACCTATCACATTGTTTCTCTTCTGCTTTTGGAGCTTCAGATCCTCTACACTCACTTGCAATAATGCAGCGAACCCCTCATCTGTGTAGTACTGTTCTTGATACCGGTAGGGGACAGCTTCTGTCTGAGTGAAACCCAAAATCTGCTGATATTCCTCCAATGTAGGGGCCATTTGAAAATTTTTGAAAAGAAAGCACCTGATTTCTAGGTCATAGAATCTACTCAAAGCCGCGATAGCTTCAGTCTGCACCTCTAGCAACAACAACTTCCGGAGGTTCCCATAAGCATTGTCAAACGATCCCCTTTCAATAGGTCCCATCAGGTCAACACATTTTTTCAGACTAGTCACATCTACCTTGTTTACAACGGGGTACCTTGGAGTATACACCGTTTCCCTTCTAGATTCCATGCCGTATCTATGACAAAAATTTCTCATTACTTGGGGTTCTCGGCAAGCAAACCATGATGAAATGCAAAGATGCATGCGAAAATTATCGAAAATGTATGTTTTATGCAAAGGATGATGTGTAAATGATGATGATGTTCTATGTCTATGTAACTCAGAGACCAGTCCTTATTGGCAGTGATTCAAGTTTTTTTTTGGAAAATGCGGGTCGTACGTTATTTCATATGGACCGGTATGAGAAAGGCTACAGCGGTAACTCTTTCACTCCCTCTCTTTTTTTTTTTTTTTAAAATAAAGTGGTTCATATGTCACTTCGTACAGACCGGCGAAAGAAAGGTTACAACGGCAACTCTTTCTCTGTTTTCTCTTTTTTCGAAAAATCTCCTTTTCTTTTTGAAAACGTGCCTAGTTTACAATGCAGCACACAATTTGGAAAGCCCTTGTGACCTAAAAAGGGGTGAGACCTACGATCTAGGGCAATTTAAAGGGTAATCCTCCCATGTGGCTCTATTCACTCCCTTGCAAAGGCTACCAGAGCTAAATCTCTTTTATGATAACACCCACAACGATGGAATGCCATCTGGTGTGAGGTACCATAAAGAGCATACTCTGGCTGAAACTTTCGTGAGAGCAGAAGGACATCGGTCCAATTGGCAGTCACTACTCGTTTCCACTCTCCTAGGTGTTTTCAGACCTTGGGTTTTAGGTCTCTCTCAGAGCTCATAATCATAAGGGGGTGAGTGTGTGTAGCGGGGACATACCGCCTAAAATTACCCACATATACCCCACCTGCGAAGGAAAACCCAGAACAGTCCAAACAATAGCAAGCAATAACAAGTTATCTACCCTAGGGTTCCATACCTAGAATATCTATAAACAAGGATATTGCTCACCTTAGGAAAAGGAGCCAAGAAGAGGGGATCATGGGGATAGAAAAAATGTATGGGCATAAGCGATAAAAGAAAGGGAATAAAAGATGAGAAAGAAAGGCAAACAGGGTTTTAATCAAATCAACAATACATTAAACCACACATTTAAATTAGTTAGGCTTGACCCTCGTCTTTTTTAAAAAAAAGTGTCCCCAGCGGAGTCGCCAGCTGTTGCACCCCGAAAAATCCCGGCTTGGGTTTCTCAATGTACAACGTGGAAAATTTTTTTGGAGCCGCCACCAATATTTTAATTTTAAGACCAAAACATTGAAAAAAGGTCTTTTGGACAAGGCGGATGGTCTTTTGAAACTAGAGATATAGGTTCGGGGGTCGATTACGTGCGAGGAAGGTGTTAGCACCGCGCACGTCCTTTCTACCGAAAGGGAACCTCTAATTAAATGTGTGGTTTTAACGTTTGATTTGAAAAATACCTAGATTTGCCTATTTATTTCTTGTTTGAAGACGAATGAGAAAACTTACTGGAAAGTTTATTTTTGGTGAGAAAGGGGGAAAAAAGGGTTTTTAGAAAAAAGTGCTTGACGGGACATGGCCCGCTCCTACGTATCTCCCGATGCGATGGAGAATTCAAAGCTACGTAGTTCTTGGATGTCTTTTTGAAAAGCTTTTGTTTTTTATCTTTTTTGGTGAGTTTTTGAAATAGGACGAGCATTAGTGAATGATTAAACTAGCAGAGGCTATGATGAATCACTACTAAATACTCAAGAAAGAGAGTTGTACCGCTAGTCGAACGAACAAAGGTTCTGATGGACTATCGATAACAACTCGTTTTTATTATCTTTTTTGAAAGTGATTTTCGAAAGAGATTGATTTGTACGATGATCAAACTAACAAAGGTTATGATGGATCATCGTTTATTATTCTTATGAGAAAAGGACATTGCCACTAATAGCTAAACGAACAAAGGCTCTGATGAGCTACTAGCAACAATGGGTTTGAAGAATGATTTTTGTTTGTTTTATGAAAATGATTGGTTTAGGGGGATGAAAAGAATTTTTATTTGTTGCGCTTGACGAGAACGTGGCTCGCTCCTACGTATCCCAAACGGGAATCAAAGCGACGTAGTTCTAATAAAAAATGTTTTTAAAAGGGTTTAAAAAGGGCAAGCTGAATCACCCGAGACCATCTTCACCACTTAGAACATGATGCACTAGGCATAAGTGGGAATCATATGGTTCGTCACCAGCGATGGACGATAATATACAAGAACGAGTAGATAAACGCTGTAGCTAAGTTAAACCACATGGATCACAATAACTAAATATTAACAAATGAAAAGACTGAAATACCTCTGATGAAGACAGATATTACAGATCTGAAGAATGCAAACCCCGACTAACCCTTGCAGGAGATCAGCTCGGACGGACCAACGGCGCGAGTAGAGCAAAAATGAAGCGGAGGACTGGAAAATGAGATTTGCGAGAGTTGTCTTCCCAGATCTCGTGAAAATGTCTCTGGAGCAATTCTTCTCAGATCTCGTGAAAGTGTGTGTGTGTCCAAATGGTGGAGCTTAGCTTCCTATTTATAGAGTTTCAAAAACACAACCGTGTGATTTTTAACAATTAATGCATGACATAATCGATTATGTCTCTCAATTGAAACATATGCTAATCGATTATGTTGATGAAAATGGAAACTTTGGTGAGATGATAATCGATTATTGTTGTAAGGCAAAACAGGTGCATAATCGATTATCAACCTTCCTTAAAAGGTGGTAATCGATTATGTGCTTTAGTTGTTTGAAGCCCCTAATTGATTATGGTATATAAAAAAGGAAGGTAAGGATAGCTTGCTAATCGATTATTCTTTTTAGTTATTTGAAGCATATAATCGATTAGTTTGATAAGAAAGGAAACTTTGTTTGCTTGCTAATCGATTATGTATTTAGTTAAAACAGGATGCTAATCGATTATGTGCTCTGAAACATTCAGGCACATAATCTATTAGCATAATCGATTATGCCTTGTGAAAATAGATTTCAAGCTTTCAACAAAATTATTATTTTTTTTTTTGGGTTTAAGTGCCACCTTATGCATGCATGCAATTTTGTAAAATATTTTTTCAAAGCTTATTTTGATGCATCATGCATGTTTTGAAAAATCATCTCTCAGCTACTAAAGTATCATAGACCTTAAGTGATAGGACCTTACCAAAATGCCCTTTTTGACCCTAAAAACCCTAATTTCCCAAAAAGTGCATTCTAACCCTAAAAATGATTTCAAAAACTTTGGAATGATTTCTAGGACCCAAAATGCAATGCATAAGTCATTTTTTGTATTTTCTTTTTGTGTGGAAAATTAGGGTTTGGACCTAAGCCGGACAAAATTGGGGTATGACAAGCGACGTTTTGTGAAAAGGTACCTCATGCATATACCCGCGAGTGGGTTGCATTTTCATAAGCCTACATGACATGAGATGAGTTATTGTAAATGATGTGAATGATGACTGTGATGTGGATGTTTAGTGTATTGGATGCTGATTGTTCTAGTGCGTAGCCTATGATTAGTACTTATCATATTTTCTATTATATGGATTGAAATGATGCTCACCCTTTCCTGTTTGAATGTTACCCATGTGTTGGTAACGTGCAGGTGATTCCCAGTGAATGCCTTAGCTTCACTTCTTGAGTCGAGTCGTCATGCTCTGATACGTAGCACTCAGGGGGGAAAACGAACTCGATATTTTATTAATGATTTTCTGGTTGTTATGTCCATGTGGACCCTTCTGTTATGTTTTATTATTTTCCCCTGCGTAGTTGGTTTTGTTATGTTGAGTTTTATAAGCGACGTTAAAATGAGGCTTGAGATTTTGATATTGTGACGTGCTACGTGGATGTATGATTTTTGAGTTAAACTGTTTTAAAATTGATAAGCGACGTTTTATTGAAGTATGTGTAACATTCCCTATGAACGAAATTTTTAAACTCTGATTTTTATAAACAAAGTGACGGGTAGAAAGGGGTGTTACACCTACAATCAATGATAAGAAAGAAAGGCAAACAAGGTATTAATCAAATCAACAATACATTAAACCACACATTTTAATTAGTTAGGCTTGACCCTCGTCTTTTAAAAAAAGGGTCCCCAGTGAAGTCGCCAGCTGTTGCGCCCGAAAAAGTCCCCGAGGGAGAACTTTCCTCGTTTACAACTTTTCTAAAATCAATGAAGCCGCCACCAATATTTATTAAGGAAAATATTAGGAAAACCTTTTTTGGGAAGCGATTGATCTTACGAAACTAGAGAATAGGGTTTGGGGGTCAGTTACGCGCGGGGAAGGTGATAGCACCCCACACGTCCTCTCTACTGAGAGGGAACCTTTAATTAAATGTGTGGTTTTAGTGTGTTGACTTGAAAATACTTAATTTTGCCTCTCTACTTCTTATCGAAAAATTCTTAACGAAAATCTTTATTTATTATGAAAAAGAAAAGGGGGAAGAATGGGTTTTTTAAAAAAAAATGCTTGACGGGACAAGGCCCGCTCCTACGTAGTTCTTCTTTATCCTGAAAAAGAGTTTTTGGGGGAAAAGACATTGCC
The DNA here is from genome assembly GCA_039519185.1 of Astragalus membranaceus. Taxonomy (NCBI): domain Eukaryota; kingdom Viridiplantae; phylum Streptophyta; class Magnoliopsida; order Fabales; family Fabaceae; genus Astragalus; species Astragalus membranaceus. The sequence goes on along the minus strand of CM076846.1, from coordinate 96,054,592 downwards.
ACCAATGGCTAGACGAACAAAAGTTCTGATTAACCATTAGCGACGATGGGTTGAAAATGATTTTAGAAAGGAAAAGGTTTTTGTTCTGAAAATGATCTTGGTTTGCGAAAGCGATTCTTTTTGTTACGAAAATAACTCTTTTCTTTTCGTTATGCAAATGCTAAACTTTTTATGGTTGCGCTTGACGAGAATGTGACTCGCTCCTACGTATCCCAAATGGGAATCAAAGCGACGTAGTTCTAAGGAGCCTTGAAAAGGGAAGTCTTTTTGCTTTGGCTTTGAAAAGTGAAGGGCTTTCATAATGATCAAACTAACAAAGGTTATGGGTGATCATTACTAAAACCCACTTAAGTGCATGTAAAAATCTCCTTTTGAAAAAATGAAAGCCTTCATGATGACCAAACTAACAAAGGCTATGGGTGGCCATCACTAGCACTCCATTGTTAATGATCATGCAAGCAAAGGCTTCGCAAGACCACTAACAAAGTTTTTGGTTTAATGAGTTTTCGCAATTGGGTTGATTCATATGTAGGGAAAAGAAAATCTGTTATTTGGGAAAAAAGATTTTGTAAAAAAAAAAGTTTATTTAGGGGAAAGAAACAAAATTTAAAAAAAAAAGGAGAAACAGGGGGTGCAGTGGTAAAATGGGGTGTAAGTTACAGGGGGCTGTATTATTAAAACTGGGGTGCGGATAGTGAGCCCAGCTTGTTTTTGTAAGCTGGGCTGCGTTTCAAAAAAATCATGGGCTTCAGAAGGGGGCGTGCGGAGTAAAATGCAGGGGGTGTAAATAGAGATCTGAAAAAAAAATAAGATGCGAAATGACGGAATTAACCCTGGGCTCCACACTATAAAAGCTTAACTAAAGTGGAAACCCTAATTTCTTTCCACTTCCACGGCGCCCACACCCCCCAAATGTTCAAATCCTAAAAAATTTCCTCTCTCTCTCTCCTTAGCCGAATCCATCTCTCTCCCCCGCCTCAATCCCCTTCTCCATTTTCTTCCTCTTTCCTTGCTCCGATTCCCTTCTCCCTCAGCTCCGATCTCGCCTCCTCTCCCTCTCATAACCCGAATCTCACCTCCTCTTTCCCTCAATCGCACCTCACCTTCATCTCTCAATCGGTGGTGGTTGCGAGTTGGTGGCTGGGTTTGGAATGGGCGATTTGATGGTTTACGGCGGCGTGGGGGGTGTTTGGTGCGATGGGGTGGCTGTTTGTGGGGTTTTGGCCGTGGTGGTCTGGGGAGAAGGGATGAGGGTGGTCACAGTTGGATGGGGGTGCTGTGGTTGGTGAGGAGAGGGAGAGGGGAGCGACTGAAACAGTGGAGGTGGTGCGGCGGCTGTAATGGGGCGGAGAGGTGTTCGGTGGTGGGGAGAGAGAAGGAGGGGGTTTGGTTTGGCGGTGGACAGTGGCTAGGGACGACGGTGGTATGTCCTTAGACAGTGGTGGCGGACGCGGTGGCGACCACCACGGACGGTGGTCGGAGGTAAAATCCTTTTCTCCTTTCCCTTTTATTTTACTGTCTCGTTTCTTTTCTTTTTAGTGTTATGTGTTTTGTTTCCAACCCCCCCCCCCCCCTTTTGCATGCTGTTTGTTTCCTTTCTCCTCAAATAATTTTTTCCTACTTTGTTAAACTTTGAACACACTCCAATATCTCTTTTTTTTATACAAAAGAAAAAACAATTTTTTTTATACTAACCACATCAAAAGAAATACTGAGACAGTGAGGAAGAGAGAAGAAAAACCTGGTTGTTGTGCAAAAATCCATTTGTTGTCGTTACTATTGCTTTGTGCCACTGCTTGCAACTCAGAAAAATTCTATTAAGCTCCCAAGAAAGATTTTTGACCCTTGTTTTTTTTCTACTCAGTGTTTTTCTTTGTGTTACCGTGTGTGTATATGGCTGTGCTTGTATGTGGTTCCTTTTTTTTTGTTCCCCCCTACACTGTTTCTGTTTATAGCTATTTATAGGCTGAGGATTCTGGTGGAGGGGTGGTGTAGGAGCAGAAGATTATTGCCCAAGGGGACCAGATTGTTATGGTTGCAGCTGAGACATAGTGGAGCAGCAAGGGGTGGGCTGACATGCTCTTGCCCAAAATGTGAAAAACAAAGGGACAAGGAGAAAGGAATTTAAGCTTCATCCTCAAAATCCTTCCTGCTTCAACAACAGCAAGCCAGCAGCGCCTGCTGTTCTTTTTAATTTTGTTTTATTTTTTGTACTTTTTTGTTTTTATTTTTGTCTCCGTGCGTAAAAAGAGTTGACTTCCTTTTTTTTTGTGGTACTATTTACCTTAATTTTTTGTTTGTGTGTGTAACAAATCAATAAAAGGGACAGCTGATCTTATTTTACTATTCATTTATTATTATTATTATTATCTTTTTTTGATAATAAAAGCGGTAGAAACAAAACGCACCGACGCAACGACTCACACGACTCGAAACGAAACGCGCGCTCGCCTTAAGACTAGGAACGCGTACGCGATTTGAATATGCACGCGCGTACGTTATTAAAACCGATTTCATTCTATCCTCACTTTTCTAAAAACGGTAAAATAACGCGCAGTGACGCACTACTCACACGTGACTCGCAACCAACAGTGCTCGCGTGATTAATTATTATTTTTATTATATTTTTTTTTTGGACTCTCTTTTTGAAAGCAACGAGCGCCAAACAAAATCGAGAGTGCCAAATACACCCGCATTTAGAACAATATGCAAAGCGATAAAATTTTTGGGATTTTCTGATTAGTCGGACAAAATTGGGGTATGACAGGTAGAAATGGGTGTTACACATCCAACAGGGGAGTACCCAACAGGGGCAAGTGAAGTAAACAAGAAAACAATTAGAAGGCTAGCAATGAATTTCTTTTTGAGTGGTGAGATACTTTACAAGCGAAGCCAAGATGCTACTTTGTTGAGATGCGTAGATGCTCAAGAGGCTCGAAAAATCATGATGGAGGTACATGAAGGAATCTGGGGAACACATGCAAACGGGCATACGATGGCTCGCAAAGTCATGAGAAGTGGGTTTTATTGGACCACCATGGAAACCGATTGCATAGTACATGTAAGAAAGTGCCTCAAGTGCCAGTTGTACGCCGACAGGATCAATGCACCTCCATTTCCTCTGCATAACCTAACGAGCCCTTGGCCATTTTCCATGTGGGGGGATTGATGTGATTGGACCGATTAATCTGAAGGCATCAAATGGGCATCGGTTCATATTGGTAGCAATTGACTATTTCACAAAGTGGGTAGAAGCATCCTCATATGCTAGCATCTCCCAAAAGGTGTTTGCCAAATTCCTGAAGAGGCACATCATCTGCCGATATGGAATTCCTGAAAGGATAATCACTGACAATGCTCCTAACCTCAATGGCTCTGAGATACAAAGGCTATGTGAAAACTTCAAGGTCAAGCACCACAATTCCACTCCATATAGACACCAAATGAATGGTGCAGTAGAAGCCGCAAATAAGAACATCAAGAAAATCATCGCCAAAATGTTGATTACTTACAAGGATTGGCATGAGATGTTACCCTACGCTCTACACACTTATCGCACTAACGTACGATCCAGCATTGGGGCAACGCTATTTTCTTTAGTTTATGGAATGGAAGCTGTGTCCCCCGTGGAAGTTGAAATACCATCCTTGAGGGTTTTGATGGAGGCAGATCTGGAAGAGTCAGAATGGGTAAAAGAGATTGGCAGCTATTTGTCACGGGCAGTTATACCAAAGTCGAATGGCCAGAGCCTTCAACAATAAAGTCCGTCCAAGAGTGTTTCAACCTGGAGACCTGGTTCTGAAGAGATCACTGCCTCACCAAGAAGACGCTCGTGGTAAGTGGGCGCCCAACTACGATGGGCCTTACGTGGTCAAGCATGCATTTCCGGGTGGAGCCTTAGTCCTGCTCGGCAAGGAAGGACGTGAACTTCCAAAGGCAATAAATTCAGATGCCGTCAAGAAATTTTATGCCTAAAAATAATAATAATAATAATAATAATAATAATAATAATAATAATATTAATAATAATAATAATAAGAATAAGAATAAGAATAAGAATAATAATAATAATAATAATAATAATAATAATAATAAAAATAATAATAATAATAATACTAATAATAATAATAATAAATCCCTCTAGATCGAAAACCCGAAAGGGCGGTCTAGAAAAAATTTAAGGATAATAAAGGCCTGGTAGATCGAAAACACAAAAGGGCGGTCTAGGCAAAAGTTAGGGTCAGCAAAAGTCTGCTAGATCGAAAACCCGAGAGGGCGGTCTAGGCAAAAATTAAGGCAAAGAAAAGAAGAAGGGCATAACATGGCAGACTCAAAGGACTCACGAGCGCGCCTATGCTGGGGCAATATAACTGCATGGAAAGAAGTCAGAATCGGATTCCACTCTAATAGTCACATTAAGGGTTCTCAAGACGATCGGCCGGTAGGGGATTGACCTAGTCATAACGGGGCAAAATTTGTGTGAAATTTCCTACTTGTGACTTTCTTTCCTATCTGTACTCTTTCACCTTAGTCAATACCACATCAATCTTGTTGTTTTTCATACATTTTCTATTGTTCATTGGTTCATGCATTCATGACCTATTCGCCTAGCTCATTTCCTTTATTCTTTCATTCATGATTGACTCATTTAATCTATGTCTCAAGTAAAATGGTTTTAAGTCTGGCAAACTTCAAGACGAATGTGTCAGTAACACACTAATAATTGAAAAAAAAAAGGAAACTCAGTTGACTGGGGAGAGTAGACCCACACTTCTCACGAAAGCTCGCAAAAAGAGCACGGAAGCTGGAAGTCTCGAGGTTGTCCCTAATAACTTTTCATTAGGTTTAAGGGGGTGCTTTCAATCAGGTGAATAACGGGATTGATGCTATGAAAGGGGGACTGCGGTTATAAGGGAGAGGTGAAGGCAAGTAAACGAAAGTTTTATTGGTCAAAGATCCTTGGTTCGCAGCAATGGTTCTAGCACTAAAACAAAGGCATCCACAAGTAAACATGCATTACATGACGTTTTTCATCTTTTCTCTCCTGCTATCGGTCTAGCCCAGGCGTTCGCTTTTAATTTTCTGCTATCGGTCTCACCTTGGCATTTGCTTTTAATTTTTCGGCTATCGGTCTCGCCCTGGCATTTGCTTTTAATTTTCTGCTATCGGTCTCGCCCTGGCATTTTCTTTTAATTTTCTGCTATCGGTCTCGCCCTGGCATTTGCTTTTAATTTTCTGCTATCGGTCTCGCCCTGGCATTTGCTTTTAATTTTTCTCCTATCGGTCTCGCCTTGGCATTTGCTTTTAATTTTTCTGCTATCGGTCTCGCCCTGGCATTTGCTTTTAATTTTCAGCTATCGGTCTCGCCCTGGCATTGGCTTTTAATTTTCTCCTATCGGTCTCTCCCTGGCGTTCGCTTTTAATTTTCTGCTATCGGTCTCGCCCTGCCATTTGCTTTTAATTTTTCGGCTATCGGTCTCGGCCTGGCATTTGCTTTTAATTTTCTGCTATCGGTCTCGCCCTGGCATTTGCTTTTAATTTTCTGCTATCGGTCTCGCCCTGGCATTTGCTTTTAATTTTCAGCTATCGGTCTCGCCCTGGCATTTGCTTTTAATTTTTCTGCTATCGGTCTCGCCCTGGCATTTGCTTTTAGTTTTCTGCATCGGTCTCGCCCTGGCATTTGCTTTTAATTTTCTGCTATCGCTCTCGCCCCGGCATTTGCTTTTAATTTTTCTGCTGTCGGTCTCGCCCTGGCATTTGCTTTTAATTTTCTGCTATCGGTCTCGCCCTGGCTTTTGCTTTTAATTTTTCTGCTATCGGTCTCGCCCTGGCATTTGCTTTTAATTTTTCGGCTATCGGTCTCGCCCTGGCATTTGTTTTTAATTTTTCTGCTATCGGTCTCGCCCTGGCATTTGCTTTTAATTTTTCTGCTATCGGTCTCGCCCTGGCATTTGCTTTTAATTTTCTGCTATCGGTCTCGCCCTGGCATTTGCTTTTACCTTTCTGCTATCGGTCTCGCCTTGGCGTTCGCTTTTAATTTTCTGCTATCGGTCTCGCCCTGGCATTTGCTTTTAATTTTTCGGCTATCGGTCTCGCCCAGGCATTTGCTTTTAATTTTCTGCTATCGGTCTCACCTTAGCATTTGCTTTTAATTTTTCGGCTATCGGTCTCGCCCTGGCATTTGCTTTTAATTTTCTGCTATCGGTCTCGCCCTGGCATTTTCTTTTAATTTTCTGCTATCGGTCTCGCCCTGGCATTTGCTTTTAATTTTCTACTATCGGTCTCGCCCTGGCATTTGCTTTTAGTTTTTCTCCTATCGGTCTCGCCCTGGCATTTGCTTTTAATGTTTCTGCTATCGGTCTCGCCCTGGCATTTGCTTTTAATTTTCAGCTATCGGTCTCGCCCTGGCATTGGCTTTTAATTTTCTGCTATCGGTCTCGCCCTGGCGTTCGCTTTTAATTTTCTGCTATCGGTCTCGCCCTGCCATTTGCTTTTAATTTTTCGGCTATCGGTCTCGGCCTGGCATTTGCTTTTAATTTTCTGCTATCGGTCTCGCCCTGGCATTTGCTTTTAATTTTCTGCTATCGGTCTCGCCCTGGCATTTGCTTTTAATTTTCAGCTATCGGTCTCGCCCTGGCATTTGCTTTTAATTTTTCTGCTATCGGTCTCGCCCTGGCATTTGCTTTTAGTTTTCTGCATCGGTCTCGCCCTGGCATTTGCTTTTAATTTTCTGCTATCGCTCTCGCCCCAGCATTTGCTTTTAATTTTTCTGCTGTCGGTCTCGCCCTGGCATTTGCTTTTAATTTTCTGCTATCGGTCTCGCCCTGGCTTTTGCTTTTAATTTTTCTGCTATCGGTCTCGCCCTGGCATTTGCTTTTAATTTTTCGGCTATCGGTCTCGCCCTGGCATTTGTTTTTAATTTTTCTGCTATCGGTCTCGCCCTGGCATTTGCTTTTAATTTTTCTGCTATCGGTCTCGCCCTGGCATTTGCTTTTAATTTTCTGCTATCGGTCTCGCCCTGGCATTTGCTTTTATCTTTCTGCTATCGGTCTCGCCCTGGCATTTGCTTTTAATTTTCTGATATCGGTCACGCCCTGGCGTTTGCTTTTAATTTTCTGCTATCGGTCTCGCCCTGGCATTTGCTTTTAATTTTTCGGCTATCGGTCTCGCCCAGGCATTTGCTTTTAATTTTCTGCTATCGCTCTCGCCCCGGCATTTGCTTTTAATTTTTCTGCTATCGGTCTCACCCTGGCATTTGCTTTTAATTTTCTGCTATCGTTCTAGCCCTGGCTTTTGCTTTTAATTTTTCTGCTATCGGTCTCGCCCTGGCATTTGCTATTAATTTTACAGCTATCGGTCTTGCCCTGCATTTGCTTTTAATTTTCTGCTGTCGGTCTCGCCCTGACATTTGCTTTTAATTTTCAGCAATCGGTCTCGCCCTGGCATTTGCTTTTTATTTTTCTGCTATCGGTCTCGCTTTGGCATTTGCTTTTAATTTTTCTGCTATCGGTCTCGCCCTGGTATTTGCTTTTAATTTTCTGCTATCGGTCTCGCCCTGGCATTTGCTTTTAATTTTCTGCTATCGGTCTCGCCCTAGCATTTGCTTTTAATTTTTCTGCTATCGGTCTCACCCCGGCATTTGCTTTTAATTTTCTGCTATCGTTCTCGCCCTGGCTTTTGCTTTTAATTTTTCTGCTATCGGTCTCGCCCTGGCATTTGCTATTAATTTTACAGCTATCGGTCTTGCCCTGCATTTGCTTTTAATTTTCTGCTATCGGTCTCGCCCTGACATTTGCTTTTAATTTTCAGCAATCGGTCTCGCCCTGGCATTTGCTTTTAATTTTTCTGCTATCGGTCTCGCTTTGGCATTTGCTTTTAATTTTCTGCTATCGGTCTCGCCCTGGCATTTTCTTTTAATTTTCTGCTATCGGTCTCGCCCTGGCATTTGCTTTTAATTTTCTGCTATCGGTCTCGCCCTGGCCTTTGCTTTTAATTTTTCTCCTATCGGTCTCGCCCTGGCATTTGCTTTTAATGTTTCTGCTATCGGTCTCGCCCTGGCATTTGCTTTTAATTTTCAGCTATCGGTCTCGCCCTGGCATTGGCTTTTAATTTTCTGCTATCGGTCTCGCCCTGGCGTTCGCTTTTAATTTTCTGCTATCGGTCTCGCCCTGCCATTTGCTTTTAATTTTTCGGCTATCGGTCTCGGCCTGGCATTTGCTTTTAATTTTCTGCTATCGGTCTCGCCCTGGCATTTGCTTTTAATTTTCTGCTATCGGTCTCGCCCTGGCATTTGCTTTTAATTTTCAGCTATCGGTCTCGCCCTGGCATTTGCTTTTAATTTTTCGGCTATCGGTCTCGCCCTGGCATTTGTTTTTAATTTTTCTGCTATCGGTCTCGCCCTGGCATTTGCTTTTAATTTTTCTGCTATCGGTCTCGCCCTGGCATTTGCTTTTAATTTTCTGCTATCGGTCTCGCCCTGGCATTTGCTTTTATCTTTCTGCTATCGGTCTCGCCCTGGCATTTGCTTTTAATTTTCTGATATCGGTCTCGCCCTGGCGTTCGCTTTTAATTTTCTGCTATCGGTCTCGCCCTGGCATTTGCTTTTAATTTTTCGGCTATCGGTCTCGCCCAGGCATTTGCTTTTAATTTTCTGCTATCGCTCTCGCCCCGGCATTTGCTTTTAATTTTTCTGCTATCGGTCTCACCCTGGCATTTGCTTTTAATTTTCTGCTATCGGTCTCGCCCTGGCTTTTGCTTTTAATTTTTCTGCTATCGGTCTCGCCCTGGCATTTGCTATTAATTTTACAGCTATCGGTCTTGCCCTGCATTTGCTTTTAATTTTCTGCTATCGGTCTCGCCCTGACATTTGCTTTTAATTTTCAGCAATCGGTCTCGCCGTGGCATTTGCTATTTATTTTTCTACTATCGGTCTCGCTTTGGCATTTGCTTTTAATTTTTCTGCTATCGGTCTCGCCCTGGTATTTGCTTTTAATTTTCTGCTATCGGTCTCGCCCTGGCATTTGCTTTTAATTTTCTGCTATCGGTCTCGCCCTAGCATTTGCTTTTAATTTTTCTGCTATCGGTCTCACCCTGGCATTTGCTTTTAATTTTCTGCTATCGGTCTCGCCCTGGCTTTTGCTTTTAATTTTTCTGCTATCGGTCTCGCCCTGGCATTTGCTATTAATTTTACAGCTATCAGGTCTTGCCCTGCATTTGCTTTTAATTTTCTGCTATCGGTCTCGCCCTGATATTTGCTTTTAATTTTCAGCAATCGGTCTCGCCCTGGCATTTGCTTTTAATTTTTCTGCTATCGGTCTCGCTTTGGCATTTGCTTTTAATTTTTCTGCTATCGGTCTCGCCCTGGTATTTGCTTTTAATTTTCTGCTATCGGTCTCGCCCTGGCATTTGCTTTTAATTTTTCTGCTATCGGTCTCGCCCTGGCATTCGCTTTTAATTTTCTGCTATCGGTCTCGCCCTGGCATTTGCTTTTAATTTTTCGGCTATTGGTCTCGCCCAGGCATTTGCTTTTAATTTTCTGCTATCGGTCTCGCCCTGGTATTTGCTTTTAATTTTCTGCTATCGCTCTCGCCCTGGCATTTGCTTTTAATTTTCTACTATCAGTCTCGCCCTGGCATTTGCTTTTAATTTTTCGGCTATCGGTCTTGCCTAGGCATTTGCTTTTAATTTTCTGCTATCGGTCTCGCCCTGGCATTTGCTTTTAATTTTCTGCTATCGGTCTCGCCCTGGCATTTGCTTTTAATTTTCTGCTATCGGTCTCGCCCTAGCATTTGCTTTTAATTTTTCTGCTATCGGTCTCACCCTGGCATTTGCTTTTAATTTTCTGCTATCGGTCTCGCCCTGGCTTTTGCTTTTAATTTTTCTGCTATCGGTCTCGCCCTGGCATTTGCTATTAATTTTACAGCTATCGGTCTTGCCCTGCATTTGCTTTTAATTTTCTGCTATCGGTCTCGCCCTGATATTTGCTTTTAATTTTCAGCAATCGGTCTCGCCCTGGCATTTGCTTTTAATTTTTCTGCTATCGGTCTCGCTTTGGCATTTGCTTTTAATTTTTCTGCTATCGGTCTCGCCCTGGTATTTGCTTTTAATTTTCTGCTATCGGTCTCGCCCTGGCATTTGCTTTTAATTTTTCTGCTATCGGTCTCGCCCTGGCATTCGCTTTTAATTTTCTGCTATCGGTCTCGCCCTGGCATTTGCTTTTAATTTTTCGGCTATTGGTCTCGCCCAGGCATTTGCTTTTAATTTTCTGCTATCGGTCTCGCCCTGGTATTTGCTTTTAATTTTCTGCTATCGCTCTCGCCCTGGCATTTGCTTTTAATTTTCTACTATCAGTCTCGCCCTGGCATTTGCTTTTAATTTTTCGGCTATCGGTCTCGCCTAGGCATTTGCTTTTAATTTTCTGCTATCGGTCTCGCCTTGGCATTTGCTTTTAATTTTCAGCTATCGGTCTCGCCCAGGCATTTGCTTTTAATTTTCTGCTATCGGTCTCGCCCTGGCATTTGCTTTTAATTTTCTGCTATCGGTCTCGCCCTGACATTTGCTTTTAATTTTCTGCTATCGCTCTCGCCCTGGCATTTGCTTTTAATTTCTCTGCTATCGATCTCGCCCTGGCATTTGCTTTTAATTTTCTGCTATCGGTCTCGCCCTGGCATTTGCTTTTAATTTTTCTGCTATCGGTCTCGCCTTGGCATTTGCTTTTAATTTTCTGCTATCGTTCTGGCCCTGGCATTTGCTTTTAATTTTTCTCCTATCGGTCTCGCCCTGGCATTTGCTTTTAATTTTTCTGCTATCGGTCTCGCCCTGGCATTTGCTTTTAATTTTCAGCTATCGGTCTCGCACTGGCGTTGGCTTTTAATTTTCTGCTATCGGTCTCGCCCTGGCGTTCGCTTTTAATTGGTCAAAGATCCTTGGTTCGCAGCAATGGTTTTAGTACTAAAACAAAGGCATCCACAAGTAAACATGCATTACATGACGTTTTTCATCTTTTCTCTCCTGCTATCGGTCTAGCCCAGGCGTTCGCTTTTAATTTTCTGCTATCGGTCTCAACTTGGCATTTGCTTTTAATTTTTCGGCTATCGGTCTCGCCCTGGCATTTGCTTTTAATTTTCTGCTATCGGTCTCGCCCTGGCATTTTCTTTTAATTTTCTGCTATCGGTCTCGCCCTGGCATTTGCTTTTAATTTTCTGCTATCGGTCTCGCCCTGGCATTTGCTTTTAATTTTTCTCCTATCGGTCTCGCCCTGGCATTTGCTTTTAATTTTTCTGCTATCGGTCTCGCCCTGGCATTTGCTTTTAATTTTCAGCTATCGGTCTCGCCCTGGCATTGGCTTTTAATTTTCTGCTATCGGTCTCGCCCTGGCGTTCGCTTTTAATTTTCTGCTATCGGTCTCGCCCTGCCATTTGCTTTTAATTTTTCGGCTATCGGTCTCGCCCTGGCATTTGCTTTTAATTTTCTGCTATCGGTCTCGCCCTGGCATTTGCTTTTAATTTTCTGCTATCGGTCTCGCCCTGGCATTTGCTTTTAATTTTCAGCTATCGGTCTCGCCCTGGCATTTGCTTTTAATTTTTCTGCTATCGGTCTCGCCCTGGCATTTGCTTTTAGTTTTCTGCATCGGTCTCGCCCTGGCATTTGCTTTTAATTTTCTGCTATCGCTCTCGCCCCGGCATTTGCTTTTAATTTTTCTGCTGTCGGTCTCGCCCTGGCATTTGCTTTTAATTTTCTGCTATCGGTCTCGCCCTGGCTTTTGCTTTTAATTTTTCAGCTATCGGTCTCGCCCTGGCATTTGCTTTTAATTTTTCGGCTATCGGTCTCGCCCTGGCATTTGTTTTTAATTTTTCTGCTATCGGTCTCGCCCTGGCATTTGCTTTTAATTTTTCTGCTATCGGTCTCGCCCTGGCATTTGCTTTTAATTTTCTGCTATCGGTCTCGCCCTGGCATTTGCTTTTATCTTTCTGTTATCGGTCCCGCCCTGGCATTTGCTTTTAATTTTCTGATATCGGTCTCGCCCTGGCGTTCGCTTTTAATTTTCTGCTATCGGTCTCGCCCTGGCATTTACTTTTAATTTTTCGGCTATCGGTCTCTCCCAGGGATTTGCTTTTAATTTTCTGCTATCGCTCTCGCCCCGGCATTTGCTTTTAATTTTTCTGCTATCGGTCTCACCCTGGCATTTGCTTTTAATTTTCGGCTATCGGTCTCGCCCTGGCTTTTGCTTTTAATTTTTCTGCTATCGGTCTCGCCCTGGCATTTGCTATTAATTTTACGGCTATCGGTCTTGCCCTGCATTTGCTTTTAATTTTCTGCTATCGGTCTCGCCCTGGCATTTGCTTTTAATTTTCAGCAATCGATCTCGCCCTGGCATTTGCTTTTAATTTTTCTGCTATCGGTCTCGCGTTGGCATTTGCTTTTAATTTTCTGCTATCGGTCTCGCCCTGACATTTGCTTTTAATTTTCAGCAATCGGTCTCGCCCTGGCATTTGCTTTTAATTTTTCTGCTATCGGTCTCGCTTTGGCATTTGCTTTTAATTTTCTGCTATCGGTCTCGCCCTGGCATTTTCTTTTAATTTTCTGCTATCGGTCTCGCCCTGGCATTTGCTTTTAATTTTCTGCTATCGGTCTCGCCCTGGCCTTTGCTTTTAATTTTTCTCCTATCGGTCTCGCCCTGGCATTTGCTTTTAATGTTTCTGCTATCGGTCTCGCCCTGGCATTTGCTTTTAATTTTCAGCTATCGGTCTCGCCCTGGCATTGGCTTTTAATTTTCTGCTATCGGTCTCGCCCTGGCGTTCGCTTTTAATTTTCTGCTATCGGTCTCGCCCTGCCATTTGCTTTTAATTTTTCGGCTATCGGTCTCGGCCTGGCATTTGCTTTTAATTTTCTGCTATCGGTCTCGCCCTGGCATTTGCTTTTAATTTTCTGCTATCGGTCTCGCCCTGGCATTTGCTTTTAATTTTCAGCTATCGGTCTCGCCCTGGCATTTGCTTTTAATTTTTCGGCTATCGGTCTCGCCCTGGCATTTGTTTTTAATTTTTCTGCTATCGGTCTCGCCCTGGCATTTGCTTTTAATTTTTCTGCTATCGGTCTCGCCCTGGCATTTGCTTTTAATTTTCTGCTATCGGTCTCGCCCTGGCATTTGCTTTTATCTTTCTGCTATCGGTCTCGCCCTGGCATTTGCTTTTAATTTTCTGATATCGGTCTCGCCCTGGCGTTCGCTTTTAATTTTCTGCTATCGGTCTCGCCCTGGCATTTGCTTTTAATTTTTCGGCTATCGGTCTCGCCCAGGCATTTGCTTTTAATTTTCTGCTATCGCTCTCGCCCCGGCATTTGCTTTTAATTTTTCTGCTATCGGTCTCACCCTGGCATTTGCTTTTAATTTTCTGCTATCGGTCTCGCCCTGGCTTTTGCTTTTAATTTTTCTGCTATCGGTCTCGCCCTGGCATTTGCTATTAATTTTACAGCTATCGGTCTTGCCCTGCATTTGCTTTTAATTTTCTGCTATCGGTCTCGCCCTGACATTTGCTTTTAATTTTCAGCAATCGGTCTCGCCGTGGCATTTGCTATTTATTTTTCTACTATCGGTCTCGCTTTGGCATTTGCTTTTAATTTTTCTGCTATCGGTCTCGCCCTGGTATTTGCTTTTAATTTTCTGCTATCGGTCTCGCCCTGGCATTTGCTTTTAATTTTCTGCTATCGGTCTCGCCCTAGCATTTGCTTTTAATTTTTCTGCTATCGGTCTCACCCTGGCATTTGCTTTTAATTTTCTGCTATCGGTCTCGCCCTGGCTTTTGCTTTTAATTTTTCTGCTATCGGTCTCGCCCTGGCATTTGCTATTAATTTTACAGCTATCGGTCTTGCCCTGCATTTGCTTTTAATTTTCTGCTATCGGTCTCGCCCTGATATTTGCTTTTAATTTTCAGCAATCGGTCTCGCCCTGGCATTTGCTTTTAATTTTTCTGCTATCGGTCTCGCTTTGGCATTTGCTTTTAATTTTTCTGCTATCGGTCTCGCCCTGGTATTTGCTTTTAATTTTCTGCTATCGGTCTCGCCCTGGCATTTGCTTTTAATTTTTCTGCTATCGGTCTCGCCCTGGCATTCGCTTTTAATTTTCTGCTATCGGTCTCGCCCTGGCATTTGCTTTTAATTTTTCGGCTATTGGTCTCGCCCAGGCATTTGCTTTTAATTTTCTGCTATCGGTCTCGCCCTGGTATTTGCTTTTAATTTTCTGCTATCGCTCTCGCCCTGGCATTTGCTTTTAATTTTCTACTATCAGTCTCGCCCTGGCATTTGCTTTTAATTTTTCGGCTATCGGTCTCGCCTAGGCATTTGCTTTTAATTTTCTGCTATCGGTCTCGCCCTGGCATTTGCTTTTAATTTTCTGCTATCGGTCTCGCCCTGGCATTTGCTTTTAATTTTCTGCTATCGGTCTCGCCCTAGCATTTGCTTTTAATTTTTCTGCTATCGGTCTCACCCTGGCATTTGCTTTTAATTTTCTGCTATCGGTCTCGCCCTGGCTTTTGCTTTTAATTTTTCTGCTATCGGTCTCGCCCTGGCATTTGCTATTAATTTTACAGCTATCGGTCTTGCCCTGCATTTGCTTTTAATTTTCTGCTATCGGTCTCGCCCTGATATTTGCTTTTAATTTTCAGCAATCGGTCTCGCCCTGGCATTTGCTTTTAATTTTTCTGCTATCGGTCTCGCTTTGGCATTTGCTTTTAATTTTTCTGCTATCGGTCTCGCCCTGGTATTTGCTTTTAATTTTCTGCTATCGGTCTCGCCCTGGCATTTGCTTTTAATTTTTCTGCTATCGGTCTCGCCCTGGCATTCGCTTTTAATTTTCTGCTATCGGTCTCGCCCTGGCATTTGCTTTTAATTTTTCGGCTATTGGTCTCGCCCAGGCATTTGCTTTTAATTTTCTGCTATCGGTCTCGCCCTGGTATTTGCTTTTAATTTTCTGCTATCGCTCTCGCCCTGGCATTTGCTTTTAATTTTCTACTATCAGTCTCGCCCTGGCATTTGCTTTTAATTTTTCGGCTATCGGTCTCGCCTAGGCATTTGCTTTTAATTTTCTGCTATCGGTCTCGCCTTGGCATTTGCTTTTAATTTTCAGCTATCGGTCTCGCCCAGGCATTTGCTTTTAATTTTCTGCTATCGGTCTCGCCCTGGCATTTGCTTTTAATTTTCTGCTATCGGTCTCGCCCTGACATTTGCTTTTAATTTTCTGCTATCGCTCTCGCCCTGGCATTTGCTTTTAATTTCTCTGCTATCGATCTCGCCCTGGCATTTGCTTTTAATTTTCTGCTATCGGTCTCGCCCTGGCATTTGCTTTTAATTTTTCTGCTATCGGTCTCGCCTTGGCATTTGCTTTTAATTTTCTGCTATCGTTCTGGCCCTGGCATTTGCTTTTAATTTTTCTCCTATCGGTCTCGCCCTGGCATTTGCTTTTAATTTTTCTGCTATCGGTCTCGCCCTGGCATTTGCTTTTAATTTTCAGCTATCGGTCTCGCACTGGCGTTGGCTTTTAATTTTCTGCTATCGGTCTCGCCCTGGCGTTCGCTTTTAATTGGTCAAAGATCCTTGGTTCGCAGCAATGGTTTTAGTACTAAAACAAAGGCATCCACAAGTAAACATGCATTACATGACGTTTTTCATCTTTTCTCTCCTGCTATCGGTCTAGCCCAGGCGTTCGCTTTTAATTTTCTGCTATCGGTCTCAACTTGGCATTTGCTTTTAATTTTTCGGCTATCGGTCTCGCCCTGGCATTTGCTTTTAATTTTCTGCTATCGGTCTCGCCCTGGCATTTTCTTTTAATTTTCTGCTATCGGTCTCGCCCTGGCATTTGCTTTTAATTTTCTGCTATCGGTCTCGCCCTGGCATTTGCTTTTAATTTTTCTCCTATCGGTCTCGCCCTGGCATTTGCTTTTAATTTTTCTGCTATCGGTCTCGCCCTGGCATTTGCTTTTAATTTTCAGCTATCGGTCTCGCCCTGGCATTGGCTTTTAATTTTCTGCTATCGGTCTCGCCCTGGCGTTCGCTTTTAATTTTCTGCTATCGGTCTCGCCCTGCCATTTGCTTTTAATTTTTCGGCTATCGGTCTCGCCCTGGCATTTGCTTTTAATTTTCTGCTATCGGTCTCGCCCTGGCATTTGCTTTTAATTTTCTGCTATCGGTCTCGCCCTGGCATTTGCTTTTAATTTTCAGCTATCGGTCTCGCCCTGGCATTTGCTTTTAATTTTTCTGCTATCGGTCTCGCCCTGGCATTTGCTTTTAGTTTTCTGCATCGGTCTCGCCCTGGCATTTGCTTTTAATTTTCTGCTATCGCTCTCGCCCCGGCATTTGCTTTTAATTTTTCTGCTGTCGGTCTCGCCCTGGCATTTGCTTTTAATTTTCTGCTATCGGTCTCGCCCTGGCTTTTGCTTTTAATTTTTCAGCTATCGGTCTCGCCCTGGCATTTGCTTTTAATTTTTCGGCTATCGGTCTCGCCCTGGCATTTGTTTTTAATTTTTCTGCTATCGGTCTCGCCCTGGCATTTGCTTTTAATTTTTCTGCTATCGGTCTCGCCCTGGCATTTGCTTTTAATTTTCTGCTATCGGTCTCGCCCTGGCATTTGCTTTTATCTTTCTGTTATCGGTCCCGCCCTGGCATTTGCTTTTAATTTTCTGATATCGGTCTCGCCCTGGCGTTCGCTTTTAATTTTCTGCTATCGGTCTCGCCCTGGCATTTACTTTTAATTTTTCGGCTATCGGTCTCTCCCAGGGATTTGCTTTTAATTTTCTGCTATCGCTCTCGCCCCGGCATTTGCTTTTAATTTTTCTGCTATCGGTCTCACCCTGGCATTTGCTTTTAATTTTCGGCTATCGGTCTCGCCCTGGCTTTTGCTTTTAATTTTTCTGCTATCGGTCTCGCCCTGGCATTTGCTATTAATTTTACGGCTATCGGTCTTGCCCTGCATTTGCTTTTAATTTTCTGCTATCGGTCTCGCCCTGGCATTTGCTTTTAATTTTCAGCAATCGATCTCGCCCTGGCATTTGCTTTTAATTTTTCTGCTATCGGTCTCGCGTTGGCATTTGCTTTTAATTTTTCTGCTATCGGTCTCGCCCTGGTATTTGCTTTTAATTTTCTGCTATCGGTCTCGCCCTGGCATTTGCTTTTAATTTTCTGCTATCGGTCTCGCCCTAGCATTTGCTTTTAATTTTTCTGCTATCGGTCTCGCCCTGGCATTCGCTTTTAATTTTCTGCGATCGGTCTCGCCCTGGCATTTGCTTTTAATTTTTCGGCTATCGGTCTCGCCCAGGCATTTGCTTTTAATTTTCTGCTATCGCTCTCGCCCCGGCATTTGCTTTTAATTTTTCTGCTATCGGTCTCACCCTGGCATTTGCTTTTAATTTTCTGCTATCGGTCTCGCCCTGGCTTTTGCTTTTAGTTTTTCTGCTATCGGTCTCGCCCTGGCATTTGCTATTAATTTTACGGCTATCGGTCTTGCCCTGCATTTGCTTTTAATTTTCTGCTATCGGTCTCGCCCTGGCATTTGCTTTTAATTTTCAGCAATCGGTCTCGCCCTGGCATTTGCTTTTAATTTTTCTGCTATCGGTCTCAGCCTGGCATTTGCTTTTAATTTTCTGCTATCGGTCTCGCCCTGGCATTTGCTTTTAATTTTCTGCTATCGGTCTCGCCCTGGGGTTCGCTTTTAATTTTCTGCTATCGGTCTCGCCCTGGCATTTGCTTTTAATTTTTCAGCTATCGGTCTCGCCCAGGCATTTGCTTTTAATTTTCTGCTATCGGTCTCGCCCTGGCATTTGCTTTTAATTTTCTGCTATCGGTCTCGCCCTGACATTTGCTTTTAATTTTCTGCTATCGCTCTCGCCCTGGCATTTGCTTTTAATTTCTCTGCTATCGATCTCGCCCTGGCATTTGCTTTTAATTTTCTGCTATAGGTCTCGCCCTGGCATTTGCTTCTAATTTTTCTGCTATCGGTCTCGCCTTGGCATTTGCTTTTAATTTTCTGCTATCGGTCTGGCCCTGGCATTTGCTTTTAATTTTTCTCCTATCGGTCTCGCCCTGGCATTTGCTTTTAATTTTTCTGCTATCGGTCTCGCCCTGGCATTTGCTTTTAATTTTCAGCTATCGGTCTCGCCCTGGCATTGGCTTTTAATTTTCTGCTATCGGTCTCGCCCTGGCGTTCGCTTTTATTTGGTCAAAGATCCTTGGTTCGCAGCAATGGTTTTAGCACTAAAACAAAGGCATCCACAAGTAAACATGCATTACATGACGTTTTTCATCTTTTCTCTCCTGCTATCGGTCTAGCCCAGGCGTTCGCTTTTAATTTTCTGCTATCGGTCTCACCTTGGCATTTGCTTTTAATTTTTCGGCTATCGGTCTCGCCCTGGCATTTTCTTTAAATTTTCTGCTATCGGTCTCGCCCTGGCATTTTCTTTTAATTTTCTGCTATCGGTCTCGCCCTGGCATTTGCTTTTAATTTTCTGCTATCGGTCTCGCCCTGGCATTTGCTTTTAATTTTTCTCCTATCGGTCTCGCCCCGGCATTTGCTTTTAATTTTTCTGCTATCGGTCTCGCCCTGGCATTTGCTTTTAATTTTCAGCTATCGGTCTCGCCCTGGCATTGGCTTTTAATTTTCTGCTATCGGTCTCGCCCTGGCGTTCGCTTTTAATTTTCTGCTATCGGTCTCGCCCTGCCATTTGCTTTTAATTTTTCGGCTATCGGTCTCGCCCTGGCATTTGCTTTTAATTTTCTGCTATCGGTCTCGCCCTGGCATTTGCTTTTAATTTTCTGTTATCGGTCTCGCCCTGGCATTTGCTTTTAATTTTCAGCTATCGGTCTCGCCCTGGCATTTGCTTTTAATTTTTCTGCTATCGGTCTCGCCCTGGCATTTGCTTTTAGTTTTCTGCATCGGTCTCGCCCTGGCATTTGCTTTTAATTTTCTGCTATCGCTCTCACCCCGGCATTTGCTTTTAATTTTTCTGCTGTCGGTCTCGCCCTGGCATTTGCTTTTAATTTTCTGCTATCGGTCTCGCCCTGGCTTTTGCTTTTAATTTTTCAGCTATCGGTCTCGCCCTGGCATTTGCTTTTAATTTTTCGGCTATCGGTCTCGCCCTGGCATTTGTTTTTAATTTTTCTGCTATCGGTCTCGCCCTGGCATTTGCTTTTAATTTTTCTGCTATCGGTCTCGCCCTGGCATTTGCTTTTAATTTTCTGCTATCGGTCTCGCCCTGGCATTTGCTTTTATCTTTCTGCTATCGGTCCCGCCCTGGCATTTGCTTTTAATTTTCTGATATCGGTCTCGCCCTGGCGTTCGCTTTTAATTTTCTGCTATCGGTCTCGCCCTGGCATTTGCTTTTAATTTTTCGGCTATCGGTCTCTCCCAGGGATTTGCTTTTAATTTTCTGCTATCGCTCTCGCCCCGGCATTTGCTTTTAATTTTTCTGCTATCGGTCTCACCCTGGCATTTGCTTTTAATTTTCGGCTATCGGTCTCGCCCTGGCTTTTGCTTTTAATTTTTCTGCTATCGGTCTCGCCCTGGCATTTGCTATTAATTTTACGGCTATCGGTCTTGCCCTGCATTTGCTTTTAATTTTCTGCTATCGGTCTCGCCCTGGCATTTGCTTTTAATTTTCAGCAATCGATCTCGCCCTGGCATTTGCTTTTAATTTTTCTGCTATCGGTCTCGCGTTGGCATTTGCTTTTAATTTTTCTGCTATCGGTCTCGCCCTGGTATTTGCTTTTAATTTTCTGCTATCGGTCTCGCCCTGGCATTTGCTTTTAATTTTCTGCTATCGGTCTCGCCCTAGCATTTGCTTTTAATTTTTCTGCTATCGGTCTCGCCCTGGCATTCGCTTTTAATTTTCTGCGATCGGTCTCGCCCTGGCATTTGCTTTTAATTTTTCGGCTATCGGTCTCGCCCAGGCATTTGCTTTTAATTTTCTGCTATCGCTCTCGCCCCGGCATTTGCTTTTAATTTTTCTGCTATCGGTCTCACCCTGGCATTTGCTTTTAATTTTCTGCTATCGGTCTCGCCCTGGCTTTTGCTTTTAGTTTTTCTGCTATCGGTCTCGCCCTGGCATTTGCTATTAATTTTACGGCTATCGGTCTTGCCCTGCATTTGCTTTTAATTTTCTGCTATCGGTCTCGCCCTGGCATTTGCTTTTAATTTTCAGCAATCGGTCTCGCCCTGGCATTTGCTTTTAATTTTTCTGCTATCGGTCTCAGCCTGGCATTTGCTTTTAATTTTCTGCTATCGGTCTCGCCCTGGCATTTGCTTTTAATTTTCTGCTATCGGTCTCGCCCTGGGGTTCGCTTTTAATTTTCTGCTATCGGTCTCGCCCTGGCATTTGCTTTTAATTTTTCAGCTATCGGTCTCGCCCAGGCATTTGCTTTTAATTTTCTGCTATCGGTCTCGCCCTGGCATTTGCTTTTAATTTTCTGCTATCGGTCTCGCCCTGACATTTGCTTTTAATTTTCTGCTATCGCTCTCGCCCTGGCATTTGCTTTTAATTTCTCTGCTATCGATCTCGCCCTGGCATTTGCTTTTAATTTTCTGCTATAGGTCTCGCCCTGGCATTTGCTTCTAATTTTTCTGCTATCGGTCTCGCCTTGGCATTTGCTTTTAATTTTCTGCTATCGGTCTGGCCCTGGCATTTGCTTTTAATTTTTCTCCTATCGGTCTCGCCCTGGCATTTGCTTTTAATTTTTCTGCTATCGGTCTCGCCCTGGCATTTGCTTTTAATTTTCAGCTATCGGTCTCGCCCTGGCATTGGCTTTTAATTTTCTGCTATCGGTCTCGCCCTGGCGTTCGCTTTTATTTGGTCAAAGATCCTTGGTTCGCAGCAATGGTTTTAGCACTAAAACAAAGGCATCCACAAGTAAACATGCATTACATGACGTTTTTCATCTTTTCTCTCCTGCTATCGGTCTAGCCCAGGCGTTCGCTTTTAATTTTCTGCTATCGGTCTCACCTTGGCATTTGCTTTTAATTTTTCGGCTATCGGTCTCGCCCTGGCATTTTCTTTTAATTTTCTGCTATCGGTCTCGCCCTGGCATTTTCTTTTAATTTTCTGCTATCGGTCTCGCCCTGGCATTTGCTTTTAATTTTCTGCTATCGGTCTCGCCCTGGCATTTGCTTTTAATTTTTCTCCTATCGGTCTCGCCCTGGCATTTGCTTTTAATTTTTCTGCTATCGGTCTCGCCCTGGCATTTGCTTTTAATTTTCAGCTATCGGTCTCGCCCTGGCATTGGCTTTTAATTTTCTGCTATCGATCTCGCCCTGGCGTTCGCTTTTAATTTTCTGCTATCGGTCTCGCCCTGCCATTTGCTTTTAATTTTTCGGCTATCGGTCTCGCCCTGGCATTTGCTTTTAATTTTCTGCTATCGGTCTCGCCCTGGCATTTGCTTTTAATTTTCTGCTAACGGTCTCGCCCTGGCATTTGCTTTTAATTTTCAGCTATCGGTCTCGCCCTGGCATTTGCTTTTAATTTTTCTGCTATCGGTCTCGCCCTGGCATTTGCTTTTAGTTTTCTGCATCGGTCTCGCCCTGGCATTTGCTTTTAATTTTCTGCTATCGCTCTCGCCCCGGCATTTGCTTTTAATTTTTCTGCTGTCGGTCTCTCCCTGGCATTTGCTTTTAATTTTCTGCTATCGGTCTCGCCCTGGCTTTTGCTTTTAATTTTTCAGCTATCGGTCTCGCCCTGGCATTTGCTTTTAATTTTTCGGCTATCGGTCTCGCCCTGGCATTTGTTTTTAATTTTTCTGCTATCGGTCTCGCCCTGGCATTTGCTTTTAATTTTTCTGCTATCGGTCTCGCCCTGGCATTTGCTTTTAATTTTCTGCTATCGGTCTCGCCCTGGCATTTGCTTTTATCTTTCTGCTATCGGTCCCGCCCTGGCATTTGCTTTTAATTTTCTGATATCGGTCTCGCCCTGGCGTTCGCTTTTAATTTTCTGCTATCGGTCTCGCCCTGGCATTTGCTTTTAATTTTTCGGCTATCGGTCTCTCCCAGGGATTTGCTTTTAATTTTCTGCTATCGCTCTCGCCCCGGCATTTGCTTTTAATTTTTCTGCTATCGGTCTCACCCTGGCATTTGCTATTAATTTTCTGCTATCGGTCTCGCCCTGGCTTTTGCTTTTAATTTTTCTGCTATCGGTCTCGCCCTGGCATTTGCTATTAATTTTACGGCTATCGGTCTTGCCCTGCATTTGCTTTTAATTTTCTGCTATAGGTCTCGCCCTGGCATTTGCTTTTAATTTTCAGCTATCGGTCTCGCCCTGGCATTTGCTTTTAATTTTCTGCTATCGGTCTCGCCCTAGCATTTGCTTTTAATTTTTCTGCTATCGGTCTCGCCCTGGCATTCGCTTTTAATTTTCTGCTATCGGTCTCGCCCTGGCATTTGCTTTTAATTTTTCGGCTATCGGTCTCGCCCAGGCATTTGCTTTTAATTTTCTGCTATCGATCTCGCCCTGGCATTTGCTTTTAATTTTCTGCTATCGGTCTCGCCCTGGCATTTGCTTTTAATTTTCAGCTATCGGTCTCGCCCTGGCATTTGCTTTTAATTTTTCTGCTATCGGTCTCGGCCTGGCATTTGCTTTTAATTTTCTGCTATCGGTCTCGCCCTGGGGTTCGCTTTTAATTTTCTGCTATCGGTCTCGCCCTGGCATTTGCTTTTAATTTTTCAGCTATCGGTCTCGCCCAGGCATTTGCTTTTAATTTTCTGCTATCGGTCTCGCCCTGGCATTTGCTTTTAATTTTCTGCTATCGGTCTCGCCCTGACATTTGCTTTTAATTTTCTGCTATCGCTCTCGCCCTGGCATTTGCTTTTAATTTTTCTGCTATCGATCTCGCCCTGGCATTTGCTTTTAATTTTCTGCTATCGGTCTCGCCCTGGCATTTGCTTTTAATTTTCAGCAATCGATCTCGCCCTGGCATTTGCTTTTAATTTTTCTGCTATCGGTCTCGCGTTGGCATTTGCTTTTAATTTTTCTGCTATCGGTCTCGCCCTGGTATTTGCTTTTAATTTTCTGCTATCGGTCTCGCCCTGGCATTTGCTTTTAATTTTCTGCTATCGGTCTCGCCCTGGCATTTGCTTTTAATTTTTCTGCTATCGGTCTCGCCCTGGCATTCGCTTTTAATTTTCTGCTATCGGTCTCGCCCTGGCATTTGCTTTTAATTTTTCGGCTATCGGTCTCGCCCAGGCATTTGCTTTTAATTTTCTGCTATCGCTCTCGCCCCGGCATTTGCTTTTAATTTTTCTGCTATCGGTCTCACCCTGGCATTTGCTTTTAATTTTCTGCTATCGGTCTCGCCCTGGCTTTTGCTTTTAATTTTTCTGCTATCGGTCTCGCCCTGGCATTTGCTATTAATTTTACGGCTATCGGTCTTGCCCTGCATTTGCTTTTAATTTTCTGCTATCGGTCTCGCCCTGGCATTTGCTTTTAATTTTCAGCAATCGGTCTCGCCCTGGCATTTGCTTTTAATTTTTCTGCTATCGGTCTCGCTTTGGCATTTGCTTTTAATTTTTCTGCTATCGGTCTCGCCCTGATATTTGCTTTTAATTTTCAGCTATCGGTCTCGCCCTGGCATTTGCTTTTAATTTTCTGCTATCGGTCTCGCCCTAGCATTTGCTTTTAATTTTTCTGCTATCGGTCTCGCCCTGGCATTCGCTTTTAATTTTCTGCTATCGGTCTCGCCCTGGCATTTGCTTTTAATTTTTCGGCTATCGGTCTCGCCCAGGCATTTGCTTTTAATTTTCTGCTATCGATCTCGCCCTGGCATTTGCTTTTAATTTTCTGCTATCGGTCTCGCCCTGGCATTTGCTTTTAATTTTCAGCTATCGGTCTCGCCCTGGCATTTGCTTTTAATTTTTCTGCTATCGGTCTCGGCCAGGCATTTGCTTTTAATTTTCTGCTATCGGTCTCGCCCTGGCATTTGCTTTTAATTTTCTGCTATCGGTCTCGCCCTGGCATTTGCTTTTAATTTTCTGCTATCGGTCTCGCCCTGGCATTTGCTTTTAATTTTTCTGCTATCGGTCTCGCCTTGGCATTTGCTTTTAATTTTCTGCTATCGGTCTCGCCCTGGCATTTGCTTTTAATTTTTCTGCTATAGGTCTCGCCCTGGCATTTGCTTTTAATTTTCTGCTATCGGTCTCGCCCTGGCATTTGCTTTTAATTTTCTGCTATCGGTCTCGCCGTAGCATTTGCTTTTAATTTTTTTGCTATCGGTCTCGCCCTGGCATTTGCTTTTAATTTTCTGCGATCGGTCACGCCCTGGCATTTGCGTTTAATTTTCTGCCATCGGTCTCGCCCTGGCATTTGCTTTTAATTTTCTGCTATCGGTCTCGCCCTGGCATTTGCTTTTAATTTTCTGCTATCGGTCTCGCCCTGGCATTTGTTTTTAATTTCCTGCTTATCGGTCTCGCCCTGGCATTTGTTTTTAATTTCCTGCTATCCGTTCAGCTCTGGCACTATTACACATTTTAACTTTAACAGTCAAAATACAGTTGTGCATAATCCACCGATTAAAATTGAGGTTCGTGCCTGCACTTACTCCTTACTTTGATAATGCAAGAAAACATGGTTTTATGTATTATCTCGTAAGAAAGTAAGCACAGAGGGGCAACTGTGAACACCCAATTTTAACCAGTGTATTTTTTATTTTTTTATTTACTTATCTACTTTTCCTTTTACTAAAAAAATAATAAATAAACAAATCCCTTTGACAAGATATTTGGTTTGAGCGCGTATTTGTCGCGTCGGTGTTTTAGCATGTCATCGTGTTTAGTCCGACAGGTTTTGTTGCGTTTCTTTTTTATTACGTTTTGTTTAGTAAAAAAAGGGGGGGTAATAATAAAAAGGGAGGTGCAAGAAAAAAAAATTATTACAAAAAAATGGAATTAAATAATTTATCAAATCTTGTTACATGTTTATTTTATAAAAATCTAAAAAAACAAAATAGAAAAGGAGGAGGTGCAAGAAATAATTAGTCCAAATGTCTCTATGCACATAACCTAGCCCAGAATACAAAATTACACAAAAAAAGGGACTTGGCCCAAAAATACCAACAGCTGCCATACGGCTTCCAAGCAAGACTGCCGCCTCCAACCTTAACCTAATCTTGGTGAGCAAGCTTCTTCACAGCTGGCCAGGAACCTGAAACAGCAACAATTCAAATAAGCAAAAAAAGGGGGAAGGTTGAGTCAGCCACACACAAGCCCTTAGTCAGCTACTAGCTGTCCAGGAAACAAGGCATTAATCAGTAATAATAGGGGATCAAAAACATTAATTTTCAGATTCTAAAAAATGGCTATAAAATGCTAATCCGAAAATCAAAAGAGGCGGGAGAATTCAGACAGAAAATTCGTATATTGTAATACGGATGCACAGAAATTCACACTAAATCAAGGAAGCTAGGAGCAGTAGCAGCAAATTGAAGGAGACATCTGAGGCTGAAAAATAGAAAGGGTTTCGTCAAGTCAGGTTTTTTTTTAGTTTTCTTTATTAGTAGTAGCAAGTCCGGTATGCATTTTATTAATAAAAGGTAGTTTGCTCTACTGTAAAGTATATTAGCATTAGTATTAGGTTTAAATATGTTTTAGGCCCCTGCAAATATAGGGTGTTTTGGTTTAAGCCCCTGCAAAAAAAAATTGTTAAAAGCCCTTGCAAAATGACATATTTTGTTATAAGCCCTTCTATGATTAAAATGTTAGCCTTAACATGGAATGTTATAATTGCTGGATATGTTAAGAAGGGCTTATAACAAAATATTTCAATTTGCAAGGGCTTTAAACAAAAAAAAAATTGCAGGGGCTTAAACCAAAACACCTTATATTTACAGGGGCCTAAAACATATTTAAGCCATTGTCATTTGGCTTTACCAAATCATTTTTTTTATTTTTTTTATATTTTAAAAATGGTGAGATGAATAAAAATATAAATCTCTAAATTAATTAGGATTTATTCATCATGATCTTCGTCCATTTCCAGAAAACAAAAGATCTCGTGGAGTAAATAAATAAAGGTAGGTTAGCTTCTGCAAAAAAAATCCTCCCCATTCCTAATCTTCCCATCTCAAATCCTTAGCCCTCAGATTCTTCTCCTATGTAACTCAATCCAATGGAATCCACCATCGCTCACTTCATGGAAGCCTCTTCTTATAGGATATATCTCCCTCTATTCTATTCAACATTCTTTTTCGCTTTTTCAAAGTGACAATGCACTCTCTCCCGTTCTATTACTGTTACGATTCAAAATTAAGCTCGTATTCTTTGGATAATTACAACCTTTTATCATAATGGGTCGCCTTGCTTTTTGTGAAAACTGCTTTGTTGTTGTCTTTTGCCGCAGGTGTTGTGCTCGATAAATTGTCAGAGAGAAAATTTTACTTTACGCTTGCACTTA
This sequence comes from Astragalus membranaceus, assembly GCA_039519185.1. Lineage (NCBI taxonomy): Eukaryota > Viridiplantae > Streptophyta > Magnoliopsida > Fabales > Fabaceae > Astragalus > Astragalus membranaceus. Next base: position 96,028,184 of record CM076846.1, on the reverse strand, counting down.
GTGCTATTTACTATCTTCCCCATCTCTGCTATATCTCCCCACCGCTCTCTCCCCTCACCTCGGTTCTCTCTCTACGAATCGCTCTCTCCCCCACCACTGTTCTCTCTCGCTATTGATCTCCCTCGCTACTCTTCTCTCTCTCAGCGAATGGGTTCATTCTCCCTCAAGCTTTTAGATCTGGTTTTTAGGGTTCCATTTGGAACCCGTATAACTGATAAAAGCATCAGATCTGGTTGTTTAGGGCTCCATGATAGGTGAACCACGAGGAAAAACGAAGGGGAAAGGAGAACGACTGTGGTGGTTCGATGGTGGCTGGGGTAGATTTGATGGTTGTTCGATGGTTCTGGATATTCTTGATTTACAGAGCTTCTCTTCTCTTCTCTATTCTAGATCTGCTATTTCTCTTTCCCCAATTTGATTGTTTTGCTGTCAAACTAACTTCTCTTCTGGTAAATGATTATGATTGAAGATGAACAATATGGTGAATGCTGAGGATGAAGATAAACCGATGAACGCTAATTTTTAATTTCAAAATTTACCCAAGTCAGCATTTAAATAAACACAAATAGAAATAATGATGTGTCAAATCCAACTATGACAGAAGTTTCCCACATCAGTGTTTTTGTAATGAAAAAGTCAAGAGAACCACCTATTTGAAAAAGTTTGATTTTACGGAAATCTTTTTAAAATAAAAATTTGCGAGATTAAAATCAAAACACTCTATATTTAGAGTGACTAAAAATATATTTAAGTCAATTTTTATAGGATTGATTTTTAGACCATAATTTATCCTTAAACGGGAATAGGTTATACTCATCCCTAATATGGCCCTAAATTGTTACAAGGTCATTTTTTAATCTCTAATCCATTCTTAGACTCAAATAAATCCAATTTTCTTTGAGACAAACTAGGACCAGGTAGGATGAGAACAAATTGGCCCGAAAGATAAATCAACAAAATTATAAAGTGATCACTCAAATATGACTAAATGGTATAAATAAAAAATTTGATTTTTTTAGTAATTTACCATGTATTAAAACTCAAAACCCGACTTTTACAATAGTATTTCACAACAAAATTTTCACTTAAACTAACATAAATATCAAACTAAATATTTTGTTTATAAAAGTCTCATTAAAAATGTAACCGTTTTTTTTCGATAAGCAATGATATATTGAATAGACCATTAGGTATGCTCAAAACCAGAATAACACAAAGGAATCAGAGAGAGATTGTTGATACAAGTGAGAGCATTGTTCCACCATAGCGGCAGAGACAAACTAGAATCTCTTCCCACCCCAAAGATAAACCAACACAAAGACAGATATTTGATATGAGCTACAATCGAGTCTAGATTGGCTTCTTCACCTCTATAAACACACACCATTCCGAGTTAGCAAGATGCACCAAGTTGTCAACCAAATTAAAAAATTAACCTTCTTGGATTTCTTCCCAATATATAGCTCGCCAAAATGAATGAAATGTTGGAAAATGTAATAGAGTTAATAATTGGTGGTGTTGAGTGAGTAAGAGACGGGTTATACATTAGTCAGCCCACAAACCCATCCTTAGACCCGAACAAACCTGATATTTTGCGGGTCAAATGGGATGAAGATGGGACGAGTCTTAGAGTTGAAACGTCTTGCTCACCCCTAGGATAAACTAGTAAACTAGTTGAAAGGTTTTAGTTAAAAAAGGTTAAACTGGTATGTGTGTCCTAAGATAAAAGTCAAATATTTTACGTGTTAATTTTTTATTGTTGATGGTGTAAAAAAACATTTACATTGTTACTGTCTACTAATTGCGGGAATGGCCTAGTGTAGTTGGTGTTGATTCTAATGAGAGTATTAGACCACAATAATGGCCTAGATGACGATATATTGTTATTCCATTTGTACTGAAAAGTGATCAATGATATTGACAATCGAGTGAGGATTTAACCACATTTAGAAATACATGTGTTTGTTGTGTTTTGACTAATAACTATACTATGTATTATATCCTTATCGGATATAGCTGATGTCGATTGAAGGTACCTTTTTTTTTGATCAAGTCGATTGAAGGTACTAGAAACATAAGAAATTGGAGTTTGAATTGTGTTGACCATTTTTATAATATTTTGCTTTCTGTTAAAAGATGCTTACTTTCAAAACATTCAACTTCGTTTATGAACAAGTTATTGGAAAGTGAAGTTAAACTTTAGTGAACATAGCAATATAAAAAGAGAAGGGAGAAGAGAAATGTACATAGTTCATTTATCCTAGTTCATAACAATTGTTGCCACATCTAGTTCACCCGTTACAGGGTGATTTCGCCTTCTTCACTCAAAGGCCTCGCCTTCTTCACTAAAGGCATTGCATTCTTTCTTCGAGCCTCGTCAGACTCTAGTGTATTCTTTCTCCAAGCTTCACCAAGCTCTAGTGTATTCTTTCTCCAAACTTCATCAACCTCTAGCATATATTTAACTTCCACTCGAGGCTAATCCACTAGACGACCTCTCTTGTCTTCTCAACTTCATGTCAACCATCATTGAGGAACCATTTGAGCCTCAACAGGCTCTAGTGTATTCTTTCTTCAAGTTTCATCAAGCTCTAGTGTATCCATTCTTGAAGCTTCACCAAGCTCTAGAGTATTATCGCCTCTCTAGGCAACTGAGTGTTTACCCGTCTCTCCAGACTGTTTAACAAAAGTGAAATGCCACTACTGGACAGAATTTTAACAAAGTGACTTTATGTCTATGTGATACAAAGTCATTCTAGGATGTAACTCTCAGGGAGAGGATATTACAATAAGATTCCTATATCAACTCAAGTCAAAACTTGGTTGATTTACATTTTATCTAAGATAACTCTCGTTCGAGAGGATAAAGATTTTGATCTCTTAGATATGTTCTAGGCTTTTTCAAAATATTTATTTTCTTTAGAACATGTCTTTTTCTTTTCTCTCTTTTCCATGGATGTTCTATGAGAACAAACTCACGTGACGAAACTTATTTGATATTCAATGAATTCAACTTAGTCATTTCTCTCAACCTTAGTTGGTCAATGCCAATAGGCAAGTCATTGTCGCTTTGCCAACAGGTTGACAAACTCTATCAATCAAAGAAACTTCTTTAAATAGATGAGATATTATTACCGTTGAGAATTTGATCGTTGTACATAGGGGTGGGAATAGGCCGAGCTGTCCGACAGGGGCCTATGGCCTACTCTACGTCAAGCCCAGGCCATGCCAGGCTTTTTTTTAAAATAGACCAGGCTAAGGCTTTTAAAAAAGCATCTTTAACTAAAAAGGCCAGACTATAGACCATCGAAAAAGCCTTTTAGGCCTACCAGGCCGGCCTATTTAAGTAGATATAATAAATACTTTTATTAATATTATTGTTATTATATTAAAATTTGCACATTGTGTTAAATCATAAATTTGCTAATATTTTCTATTAATTTAAACATATCGACATACATCAAATTTTGACATATTCAAAGTTATTATAAAATAAAATTTAAATTGGATGTCATATAAAATAGAACTTAATTTCACTAACCTATTAGCTTCTTAGTCTATTTACAAAAGCATAAATAACTCAAAGGTTGTAGGCTTTCGTAAAAAAATAGTCAAATAGGCTTTTAAACAGGCTTTCAGGCCTTATTTAGCAGGCTTTCAAAAAGGCCAGGTCGGGCCTAAAAAATGAGCCAACGAAAGGCAAAGCCCATCTCGACCCGACCTATATTCCCACCCCTATTGTACAAATCAGCCATTGAGTGGATAAAGCAACTTCACATCAATGTTCATTTGGTTGAGGCCCTTCAACAAATGCCCAACTATGCAAAATTCATGAAGGATGTGCTAACTAAAAGGAGAAGGCTAGGGGAATTTGAAATTGTGGCAATGACAGAAGAGTGAAGTATGATCATGAAGAATAAGCTTCCAAGAAAATTGAAGGATCCTGGCAGCTTCACTATTCCCTGTTCTAGTGGGGAAAACTATACTGGTCGTGCTTTATGTGATTTGGGTGCAAGTACTAACTTGATGCCCAAATCAATATTTACACAACTTGGTATTGGAATTGCTAGACCCACCACAGTTACCCTTCAGTTAGCTGATAGGTCCATTGCCTATCCTGAAGGGATAATAGAGGATGTGCTTATTAAAGTTGACAAGTTTATTTTTCCTGCAGATTTTGTTATTCTTGATTTTAATGCAGATAAGGAGGTGCCTATCATTCTAGGAAGACCATTCTTAGCCACAGGGAAAACCCTCATTGATGTGCAAAAAGGAGAATTGACCATGAGGGTCAATGACCAAGAGATCAAATTTAATGTGATGAATGCTCTTAAGTTTCCTGAAAAGGGGACTGAAGAATGTTCATATGTAGTCTCACTTGATGTAGTTGTTCAAAAGCATTTTCACAAGCAATCAGATCACCTAATCAAGGTTCTGGCAGATTCAGCAAAAGATGAACTTGTGGAAGAGGGTATACTGGATAATGAAGCAACTGTCAAGGAAATTTGGTCAAGAAAGTATGAGTCTTTGGAACTGGAAGACTCAAGCTTCAAGAGGAATGTTCCATCTATTGAGCAACCACCTTCACTTGAACTTAAAGAGTTACCTAAACACTTGAAGTATGCCTTTTTGGTGGGAAATGATTCTTTTCCTGTGATCATTTCTTCTGACCTCACCAAAAGTCAGGAATATGATCTCATTACTACCCTAAGAAGGCATAAGAAACCAATTGGGTGGCAAATGGCTGGTATAAAGGGAATAAGTCCTACCATCTGTATGCATAGAATCATTTTGGATAAAAATTCAAAGAATAGTATTGAAGGGCAGAGGAGACTTAATCATATCATGAAGGAGGTTGTTAAGAAGGAGATAATCAAATGGCTTGATGCTGGTATTGTCTATCCCATTTCAGACAGTGCATGGGTAAGTCCTGTGCAATGTGTTCCAAAGAAGGGAGGAGTGACAGTGGTAGCTAATGAGAAAAATTAATTGATTCCTACAAGACCAGTCACAAGGTGGAGAATATGCATGGATTATAGAGAACTCAACAAGGCTACAAAGAAGGACCATTTCCCATTACCATTCATTGATCAGATGTTGGATAGGTTAGCTGGTAAGGAATTCTACTGTTTCCTTGATGGTTACTCTGGTTATATAATCAAATAGCCATTGTACCTGAGGATCAGCAGAAGACCACATTCACATGCCCCTATGGTACCTTTGCATTTAGAAGAATGCCATTTGGGTTATGTAATGCACCAGCTACCCTTCAGAGGTGCATGATGTCAATTTTTTCTGAGTTTATTGAGAAATCAATGGAGGTATTTATGGATGATTTTTCAGTCTTTGGGGAATCATTCCAACTATGTCTCAATAACTTGGAGGAAATTTTGGATAGATGTGAAGAAACCAATCTGGTGTTAAATTGGGAAAAATGTCATTTCATGGTTCAAGAAGGGATTGTTCTAGGTCACAGAATTTCAAAGAAGGGAATTGAAGTCGATAGAGCCAAGGTTGAAGTAATTGAAAAGATGTCTCCACCCACAAATGTGAAAAGTGTGAGAAGTTTTCTGGGGCATGCAGGATTTTACAGGATGTGTCGTGACCGGGGTCCCGACGCAGACGGCTCAAAAATTGATTATTTTAGGAGTCGCCACCCAATTTATTTAATAGGGAAATTGAGAAAAACCTACATTTAATTTATGGTCTGCGTAATCTAGGTCGGATTCGGGAGTCGGTTATGCAAAGGGAAGGGCGAAAACCTAATTTCACTACACCCCTAATACATCTGTCCTAAGACAGTTACCCTAAATATGATTGTGCAAGTATTAATAAATTACTTAATTATTTGTCTTACCCCAAAAATAAAATAGAATAATATTTAGTAAAAAATAACTAATTATTTACAAAGAAATAAAATAAGAACTAGCCTAGAAAAATTTAGTTTTGACTTGATGCCGAAGCCCCGCTCCTACGTATCCCCAGGTGCAATGAGGAACTCAAAAGTCACGTAGTTCTTTCGGAAAAATTTTGTTGGTTGGTTGATTTTATTTTTGAAGGGGTTCAAGATCAAAGCTGTACAGCTAAAGTCTCTTAAACCGGGATTGACAAGATGTACATCTCGGTCAAACTCATTTTTATAATTTTTGTGAAAATAGGTATTAAAAGAAAAGAAAAAAAACTGATTATTTATTAGGAAAAAAATTAATTTGGCTTGACGGAGAAATCCCGCTCCTATGTATCTCCGTGTGCGGAGAATCAAAGGCTACGTAGTTCTTCTAGAAAATATTTGTTTGTTGATTGGTTTTAATTTTTTTTGAAAAGGGTTTAAGACCAAAGCTGTACAGCTAAAGTCTCTTAAACCAGGATTGGCGAGATGTACATCTCGGCCAAACCCATTTTTTTTTAGCTTTAGTAAAAAAGAGAAATTATTTTGAAAAGAAATGAATAAATAAAAATAAAATAACAAAAAAACGAAAAATGGGGGTGTAATTAATAGAAGGGGTGTATTATTAAAAGGGGGTGCAGACAGCAGCCCAGTGTAGCTTTTCAGGTTCATAGGTCCACAACTTATGGGCCTCTCCCTTTTTTTAAGGGTTGGCGCAAACAAAAGAGGGAGTGGGGAGTAGCAAACTTGTTTAAACAAAACAAATTAAAAAAAAAAAAAGGAAAGCCCACATATATAAGGCAATTTGTTAAAATCTTAAACCTAATTCCTTCTCCTTTCTAAACTCTCAGCGCCGCATCCCTGTTCTAAAAGAGAGAGAATTTTTTTTCTTCACTGTGAGAGAGAGAGCTTCACGATGGTGAGAGAGAGAGAAGGACCTCGAGGGGGAAGAAGGATATAGGGATGCGAGTGCGATGGTGTCAGGGCCACGCCGGGAAGGTTCGCGACGGTGAAGGATTTCCGGCCGGCCGCCGAGGGCGCGGCCCAAGCTCAAAGTGCGCCGTTGACGGCGACGGTGGGGGAACCGGGGCAGCAAGCAAACGACGAGGGGACCTCTAGTGGCAGCGACGCGAACACGACGGCTTGGGCGCGCTCTCACCGCGGACTAACAGCAACGTCGCTGAAGGGGGCTTTCGGTGACATAGGAGTGGACGGCCACCGTCTACGGTGGCCGGAGCTAACAGGTATTATTATTATTTTTTGTTGTTTTCACGGATCTGGCCCTCTTTTTCCTAATCTACCTACTGTCTTTGTTGTTTTGTATATTTTTTTTCTTGTTTGTCTTCTAAGGAACAAACTAATTTTTATAACTAAACAACATATTTCAAACTAAATCCCTTGCAGAACAGAACCTTGTTTCCAACTCTTGCTTTCATCTTTTGATTTTTTTTTACTGAACCTAGTTTAAATATAATGCTAAATTTGTTCCCCTTTTTTATGCATATATAAATAGAGAACTGATTCTGAAGATAATAATAATAATAAACACAAAAAAAAACTAATTTGTTTCTAATACTAAGGCTTAAATATGTTTTAGGCCCCTGCAAATATAGGGTGTTTTGGTTTAAGCCCCTGCAAAAAAAAAAATTGTTGAAAGCCCTTGCAAAATGACATATTTTGTTATAAGCCCTTCTATGACTAAAATGTTAGCCTTAACATAGAATGCTATGATTGCTGGATATGTTGAGAAGGGCTTATAACAAAATATTTCATTTTGCAAGGGCTTTAAACAAAAAAAAAATTTGCAGCGGCTTAAACCAAAACACCCTATATTTGCAAGGGCCTAAAACATATTTAAGCCAATGACAATTAGACAACTCGGCAATACACTAATAGAGACATAACAAAAAGATTTAAACGAAATGTTACGGATTGGGCCTCTATGGCCAATCCACCAAAAGGCCCAATAATAAAAGGCCAAATTCAGCCAAAGGTGGAGATCTCAGACCTAGATCCAATGGTCCTCCTTCACTCCAAATACCTATAAATAAGCATTCAATGCTAGCATTAATGGTACTCACTTTTCCAATACTCTTACTTGTAATTGACTCACTCACTGACTTGAGCGTCGGAATGTCATTGCAGGTACCACCCCACCTCGGATCGGAGCACCAACTCGGACTGACCAAGAACATAAATACCAACTATCTCGGACCGGACTTCGTATCCAAGATCGGACACTTAGTCAGAGATACGGTACTGAACATTGGCGACCACAGTGGGAGAGTCTTATACTCTAGTCTTTCCCCCAACCTCCTTGGTCAGCAATGGCTCCAGAACTACGACGGAGGAACGTCTCCAGCGTCGTCGTTAGACCCGACGAACAGCAAGAAACCCCCGAGGGGGTAGCAGTTACTCTCCCTCGCAGCTCGGCCCACGACCACAACTCGTCCAGAGCAATGGTTCCCATAAGCTCCGCCAGGAACCAGTTTCCAGCTCCTGTCCAGACAGTCCCGGTACCGGTCGACGCTGTTCAACAGCTCGTCCAACTGCTGACAAGGCAAGCCGAGGCTGAACAACAAAGGAGTCAGCGTTACTCCCAACTGGAGGCTGAGATTGCCGAAATCCGGGCCCGAGACATACCGGATCGGTCTTCTCCTCAAACCTACTCTCCCAGCGGAAGAATCTCCAGTAAAAGGCGTCACCGGTCTCCTGCTTGGAGGAGACACCACCATCGCTCGCCACCCCGCCGAAAAGGAAGACGAGGATCTGGAACTCCCCCAAGCGAGACTCGGGACGAAACATATTACCCTGAGGACTCTCCTCACCAGAACTCATCATTAGCATCCTCTTCCCCGAGGCGACGATCTATAAGCCGGGGAAGTCCCCCGAGGCATGAATGTCGGCGTCCTCGGTCTCCCGGATCCCCTGTTCGACGCCCTATCGAGAGGCCTCCTCCGAGGGAAAGATCGATGGTGCGAAAGGGACCTTTTACAGCGAAAATCGACTACTTTCCGGTGCCCAAGCACTTAGAGAAGCCCCGGGAGGGTTTGAAGATGCATGACGGGACTGGCGATCCCGATCGTCACCTTGATTACTTCGACACAATGATGCAATACCGGAATGTCCCGGAGGAGATCAAGTGCCGGATCTTCCCGCTTACCCTGGAAAAATTGGCACTGGACTGGTTCAGAGCCCTCGAGCCAAACTCGATATCCTCGTGGGACCAGCTGACGAAGCTCTTTTCGGCCCAGTTCGCCCACTCCAAGATGAAACCAAAGTCTCGGAAAGTGTTACAAGCCATCCGGCAAGGGGAGAACGAGTCCCTCTGGGACTACATCGAAAGATTCAATAAGGAAGGGCTAAGGTCCGGAACTTGGATGATTCATTCCGACTGTTCTTCATGGAAGCCGGTCTTCGGGAAGGAAGTCTATTTCAGATTGATGTCGGTGTAAACCAAACTGAGTCGCTTGCCGAGTTCCCCCAGCGATCTCAGAAGTACATTGATCATGAAGAGGGGGCGGTTGCAAGAAAGTCGGATGCCGACCCTGGGATGAGCAAGCCTCGATATGAAAAGGAGGCCCGGAACGACGGTAGACCCAGACCTCGGAACCGATACCAACAATATTCTGACCTTAATGAAAGAAGGGCCAGGATTTTGGCGGAATGTATGAACACTAAATTCAAGGAAGTCAAGTTCCCCGATCCGCTCCCACACAGGCCGGGACAGAGATCCAACAAGTACTGCCGGTATCACCGGAGCAAAGGGAACGACACCAATCGATGCAATGCTTTGAAGGATGACATTGAGGACCTGATTAAGAAAGGAAAATTGAGCCAGTACGTGGCTAAAACACCCCGACGTGAGGCCGAGGTTAAGGAAGAGAAGGTCGACCCTAAAAAGAAGGGTAAAGCCTCCCAAGAAAGAGAAGAAAGCTCGGAGGATGAGCGCGATTTTCGAAAATCAAAGGGCCGACCTGTAATGATGGTTATCTCTGGGGGCTACCCCGTCGAGGCATCAGGCAAAACAATGAAAAGAAAGTGGAAGGAGGTCATGTGTTCCGCTTCCACCTCTGCAGTAAGCTCAGCCCCGGAGCGCCCCCCCTTGGCATTCGGCGACTGAGACTTACTGGACGGCAAGCCGAATAAGCACATACCCCTTATAATCAGGGCAGTCATGGCCAACCACGAGATAAGAAGAATTTTGGTCGACCAAGGAAGCTCCGCTGATATCATCTTCATCGACCTTGTAAGAAAACTGCAGATCTCGGAGGAAGACTTCACCCCTTACAGAGGATCGGACCTTTTGGGCTTCAACAGGTCTCGAACCAAACCCCTCGGCTATCTGGAAATGATGGTCACCTATGGCGAGGAACCGCTAGAAAGGACGGTCAAGACCAAATTCTTAGTGCTGCCATGCCCTTCGGTCTACAACTGCATCATCGGGAGACCGACTCTTGGAAGGCTCGGGGCTGAAACCTCGACGGTTCACCTGAAAATGAAGTTCTACTCTTTGAGTGACCAAATAATCACTCTTGATGCCGACCTAGAGTCCGCCCAAAGAAGTTTCTATCTGCATGTCAAGGCAGATAGGCAGGCCTCAGAGGAGGGGGTTCCCCCCGTAGAAGCAGGAGCTCAGAAAGGCCCAAAGAAGAAAAGAAGCGGTCAAGCTGCCGAGGTCAATGTCACAGACCTCGATGCGAGGTATGATCCTGACAGCTCCGAGGAAGAGAGCGACGACGAGCTGGCACGGGAGTTGAAAAAGAAAATCAGGCGACCCCAACCTGATGGACAGTTCGTGCAGATCCAGATCGGATCCGATCTCCCCGAAGAAGTAAGAGCAAAGCTCGCCCTCTGTCTGAAATCTCACGCCGATCTTTTCGCTTGGTCGGCAAAAGACATGCCCGGGATTCCCCCTGAAGTCGCCTGTCACCAGCTGGAAGTTAACCCCGGGGCTAAGTGGATCGCCCAGCGCAAAAGAGCTCAAAGCCAGGAGAAAGCAGCTGCTACGGCCAAGGTCGTAGATGATTTAATTAAAGCTGATTTTGTAAAAGAAGTCAAGTATACAACTTGGCTTTCAAACCCTGTACTTGTTAAGAAAAGCAATGGAAAGTGGCGAATGTGCGTTGACTATACCGATCTTAATAAGGCCTGTCCTAAGGACGTCTTCCCTGTTCCTAGCATTGATCGGCTCGTCGATAATGCTTCAGGTTTTTGTTTACTATCGTTCATGGATGCCTATTCAGGATATAACCAAATCCTGATGTTTCCCCCGACCAAGAGAAGACGGCCTTTATGACTGACCGCGGTAATTTTTGCTACCGGGTCATGCCGTTTGGTTTGAAAAATGCGGGGGCCACCTATCAAAAGATGATGAACAAGGTGTTCCGAAAGCAGATCGGCCGTAACGTGGAAGTCTACCTCGACGATATGAACGCAAAAAGCGAAAGCGAAGACCTCCACATAACCGACCTGGAAGAGATCTTTACTGAAATCCGAAGAAACAATATGAGGTTAAACTCGGAAAAATGCACTTTCAGGTTCCGGGCAGGAAAATTCCTTGGTTTCTATCTCACAGAAAGGGGCATTGAAGCCAACCCAGATAAGTGCCGAGCTGTAATGGAAATGCGAACCCTTTCCACCAAAAAAAGAACTCCAAAAGCTCAACGGCATGATAGATGCACTATCTCGCTTCATTTCCAACGCCGCCTTCAAATCACTCCCCTTGTTTAAACTGCTTAAGAAAGAAGCAACTTTCGAATGGACCCCGGCGCGGGACGAGGCCCTCTCCCAGCTCAAAAAGGTTTTGACCGAACCACCGATACTGACTCGGCCAAGCCCAAGGGAAGACTTATTCCTATACCTAGCCATCTCGGAAGAGGCCATTGGTGCTGTACTTATCAGGGAAACAGAGACTGGTCAGAGTCTGGTATACTTCGTGAGTAAAGCTTTGCACGGATCAGAAGTTAGATATCAGAAAATAGAAAAAATCGCCTTTGCTCTGCTCATCTCGGCACGCCGTCTCCGACCTTACTTCATCGCTCATCAAATCGTGGTACGAACAAACTACCCGATCCGGTAGATCTTGCATCGACCCGACTTAGCAGGACGAATGATCAAATAGGCAGTAGAACTCTCCGAGTTCGGAATCAAATACGAAACAAGGACGGCCATGAAAGCTCAGATACTGGCCGACTTTATCACGGAGATGGCACCCGCCGACCCGGAGGACGGATTGTGGACGCTCCATGTAGATGGGTCCTCAAATCCAAAAGGAAGTGGTGCAGGGCTAATGCTCGAGAGCCCGACGGGCAATGTAATCGAAGTATCGCTCACGTTTGGTTTTCCTACCTCAAACAACCAGGCAGAATACGAGGCATGCATAGCTGGACTCCGACTTGCTATCGACCTCTGAGTTTCTCGACTTTCTCTAAATACCGACTCATTGTTGGTAGTCTCTCAAATCGGGAAACAGTACGAAGCCAAAGATCCGACCTTGCAGAGGTATTTAACCCGTGTGCGGGAGCTGCTCTCCTTTTTCGCATTTACGGAGGTTAAACACGTTCCCAGGACAGAAAATATCAGGGCAGACATTCTTTCCAAGCTCGCCAGCACCAAAATTCCAGGGAACCACCGGTCACTAATCCAGGAAACACTGAGCAAGCCGAGCGTCATCCCAAACCCGGAAGCCTATGTTTCTGTCAATGTGGTTGAGGAAAGCAAGGGTTGGATCTCGCCGTTAATGGATTAAATCAAATCGGGGGACGAGCCTCCGGACTCAAACGAAGCCAAGATCCTCCGGAGGAAGGCCTCATCTTTTTCCATAATCGATGGAAACCTCTACAGAAAAAGCTTGTCCGCGCCACTGTTAAAATGCGTTGAAGGAGGAGAGGCGGACTACGTCTTGGCCGAGATCCACGAGGGAATGTGTGGGCAGCACCTTGGAGGTCGGTCTCTAGCTCGGAAGGCATTAAGAGCGGGATATTTCTGGCCAACCATGGAGACCGATGCAAGAAACTATGTAAAGAAATGCCGCAAGTGTCAAATCCACGCCAAGGTCCACATAGCACCTCCTACGGAGCTCACCAGCCTCACCTCGCCATGGCCATTTGCATGGTGGGGAATAAATCTCCTAGGCCCATTCCCAACTCCCCCCGGCCAGATCAAGTACCTAATAGTGGCGGTAGATTACTCCACAAAATGGATCGAAGCCGAGCCTCTAGCCATCATCAGCGCAAAGAACTGTATCAAGTTCTTCAAAAAGAATATCATGACTAGATTCGGGATTCCCGAGGTAATAATCACTGACAACGGAACCCAGTTCGCCGACAAAGGCTTCAAGAAACTCATGTCCGACCATCGAATTAAACACCGGTTCACCTCAGTAGAACACCCGCAAACGAACGGACAGGCAGAAGCCGCCAACAAAGTTCTCCTCAATGGATTGAGAAAGCGGCTCGATGAAGCGAAGGGAAACTAGGTTGAAGAGCTACCTTATGTGCTGTGGGCCTACAGAACCACCCCGCAGAGCTCAACGGGGGAGACCCCTTTCCGGCTTTCATACGGGACGGAGGCGGTAATCCCGGTAGAGATCGGAGAGCTGAGCTGGAGGACCCTCCACCCAAAGTCTCCAGAAGACAATAATCAGACGTTAAAAGAAAACCTCGACCTCGTCGACGAGGTCCGAGGCCAGGCTTCCCTTAAAGAAGCAATAATAAAGCAGAGGGTAGCAGCACGGTATAACTTGAAAGTAATCCCCAGGGACCTTGAAGCCGGTGATTTAGTTTTGCAAAGAGCCGACGTCGGTTTAAAGAACGCCGCGCAAGGCAAGCTCGCCCCTAATTGGGAAGGACCATACCGAGTTGTATCTAAAACTGGTAAAGGTGCCTACGAGTTGGAGACCTTGGCCGGGAAGACGATCCCAAGGACTTGGAACGCCACCAAATTAAAGAAGTACTATAGTTGATTTACATTTTGGCAAAGAATGGTGTATACCGATGTTATCAATTATTTTATCTGAAGAACGGTGTATACCGATGTTATCAATGATTTTATCTAAAGAACGGTGTATACCGATGTTATCAATTATTTTATCTGAAGAACGGTGTATACCGATGTTATCAATGAGTTTATCTGAAGAAACGGTGTCTACCGATGTTATCACTTATTTTATCTCTTACTAGTTGACCGAGGTTGTCACTACCCTAAGGGGTGAGTTCGATCTGGGCCGAGTCCCGGTAAACTGCCCCGAAGGCGGCCATCGTTACGCAAACAAACTAGTTGGCCGAGGTTGCCACTACCCTAAGGGGCGAGTTCGATATGGGCCGAGTCCCGGTAAACTGCTCCTAAGGCGACGCTTACCACTTGAGCGAATCAAAACGCAAGTGCACGAATTTAAATCAACAGAGTAAAGCTTAACCGAGGTAGATGAAACCGGAAGCACATTAAATTAAATTTCTATTACAAATTTCCCCGGATACGGCGGGTCCTCGAGTTTAAAAAGATGGCAAAATGTTACAAATTCTGGTTCCGCCCGGAACCCGGGGCTTTCTCCCCCACCGGTTCCACCCGGAACCCAAAAAACAACTAACCCAGAGCTATCTTATCAACACAAGTCACGACAAGGAAGGGCGAGGGTAAATGACCTCACACTCTTCAGAGTCGGGACTGAGCTTGACGATCCGCCCACCTTCTACTATATGTTCCACACGAAGAATCTCTCGGTCCAAAGGCAAAGATGGATGGTCCCGGCTTGGGCCTGTCCCGCTTTCCGAATATCGGCCTCGAGCTCAGAAATTCGGGCCTTCAAAGAGGAAATCACCTCCTCAAACTGCCTCCCTTGGCTCTCAAGATCTGAAATACGGACCTCATGCTCCATGCACTGGTTAAGGGCAGAGTCCCTCTTCCTTTCAAGCTTATCCGCCACCGCCTTAAGCGCGGTCTGGTCCTCCTGAGACTTCAAAAGAGTTGAGGACAGCAACTCGTATTGTTTTTGAAGCTCTACCCGGATTTTCCGTTCATTATCCCTCTCTGCCAGGGCCCCTGAAATAGCGAAAACAAGAAAGTCAGGAACGGAAGTAACCAAAAGAAAAATCAAATAGAATACCTCGGAACTTGGTGTTACGTTTCGCCTGATTCTCAGCTTCGACCCTTTGAAGCTTGGAAACATCGGCCAGATGCCGAAACAACCTGGCAGCGGCCTCAACCGGGTCAACCCGGGAATCCTCCACATGCTTCTTCAAGAACTCGACATCAATCGAGATACCAGAAGACCTCGAAGTTCTATGCTTCCCGTGACGACTTTTCTTGGAAGCCCGGGGAGAACCGGCTCGACCAGGCTGCCCCTGCTGCTCCGGAGCATGGGAAGTGGAGGCAGGATCTCCTTGCGGCAAGGGACGCTGCCTTTTTCGTCGTAAAAGATCAGCCGCCTGATCTTCGACACCAGCCAAGCTGGCCTCTGTGACAGTATTGATCGGAACGACATGAACGGGCTTTTCCTGCTGGACCCCGACTTTCCTTTTCGCAATAGCCATCAAGCGGGAGAATGTAACATCCGCAAAATAATTAACCGAATTATTTGGGTGTTAACCCAATTAAACCAATTTAGTACTTAACTGGTAAATTTATCGAGTGCTAAAATTATTTATTTGTTGTCATCGGATCGTTAACCGGATAAGACGGACCAATGAAGTTTTGGAATCGAAATAGGAGATTTCGATCAATATGGTAATTGGACCACGTTACTAAATATATATTAAATATATGTATGTGTAGCCGTGTGTGTGTGTGTTAAAAAGAAAGGAAAGAGTTAATTAAAAAGAAAGAAAGAAGAAAGGAAGCACGAGACAGTGAAGAGAAAAGAGAGAAAGAAGAGAAAAAGAAGAAAATGGCGTGAGGGAGAAGAGAAGAGGGAGGAGAAGACTTCACCGAAACGACTTCCGTCCAACACGAAAAATGTTCATCGCTACTTCCTCTTCGTTTTGGTACCAAAATCTTCATCATCAACTCACTCTCCTCAAATCCACCATTTTCGAAATTTGGAGAAAAGTGGAGGTTTTGTTGTTCAAGCTCAAAGGGAAGCTTTGGATGGTGTTTGGGAGCGAGCTCAAGATGGATAGCGCAAATATTGAAGTCCGATTTGGAGTTGTGAAGAATCAAGGGTTTTAGGGAGAAAATTGGATTTATGTGTGAATAGTGTCATGGAGGTTAGAGGAGGAAGATGATGAATAGTATCCGTGGAGAATTTTGGGGAAATCGGTATTTCGGTCAAAAAGCGGTTTCGTGATCGAGCGGAAAGTTTTGGAAGCGGATTGGAGCGACGTCGGAACGGAAAGTTTATGCGGGGAATGTTCGTGTGGTTACTCGGCGAATTCGGCTCGATCGTGGTTCACGCTTCAAGGGTGAGTTTTACTCTCGCTTAGGATTTTTATGTTTCGAATGAATTAATTAACTGTTTTACCGCTTTCGCTGGACTGGAATATTATTTGATAATCGAGTTTGAGAGATTTTGAGTTGAAAACCGTTATTTGAAAATATATCGCGTTTTAATACAATTCGTTTTGATTAAGTTTGTGGATTGGATTGATTGATTGTGTGGTTTGAATTGGACTTATTTTACTGGTTGTCAAATCTGTTTTTGATCGGAACAACAATCGGAATTGAGCGGAATCGCGGTTTTTGCGCGAAACCGCCAAAATTTGCCTTAACAGACCCCCCTGCTGCCATTTCGCGCCTCACCTGCGCTCCAGGCGCAACTTCAGCGCAGTTTGGCAGAACTTTCTGCCAGTTCGCGCTTAACTCGCGCTCCAGGCGCGACTTCAGCGCAGCTTGGCAGAATTTCAGCAGTTTTTCACTGTTTTTCGTTTCGCGATAACTTTTGATCCGGGAACCCGATTGAGGTGTTCTAAGATGCGTTGGAAAGCTTATTCAGAGGCCTAACTGAATATTCTATCTTTAAGGCAAAATGATCCGTTTTTGATATTGAAAATTGTGTCGAAAAGTGGTCAAATAGAGTGCGAGTGTGAACTTGGATTTTTATAAATGTGGAATTAAAGTGTTTCATTAATTGTCTGATTTGATGGACCGTGGGTTCATAGTGCTGTAGATATATATATTATATCGAGTTTGGGTGACGACCCATGTTGACAAACTAGGCGGGGAAGTCATGAACCCTTACCCTAGGCTCTGGGCCATTAGGAAACACTATTGGTTATGGGGTTCATCGCAGCTTAGCGTTCGCGCAGTCGGTGTTATGTTAAATTGTTGTTGTACGATTCATCGCAGCTTAGCGTTCGCGCAGTCGGTGTCGTACAGTGCGGTTCATCGCAGCTTAGCGTTCGCGCAGTCGGTGCCGTACCAAGTTATAACCGGTTAGCCGCAGCTTAGCGTTCGCGCAGTCGGCAGTATATTAAAAAGTTTGTGCTGCGTTCACCGGGATTAGCAAGTGGATTGCAGTCGGTGGTACGTAGAAAGGCCTAGGATGTTAGTTCACCGGGATTAGCAAGTGGATTGCGGTCGGTGTCGTGTCAAACCTTAAAAATGTTTTAAACGGACCGAGAGTGTTAGTAGGGGTTCCGGTAGAACTCACTGAGATTGTATCTCACTGTTTAAATGTTGTTGTTTTACAGAGACACAGGGATAGCGGAAATCCAAGAGGCACGAGTAGGTTGAGCTCGGACTGGTTGCTGATAGCCTAGCTTTATGTTTAAGCTTATTTTCCCTTTTGTTGTCTGTATACTAAAACATTATGTATTTAAGGTATATCTTTCTTCCGCTTTCTTGTATGATACTGAATACTATAATTGCTGATGATATATGGTCTGAGAACCATATTGTCTTGTTGTAAATAAGACTGCTTGGGTTTATTCAGCGAAAAATTTATAGTGATATTCAGTGTCTAAGCAGGAAATATATCTCTGATGTGTTACTAATGTGCACTTTGGTATTTTTAATCGATAAATTATACCGGGGTGTTACAGAGAACTTGTCAGGTCCCATGCTGTCTGCAAAATAAGAAAAAGAAACAATGTTAAAAGAGACGGCAGTCGAAAAATTATGGGTGGGATTGTCTATCAAAAACCTACCAAGCACGACCGCCACTTGAGACTTAGAGCCAGCCCCAACCAATCGGGATACATCAACCCCGAATTTTTTGGGGTCCCGGTGGATAATCAGGTCAGCGAAGTTCGTCAAGATCGCCAGCGAGTCCTGATCAACCGGGGATAGCCGGCTTAAATTGACAGTGTAGGAGTGAGGTCGCCGATTGAAATGAGAAAGAGACCACCCTATTTGAAACTTAGTGGACTCCAGTAATTCCCCATCCGCAGCATATTGACCGACGTGCCTCACTGCCTCTTCATTCACAGGCTCAACAAAAAAGTACTTGTTCTTCCAGTTTTTCAAGGAATCGGAATAGGGCATGAAAATCTTTATACCCCTCCTAGCCCGAAAGCTCACGTGCTCCCACCGATCATTGGTTCCGTCCTCGTGCCTCCGGTTGACCTCAAAAAGGTAAAAGAACAGATCACAGGAGATTGGCCTCTCCAAGTGAATTCACATCAGCTCGAAAGCCAGGAAGAACGCCCATGAGTTGGGATGAAGTTGAGAGGGAGCGAGGTTCAGAATTCCCAGGGCCTCTTGCTGGAAGGCGGTGAAGGGGGGACTAATATGCATGTCAAGAATCGTCACTCCGTACATGACAAATTTCAAAGCTCTTGGTCAGACAGCTACATGTAGACCTTCGGCCATCCCCTCCACGTTCCAGACCTGATCCTTCCTGGAAACCCGCTTGACGAGGAAACTCATGTCATCCCCGGTCCTGTAGACGGACTGAATTCCCCTCAACGTCTCCGACACCCATGAGTACTCCCGGGGGACATTGAGAGGTTGGGATAAGGGAACATTAACCGGCCCGACTCCGGCGCGGGGGTATTGATCGGAATCACCTCCCTCATGCACGGGACCCCCGTGGTATCCGAGCCCGTCTTCATTATTGCGACTTTCAGCAACCTCCGCTTCGCTGTCGTCGGAACTCCAGCTAGTACTCCCCTGTTCTTCATAATCAGGCTCGGCGTCGGACCCCTCCGAGTCAAGGACCACTATCTCGGCGTTGTCTTCATCCGCCAGCTCATTACTGGGAACCCCGGGAGAACGGTCTTCAGCATGAAAAATCAAGGGAGCAGAGCCCAAATCATCTTGAACCTCGGGAACAACCGACCCTGGGGGACTAGTACGAACTTCCAGCGACTCTCAAGCACCGGAAGCCATTGCTTTTGCGAGGATAGGGCGATCTAAATTGGCAACCCGACGAGTCTGTTTTGTCCTCGCCAGATCGGTCCTGCAGAAATGGGGGCTTGACGAGTCAGGTTGATACTTAAACAGTGGGTCCACAACCAAGTCGGAACCCGACCTGACGACCCCCACTCTGTATCAGTAAATATGGGTTCTAAGAGAACCCGACTGTGAACTAAAGCCAGAAGTAATAAATAAAAGAAGGGAGCTAACCTTGTGATACATGAAGCTCGTCAACACTTGAAACAGATCACGAACTGCAACGGTCTCACCGAGACTCACTGCGGAACTCTGAAAGACGAAGTTTACTCAAGAACGAGTTTAAGATCGGGAGCGGAGCAATTCTCAAAAAACAGTACAGAGTGAGGGAGGTCCCCTCTCCTATTTATAGGAAACTAAAAGGCCTCTAATGGACCTGGGCCTAGGCTACGCGATCCATTGCTAGCCCCTAGGCAAGCGCATCGTTCCAAGCGCCATCATTGCCCCAATCATCCTCGAACGACGCGTCCCATCAATGACCTCACTAGCAGGCGCAGAAATCAAGACATAACTATAACCGGAATGCCTCGAGTCCCTCGGCTCGTCCCGTTCTTCTAACCCCGCCATGACATGAGTCTCTCACAAATGGACCGCCTCGAGTCACTCGACGCGACCTGAGTCCCTCAGATCGTCCCGATCTTCCAACCTCGGTATGACATGAGTCTCTCACTCCGGAGTTTGGGGATAACACGAACTCTAAAGCAACAAGTCTAGCCCGCCCTAAGGCGACCCGACTTGGGGGGCTACTGTTACGGATTGGGCCTCTATGGCCAATCCACCAAAAGACCCAATAATAAAGGGCCAAATTCAGCCAAAGATGGAGATCTCAGACCTAGATCCAATGGTCCTCCTTCACTCCAAATACCTATAAATAAGCATTCAATGCTAGTATTAATGGTACTCACTTTTCCAATACTCTTACTTGTAATTGACTCACTCACTGACTTGAGCGTCGGAGTGTCATTGCAGGTACCACCCCATCTCAGATCGGAGCACCAACTCGGACTGACCAAGAACATAAATACCAACTATCTCGGACCGGACTTCGTATCCAAGATCGGACACTTAGTCAGAGATACGGTACTGAACAAAAAAAAATATTTACAAGGATCTTTTTAAAAAACAATCTTGCAGGAACTAAAATCAAGACACCTTATAATCCGTCCAACCTTAGTTTCTGAAAACAAAAACAGTAGAAGGAGAACGGTGTCGTATGGGTCCAGTAAAAGAGTGTGAAAAATAATCGCGGTGTGAGAGCCGAAATAAGCTGTGGAGATAGCAGAGGCACGCAAGTACTTACGAAGTGAACAAACAATGGCGACGGAGCTAGAAGAACTCGTGAGCTTCCTATCTTCTCCATCACCACAGGTATAAAACTTCTCTTCTACTCAATTTCCTTTCTCTTTGATCTCGTTTACTTCCTTTTCACCTGTCGTTTCTCGTTACAGATCACAAAAGCTGCCGTTGATATAGTTCGCGGATTAACCGGCTCCGATGAGGGTTTACATTCCTTAGCCAATCACTCTAAAGCCGTTATTCACGCGTTGTCACGTCTCTTAACGGCACCCAAGGTAAGAGATAACGCCGCCGTTTTTGTTCTTAGGGTTATTACACTTATCAATTGTTTTCGAGTTGATGATACGACGTGTCGTTTTAGGAGGTTTCGGAGGCTGCTGCTGAGGCCCTTGTTAACCTGTCGCAAGATTCGAATCTGGCGGATGAGATGGTTCGGATGAGAGTGGTTGAAACGGCAATGGATGTTTTGTATAAACCGGAGTGTTGTGTTATTCGCTTGCTTGTTATGCTTTTGGTTAATCTTACTCAACTTGATTCTGGTACTGCTTCCTTGCTTCAGGTTTGTTATTATTCATTTATTTATATTTGTTGTGAAAATTATATTCATTTGAGGAAAACAAAAAAAGAGTCAAATTCGAAAGCTGTCAAAACAAGTATTAATGTTATGATAAGTACCTGTTAGTTTGTTTTAGATTGTGATAGATTTGATTTTGAAGAGTTGATTTCAAAAGAATTGATTTTGAAAAATTGAGTTTAATAAAATTGATTTGTGTTTGGTGATGATATTTTAATATCACTTTTGATGTTTCAATATAAAGAGTTATGTGGTTCTCACACTCAATTGTTTTATTCTACACAAAAGCTAGGAACTTTTGCTCTCATCAGAATCAATTGTACCCACCCATAATAAATTTTAATCACCGTGATTTAACCACCTAAACACTAGAATAGTGATTTTCAGTTATATTGGTCTTGCTTTTACTTTCTTGTTTTTACTTTCGGTATGATTGGTACCACGTTTGACTTGCGGTGAATAACCCTTTGTTGTGGAAGCTACAATATGTGTAGCCTTGGCGCAAACACACGACAAAGGTCAATATGATGTGGTTCCAAACGAGCAGTTCTAGAATTGATTTTGGGCTACCCAAAATCTAAAACTAACAGGCACGTAATGATCACGAAAAATAGAGGTTGAGAGAGCTTTAAACTCTTAAATGGTTGACTCGAATTAGTTGGATACTTAGATTAGTCCAATGTGATTTATTTAGATACTAAGTGTCTAGGCAAAATATTATAATAATAATAATAATATGGGAAATTATGAAGTTAAAGAATGTACATGGGGTCATGCTATTTGTTATGTTGGGAGGAAATTTTTTGCTTTTTTCCCTTGCTTGTTGCCAATTGGCTATTCTCTTGTGGTTGCCAGAGTGAAGATGACAAGGTGCGAGGACTATATGTAATGAAGCTTGTAAGATCATTTTGTAGAACCACCCATGAAAGTAATGGTATGTCCATCTGATCTTCGTATAACTATGCTGAATGGTTTTTTTCTTGACGTTGGAGTTCTACAACTTTTTATTAATTTAATTTTTTTATAATTTTATTTATATTTTGCTGTTTCCTTATTTATTAAAGCTTGTGTCCGTAGACTACTACTGTCTGCTGATTTTGGCCTGGATCTCTTGCCATTCAGGTGCCTGTTACTGAGGTTCAAGGACAGATCTAGGTTTTAAGAGAATTGGGGGCAACTTCCCTCGCAAGATAATTTTTTTTACTTAAAAATACATATAATAATTTTGTTTTCATTTCCTCCATAAAAAATAGATATTTACCCCACAAGATAATTTTTTTTAAATAAATATAGAAATTCACAAAACATCGATAAAATAGAGAATAAGTTGGTTCTATTTTACCTATTTTAGCTTTGTAATTTGTAGAAATCTAGTTATTTTATAATTTTTGTAAAATAGACTATTTTTTCGTCCCGACTAGTGCCAATTTCTGGACCTGTTACTGCTGAGGGTTAAGATTCAAAGTTATTGTTTTGTTTGAAACACATAGATAATGTAATAGGCGACCTATGGTTAAGAGGGTGTATTGAAGGGAAGAGGTAGAAATACGAGGAGCAAAGAAGTAGCTGAGGCAGTAACAGAAGGAGGGATTAGTTAGTAACATAAAAACAGAATGCAATAGAGGATAGCAGAAGGTATAAACAGGAGAGGGACGAACGAGCTAGTCAGTTAGATTGTGAGTGAAGTTGTAAAAGGAGAGGGGAGGTACTCTCGAAATACCTCCATTGTAATTCTCTAATTTCATAACCAATTTGTGTGAATATTACACTACTCTGTTTTTTCTTCAATCTTTTCCCCAATGATCAGTTGAATCCTATCATAATGATGGAAGGGAAACATATAACCTTGGGGTCCTACAGTTTGGGAATAGTGTTACTAGGAAAAGTTGACATTCTAAGTGGTTGTAGTATATAATAGTTTGCTAATTGTCATGCTGATTTGGTAGAAGTTTTTTACCAGATGATGCTTTTGAACATGTTGGTTCAATACTTGTTAACATTACAAAGCAGCGTGCCGGGAGGGAGCTTCTACTTGACCCAAAACGGGGTCTCCTAAAGCAGATAATTAGACAGTTTGATTCAAACAGTTTGTTGAGAAAGAAAGGGGTATGTGCAAAAAAACTGCTCTAAATGCTTTCTGTTTCCCAGTCTTGGCCATGTTTGAGTTGTTTATTTATAATTCTAGAGTGGGTGTTGAGAAGTTTGTTATATTCAATTTCTCTGAGTTTTCAACTACTTTTTAGAGAAGTGGTCAACAGATGATTTAGTTGCTAACTTGCAATCTCGGATTTCTTTACTCATGGTATCATGCTCACAAATGCTGTTTACAAACTTGGTACAAACAAATAAATAAAACTGCGTGTCCCCTAACAGTATTCTTTTCTTTAAACTGAGTATATCATGTGCAACTAACACTTGGGCTTGTTTGGTTCCTGGTGAACTGCAACTTATTGGGTTTATTTGTTATGACTTTAATGTTAATTATGGTTTCACCATAACAACAACATTGATTTTTCTGATCACATTCAGTTATTACTAAAAGGCTAAGCTTGCATCGGTAGTTCTTTTTTGGCGAATTATATTAGCTTGTAACTTTGCTCAGCTAAACATTGTTTTATATTTGATTGCTTTCAGGTCTCTGGAACTGTACGCAACTGTTGTTTTGAAGCTGAGACTCAGCTACAGAATTTGCTTTTGGTATCAGAGTTTCTCTGGCCTGCATTACTTCTTCCTGTAGCTGGCAACAAGGTTACATGCTCTACTTTTCTGACCTCAGTGCATTAATCTTCTGCATATTGAAAAACAGATTTCCTCCAACCCAACCCAAAAGATGTTTAACTACTCTAGAAATCGAAGCTAAACCAATTCCCACTTGGTAATAAATGTAGTTTGTTTTATGGTTTAAATATATGTTACCCCCCTGCAAATATCCTCATTTTCCATTTACCCCCTGCAAATTTTTGGTTTTTAAAAACACCTTGCAAATATTAAGTGTTTCTAGTTACCTCCTGCTGTTAGTTTTAGCCAACAACGTTAAGTCTATGCTGATTTGGCTGCCATTTGGGATCTAGTTACCCCCTGCAAATATTAAGTGTTTCTAGTTACCCGCTGCAAATATTAAGTGTTTTTTAGTTACCTCCCTGCAAAGTCAGCATAGACTTAATGCTGTTAGCTAAAACTAACAGCAGGGGGTAACTAGAAACACTTGATATTTGCAAGGTGTTTTTAAAAAAAAACAATTTGCAGGGGGGTAAATGGAAAATGATATTTGCAGGGGGGGTAACATATATTTAAGCCTTGTTTTATTCAGTCTGTACATCATGAGATTTTTCGAATGTCCGTTTTTGTTATGAGGGTAAAACCGTAAAATTTCATTGTGATTGTGAAAGTCATACATGACCTATATTAAAATAAGATGTTATTAATTTTACTGGCCTCATAATTTACAGCAATCAGATCATGTGACATACTTTTAGAATGTAAGCTCGGGTACTTGTGTTTCATCTCTCATGTCCCATGTCTCTTGCGTTGATAAAGTAGTGATTATGCAGATCTACAGTGAGGAGGACAGATCGAAAATGCCACTTGAACTTGGGACTGCACTCTCGATTGAACGTGAACCAGTTAATGATCCGGAAATTTGTACTCAAGCATTGGAAGCCATATACTTGATCATATTGCAGGTAAATTTGAGTGTTTAAAATATTGTCTGGCTTTTAATTAAATGGCTGCACCTGTACTTCATTTATATAATGATTGGAAGATATTCTAGAGTTTTTGATATGATTAGTAGGAAATTTAACATTCAAAGCTCTATAGACTTGTTGAGTTTGCATTAGGAGAGAAAAATTAGGAAATATTACGCTCTTGGAATGTTGATCTACCTTGGACTCTTTGTTCAGTCAACTTGCATGTTGCAGATTCTGATCAATGTAATAATGTGGATTGAGAACTTGTTTTAATGTTTGTTGGTCTAGAAATTTTATTGATCCTTGTATAATGGTTGATAAATTCAACTTGATTATGATGCTTTCTGTAGATCACTGTTATTGTACTATGCAATAATATGTAGTTTAATTTTATGAATCCATTATTTGCACAAGCAAGGTTTTTTTTTTTTTACCCTTTCTTATTACACGCCTCTGCCTGTCTTATAAACGAGGTGATGGGATATGTTACTTCTCTATGCATCAAACTTATGCTGTGAGCTATCATTGTTTTTCAGGAAGCAGGTCGAAGAGCCTTTTGGTCTATAAATGGACCTAGAATAGTAGAAATCGGTTATGAAGATGAAGAAGATCCAAAAGTAATGGAAGCGTATGAGCGAATAGGATCCTTGGTAAACACCAGATTTTTTATCAACAATTATCTTGAATCTTATAATTTGTTAGTGTTAATTACCGTGCATGTTACTGACCTTAATGTTGACTCTCCATTTTTTGATCAGTTGGTTCATGGCAGCGGTATGGAGGAACCGTCCACTGAGACCACAAAGTAGTTAAGTTATATTTGTTTTATTTACCACCAAATGTAACTCTGTAAGAACTCTAGTGGGTGTGGTGAAGGTCACTCCAGGTCAAAGTTTTCCATTTTGAAGCTAGAACTACCAATTTTTTAAAAACATGTAAATTATGTGACTTAGAATAGCTTGTCCAAATTGTTATACTTGCTTCAGAATGAGTGGCAAATGTGACAACATTTCCCAAATGATACATTCCAAGAAAGCACTTTTAGAATCATATATAAAAGCAATTTAGAAGACCTAAGACGGGGTGCTGGGCTCAAAACACGCAAAACACAATGGCAGTACAAAGAAGGGTGTAAGGATGGGCTAGCGTCTAGTGTTCATGCATACTAGCTCTATAGTCAATAGTAGTTGTGGCGATCGCAATTGCGGTGTTGCGTTGCGAGGTCTGATGCAATGCCAACTTGAACCTCGGCTAGAAATTGATTCAACTTTATTGTCATCTCCTGAACACTAGTTAGTAGTGGCATGGTTGTAAGAAATATGCCACTGTCCATTCTTATTGATTCAAATTTGCTGTGTCATCTCCTGAACAACATCTATCAAACACTAATTGAGGTCCTCTTCCCTGACGGACCCTCATTTTCTCGTTCTCTTGAAAGAATTGCTCTATTTGGGCTGCCCTGGTTGCCAATCTATTCAAGTTAGAATAGACTTGTCCCATTAATTTTTCATTTAGTTGTGGGTGCATTCTACTAATGGCCAAAGCAACGTATTTCAACTAAGGAAACTGGATAGGGCATTTTCTTGTTTTCCCGAACTTTTCAATGAAGTCAGCTGTTGACTCATCAACTTTTTATCTTAGACTCGTGAGACCGGCTGTCAGTAACTTTGGCTATCGCCAATAGAATTTGTCATTAAAACATCTCTCCATATCTACTCAAGTTTGAAAAGAATTTGATGGCAATGAGGAATACCATGTGAAGGTTATTCCAATTAAGGATAAAGAGAACAACTGTAACTTATGAAACTCATTCTGAACTCTTGCCCCGCATCATGCAATGAACCTGCCAACGCTCCATAATTGACTTCCTATATTGTTCAAAAGAGGTGGCAACATCATGGATGTTATAGCCCCTCGACAAAGTACCAACCTATCAACCCATTTAGGGTAATGCTTCATGTACATAGGCCTCTCCAAAGGCTTCAATTGAATATCAAAGTATTTCTTAATGGTATCACTATCATTCGGCTGTGGTCGTACACGCAGTGATGAGTCTGTTGTCCTACGAGAATTATTCTTCATAGCATTTGAAGGTTGATCCATGTTGCTTAATTTTCTACTAGAGCGCAATTGCATACACCAATGATGATCCTGCAAGGCGAATCAAAATTTTCAACACGTGTGCCTATTCATCGGGCGTGGCAAATTTGTTGTCAAACTTGATAGTTAACCAAGGATACGACTAATAGCTCTAAAAAATGATTCATTTTTTTCCAACGATTACATTGAGACGAGTTAGGCGAATTGGTGTTTTATTCTATTGGACTACAGAAAACATACGTAAAAAATGCGTAAAAGAAGATAAATTGCTCGAAAATAGAATTGTATTTGATTGATGTTTGTGTATATAAAATATTTATAACTATGGCAGTATATATAAGCAAAACCTTAGCCTAATCTCTATTGGCCAGAAATTCTGACTAACTAATTTTGCCTCAGCCTAACAGTTATTCGACAAGGAAATAGCCCCTAAGTGCCACGTTCTGTGTTTCTTGGTGGTAACCATATCCATCATACCATAATGTGCACTATCCACTACCTTTGAACTTAGAAGTGACTCCAATTATCTCACATACATTTTCCAACGTATTTAACTTGTGGGCATCTCACTTAGCCTAATTCTCCTTTGATCATGCCATGCATTGCTCCTTAGATTAGGCTCTTAATCACCTAGCTCCCCTTTAGCTAGTGTATCAGTCAACTCTCTTTGAAGTTCGATCGATCCCTACTTAGGTGATTCTTCAACTCGAATGAGATCTTCTTTGGTTAACACTTTGTAATTTTTTAGATGTAAACAACTACTAATTAGTAAGTAAAAAATTTTTATGCACCATAAATTGGGGCCTTTAGCGATCACCCATCCCATTCATATTTAGGGCCACCACCGTGTGTGAATCCAAATGAGCTATAAGTTCGTTTGAGCAATCTTTTGTGAATTTTCTATTTGAAGCTTTTTAGGTATTGTATAATCATCGTGTCATTTTCTTCCAATACTATTTATCTAAAACTCCTCATGGTCTAAAGTGTCCAGCTTATTAGTTCAACATTCAGTTTAATTTATATAATCTTGGAAGCTACATAAAACCTAGAACGAGGAATCTGGTGAGCATCTAATCTCAAGTCCTCTTATAATTTCATTATAAAACATCTTGTGGAGTTATCCTTTCTTTGCCATTATTGCTAGACTCCAAAATATTTATTATGCTATATCCATCTAAAGTCTAAACCCACAATATCTGAAACCCTTTAATGTATAACAAGAGTATGTGGTCAGAAACCCAGAGCTTGGGGTTCAGTGTGACACAACTTTCCCAAAAATAATTTAATAAAGAAATTTATGGAAAATTAGAGGACCTTCTTGAAATAAATAAAATAACATGAATAAAAATAATATTAGAAAATATTTACATATTGGATCCGCACTCGGGAAAAAGGCACCACGTGCATCATTCTTTCTTTACATCTATAGACACTTATAGATAATTCGCTTTTAATAAAACTACATTGAAATAAAACTCATCATCCCGACATTAGACATAGTCAGAGCTTGACACCATATAATCAAGAGGACATGAGGACCTGCGTCCCATATCCAAAAACGTTCGACTGAAATGGACTCTCAGGCAAGACACGGAACCTGTCAAAATTATCTGAAAAATGTGGTTGTACGGTGAGAATCACATTCGAGCCATATTAAGACTATAAGATAAACATCAAGGAAGACACTAGTCTCATCTAATCACGCACAACACTAAATTCACTTAATAACATACACGTGAAACATGTATTTCAAAATACATTTAGGTTACACATTCTGTTCATTTAATAACAAACGTTTGAAATTTATAAACCATTATATAAGGTAAATCCAGCAAGTCATTACAAATATCAATCTTTTTCAGAGATAATCACGAGTCATAAATCACCAATCATCACGTGTCACGAAGGTATGATATGCATGTCTAATAACGCCAACACAAAAATGTCTCTCCCTAAACTCAAGAGAAAAAAAAGAACCATCTTTGCCTCACCCTAGAGACAGATGACTCGAACTCCATGACACGTAACCAAACACCATAGCAACTGAGCACCATCTTCACCTCTCACAGGCTAGGTAGCTCTGACTCAGTGAAACTAAGTGAGTTATATTTCACTTAAACACCATTATTGCCTCTCATCACAGGCTAAGTAACTCAAACTTGGAGACTCTATTCGCCTCTTTCAGGCTAGCTAACTGAGACTCAACCACACCTGGTCAACTATGGTATCACTTGAGTATCGAATCGCCTCTCACAGACTTGGTAAGAAAAATTAAAGTTGGCGTGCTAGCCCGCCCCTCAAGTCTTTCATAGCAAAAAATCCATCACTAATACCACTAAATCCGTCGCTAATACCACTAAATCCGTCGCTATTGCACTTTTGCGACGGAATTAGCAATGACCTAATTCCGTCGCTAAAATGCTTGTCGCTAATACATAGCAACAAAATTATTCCGTCGCTAATTAGCCACAGTTAAGCTGAGATTTAGCCACGGTTAAACCATGGCTAACCTAGTTTTGTTTTTTTAAAAAAAAAAAGCTTCCCATATAACTAGTTTTGGTAATTTGCCAGCAAAATAGAATTATAAACTACCAAAACCATACCTTTTAGACATTTAAACATAAGAAACTCCTACATAAACCAAGAAACTAAAATGGAATTATCAAATTTAGAGGCTAGAAATACAAACCAACATCAACATTTTCCAAGTTCATTCATGTGTACTCAACACTTGCAAACTAGCAGTTGCAAAACAACCTAAACATGATGCATATCTCTAACAATAGAATCAAGTCCTAGCACATGATCTCAACTTCAGTGTAACATGGATCCTAGAGTTTAAAACCGAAACACCTCAAGTTCAAGTATGAAAACACATGTCATTGCCAATACAAGGTCCTCAAAGAGCCCACCGCAAGAAAAGCAATAATAATGAATTAGCATGAATGCAACCAAATTACATTATTGGTTTCTAGAAAACTTGAAACATACCAATTGTATTTGGACAACATTCATAGGTTCAGTATCACAGCAAGCACATAAAACACATAAATCATTGCAACATTAAAATCTAAAACTAAATTTATTTAAACATGTAAGTGACAAGTGTATTGCTTATCTCCAAATGTAAAAAATGGATAACTTTCACGAGCTTCTCAAAAGTAGGTGCTCTATCTCAAATGTTGAGTCACCAAAGATCATGACAACAATTAAAGAGTTTCATAAGCTTTTACCAAATGCTCTGATTAAATATCTCCAACATTAATTTCTCAGTAATTTATGTATCATTCTGAATCTGATTGCAACATTTAATCCATTTAGTCAAAATACTATACAGAAAATACACATGAAATGCTCTCAGATCATGAAGATATCATTAATGTTTGAAAAGTGCTCTCAGATCATGAAGATATCATTAATCTTATATATTAAGTACAAAATAGATACTAAGAAGGAACAAGCATCATTAATCTTATAAGCACATTACTAAATGACTCATAATCTTATAACCGATTTACATATAATCCCGCTTTGATCAACACCACAATTCTTTACTAACACTATATGTTAATCTGACACTATGAAAACCTTTAGCCATATAATTTGCAGAGTCAGCAACTTACATGCTTCACCATGTCTGATTTTGCTCACTATCCATCATCTTCAACCTGAAACATTTTACATGATAGGATATTATTTTTCAAGAAAAATCACATATTAAATTAAAATTGATTTTTCAAGTAAAGTTTCCCATAGGTTGATGCCATATTCATGCATCTTTAGATTGTAGGTTGATGCCATACTCATGCAATAAGCATCGGCATAGGTTGATGTCATACTCATGCATCTTTAGGAAGCATTTGAAAGCCAAATTACAGAGTAAGTTAAAATGGGATCAAAATTTAATCACAGCTTCAGTACTTCTAGCATGAGGAGTAATTAAGTTGATATGTTCTCCATACATTTTTTTCTAACTATAAGCCTCAGGCCATTCTTAGTAGCTCTTAAATGTAGTAATAGGAGCAAACTGTTGGCAACCAGCAAATTGTTATTAAGAATGGTTCATAATCAGCAAAAGGAGCTAAGGTAAGATTGTAAAACAATAAAACAATAACCACTAATATTGGTGATTAGATATGGACTGAAACAAATGAAAGACCGTAAAACATTATAGGCCAGTGAATCATAGAAATTGAATTGACATGAATTCAACATAGGTACACAGGTTGACACAATCAATAGTGTATCAATATAGGTTGACACAACCAACAATATACCTTGTTCATGAAGAAGATAGCAACACAACAAAGCAGTAGTAAGAAAGCAGCACAACAACCTTATAAACAGAATATATTATGTTGTGCATTGCATAGAAACTCTATTCATAGGCATTTTGTCAAACACATTAAAAGCATTTGATAAAAACAGTTTCTCTTTCTCTTTTATTCAAGTACTAGTACATAGAAAGAGATTTTTGTTAAAATATTAGCATTGGATGCATCAATAGAATAAGTTAAAAATACAAAAAATGATTTTTATAATGAAATTGAAACTTACTTTGGACATAGAAAAAAATCAATTTTCCGCATGAACTCTCTTTCTATCATGGACTACACAAATCAGCACCAATAATTTCATGAAGGTGAGGAAGTATGAAGGTCAAACTTGTTTAGCAGAACTAACCAAACACATACTTTGACCCCAACGCAGAAGCAACGGAGAGTAGCTTCAGTTGAAACGTGAGTTAAGGATGAAATGATTTTTGAGAGCTGAATGCCTGAATTACAAACCATCAAAAAATGATGCTTTACTAAGAATGTATAGACAAAGAATTGGCAATCATTAACATTCATGTTCAACAATCAACAGATTCAATTTCAAGAGAGTAAGAATTAGGGCTTTAGGGTTTCCAAAAAAATTGATTTCTGACCTTGAGAGTTCTGGAGGTGGTGCTCGTAGAGAAGGGAGCTTGAGAGGGAGGTGGAGCTCGCGCCGGAGGGCGGCGGCGTGAGGGTGTGGTGTTGCTAGCCAAACTAAGAGAGAGTGAGAGGGTTGCGAAAAAGAGTAAATGGGAGAGTAGGTGAGTTGAGCGTAGGAAGAGGAGGAGAACGGTGTGGTGGTGCGGAAGTCTCCAGCGGTGAGTGTGGTGAGGGCGGGTCTGAGAGAGAAGAGGGGTCTCAGAGAGAGAAAGAATACCTAAAGTGGGAGTCTTCGAGGGGAAAGATCTTTTAATTTTAGGTGAAGGTGGGTAGCGACGGGTTTTTTGCCAATTCAGAGGGAAATTCCGTCGCAATCTCTAGATTTACCTATGGAATAAAATCCGTCGCTAAAAGTCCGTCGCTAATAACCCTTTTTTTGTAGTGTTTGTAGTTCGTGAACTTCAGCAAAACTCAAGTCTGCACATATCTCCAAACATCCTCATAGTTTTTAGCATTTTCTTTGAAACTCCTCGATGGGTCATAGTTGTTAGCATTTGAAGCTTTTACAGTCATATACATCGGGCTCTTCCATGTTAGAGAAGAAATCACCGACGAGTAAAAATACGAAGCCTAATGGGAAGGAACTTCAGCCGAAGTCTCCCATTCTCATTGAGGTTGCCAACCCTCATCTTTTACGCTTTGTTCAAGGTGACAACTTAAAAGCGCATTATGTTGAACCCTTTGAGTGAAACGGAACAGTTTTTTGTTTAGCTTAAAACTTTGCTATGCTTGCTAAATTTCAGATGGAAATGATGATCTCATTATCCCAAAAATGGGAAAGAAGGCCTGAACAAAGCGAATGTGATCCATCAACTTACATACCAACTCAACGATCGAGAAAAGGGGCCAACATGTGGTGGTTTTTGATTTGTTTGTTGCGGTTCAGGGTTGTCAGGGTTTGGATGAAAATCAATGTCTTTTGGCAGTTTTTTAATTTGAAAAAATTGAATTCCATGATGAAAAATATTTTTGGCAGTTTTTTAATTTGAAAAAACTGAATTCCATGATTTTAGGCATTTAATGTGTTGAATTGATAAATGCACGAATTTTGGAAGGAATCCCATATTTTTCGGTAACATTATCTTCTGATATTGATTAATCTTTTTTTTAATTAATAAGCAAATTACTTATATACCCATTTAGTAAAAAATACTAAACATTTGTTTAGTATTGTAAGTCATACTCCAAATCCCCATTCTAGCTTAACATTCCTCAGTCTCCGTCAACGACCTTGCTGATAACGTTTCCAAGAGCAAATTTGCAAAACCCTACCACTATATCTTTCTTGTGCGACAGCGATGGTAGAGAAGCGACCCAAAAATTTCTCGAAGATAGAACGCCAAGGTCCTCCATAGTGGAATCCGTATTCTACATTCTCACAACAAAGTAAAAGCATGAAATCAAAATTAAGGGGAAGAGAGTTACCTAGTTGACGGCAAACACAACGACAATAAGACCATTGAAAGCAAGACATCACCACACAAATGCAAGAAGCACTCGTCGAAGTTAAAAGGAAATGCAGAGACAGTAGCAAGTAAAGGCAACACAAGCCCAAATGGTGTGTAGCCATATTTATAATGTGTGAAGGGACACAAATGGACTTCAAACAACACTAGGGCATGTGAAGCGATGCACCCTAATCTAGCGACTAGCCATCAAGAATCATTTGGTTGTTGTTTTGAAAAATGCGCGCTTCTTTTCAAATCTCGTTGAAATCTTTTCGAATCCATAAACGCAACGCCGCGGTGGTGGCTGGTGATCGACGACCTCGGTCAAGCTCGGTTGTGTCGCGGTGTTGGCCGGTGACACGGCTTCGCGGTGGTGGCTGGTGATTCGACGCCGGAAGACTGGAGGGTTTCTCTGTGTATTTATCAGAATGGTTTTGGTGGTTGTTGTCGCAATGCCATTGTTGGGCGCCAGTTTGCAGTTTGCAGTTCTCTCTGACGGGCTCCTCCCCTCTGCCTTCAGCTCCTGAACCCTGTCTCTCGCCCGACCTCCACCTCTAACCTCGATCAGATATGAGTGTGCTTAATGTGAGGATAGTGAGGTGAGGCTGGGTGTTGTGGTGTGGCGCTCAATTGACGGTGGGTGGTGGTTGTGTGGGGGCTTTCAGGTGTTGCCCTGCTTCGGAGTTTGGGTCCTTAGATTACAGTTAGCAGTTCTCTTTGTCGGGCTCCTCCCTTTGCCTTCAGCTTCTGACCCCGTCCCAATCGTCTCCTGGCCTCCACCTCTAACCTCGATCTTTGGGAGTGTGCTTAATGTGAGGATAGTGAGGTGGTTCTGGCTGTGGTGGTTTGGAGTGTGCTCAGTAGGCGGTGGGTGGAGGTTGTGGGGGCTTCAGGTGTTGCCCTGCTTACTTTTTCGGGTCGTCCTCGTCACCTTAGATTTTCTTTTATTAGAGCTCTTTGGTTGTTTATTTTAGGGGCCTTTGTTGGGCTTTCTATTATTGTCATCATTACCAAGGGTTTTGGTCTAGTCCCCCCATTGTGCTTTTTATGTCTTCTCTGTATTTTATTAATAAATTCGGACTGGCTGCCTGGTTGCTTAAAAAAAAACAAATGGACTTCAAACAACACTAGGGCATGTGAAGCGATGCACCCTAATCTAGCGACTAGCCATCAAGAATCATTTGGTTGTTGTTTTGAAAAATGGGCACTTCTTTTCAAATCTCGTTGAAATCTTTTCGAATCCATCACATCTCTCCAAATGTTATGTCATTGAAAACCTACGTGTGCCACACACTAAACAGATTCCCAACACTTCTCAAAAAAGGCATTTCAAATCTCAGTCGAAGTTACAATGACGTCAAATCATCATCATAATAGCATCAAACTCAAACCGGTGTTCTAGCTCTATGACGACAACGACTTGAGAGGCAACTGTTCTGGACCAGACCAAAGCCCACTCTGAGCTGGTCCATTTTATCAACCCCAAAGCGCCTCTCTTACTTGGTAAAAAGTGCCACTGCACACGAGATATCCTACGGTGATCTTCATCTCGATCCAATGGGTATTATACAATGAATCTTCATCATCAATCATTTATAACCATCCTGGGCTCTCTTGCATGCGACACGACCTCACAAGCATTCATACGTGCAAGCAAGGGGCCCACTTCTTACAGTTCTACATCACCATGTGTCCATCTCACGTGAACTTTAAATAGACATGATTCCCTACTGGACCAGGTACGCATTCATTATTTATCTCATTGCTCAATGCTAATACTAAAGCATTAGAGTACTTATAGGTACCATACCACCACTTACACCAACCGTGAAATCTAGACTATGGCCTCTGCTATTGACTTCAGCCTATCAACTCCGGATCATTATGTGATATCAGGGCACCAATAACATACTAATGACATACTGGGTCTCTCAACAGTGACCCAACCCTAAGGCGAGTCCATATATTCAATAATAATGCGCATCCTTCTGCTACGTTGAAACAATTTTAGCCTCCCATATGAAGAGAGAAATAAGGATCGAAGTTTAGACCGCTTACCGTGTAGTACATTTCTTGTAGTATGGCCCAAGAAATAATATTAGCCTAATGGACCATCATATTTATGAGGTGGTTTGGAATTTAATGCATCAGAAAAAATTCCATGGCTCATGTTTAGGTGTCTTTGTCGTTAGTTGTGTGTCATTGTAACGACATTCTCTATCCTTGTGGCCAGGAGGTTCTCTATTGGACAGTTGTGTCGTGATCTATAATGTCAGGTCGCCATTAGTATTCTTCATATCATCAATGGTAGAATAATTGTATATATATCACCTTTTAATTATCTGGGATATAATTAAGTTGTTACTATCAGTTAATTCAATTGAACCTGCAGAAGAAAAGAAAGAATACACAACTAGAATGTAATCAAGTTGTTACTATCTGGGATATAAATTTTTTCTTCTGAAATTGAGAAGGACAACAGGCACAAAAGCTTATTGTTATTTTCATTATCTACTATATATATTATATATTATAGAAGTGAAAATGGAAAATGACAAAAGTGCCTAAGTTTTGTTTTTGTTTTTACTGTTGCTTTTGTGTACAAATATTAGAAAACAATACATAAGTGAAAACAAATGACAGTTTGCATTAAAAAAAAGGAAATGACAGAAAATAACAGTTTTGCATTAAATGAACTTTCCTTATAGGTATGATTCTCTTCTCAGAATCACACACAACAAAGTGCATAAAACAAAAGCTACAAAAGAAGTAAATTTGTGCTTGAGGGATCATTGGAAGGGACACTCTTTCATATATTAAACAATAGAAGCAGGTCACTCATATATTAAACAATATAAGGTCACCTTTTATTCCCTTTATTTATTTATATGAAACCAAATGCATGACTACAAAGCTTCAGTTTTCATCAACTCTATAACCAAAAACTTCCAATACTTAAAAGGAAACATAATATCATATCAAAGCCAACATACAAGAACATTTAACACTAGAAGTATTAATCCAATTAGGAATTCTTGGGCTTAAATTTGATTTCTCATAAGTTATAAAAACATCACCAGCAACTCTAACAGATTTATGGTTCTTGCAACCCAACAAGGTTCCAGGGCGCCTCCTTTGTGTCTCTTTAGTGGCCTTTGGTTTTCCATTTGAGTTATTGAATATTATAGGACTCCTTATGGTTATCTCAGATATTTGTTCTTCACAATCTGACATAACTACACCACTTGCAGTTACCACACTCCATTCTATGCTTGCTTCACTTGGTGCATAACAAGTAGGACTAACACAGCTTGAAGCAGCATCTGATGCTTGCCTAGCAAGTAAATGGTTTGATTTTCCTTTGAAGCTCTCAATCTCAAATAAGTCTGAACTTGCATCACTAGCATCATCATCATCATAGTTTGAATCAATTTTAGGAGAAGCATTTCTTGAGGGAATTACTAACCTTTTATCAATGCTTAAGGACTTGGTCTTGTTATTCAATATTAGTGGTGAGCCAAACACCTCCAATGATTTCCTTGGTGTCCTTTCTTCATCTAGTTGAAATTGCACTTTCAAAAGATGATTTCCTAATGCCAAACTTTTGTTTTCATTGTTGATAAGAAGTTGTGCATTTGGCTTAGTTATTTTAAGTGAATGATTAGAATCTTGACCAACACTGAAGAGCTTATTTGGTGTTGTTTTTGCATGATCATGAACATCAACAGAATCCTTATCAGAGCAAGAGCATTTGAAACCAATACTGGGTAGAACTGATAAGTCTATTTTTAGAGTCTTTTTAATAGTTATTTTCATTTAGTTTTTTAGGTATTTTAATTATATTTTATATCTTTGAACTATTTTACTACATATGTTTGCTTTTTATTTTCAGGTTTTATTTTGGAGCAAAAGAGAAAATATGAGCTAAAATGAAGAAAAAAGGAAATATTTGAGGAGGAGCAATTTTTAAAGCACTAGACACCCTCATGGGCGCCAAGGGCCCCAAAAACCGAAAACTGGCCAAGGGCGCGAAGCAGCAAAACTGGCGCAGCACAGGGCGCCAAGGGCGCCAAGCAGCAAAAAACTGGCGCAGAGCCTGCGCACGACCCTGGCACATGTTGCACGACCCTAGTGCAAAACTGGCGCACGACCCTGGCAGATAGGCGCACGACCCTAGTGCAAAACTGGCGCAGAGCAGCCAAAATTGACTGGCCAGGGCGCACGACCCAGGCACATGGGCGCACGACCCTGGCACCAGACAAGTCAATTTTGGCTGCACCCACTTGCTGATGGCTTTCCCTTGCCACTTGATTTGCCACTTTTTTTATGACCATTTTGCCCCTCCTCTCAAGTGCCTTAGACCTAATATTTTCCTATAAATAGAGGCTTGATCCTCACTTGTAACCAAGCTTAAATTTTGTGAGAAAAATCCATGACAAGGTTTCCTCTAAGATTCATGACTTCACTTTAATTTCTCGCTTTTTACTTTCTCGCTTTTTACTTTCTCGCCCTTTTATTTTCCAAGTCATTTACTTTCCTTGCTATTTACTTTCTTGCCCTTTTATTTTCCAAGTCATTTACTTTCATTGCTATTTAATTTCTCGCTCTTTACTTTCTCGCTCTTTACTTTTCGCTCTTTACTTTTCCGCTCTTTTATTTTCCCCGCTATTTACTTTTTCGCCCTTTTACTTTCCAAGTCATTTACTTTCATTGCTATTTAAATTCTCGCTCTTTACTTTCTCGCTCTTTACTTTTCCGCTCCTTTATTTTCCTTGTTATTTACTTTTTTGCCCTTTAAATTTCCAAGTCAAGTAAACTACTGGCAAGTCAAGTAAATTACTGGCAAGTCAAGTAAATTACTGGCAATTTACTTTTCAAGCAATTTACTTTCCTGTCATTTACAATTCCGCTATTTATGATTTTTGCACTTTACCGCTTTCTTTTATTTCTCGCTATTTAACTTTATGTCTTCTTCTTTTATTTTCTTTTCTCCTCTTTTGTCTACAATGATCATGAGTGAGTAGACTTTGCTAAAATATTCCTTCTTTCCAAAAACACTTTCTTTTCAGTTAATCAACTTTGAAAAATTAGATTGGTATTCACCTAGGCTCTCCCTGTGGATCGATAACTCTTTTATTACGCGATACGACCCGTGCACTTGCGGGGCTATCAAGTTTTTGGCGCCGTTGCCGGGGAGGCAGTGATATTAATTAAATTTTTCGAAACCGGTTAGACTGAAATTTTATTTTCTTTATTTTTACTTTTTCTTCTCTTGTCCCTCGAATGCGAAGAACCAGAAGTTTCGGTGAAACTGTTCCACAAATTCCCGAAATCGAAAGGTTCTTACATAGAAGGAGGAGAGAAATTCCCGATAACCAAATGGCGGCTAATGAAAATCGTGCTCTCAAAGAGTACGCAACACCTTCAGCAGAGCCATCGGCTGCCATTGTACATCCAAATGTAGAAGCAAATAATTTTGAACTCAAAACATCTCTACTTTCGATGGTACAACAAAACCAATTTTCTGGTTCTCCCACGGAGGACCCAAATCTTCATATTTCAATTTTTCTTGAGTACTGTGGAACTCTCAAATTAAACGGGGTACCTCCGGATGCCATAAGACTAAAACTCTTCCCTTTTTCATTAAGGGATAGAGCTAGAGCATGGCTACATTCTTTGCCTTCGGAATCCATTACCAACTGGAACCAGCTGAAACAAGCTTTTCTTACTAAATTCTTTCCCCCGAGTAAGACAGCTCAAATGAGAAATCAAATTACTCGATTTTCTCAAAACGACGGGGAATCTCTTTATGATGCTTGGGAACGTTTCAAAGAAATGTTAAGGCTATGCCCCCATCATGGACTAGAGAAATGGCTTGTTGTTCACACTTTTTATAATGGATTACAATATGCAACAAGAATGACTGTTGATGCAGCTGCAGGTGGAGCTTTAATGAACAAAAATTTTACCGAAGCCTACGCACTCGTTGAAGATATGGCTCAAAACCATTGTCAGTGGACAAGTGAGCGAGCCATAACGAATAAACCAGCCTCATCAAAAGAGCCAGGTAAGTATGAAATATCTGTTGTTGATCATCTTGCCTCAAAAGTGGACGCACTTTTTCAAAAATTTGAAAAATTAAATATAAGTGCCGTCTCACAAACTACTTCTCCTATTACTCCACCATGTGAATTATGTGGGGTTGTTGGCCATAATGGAGCTGAATGCCAGCTTGAGGCATCTAGTGCTGGAAACGAGCATATTAACTATGCTCAAAAGGAAGATCCGTTTTCAAATACTTATAATCCTGGGTGGAGGAATCATCCAAATTTTTCTTATAAAAATCCTCCACCCAATCCAGCACCTAGACCACCTCCTGTCTTTCAAAATCAAAGGGTTTTTAACAACCCACAAAACAACCCGCAAAAGTCAAACTTGGAATTTTTGATGGAAAAATTTGTGTCATCTCAAACAAAACAAAATGAAGAATTCAAAAATCAAACTGGTTATTTGAATGACACACTTATCAAATTAGTATCAAAAGTCGACTCTATTTCCACTCATAATAAAATGCTTGAAAATCAAATAACTCAAGTGGCAACACAGGTAGCTTCATCCTCTAAAACTTCAGGGGTATTTCCTGGGCAACCAGAGCAAAATCCAAAAGGCCAAATAAATGCCGTCACCCTTAGAAGCGGAAAACAATTAGAGGAACCAAGAGCAAACCAAGAAAAAATTGTGAGTGAAAAACATAATTTACCAGGTGAGCCAATAGAGAAAGAAAAAGAAAGGAAAGAACCAGAAAAAGAAAGAGAAGAACCACACATCCCCCCTCCACCATACAAACCACCCATTCCTTTCCCCCAAAGATTTGCAAAAAGCAAAATTGACGAGCAATTCAAAAGGTTTGTCGACTTGCTTAAAAAGCTTTACATCAACGTTCCTTTCACTGATGCATTGTCTCAAATGCCGTCTTATTCTAAATTTTTGAAAGAAATTTTGTCCAAGAAAAGAAAAATAGACGACTACGAGACAATTGCATTAACAGAGGAATGTAGTGCAATTATCCAAAACAAGCTGCCACAAAAACTCAAAGATCCAGGTAGTTTTTCCATACCTTGTGTGATTGGAAGTGAAACTATAAACAGAGCGATGTGCGATCTAGGAGCCAGTGTAAGTTTGATGCCCCTTTCTCTTTGCAATAGACTAGGGATAGGCGAACTTAAACCCACAAAAATGACAATACAGTTGGCAGATCGTTCCGTTAAATACCCCACTGGAATCTTAGAGGATATCCCTATCAAGATAGGGCAAACTTTTATACCGGTGGACTTTGTTGTAATGGAAATTGAAGAAGACTCACAAATTCCTATTCTTCTGGGGAGGCCTTTTTTAGCTACTGCAGGGGCAATAATTGACGTTAAAAACGGTAAGTTGGTTTTTAATGTGGGGGATGAAAAGGTTGAGTTTGAAGTTTCAAACTTCATGAAAAGTCCATCTGTAAAAGACTCATGCTGCAGGATTGACATTGTAGACTATTGCGTGCGAGAATGCTCTTTAGCATCATCTTCACGAGATAGTCTGGAAGATTGCCTTTTAGGCAACACAAATACAAATGCAGCAGGGGAAACCCAATTCTACATAAAACTTTTGGATGAAAATCCACCATCAAAAGAATTGGGTACTGAAACCTTGGGTAAGGAAAAGCCTCAGCCTCTCCCAAAAGAAACACCAAAAATAGAACTGAAGCCCTTACCATCATCTCTCAGGTATGAGTTTCTTGGCCCTGATTCTACTTTTCCAGTAATTGTAAATGCAAATTTGAAACAAAATGAGACCGAAAAATTGCTTAATGTTCTCAAAAAGTATCCCAAAGCCATTGGGTATACTATTGAGGACATTAAAGGAATAAATCCGTCAATCTGCATACACAGAATACTACTGGAAGAGGACTATAAACCTTCTATCGAGCATCAAAGAAGATTAAACCCAAACATGAAAGAGGTTGTTAAAAAGGAAGTTTTAAAACTCCTTGATGCTGGGATAATATATCCTATTTCCGATAGCAAGTGGGTTAGTCCTGTTCAAGTAGTACCTAAGAAAGGAGGCTTAACAGTTATTAAAAATGAGAAGGATGAAAGCATTTCCACAAGGACAATTACGGGATGGAGGATGTGTATCGATTACAGAAAGCTTAACAAAGCTACCCGAAAAGATCACTTCCCTCTCCCGTTCATTGATCAAATGCTAGAAAGATTAGCACAGCACTCGCATTTCTGCTATTTGGATGGTTATTCGGGATTTTTCCAAATTCCCATCCACCCTAGCGACCAAGAAAAAACAACTTTCACATGTCCTTTTGGCACTTATGCCTATAGAAGGATGCCCTTTGGTCTATGTAATGCTCCTGCTACCTTTCAAAGGTGTATGATGTCCATATTCTCAGACTTTGTTGA
This sequence comes from Astragalus membranaceus, assembly GCA_039519185.1. Lineage (NCBI taxonomy): Eukaryota > Viridiplantae > Streptophyta > Magnoliopsida > Fabales > Fabaceae > Astragalus > Astragalus membranaceus. The sequence goes on along the minus strand of CM076846.1, from coordinate 95,986,426 downwards.
AAACATAATGGAAGTGTTTATGGATGATTTTTCTGTCCATGGCTCAAATTTTGAAAACTGTTTAGCCAATCTGGAAAAAGTCTTAGAGAGATGTGAAAAGGTAAACTTGGTTCTAAACTGGGAAAAGTGTCATTTCATGGTTAATGAAGGAATTGTCCTAGGGCACTTAATTTCTCACAGAGGTATTGAGGTAGACCGTGCAAAAATTGAAGTAATTGAAAAAATGCTACCTCCCACCACGGTAAAAGAGGTGAGAAGCTTTTTAGGCCATGCGGGTTTCTACCGTCGGTTCATAAAAGACTTCTCAAAAATTTCAAAACCTATGACAAGTCTGCTCCTTAAGGATGCAGCATTTATTTTTAACGATCTTTGTCTTGAAGCTTTTAACAGGTTGAAAAAGGCTTTAGTTACTGCCCCGATCATACAGCCACCAGACTGGAATCTTCCGTTTGAAATAATGTGCGATGCAAGCGACTATGCAGTTGGGGCAGTCCTGGGACAAAGAAAAGAAAAAAAATTGCATGCCATATACTATGCAAGCAGGACCTTAGACGAGGCACAAATGAATTACGCCACAACTGAAAAAGAATTATTGGCGGTAGTTTTTGCCGTTGATAAGTTTCGATCATATCTGGTAGGTTCAAAAATCATCATTTTTTCTGATCACTCGGCCATAAAATATTTGTTAAACAAAAAAGATGCCAAACCGAGATTGATCCGATGGGTTTTACTCCTACAAGAATTTGATCTTGAAATAAGGGATAAAAAAGGCGTTGAAAATGTTGTGGCTGATCATTTGTCCCGTCTACAAGGAACAAAAGAAGAAGAGTTGCCGCTTAATGATACATTTTTGGATGATCAACTCTTCTCATTGGTCAAATCTGAAGCACCATGGTATGCAGATTTTGTAAACTACCTTGCAGCAGGAGTACTCCCCCCAGATTTAAATTATCAGCGGAAGAAGAAATTCTTCCATGATCTTAAACAGTATTACTGGGACGAGCCACTGCTTTTTAAAAGGGGAGCTGATGGGGTGTTCAGAAGATGCATTCCGGAAGAAGAGGTAAGTAACATTCTATACCATTGTCATTCTTCTTCCTATGGCGGCCATGCCAGTTCTTCAAAAACTGCTACGAAAATTCTTCAATCTGGTTTTTATTGGCCGTCCCTTTTTAAAGACGCGCATCAATTCATTTCTAAATGCGACCAGTGTCAACGCACCGGAAATATTTCAAAAAGAAATGAAATGCCCTTAAATAATATCTTAGAGGTTGAAATTTTCGACGTCTGGGGTATCGATTTCATGGGACCGTTTCCTTCTTCTTTTGGAAACCAATATATTCTGGTAGCCGTTGACTATGTGTCAAAATGGATCGAAGCCATTGCTTCTCCTACAAACGATGCAAAGGTAGTCATAAAACTTTTCAAAAAAATAATTTTTCCAAGATTCGGGGTCCCTCGTGTTGTCATAAGCGACGGAGGATCCCATTTCATCTCAAAACATTTTGAAATGTTACTGCAAAAGTTTGGAGTAAGGCACAAAGTTGCAACGCCTTATCACCCTCAAACAAGCGGTCAGGTTGAGGTATCGAACAGAGAAATTAAAAGTATTTTAGAAAAAACTGTTTCGACTTCAAGGAAAGACTGGTCGGTAAAGCTTGATGATGCTCTCTGGGCTTATCGGACTGCGTACAAGACTCCCATAGGAATGACTCCTTTCAAATTAATTTATGGGAAGTCTTGCCACCTTCCGGTAGAGCTAGAGCACAAAGCTTACTGGGCAATTAAACGCCTTAACCTGAACATGGAATTAGCCGGAGAAAAAAGAAAACTCCAACTAAATGAATTGGAAGAACTGCGAATGGATGCTTATGAGAATGCCAAACTTTACAAAGAAAGAACAAAAAATTGGCATGATAAGCGTATTATTCGTAGAGAATTCAAAGAGGGTGACCTGGTGTTATTGTTTAATTCCAGGCTAAAAATTTTTCCGGGAAAATTAAAGTCAAGATGGACCGGTCCTTTTGAAATCCGTAAGGTTTACCCCTTCGGATCTGTAGAGATCTGGAGCGAGAAATCCGGATCGTTTAAAGTCAATGGTCAAAGGTTGAAAAATTATTTAATTGGTGACCCAATTGAGAAAGAAACTAGTTTAGTTCTACATGATCCCAATTGAAAAAAATTCTTTTTGACCGTCAAGCTAGTGACGTTAAAAGAGCGCTGCGTGGGAGGCAACCCACGGCTTAATGTATTTTTCGATTTGTTGAAAAATAAAATACCTCAGGGCCGAGTATCCTGAACCAGACAGCCAGGTGAGCTCTCCTAACCCCTTTTGTTTTATTTGAAAAATCATTGAGGACAATGCCTAGTCCAAGCATGGGGGGGTATTTTATTGCTTTTATTTGGATATGTCTTTACTGCTTTGCTGAGTTTTTATCTTTTTACTTTGAGTTGTATCTGCTCCCTCCATGATGAAACTTTGTGAACCCTAAGCATGTTTTAGATAAGCTTTTTCTGGACAAAAATAATTTTTCAATTTTTCATTAGCAATCATCTAGGTGGACTGGTTGGGAACAACAAAATTGTATCATGGTTCGATTTCTACTTCTTGAGGGAATTACTAACCTTTTATCAATGCTTAAGGACTTGGTCTTGTTATTCAATATTAGTGGTGAGCCAAACACCTCCAATGATTTCCTTGGTGTCCTTTCTTCATCTAGTTGAAATTGCACTTTCAAAAGATGATTTCCTAATGCCAAACTTTTGTTTTCATTGTTGATAAGAAGTTGTGCATTTGGCTTAGTTATTTTAAGTGAATGATTAGAATCTTGACCAACACTGAAGAGCTTATTTGGTGTTGTTTTTGCATGATCATGAACATCAACAGAATCCTTATCAGAGCAAGAGCATTTGAAACCAATACTGGGTAGAACTGATAAGTCTATTTTTAGAGTCTTTTTAATAGTTATTTTCATTTAGTTTTTTAGGTATTTTAATTATATTTTATATCTTTGAACTATTTTACTACATATGTTTGCTTTTTATTTTCAGGTTTTATTTTGGAGCAAAAGAGAAAATATGAGCTAAAATGAAGAAAAAAGGAAATATTTGAGGAGGAGCAATTTTTAAAGCACTAGACACCCTCATGGGCGCCAAGGGCCCCAAAAACCGAAAACTGGCCAAGGGCGCGAAGCAGCAAAACTGGCGCAGCACAGGGCGCCAAGGGCGCCAAGCAGCAAAAAACTGGCGCAGAGCCTGCGCACGACCCTGGCACATGTTGCACGACCCTAGTGCAAAACTGGCGCACGACCCTGGCAGATAGGCGCACGACCCTGGTAAAAACTGGCGCAGAGCCTGCGCACGACCCTGGGTGCACCACGCACGACCCGTGCGTGTTTTCAACTGAAAATGGCCCATTTTGGCAGAACAAGGCGCACGACCCTGGCACATAGGCACACGACCCATGCTTGCCAGCAACGCAGAACAGCTTTTCCAGCACATGGCGCACGACCCTGGCACCATAGGCGCACGACCCTAGTGCAAAACTGGCGCAGAGCAGCCAAAATTGACTGGCCAGGGCGCACGACCCAGGCACATGGGCGCACGACCCTGGCACCAGACAAGTCAATTTTGGCTGCACCCACTTGCTGATGGCTTTCCCTTGCCACTTGATTTGCCACTTTTTTTATGACCATTTTGCCCCTCCTCTCAAGTGCCTTAGACCTAATATTTTCCTATAAATAGAGGCTTGATCCTCACTTGTAACCAAGCTTAAATTTTGTGAGAAAAATCCATGACAAGGTTTCCTCTAAGATTCATGACTTCACTTTAATTTCTCGCTTTTTACTTTCTCGCTTTTTACTTTCTCGCTTTTTACTTTCTCGCCCTTTTATTTTCCAAGTCATTTACTTTCCTTGCTATTTACTTTCTTGCCCTTTTATTTTCCAAGTCATTTACTTTCATTGCTATTTAATTTCTCGCTCTTTACTTTCTCGCTCTTTACTTTTCGCTCTTTACTTTTCCGCTCTTTTATTTTCCCCGCTATTTACTTTTTCGCCCTTTTACTTTCCAAGTCATTTACTTTCATTGCTATTTAAATTCTCGCTCTTTACTTTCTCGCTCTTTACTTTTCCGCTCCTTTATTTTCCTTGTTATTTACTTTTTTGCCCTTTAAATTTCCAAGTCAAGTAAACTACTGGCAAGTCAAGTAAATTACTGGCAAGTCAAGTAAATTACTGGCAATTTACTTTTCAAGCAATTTACTTTCCTGTCATTTACAATTCCGCTATTTATGATTTTTGCACTTTACCGCTTTCTTTTATTTCTCGCTATTTAACTTTATGTCTTCTTCTTTTATTTTCTTTTCTCCTCTTTTGTCTACAATGATCATGAGTGAGTAGACTTTGCTAAAATATTCCTTCTTTCCAAAAACACTTTCTTTTCAGTTAATCAACTTTGAAAAATTAGATTGGTATTCACCTAGGCTCTCCCTGTGGATCGATAACTCTTTTATTACGCGATACGACCCGTGCACTTGCGGGGCTATCAAGAACACTCTTAGCCTGCACCTTCTCTTTCTTGCTCCTTTGAGAATTTCTCACTCCACTTTGGTGAAGGTGCTTTGTAGGAGCTATGTTGGAAATTCTTGGAGATTCAACTCCATGGAAGTATTTTTCAGCACTAAATACTCCAATTTCTCCAATTTCTTCTGTCTTTTCCATCTGGTGCAGAGTAGATTTTATGTTGCTGATAAATGGGTTCATTTTTTGGCTTGATTCACAAATATTTCCTACAAAGTTCACTTCCTTGTTGTTCAAGTATGAAGAGAAAATAGGATCATGAAGGTGATGGGAGTTGCTTTTGGCAGTTCATGATGATAAGGTAAACATAGTTTATGGAAATTCTGTTTGAGTACACTGACAAAAAAGAAGAAAATGGCCCAACAGAAACTGTTTAAAGACAAGGTTAATAGGAAAAATAGACAAGGTAGGGTCATGTGTTTCTAGCCTAATTGACACTTCATCATATTTTCAGGTGTAATTTTTTTTTTTTGTATGAATTGACTACCATGATGATCTCTATCTATGTGATTGTTCCGATAAAATAGAGAAAGATACGTACAATAAAATAATATTATTTTTATTTTATGGGCTTACCTCAATCATTTTGTAACTATCTTGCAATTAAACAAAATGAAGAACCTCTTTTTGAACACCCATATTTTTTGGAGCACTAAAAGTAGATGAAATAAATGTATAGTTTTTGTTTCTAAGATGAGATTTCTAGTGTTTGGTGTTTCTAGGGAAGATATAAACAAATTATCTTCTTCATGTTTTTATGGTCCTGGTTTTATATGGTTGGCGTCGCCCTGTAAAACCCTCAGCACGCCTGAAATCACCCAATCCGTCATGTTTTTATGGTCCTGGTTTTATATGGTCATGTTAGCCCTGTAAAACCCTCAGCACGCACGAAAACCCAATCGACAAAGCTGCGTCCCTCGGCCAGATGCCAACAAAAGGAACGACTCATAGCCAGATGGAGTAACTACGTGCTATGGGACCAACAGCCGATTCGATGGAGCATCGAAAGGGAAAAACAGCCGTTTAAGTATTCCACACGTCTCCAATAAAGGGATAGTCAAACGGGGTTGCCCCAAGAAAAGTGTTCATCCCTTCCACACAAAGGCAGGGGATCAACCCCTATTTATACACAAGCCAAGAGGAGGTGGGAAAAGACGCATTCAAGCCAGCAATAAATACTTAAGGAAAACGGGGAACCATTAAATGCTTTGACCAGAAGGCCGGTGCGAGTCCCATAAATGAAGAGGGAAGTACAAGAAACAACAATAAATAGTAAGGGCATCGCGAAATGGAGAAGGTACCACAAGGTCGGCTACCCTGAAGGGCTTGGAGCACCTTCCCCCTGAAGGGGTTTGAGCTCAAAGGGATGTGTCCCGGGGGCAGTGGCGGATCCAGGATTAAAAAATAGAGTGTTCCTTTTGTGCAACTTGGGGGTGTATTACCACTAATGATGTTCCCGTGGATTCGAACACAGCCCCTTGTGTGTAAAGTTTGGGGTGTATTACCACTAAGCCACTGATGTTTGTGCAAAGTTTGGGGTGTATTACCATTAAGCCACTGATGTTTGGGTGTTTCTAGGAACACCAGGAACACCCCCTGAATCCGCCACTGACCGTGGGTGTTTGGAAATGCCGACTAAGGCTCCTGAAGACCGAGGATATCCCCTGCCAGTCGAGGAGAGATGCCGAGGAGTGCAATCGACACTCGAGGAGACACAGGTAGTACACAAAGGGCGTCTGCACTTCATGCGCAGCCGTACGCACCATGTATAGACCAAGACCTGTCCGACTAGAAGACAAGCGATGAGGACATGGCAGCCGATCATTGGCTCGTACTGAAGTAGTGACCACACCACTACCTCGGTGCCAAGCGCAGAACAACGATACCATGCAGTGTAGAGCATCGTAGAATTCCCTTTGTAGTATAAATAGTGCATGCTACTGTTGTATTGGAGACTTTTAGTTCTATGTGTTTTGAGAGGTCTCCCTGAGTAAGGCTATATCCTTAAGTTGGGGTGGGAATAGACTGGGCCGACTTGAGCTTTGTAAGGTCTGGGCCTGACTTACCTTGAAAATTTTAGGCTTGAGTCTGGTCTGTGGCCTGTCGTAGGCCCATTTTTAAGTCTTGGCCACAAGAAGGTGTGACAAGGTTTGGAAGCCTATTTATAATCTTATTTCACTATTTTTTTTAGTTTCATGAAAGCCTACAACCTTTAAGTGCTGTATGCTTCTGTAAATAGACTAAAAAGATAACAGGTCAATGAAATTTAGTTTTAATTTGATATCTAATAAAACTTTTTAGGGAAATATCTTTATATGACATCCAATTTAAACTCTACTTTATAATAATGGACGTATGTCAAAATGTTTAATAATAATAAGTATTATATATATTTACTGAACCAGACTCTTCGCTGAGCGATCGGTCCCTTTGATGCAGTGAGTATGTCTGTGCTGATGCAGATTTGGAGACTCGGGCGGGATGTTGAAGTCGATCCTGTGTGAAGGCTGGTCGCCTCCAGAGCTCCCGCGGGGTGTACCTGCGATGACACTCCAACGCCCAAGTCAGTGGGGTGATATTCGAGTATGGTAACAAAGTGTGTAAAAAACGTCTCTGTCAGGTGATGTCATGGGCTCTTTATATAGCGCCAGGGGTGCCGCAGGCGACCGTCGGATCCTGCGAGGATTCCTCCCTGTCGTTGATCTTCCCATCGTGGGCATTAGATGGCGTCGGGTCGCTATTGGGCCGCTTGCCCCGGCTCACATTCTTTACGGGTTGCGAGCCGATCCATATCGACGTGTGACGCTGGTCTGATTATTGGGCCGCTCGACCCGGCCCCGTATTCTTCAAATCATGGGCTGCGGCCCAGTCCAGAACAGCTGGGACGGGTTCAGGCCTAAGAGTTTACTTTTCTTCTTTGGTCGCCTGCGCTGTGACGACCTGAGCGCATGCCCTTTCAGTGGGACATGCTCGTGCCTTCCAGTGGCGTGGCGTTCTGACAGACGTGTTACTCTGAAGGGACAGGCGTGACGTTTCGATGGGACTGACATAATGTTTCACGTCTCCCAAGGGGGACGCGTAATGATGTTGGTTCAATTTTCGAGGGATGTCATTAATTCTGAAAGGGAAGAGTCGTGCTCCTTCGGGACCTGGGCCTCCCCTCCTATAAATATGGGGCACCCCCTTCTATTCCTTCATTTGCTTTCCGACATTCTTGCTCTGAGGGCGTGTTACTTTCTCCGACGAGCAACCAACTTTTCGGCAATTCTGGCAAGGTGTTTTCCGATTGGTGACTTCAAACTCCGGCGCGACCTAACTTTCGATCGCCTAATTCTGGTGATGGCTAGTGCAACCGGATCGTTTCCCGCTCCAGGTACCTAGTTTTCTTCTTTGGCTCTTAATTTAAATCGCACTTCTTTGCTTCTTAACACGGGCAAGGAGGGGGTGTCAGACCCGGGGTCGATCATGTCGCCCCTTTCCGTAGGTCATATTCGATGGTCTGACTTTCATGCTCCCTTCTTGCAGGTTATCTTTCGTCATGGCGCGGACGAAGCTAACCGCCCGCGAAACCGGCAGCCCGCCACCTTCTTCTACGGACCCATCCTCCAGCTCTCGCACGCCTACGGATAGGACGGTTTCGGAGAGTGGATTTACCTCTACACCCCCGGCGGAGGGTGTTACCAAGTGGCTTCAGTCTCAAGAGGGGGGGTGAATTGAGATTTAAAACTTTTCAGATCTTTCGAAAACGTTTTTCCCCTTTTTCAATGACTTAGATCAATTTCGCGCAGGTTAAGTGGAAGCGAAGGAATTAGAATATAAAGCAGTAAAGCGGTATAACAGTAAAGCAGGAAAGCAGTAAAGCACGCAGTGATTTATCCTGGTTCGGTCACCTCCTAGTGACCCACGTCCAGTCCTCACACCCTTGTGAGATTTTTTACTAACCAAAACAACAAGGCTTACAGGTGCCTTGGAAAACCTTTACAGACTCAGGCACTCTCCTCCTAGGATACCCCACTTCCTAGTACATGCAGCTACCCTAGAGAGATACCTCACTCCCTAGAACAAAACACAACAATTAAATAATAAACAATTGTAAAGACAGAAATACCTCTAATGAAGGCAGATATTACAACTTGAAGAATGCAACCCCAACTAACTCTTAGCAACAGATCAGCTCAGACAGACCAACGGTGCGTGACGAGCAAAAGTAAAAGCGTGAAGAGTTTTCTCAAAAGTTTTTCTGATTCGTGCAAATGGGTTGTGTTGTGTGAAATGAATCGTGAAGCACTGCCTATTTATAGGCTATGAGGAAATTAAGTTTACGTTGAAAATAGTGTAGGAATCGATTCTTTGTTGAATGCATTTGATCTAGGAATCGATTTATTTAAGTAAGGAATCGATTTATCTTTGTTTGAAAAATATGAACAATCGATTCTTGAGTACCATGGAAAGCTAGGAATCGATTCTATACTTAGTGAAAATATGTATGAATCGATTTTCAGCTTGCCTGAGACAAGTGGGAATCGATTCTCAGTTAAGTGCAAAAGAGTGGGAATCGATTCTTCCCTTAAAAATTGTTTGGCTCAGAAATCGATTTATGTACTGAAAATACATGTTGTAACACCCCTTTTCTAATAACCTTACTATTTAATAAAAATCAGAGTCTCTCTCTTTTTTTTTTTGAAAATAATATAAGCGAGTGCTACACTTACTTCATTAAATCAACCACTTCAATTTTCATAGTTCGGTTAGAAACCAAAAAGATACATAGCACCATGAAATACCGTTTAGTTCGCATCAACCAAATATACCGCAGCGGAATAATTAACGAGTTCGAAAACAAAACCAATACAGCACTAATAATAGTCTAACAGCATAAAGACAATAAAACATAAGCGTAAGACGCCCCCCGGTGCTACGTATCAGAGCATGACACTTCCTACCAGACGAAGGCATAAGGGAAACCTTCACTCGTTATTACCTGCACGTTGCCGACATAAGAAGCAACATAAAAGCAGTAGGGTGAGTCTCTTTTCATAATTAATAACATATGGGAATAAACAATGCATAGGAAAAGGTAACCAGACACACCGATTCACAACAAAGGCAATAACCACATCACAATTACAGCTCCAAACAACAATGCAAAAGGTATGGTTATGCATGAGGTATTAATATGACCTGCTTCCCCACAATTGTAGCACACCACATCCCTTTTCTCGCATTTCGCAGCCACATGACCTTCTTTACCGCACTTGAAACATTTATTATCCGAGCAGTCAAAACTCTTATGGCCCGGCTTGCCACACCTGTAGCACACAACCTTCGCAGGGGCATCTCCCCCACTTGGTTTCTTATTATCAGCATACCTCTTCTTACCCTTACCAGCCTGAACCTCATATGGCTTACCCCGGTTCTGAAATTTACCCCTCTGATCTCTCATGACCTTGGAGTGAGCATTACTATCATCTTCGAATATTCTGCAACTGTCGATCAAATCAGCGAATACCCGAATCTTCTGGTACCCTATAGCTTTCTTTATATCAGCCCTCAATCCATTCTCAAACTTAATACATTTTGAAAATTCAGAATCAGCATTAGCAAAGTGGGGATAAAACTTAGCCAATTCAGTGAACTTGGCAGCATACTCCGTCACTGACATGCTTCCTTGCTTCCGCTCAAGGAACTCTATTTCTTTCTTACCTCTCACATCTTCAGGAAAATACTTCCGTAGGAACTCTCTACGGAAAACAGCCCAAGTTATCTCCTCATTAGCAGTTTCTAATCTCTGCCTAACCTCCATCCACCAATCATCAGCCTCTTCTGCCAGCGTATGGGTGCCATACCTGACCTTCTGCGCATCATTACAATCCATGACACGAAATATCCTTTCGATCTCTTTCAGCCATGCTAGCGCACCATCTGGATTGTACCTGCCCTTAAAAACAGGTGGATTCTCCCTCTGGAACGTGGCTAAACTGCGAGTCCCAGCATTTTCAGCACCATTTTGCTGGTTCCCAACAGCCTGAGCCATAGCCTGCAAAGCAGCAGCAAGAGCAGCGTCGTTTCTCCCAGCCATTTCAGATTATCACTGCAGCACAAACAGAATTTTAGAACTAATCTAACAATTCCTATTTGTCATAAGACACTATGACAGGACGACTTGGCCGGACAGACCGAACTGCTCTGATACCACTAATGTAACACCCCTTTTCTAATAACCTTACTATTTAATAAAAATCAGAGTCTCTTTTTTTTTTTTTGAAAATAATATAAGCGAGTGCTACACTTACTTCATTAAATCAACCACTTCAATTTTCATAGTTCGGTTAGAAACCAAAAAGATACATAGCACCATGAAATACCGTTTAGTTCGCATCAACCAAATATACCGCAGCGGAATAATTAACGAGTTCGAAAACAAAACCAATACAGCACTAATAATAGTCTAACAGCATAAAGACAATAAAACATAAGCGTAAGACGCCCCCCGGTGCTACGTATCAGAGCATGACACTTCATACCAGACGAAGGCATAAGGGAAACCTTCACTCGTTATTACCTGCACGTTGCCGACATAAGAAGCAACATAAAAGCAGTAGGGTGAGTCTCTTTTCATAATTAATAACATATGGGAATAAACAATGCATAGGAAAAGGTAACCAGACACACCGATTCACAACAAAGGCAATAACCACATCACAATTACAACTCCAAACAACAATGCAAAAGGTATGGTTATGCATGAAATGCAACCCAAACTCCACGGGCACATGCATGTCGGATCCGTCACAAAATACAAATAGGCCGTAGCCTCTGCTCACCAAAATAAAATTAGGCCGAAGCCTCTGCTCACCAATATAAAATTAGGCCAAAGCCTCTGCTCACCAATAATGCACATGTCTCATGAGATGCTATGGAAATGCACCACAACACACTACACAATTCGTCAATTCGCCATTAAAATCAACTCACCATTTTATTAATCAGCTCACCAATTTAAAATTAGGCCGAAGCCTCTGCCCACCAATCACACCATAATACACTCACCAACTCACCCACCACTCACACCAACACCAATTTCAATTAGGCCAATTTAGGATTTGACACGACATAGGGAAAAGGAATAAAAATTGAAATTAGACACCTAGACCATCTTCAGTCCAGAACCACCAGTAAATTAACTCATTTTTGCATAAAACCAAAATATTTGGATAGACACTGAAATTAGCTTCGAAACGCATTTTGAACCGTTTAATTTGGATAACCGAGTCAAAAGTTACGTTAAAAACAAAATCGGAAAAATACTTAGACATTCTGGAAACTGGCGCCCAGGCGCTGGGCGCCCAGGAGCAACACGGAACTTGGCGCATAGGCGCTGGCGCCCAGGAAACAGCAACACGCATAGGCGCTGGCGCCCAGGAAACAGCAACACGCATAGGCGCTGGCGCCCAGGAAACTGGCGCAGGACTGGCGCAGGGGAACACGGCGCCCAGGCACTAGGCGCCTAAGGCTAACACGCAAGAAAACTCATTTTACTTCGAAATTGATTTTGTACGAGCCAAACACTCAGAATATGAGAACTCAACAAAATTTTTGGCAAAAAGTGACACGCACCTCTGGCGCCCATGGACTAGGCGCCTAGTGAAAACACGCAACCCAACTATTTTGGTGACCAAAATCATTTTGCACGAGCTATTTTACCTGAATATGAAAACCAGAAACCAAATTTTGCAAAACAATCACCAGAACATTGGGGCCCTTGGCGCCCATGACACAAGGTGCCTAGCACCAAGACAGCAACACAGTGGCTGGAAAAACTGGCGCAGGCACACTGACTGGGCGCCTGGCGCCCATGACTGAGGCACAGAAAAACAGCAACAAGGCATATGGCGCCCAAGGCGCCTAAGGGCTTCCAAAATCAGAATTTTTCAAATTCAAACACCAAATTAAGTTCACCAAACACTCAATCATATATATATAATTCAATTATCATCATGATCCTCAATTCTCACCCAACAAACACCAACAAGTCATATACACAAATACGTGGCATACAATTCACGTTAGCAACAATTCAAACATCAATCATGCGATTTCAACATAGGCAATTCATAATCATATATCACAACATTACAATTGAATCAACAACACCACAATTCATTCATATAAATCATTCTAAAACCCTAACCCTAGGCACTACTAATTCGCATAAGCCATTAAAAATAAAAAGAGGACCCCCTAACCTCTTAGAAGTCGAATTATTAGGCAATGCTCCAAGGGATTGCAAGACACCAACAAGCTCTTCCTCCTCCTTGAGTGATTCGCGAAACTCCTCCCCTTTTCCTCTTGCAAGTTGCGACTTCCTCTTCTCACTTCTCCTCTCTTTTTACATTTCTTTTCTTTCTTTTCACAATAGAGTAAAAATGCAAAACTACTTCACAAGACCCCTAGTGAGTCGAATTCCATGACTAGCAAATGGGCCACGGGCCTAATTGTGGATCACGGGCCCTTATTCGCACCACTCAAATCGTGACAACACCTCCTAAATAAATAAAATAAATAAATTAAACCTTGAATTATTTAATTTAATTAAATAAATATTGTAAGCCTTAAATAACTTAATTAAATAAATAATTAAATTATTTTGGGGCGTTACAACTCTCCCCCACTTAGAATATTTCGTCCTCGAAATTACCTGAATCAAACAACTCCGGATATGCTTCCCGCATCTTACTCTCCAGCTCCCATGTCATACTCTCACCAGCAGCTCCTAGCCACACCACTTTCACCAAAGGAATTTCCTTCCCTCTCAGAATCTTCAGTTATCTATCTTCAATCCGCACAGGCATAGTCTCCACAGTGAGATTATCCCGTACCTCTACTTCATCCATCTGAATCACATGAGACGGGTCCGGAACATACTTTCGAAGTTGCGACACGTGGAACACGTCATGCAAGTTCGAAAGATTAGGCGGCAAGGCCACCCTATAGGCAACACTTCCCACTCTCTCCGTAATCTGATACGGACCAATGAAACGGGGAGTTAACTTCTTTGATTTCAAGGCACGCCCAACACCAGTCACCGGAGTGACTCTCAGGAACACATGATCACCGGCCTGAAACTCTAAATCCTTCCTTCTCTTATCATGATAGCTCTTTTGCCGACTCTGCGACGCTTTCATCTTCTCTCGGATTAGTTTTACCTTCTCAGTTGTTTCTCGCACAATCTCAGGCCCCAATACTGCACTCTCTCCAGATTCATACCAACATAACGGAGTCCTACATCTCTGACCATACAACGCCTCAAACGGTGCCATACCAATACTAGAATGAAAACTGTTATTGTAGGTGAACTCTATCAACGGAAGGTGAGAATCCCATGAACCTCCCTGCTCGAGAACGCATGCCCTCAACAAGTCCTCTAACGACTGAATAGTCCTCTCCGTCTGACCATCTGTCTGCGGATGATAAGCGGAGCTCAACCTCAACTTAGAACCCAAAGCTTCTTGCAAACTTTTCCAGAATTCAGAAGTGAATCTTGGATCTCTATCAGATACAATACTAAGCGGAACGCCATGCAACTTCACAATTGTCTTGATGTAGATCTCTGCCAACTTTGGAACTGGATAAGTCATATTAATTGGTAAGAAATGAGCAGACTTTGACAACCTGTCCACAACCACCCATATAGCATCAAACCCTCTCACTGTATTGGGCAAACCAGTCACAAAATCCATGGAAATGCTATCCCATTTCCATTCCGGGACTTCTAATGGTTGCATCAACCCCGCAGGCTTCTGATGCTCAATCTTAGACTTCTGACAAGTCAGACAAGAATACACAAACTGCGCCACATCCTTCTTCATACCAGGCCACCAGAACAATTTCTTCAAATCTTGGTACATTTTCGTAGCCCCTGGATGAATACTCAACTTGCTCCTATGGCTCTCCTCAAGAATCATTCTCTTCATCTCAGCATCGTCAGGAATACAAATCCTATCTCTGAATCTCAATACACCTTGGGAATCTAACTTGAAATCCCCATTCACAGCTTGATCATTCACAACCAACAAGTCTACTAACTTTACATCTGACTTTTGGGCTTCTCGAACACTAACCAAAAATTCATTGCCAATCTTCAACATTCCCAATCTGACACTCTGCGGTGTCACTTCACAAACCAGACTCATGTCCCGAAACTGCTCAATCAACTCTAATTCTTTCACCATCATAGCCGACATATGCAAGCTCTTCCGACTTAAAGCATCCGCCACGACATTAGCTTTGCCGGGGTGATAGTTCAAGCCGAAATCATAATCCTTCAGCAACTCTAACCAACGTCTCTGTCTCATATTTAGCTCCTTCTGATCAAACAAGTATTTTAGACTCTTATGGTCACTAAATACTTTAAATCTAGTACCATACAGATAGTGCCTCCAAATTTTCAGCACAAACACAATTGCAGCAAGCTCCAAATCATGAGTAGGGTAGTTCTTCTCATGGCTCCTCAACTGCCTAGACGCATAAGCTACTACTTTACCCTTTTGCATTAACACACCTCCCAAACCCATCTTGGAAGCATCACAATATACTACAAACGGTTGATCCGGAACAGGCAAAGTCAAAACGGGCGATGATGTCAACCTCTTTTTCAACTCATTGAAGCTCTCCTCACAGCGAGCATCCCACACAAAAGCTTTTCCCTTACACGTCAATTGAGTCAACGGAAGTGCCAACTTCGAGAAACCTTCAATAAACCTCCTGTAATAACCAGCTAATCCCAAGAAACTCCTAATCTCAGTAACTGACTTCGGGCTCTCCCATTGCAACACAGCATCAATCTTGGCTGGATCCACAGCTATACCATTACCCGAGATAATATGACCAAGGAAACCTACTTCATTCAGCCAGAACTCACACTTAGACAATTTTGCATACAATTTCTTTTCTTTCAACACTTCTAGTACTAACCTCAAATGTTCTGCGTGTTCCTCTTCCGTCTTAGAATACACCAGAATGTCGTCAATAAACACAACTACAAATCGTTCCAAGTAACTATGGAAGGTACGATTCATGTACTCCATAAACACTCCCGGCGCGTTTGTAACACCAAACGGCATCACTGAATATTCATAGTGCCCATATCTCGTTCTGAAAGCGGTTTTCTGAATGTCTTCATCCTTTACCTTGATCTGGTGATAACCCGACCTCAAATCGATTTTGCTAAACACCTTAGCACCTACCAATTGGTCCATCAAATCATCAATTCTGGGAAGCGGATACCTGTTCTTTATTGTCACTTTGTTCAATTGCCTATAATCGACACAAAGTCTCATACTCCCATCCTTCTTTTTCACTAACAATACCGAAGCACCCCATGGTGACACACTTGGCCTTACAAATTTCTTCTCAAGTAGATCTTCTAATTGCTTTTTCAATTCAGACAACTCTGAGGCGGACATCCGGTACGGTGCCATAGACACAGGCCTAGTACCAGGTATAAGATCAATAGCGAACTCAACCTCCCTTTCTGGCGGAACACTTGGAATTTCTTCCGGGAACACTTCAGGAAACTCACACACTACCTGAACCCCTTCAATGATCGCCTGATTCTCAGCAGACAATGACGCCATCAACGCAAACAGATGAACTCCCTCTTTCATTACCTTATGCAGTTGACCAGCAGACAACAAAACGGATTCTTCTTCTTCGGGAGGAAGGAAACTCACAGATCTTCGGAAACAATTAATATGCACATGGTTAACTACTAACCAGTCCATACCAAGAATGACATCCAACCCTCCCAACGGCAAACAAATAAGGTCAACAAGAAAATCTCTGCCGAAGATTGACAGAGGGCTCTTAGCACACACAAGAGAGGTAGTTACTGAACCCTTAGCTGGAGTGTCAATAACCATCTCCCTCATCATAGAAGACAAAGCAAGGTCTAATTTCTCAGCACATAAAGCAGCAATAAATGAATGCGTAGCACCAGTATCAATAATAACAATCAAAGGAATACCATTAATAAAGCATGTACCTCTAATCTCATTAGTATCCTCTGATCCTGCGAGAGCAAACACTTTTCCATAGGACTTCTCTTTCTTCGGTTTAGTACACTTGGTACTAATATGACCTGCTTCCCCACAATTGTAGCACACCACATCCCTTTTCTCACATTTCGCAGCCACATGACCTTCTTTACCGCACTTGAAACATTTATTATCCGAGCAGTCAAAACTCTTATGGCCAAGAGCAACACGGAACTTGGCGCCCAGGAACTGCAACACGCGCATAGGCGCTGGCGCCCAGGAAATAGCAACACGCATAGGCGCTGGCGCCCAGGAAACAGCAACAGGCATAGGCGCTGGCGCCCAGGAAACTGGCGCAGGACTGGCGCAGGGGAACACGGCGCCCAGGCACTAGGCGCCTAAGGCCAACACGCAAGAAAACTCATTTTACTTCGAAATTGATTTTGTACGAGCCAAACACTCAGAATATGAGAACCCAACAAAATTCTTGGCAAAAAGTGACACGCACCTCTGGCGCCCATGGACTAGGCGCCTAGTGAAAACACGCAACCCAACTATTTTGGTGACCAAAATCATTTTGCACGAGCTATTTTACCTGAATATGAAAACCAGAAACCAAATTTTGCAAAACAATCACCAGAACATTGGGGCCCTTGGCGCCCATGACACAAGGCGCCTAGCACCAAGACAGCAACACAGTGGCTGGAAAAACTGGCGCAGGCACACTGACTGGGCGCCTGGCGCCCATGACTGAGGCACAGAAAAACAGCAACAAGGCATATGGCGCCCAAGGCGCCTAGGGGCTTCCAAAATCAGAATTTTTCAAATTCAAACACCAAATTAAGTTCACCAAACACTCAATCATATATATATATAATTCAATTATCATCATGATCCTCAATTCTCACCCAACAAACACCAACAAGTCATATACACAAATACGTGGCATACAATTCACATTAGCAACAATTCAAACATCAATCATGCGATTTCAACATAGGCAATTCATAATCATATATCACAACATTACAATTGAATCAACAACACCACAATTCATTCATATAAATCATTCTAAAACCCTAACCCTAGGCACTACTAATTCGCATAAGCCATTAAAAATAAAAAGAGGACCCCCTAACCTCTTAGAAGTCGAATTATTAGGCAATGCTCCAAGGGATTGCAAGACACCAACAAGCTATTCCTCCTCCTTGAGTGATTCGCGAAACTCCTCCCCTTTTCCTCTTGCAAGTTGCGACTTCCTCTTCTCACTTCTCCTCTCTTTTTACGTTTCTTTTCTTTCTTTTCACAATAGAGTAAAAATGCAAAACTACTTCACAAGACCCCTAGTGAGTCGAATTCCATGACTAGCAAATGGGCCACGGGCCTAATTGTGGATCACGGGCCCTTATTCGCACCACTCAAATCGTGACAACACCTCCTAAATAAATAAAATAAATAAATTAAACCTTGAATTATTTAATTAAATTAAATAAATATTGTAAGCCTTAAATAACTTAATTAAATAAATAATTAAATTATTTTGGGGCGTTACACATGTCCTGACAATCGATTCTTCCTTTTCTGTTTTACCTGAAAATCGATTTTGATATATGTTTATGCATGAGGAAATCGATTTTATTATTTTAAAGGTGATAGGAATGTTTACGTAAGTATGCATGCATCTTTAAAAAACTTTGTGAGTGTGTGAGACTTTGAGATACGAGCTGACCTTTGAAAGAGCTTACACTTTTTCCTAAGACACACCCAAACCCTAAGGACTACCCTTATATTTAAGGACTACCCTTAAACTTGAATCTTCAATTCTTGGGCTTGATTGTCTTGGATTGTGACTTTGATACTTTGTCACTTTCATTAACTTTGGCCATCAACTTTGGCTTTGGCCTTTTTACTATTATCAACTTTAGCTTTTGTCTTTTTCATCATCAAAACCTCTTAACCACTTCATCATCAAAACTTAGCCTGCAACACAAGATATCTACATTCTCCCCCTTTTTGATGATGACAAAACATTTACTCATCTCAAGGTGGGAGGTTAGTTCAAACAGATAATGCATATATATGATGCTCCCCCTATCATGATGCTCCCCCTGACTTTTTGACTAGATGCATAATATGCAAGTTCTATATGCTTCATATGCAACCCTATATTTCTCTCCCCCTTTTTGTCATGATCAAAGAGGGTCGATATATGATAAAGTTTGCGAATCGAATGTCGCAGCTATTTGACAAGGTAAAAGAGCCATTGCTGATTTGTAAGTGATCATCAAAACTAGAAGAAAAACATATTTGAGACCATGAAGAGAATATTTTATCAAACATAGGTAAAGGCTAATTATGAGTCTCAAACACTGTGAAGTAGTTGTTTTAAGCTTTATACATTTCATGCTGCTTAGTTTGAAAGTTAGTGATGGCAGCCAGAATATGGGAGAAAAATTATTTTAGGTAAACAGCGATTGTGAGTATGAATTCTGAAAATTAATGCCAGAGCTAGCAATTGATTGTGATAGGAGAAAATGGATTTCGGGAAAAGGTAGCATTTCAGCTGCTTTATAAAACGCTTTTTGAGCACGCCGAAATTCATAAGTCACAAATTCTCTTAAATTCATATTTTATAAAATCACTTGAAAAACATTTTATTGAAAAATTCATTTGAGTAAATGAAGAACCAGGTTTTCTTTTGCAATGGATTTCTCAAAATGTCAACTAGTTGTTTGTGACGACTCAACTAACTCAATCACACTATCGCCTTTTTAACCATAACCTCTAAGAAGGTGATATATAATTTCTATATGCTTAGTCCTAGAGGGATGACCAGAATACTTTCATGCCTTATAAATATTTGTTCTTTAAAGATACATGAAATGAGATTCAGGAATTGCTCTATTTTTAGTAGTCACATATTTGACTTGATAAACTATTCTTAAGCACATTTTCAAAATAGAGGTGAATAAAATTTTAACCAATCTGACCTTTACCGGTGATTCTTCCTCTATCTATCACAAGTCACATGACGGCTTTTTTTGGGGGTGAGTGTTAAGAACTTTATTGCGTCTCCGGTCATGCGCTTCGAGTCTTTGCTGTCAAGGTATCAATCTGCCCCCATACCTTGAAGCATACCTGCAAAGATCTAAAACAAGGTTCTCGGTACCCAAATCTCTTTGGGTCCTTGTGGGTTAGTGTTTGGTATGGTCCTTTTGGGAACCCATACCTTTTTCACATTTTGTTTACCTCTTGCTCTGCAAACGGAAGCAGTATGTCCAGGTTTACCACAATAATAACATTTAATATAAGGTCTAGTGGAAAATTTCTGTTTGTAATGATCATGCTTTTCTATGGGTTCGTTTCTAGGAAATCTATGATGCATATTTTGTAAACTAGACAATTTCCCAACAGTCCATTCAAATTCATGAATTTTCCTTTCAAAATCAACACATTTATCACAAGTATAATTTGCTTTAAAGCATGCAAGGCTATCATTTTATTTTCTAAGCTCGGACTTTTCTTTAGTTAAGGTAGTAATATCATTTTCAAGATGAGTGATAACTTTCTTGGATTTGCTAAGAGCTTTAGCTGATTTTGAAGATTTATCGTGTAATTCAGTAAAAGCTTCATATAATTCATCATAGGCATCTTGTAAAGATTCAGAGTTAGAATATACCTCAGTTTCACTTTCGCTGTCGTGGTCGGCCATGAGAGCAACTTGACCTTTTTCATTTTCTGAATTATCTGATGAGTTCATGTCATTGTCTTCCCAAGCTATGTAGGCTTTTCTACCATTGTTTCCTTTGGACCCCTTTTTCTTGAAATTTGATAATTTTCTTTCTAAGTTCGGGCACTTCATCGCCAGGTGTCCGGATTTACCATATTAGTAGCAAGTTGGAGGACTTGAGAAGTTTTCTTTGCTTGAGCCTCTTTTGGTTGGAGAATTCCTTTTGAGAGATCTTTCCCTTCTCATGAAATTTTTGAATTTACTAACCATTAGTTCCATTTTCTCCTCGTCTTCATCTTCATCTTCTGAATCATCACTATCGTCGGATGAGCTTGAACTGGAAGCTTTGAGAGCTAAGTTTTTGTTCTTCTTGTCTTTTCCTTCATGCTCTGCTAGGCGAGTGAGCTCTAACTCGTGCTCTAGTAGTTTCCCAAACAGGGTGGCGAGAGTCATGGTAGTCAAGTTTCTTGACTCAGTTATTGCAGTCACCTTTGGTTGCCATTCTCTGTTTAGGCATCTCAGCACTTTGTTGATCAAGTCTTCGGGAGGAAATGATTTTCCTAATGAACCCAATTTGTTCACTATGTGGGTGAACCTTTTCTGCATCTCTGATATTGTTTCACCTGTATTCATTCTAAACAATTCGTACTCTCTAGTAAGAGTATTTGTTCTTGCCCTTTTCACTTCACTTGTACCCTCATGAGTAACTTGAAGATTATCCCACATTTCTTGGGCAGTTTTACAGTTTGAAACTCGAAAAAATTCATCAGCACTCAAAGCAGAAGTAATAATATTTTTAGCATGTAAATTCAGTTGCCCTTTTCTTTTCTCATCATCAAACCATTCATTTCTGCTTTTTATTGTAAGAATACCATCTACTATGTGTGTGGGGACGAAAGGTCCTTTTTCCACAGCATCCCAAACATCTAAGTCTACCCCTTCAATAAAAATTCTCATTCTTTCTTTCCAATATGCATAGTCTTCTCCGTTGAATCCCGGAGGACGGAAGAGAGATGCACCCTCTTGCGTAGACCAACCTGAAGCCATTTCTCTTGAAGCTGCTAGGCCCTTTATACAAGAGTCTAGCTCTGATACCATTTGTTACCAAGTGGCTTCAGTATCAAGAGGGGGGGTGAATTGAGATTTAAAACTTTTCAGATCTTTCGAAAACGTTTTTCCCCCTTTTCAATGACTTAGATCAATTTCGCGCAGGTTAAGTGGAAGCAAAGGAATTAGAATATAAAGCAGTAAAGCGGTATAACAATAAAGCAGGAAAGCAGTAAAGCACACAGTGATTTATCCTGGTTCGGTCACCTCCTAGTGACCTACGTCCAGTCCTCACACCCTTGTGAGATTTTCCACTAACCAAACAACAAGGCTTACAGGTGCCTTGGAAAACCTTTACAGACTCAGGCACTCTCCTCCTAGGATACCCCACCTATGGAGAGCCCTCAAATCTAACAATACAATAACAAGAGATACCCCACCCCTGTTACAATCAACTGCCCTAGAAAGATACCCCACTTCCTAGTACATGCAGCTACCCTAGAGAGATACCCCACTCCCTAGAACAAAACACAACAATTAAATAATAAACAATTGTAAAGACAGAAATACCTCTAATGAAGGCAGATATTACAACTTGAAGAATGAAACCCCAACTAACTCTTAGCAACAGATCAGCTCAGACAGACCAACGGTGCGTGACGAGCAAAAGTAAAAGCGTGAAGAGTTTTCTCAAAAGTTTTTCTGATTCGTGCAAATGGGTTGTGTTGTGTGAAATGAATCGTGAAGCACTGCCTATTTATAGGCTATGAGGAAATTAAGTTTACGTTGAAAATAGTGTAGGAATCGATTCTTTGTTGAATGCATTTGATCTAGGAATCGATTTATTTAAGTAAGGAATCGATTTATCTTTGTTTGAAAAATATGAACAATCGATTCTTGAGTACCATGGAAAGCTAGGAATCGATTCTATACTTAGTGAAAATATGTATGAATCGATTTTCAGCTTGCCTGAGACAAGTGGGAATCGATTCTCAGTTAAGTGCAAAAGAGTGGGAATCGATTCTTCCCTTAAAAATTGTTTGGCTCAGAAATCGATTTATGTACTGAAAATACATGTCCTGACAATCGATTCTTCCTTTTCTGTTTTACCTGAAAATCGATTTTGATATATGTTTATGCATGAGGAAATCGATTTTATTATTTTAAAGGTGATAGGAATGTTTACGTAAGTATGCATGCATCTTTAAAAAACTTTGTGAGTGTGTGAGACTTTGAGATACGAGCCGACCTTTGAAAGAGCTTACACTTTTTCCTAAGACACACCCAAACCCTAAGGACTACCCTTATATTTAAGGACTACCCTTAAACTTGAATCTTCAATTCTTGGGCTTGATTGTCTTGGATTGTGACTTTGATACTTTGTCACTTTCATTAACTTTGGCCATCAACTTTGGCTTTGGCCTTTTTACTATTATCAACTTTAGCTTTTGTCTTTTTCATCATCAAAACCTCTTAACCACTTCATCATCAAAACTTAGCCTGCAACACAAGATATCTACAGAGGGGTCCGATCTTGCGACGACCACTTGCCCTGCATCCTTCCAGGAAGAGGAAAGTCATGATCCACCTTCCACCTCCTCGTCTCATTCGGAGCGGGTTATCCAGCCGGTCGCCAGAAGAGGGGAACCCGACTGGAGGGGCGTATTAGGGGAAGATCGTTCCTGGATTTCATCGGTCGTGCTAGGCCGGGTACCTTCGCTCTTTAAACCTGGGGACGAGGTGTTACCATTTTTCGCCGGATTGGTTGGCGACCCGGGTCAAGCATGGGCGGTTGAAGGTCCTTCTTCAACTGAACACGTGGCTATGATCCCGCCCACTCTAAAATTCACCATGTACGCGACCGTTCTTCGCAATGTCAGGATTCGCCCACCGTTTACTTCCTTTCAACGCAATATTCTCTGCTATCTTGGGGTTGCGCCCTCGCAGCTGCACCCGAACTCGTGGGCCTTTGTCAAGGTGTTCGAGCAGTTGTTGAGGGTGATGGGGCGAGAGTGCAATTGGCAGACGTTCTTCAAGATTTTTGAAACGAGCAGGCGACCAGAGCCGGGCAGCAATCGAAACTGGTGGGAGCATCTGAGTCTTAAGGCCCAGTCGGACTACAAGATATTCAAGCCTTTTTCTGACTCGCTCAAACCCTGGAAGTCTTCTTTTCTATGGGTGGTCCCTGTTTGCGAAGAGTCCCTGCAGATGGTTGGGGGGGTGAGTGACCAGCATGAAATATCCCATAGCGTGGACGTACGCCCACTTTCGCTGCACGCCCGCCACCTATAGGACCCGTTGTCAGCTTGGTGAGGAAAATATTGAGACTTTGAGACTGCTTGAGAACTTGGCCTCGTGGATGGAGGAAGGCTTGATCAAGTGTCACCAATTGGTGAAAATGACCAACGATACTGGTTTCAAAGTCGCTCTTGGTATGGGTAGTCGTACCCCCTAAAAAAAAATTATTTTTTTTATTGGCCGTATTCTTACCTTCTTTGCAGGTGAAATGGCTAGTCTAGGTTTTGCTGAGTTGATGAAGCAAGCCAAGAAAGGAAGAAAGCCCCAGCCCGGCCCGTCCTCCCCTGCTGTTATTCTTTCCCCGGTTCTTGAGGGCACCGTGGCTGCTGAAGGAGGGGAGACCAGCACGCCCGTTGCTGGGATGAAGAGGGGTCGTACCCTTCCCACCGTCGATCTGACCGAGGATGACCCTACCCCTAAGAAGTCCAGGGCCCACAAAGGACCTCAAAAGAGTCCCGCCTCGGGGTTCGATCTGGACGAGGTGACTGACGAGGGAATCATAAGCGGTTTTCGTGAAGAGCCCCTTCTGTTTGTGACCGAGGTGGCCGAGGATAGGTCTCGCCTGATTGCAAAGTTGAAGCAGGGAGAAGTGGAGCGGACCAAAGGTAATATTCTCCTCGCCCAAAACTTATGGTTGGAGAGTGATAACTTAGACAAAACCGACAAGCTAAGTCGTGCTTATGTTTATATATCAGAGGTGCGGGAGGAGCTGGAGTCCACTAAGAAAAAACTACAAGAGTCAGAGGCCGCTCTCCAACCCACTGCCGATGCTCTTGCTGAAACGAAGAAGACGCTCTCCACCATTGCCCAATAGCGGGATGAGGCCCTGGCCGCCTTAACTGAAGCCAAGAAGAGGGTACCGATTTATGCGGATAAGATGAAGGAGCTGTCCGGTGAGGTTAGAGGGTTGCACGGTGAGGCATCTGAGATGAGGAAGACCATTGAGGCATTGCGGAAAGAGCGGGAAGAGGCCGCTGTTCAATATGATCGGCTCGTCCAATCAACTGTTACAATTTGTCAGGGGCGGTTCGATGAGGCTCTGGCTCAGGTGCGGTGTGTTTACCCGGACCTGGAGCTCGACCCGAACATTATCAACTTCTCCCACGCCCATGTAGATGGTCGTATTATCCAACCCGCCGAGGAGGACGAGCAGGGAAACGTCGTGATGGAAGAGGTGGTTGTGTTTGATCGTCCCCTTTGAAAAATTCTGTAATATGTTCCAAGTCTTTGACATTCGTTTTTGGGCGGCCTTTGAGTCGCCCCAATATTGTAATATGTACTATGCCAATGCTTTGGCTTTTAAAATCGTTATTCGCTCGTTCTGTTTAGTTCGTTTGTTAGCCTTCGGGCAGTTTACTAGACCTCGTACCTAGATTTAACTCGCCCTTGGGGGTGCGACTCTCTATTGTGGTCGCTTCGTTGTGTTTAATTCGTGTTTTAGCCTTCGGGCAGTTTACTAGGCTTCGTGCCCAGATTTAACTCGCCCTTGGGGGTGCGACTCTCGATTATGGTCGCTTCGTGTGTGACTTAGATCGACTAAGCACCTTCGAACTCGCTCAGTGGTTTATCAAACTCGGTTTGATTTTAACCCGTCTGGCGGTTAATGAATCTGTTATGGAAAACATAAAAGGATGAGACAACATATAAAAATATTCCATCT
Source organism: Astragalus membranaceus (assembly GCA_039519185.1). NCBI lineage: Eukaryota > Viridiplantae > Streptophyta > Magnoliopsida > Fabales > Fabaceae > Astragalus > Astragalus membranaceus. The sequence continues at coordinate 95,961,076 of CM076846.1, read as the reverse complement.
ACGCCGATGGCCGGGCGGGCCTCAATAAAATTGGGAAAATAGTGTCCTGTCCGGTGTACTTACTTTATTCGAGCTTCAAAAAAGTGTCAACGATAGAGTACTTGTCAATGTTACAATTGAATTTAGGCACAAAATTTAAATGAAGTATTGCCCGAGGTTGGCCGCATTCCATGTCCTCGGCACTGCTCCGCCTCCCATGGTTTGAAGCTGGTAGGCGCCCTTCCCCATCCTCGAGACGACTCGGTAAGGCCCTTCCCAGTTTGGGGCGAGTTTACCTTGAGCTGCGAACTTCTGTCCTATCATCGCTCTTCTGAGGACGAGCTGGCCGATGGTGAATTCTCTAGGGACGACCTTCAAGTTGTATTTTGTCGCCATCCCTTGTTTCACAAGTGTTTCTTTCAATGATGCTTTGGTGCGGAGCCCTTCAACCAAGTCGAGTTCTTCCATGAGTCCTTGATTGTTCTCATCAGGGGTCTTGGGATTTGCGGTTCTCCAACTGAGCTCTCCAATTTCTACCGGGATGAGTGCTTCCACCCCGTATACCATCTTGAATGGGGTTTCGCTCGTGGTGGAGTGCGGGGTAGTCCGATAAGCCCATAACACGAAAAGGAGTTCTTCTGTCCACTTGCCTTTGGATTCATCCAGCCTTCTTTTCAGCCCGCGCAGGATCACTCGGTTGGCGGCATCTGCTTGTCCGTTGGTCTATGGGTGCTCGACCGATGTAAAGCGCTGCTTGATTCCCAGCTCTGACATGTACTCTTGGAAGTTTTTCTGCGTGAACTGGGTGTCGTTGTCCGAGACCACGACCTCAGGGACTCCGAATCGAACTAGTATATTCTTCTTGAAGAACTTCAAGCAGTTTCTGGAGGTGATGGTTGCTAACGGCTCGGCTTCCACCCACTTGGTGAAGTAGTTCACTGCCACGATTAAGTACTTCAGCTGTCCTGGGGCTACTGAGAACAGGCCCAAAAGGTCGATTCCCCACCGAGCGAACGACCATGGAGCGGTCATTGAGTTAAGTTCGGACGGAGGGGCGATGTGCACATATGCGTGTCTCTGGCACTTATCACATCTTTTGACTAGCTCGCTTGCATCGCCCTCCATCGTGGGCCAATAGTATCCCGCTCTAAGTGCCTTCTTAGCTAGTGCTCGTGCCCCCAGGTGATTTCCACATATTCCTTCGTGGATCTCTCTCAACACGTAATCGGCCTCATGTGGCGTCAGACACTTTAGTAATGGTGTCGAGAATCCTCTGCGAAACAATTTGCCTTCAATTACCGAGTAGGACGATGCCCGCCTACGCGTGAGAGCCGACTTCTTTGCGTCGTCCTGCTCCTCCCCCAGCACGATGTACTTTAGGATGGGATCGATCCAAGTCTCGCCCTGATCGATCGTGCAGACATTTGTGATTGGGATTGTTTCTAATCGGACGCTGGGTTGAGTGAGTATTTTCTGGATTACGCTCCCGTGGTTCCCTGGGGTCTTTGTGCTCGCCAGTTTCGAGAGCACGTCCGCCTTTGCATTTTCTGATCTAGGGATGTGTTGGACCTCTGCGCTTTCGAACTGTTCGAGCAGTTCTCGTACCTTAGCGAGGTACCTCTGCAAAACTTCATCTTTGGCATCATATGCTTCTCCAATCTGGGATACTACTAGCAGGGAGTCAGAGCGAAGCTCGACCCGTTGTGCTTTGAATTCTCTAGCGAGCATAAGTCTTGCGATGCACGCTTCGTACTCTGCCTGGTTATTTGAGGTGGAAAAGGAAAATGTTAACGAGACCTTCACCGTCGTCCCTTCTGGGCTCTCTAGAATCAAACCAGCCCCGCTCCCTTTACTGTTTGAGGAGCCGTCAACATACAACGTCCAGGTCGGCTCAGGCCCTTCTTCCTGGACCGGGGTCATCTCTGCTATGAAGTCTGCCAGGATTTGTGCTTTTGTGGCCGTTCGCGTTTCATATCTGACGCTGAACTCTGAGAGATCCACAGGCTATTTAATCATTCTTCCTGCTAGATCAGGTCGATGCAAGATCTGTCGAATGGGCTGGTCCGTTTTGAGGACGATTTGGTGAGCCACGAAATACGATCTCAGCCTTCGGGCTACCACGATCAGTGCCAGGGCTAGCTTCTTGATCCTTTGGTACCTGAGTTCTGGTCCCTGGAGTGCTTTGCTCACAAAATATACGGGATTCTGTTTTTCCCCGTCCTCCCGTACCAGCACGGCTGCTAGGTCTTCGTCACTGATGGAGAGATACAGATATAACGTGTCTCCGGGTTCTGGAGTAGTCAATATGGGCGGTTGCAACAGAACCTTTTTCAACTGATCTAGAGCTTGGTCACACTCGGGCGACCACTCGAATTTTGCCTCCTTCTTAAGCAGTTTGAAGAGCAGGAGAGACTTGTTGGCCGCCCTTGAAATGAATCGTGAGAGTGCGGCTATCATTCCGTTCAGCTTCTGGATCTCTTTTTTACTAGTGGGCGACTTCATTTCAGTCACTGCCCTGCATTTATCTGGATTCGCCTCAATCCCCCGCTCGGTCAAATAGAACCCCAAAAACTTGCCAGCCCTGACTCCGAACGTGCACTTCTCAGGATTTAGCTTCAGCGAGTTCTTGCGGGCTTCCATAAATACCTCTTTAAGATCGGTCACATGATCAATGTCTTGTTTGCTTTTAATGATCATGTCGCCTAAGTATACTTCGACCCTTCTGCCGATCTGTGTTCGAAAAACCATACTTAACATCCTCTGGTATGTAGCCCCCGCATTTTTCAATCCGAAGGGCATGACTAGGTAACAGTAGTTCCCTCTTGCTGTCATGAAGGCCATCTTTTCCTGATCGGGTGGGTGCATTGCGATCTAGTTGTAACCCGAGTAAGCATCTAAAAATGAGAGTAATCGAAACCCACTTGCGCTTTCTACTAACCGGTCCACACTAGGTGCCGGAAACGCGTCTTTAGGGCATGCCCGGTTAAGATCAGTGTAGTCGATGCACATGCGCCATTTCCCATTGGCCTTCTTGACCAGGACGGCGTTGGATAGCCATGTTGTATACTTGATTTCTTTGATGAACGCGGCTTCCAGCGGATCATCGACCGCTTTACTGGCCGCTTGACCTTTCTCCTCACTCTGCACCCTTCTTCTTTGGGCAACCCATTTCGCAGTGGGATTAACGGCCAGGTGGTGGCAAGCCACCTCTGGTGGAACGCCTGGCATGTCAGCAGCACTCCAAGCGAATACATCAGCGTGTTCTCTCAAGCACTGGACCAATTGATCTTGTACCTCTGGGGGAAGGTTGCTTCCCACTGCTACTGTCTTCTCTGGGTCGTTCCCTAGTTGTATTTGGACGAATTCGCCGTCCGACTCTTGTCTTTTAATTCTTTTCTTGAGTTCTCGGGTTAGATCATCATCTCCTTCTTCTGCGTCACTGTCCGGGTCGTAGCGGGCATCTAGATCGGCTACATTGACTAGACTCCCGCCCTTATTCACGGCGATCGTCTTTCATGCTTCATGCTCTCCCTGTTCCTTCATGCTCATGAAATGGCATTGTCGAGCGGCTTGTAGATCCGTCGGAACAGTGACCACGTCATTGCTGTCCGAATAAAATTTCATTTTCAAATGGACGGTCGAGGTTACGGCCTCTAACTTTCCCAAAGTGGGACGACCGAAGATGCATTGGTATACCGATTTACATGGTAACACCAAGAAGTTTACTTTCATGGTTCTGCATTTGGGTTTCTCCCCGTTGTAGTCCCCAAAGGTTACCATAAATTCCACCATCCCAAGGGGTGTGGTGGATGATCCGTTGAAACCTATCAGGTCGGATCCCCGATAGGCCGTCAGCTCGCTCCTGGGTATTCTCAAAACGTCGAGGAGGTCTTCGAAGATGATATCAGCCGAGCTCCCCTGGTCGACCAGGATTCTTCTAACCTCGACATTAGCCATTACTGCGGTGACGATCAGCGGGACGTACTTGTTTGGTTTCCCATCGAGCATATCGTTGTCGCCAAATGCCAAAGGCGGCCTATTGGAGGGGAGGCTGAGCAGAGGTCGAGGCGACGTTCATTATTTCTTTCCATCGCCTTTTCAATGACTTATTCGTTTCTCCCCCTTTCGTGGGGCACCCTCCAGTAATTACCATCGCAACAGCGCGTCCCATTGACCTCCTTTGGTCGTTTCTTTCCTCGCTGTCCTCATCCTCGTCACCTTTCCCGACTTCATTTACGATGGACTTGCCCTTTTGAGGGGATCGATCTCTGTCCTTCTCTTCTCGTTTATCTGTTTGCCCTTTCTTGACATACTGGGTCAGCTTTCCCTTTCTAATCAACTATTCGATGTCGTCTTTTAGGGCCATGCAATTGTTGGTGTCATGCCCGTTACTTCTATGATAACGGAAGTACCTGCGAGATGGGCGCTGTCCTTCTTTAAGGACGAGTGGATCGGGCCTCTTTATATCTTTAAACTCCGTGTTTGCGCACTCGGCCAGGATCTGGGAGTACAAGGTGTTGAGTTTGGTCCGATCGGAGAATTTTTTCTGCCTGAATTCCCTGCACGGTCCTTCCCTATCTCCCCTATCCCTCCTGGGGTGTTGGACTCGGTTCGTGTGGAGTTCCTTCGCATGCCCCGCGACAGGTTGGGTGGCCATCGCTCTTTCCTTGTAATTCATGAACCTCTGCGATCGTCGCAGGAAAGTTTCGAGATCCGGAAGCTCGCTCACGCCAACTTCTATTTCAAACAAGGTACCAGTTCGGAGACCGTCCCGAAGGAACCACAAGCGCATATCGTCCTCCAGCCCTCGTACGTTGGTGGCCTCTTTGTTAAAGCGCTCAGCATTCTCACGGAGGGACTCGTCCGGGCCTTGCCTGATCGCCTTCAGGATAGCATGCGGTGAAGCGGGCGCTAAAAACTCGAGCCAATTGTTCCCAGAACGAGATGCTGTTGGGCCTTAACTCGGTGAACCACTCCAGTGCGGGTCCTTCTAGGGTCAACGGGAAGATCTTTCATTTAACCGGTCCGTCTGCCCGCCTATACTTCATTACCAAATCAAAGTACCGTAGGTGGGCGTCGGGGTCCTTTACGCCGTTGTACTTCCGGAGATCAGAGGGAGGCTTCTCTAGCGCTCGCGGGATGGGGTACTCATCGATTCCACGAGTGAAGGGTCCCAGACCATCATCGCCCGTCCTCCTACGAGATGGTCGGTCCTCAGGGTGGTGGCCCCGATGACCACGCCGTTGAGGAGGTGAATCATATCGACGAGGCCGTGATGGAGGGGGCGCATCGTAATATGGGCGAGGGAACCTGTCCGGTGATCGACTTCTGGACCGGGTTAGCGACCCAGATGAGTCGTAGGAAGATTCTTGGTACGACTCTTCCTCGGGCCAGTATGTTGGGTCGATCGAGGAGAGTGGAGTCCGTGGTCGTGACTGGGCCACTCCTCGCCTTCTTGGGGGCGATCGGTGTACTAGTAACCTCCTCGGGGGAGATCGATGTCTTCTAGATGGGTTGCCTCTAGGTCTAGACGATTCGTCGTCGCGGCGACGTTGTTCTGGAGCGGTGTACGCTCTCCCAGAAGCGGCCTGATCGGCAATGTTCCTGTCTCTTGTTCTCAACAGCTCGCGCAATTCCTTTAGGATCTCGTTCGGCAGCATGACACTAGTTTGGTCGGGAGGAGCCCCTTGTGCACTGGATGCAGTGTCGCCTACGTCGGCGGCGTCGCCCTCCGGCGTCTGCTGTCGCTGAGGGCGCCGCGTGTTCTGCCTCGCGGAGGCATGTCAGTTAGGGTGGGGATGTTCTCTCTCCCACTGTGGTCGCCAATGAACCGGACTCTTCGCTGAGCGATCGGTCCCTTTGATGCAGTAAGTATGTCTGTGCTGATGCAGATCTGGAGACTCGGGCGGGATGTTGAAATCGATCCTGCGTGACGGCTGGTCGTGTCCAGAGCTCCCGCGGGGTGTACCTGGGATGGCACTCCAACGCCCAAGTCATTGGAGTGATATCCGAGTATAGTAACGGAGTGTGTAAAAAACGTCCCTGTCAGGTGATATCATGGGCTCTTTATATAGCGTGAAGGGTGCCGCAGGCGACCGTCGGATCCTGCGAGGATTCCTCCCTGTCGTTGATCTTCCCATCGTGGGCATTAGATGGCGTCGGGTCGCTATTGGGCCGCTCGCACCGGCTCACATTCTTTACGGGTTGCGACCCGATCCATATCGACGTGTGACGCTGTCTCATTATAGGGCCGCTCGACCCGGCCCCGTATTCTTCAAATCATGGGCTGGGGCCCAGTCCAGAACATTTACTTATTTGTCCGGCCTAATAGGGCCAAAAGGCTTTTTCCGATGGTCTGCAACCTGACCTTTTAGCTAAATAGATGTTGTAGTTTTTTTTTAAAAAAAATCCCGAGAATTAGAAAAGAAATTCTAAATGCTACTTTAAATAGGAAGCTGTTTTGAATAATTCTCTTAAAATATCTTAATCTTTTTTAAAATGGTGATTTTAATTATGGTAAATAAATAAATTCTATTTCTCTTAAAAATCTCTTAAAAGTAATTTCAAATTATTAAATGTTAATCAAGTGGGTGTGGCACAAGTGGTAAGTAGTTTGGGCCCCTTAAGCATTTGGTCAGGGTTCGATCCCTGGCCGGTGTGTATGGAGAGACATCGCTTGGGAGAGATCAACCCTTAAATGAACTCCAGTACCTCGAGGGAATAGTCTCCACAGTCGCCGTGGAAGATACCCGGGTTTACCCAAAAAAATTATTAAATGTTAAAATTACTTAATTTTCAATCAATAACAAATAGCCACTACATAATATAAACGAGGCCCCATAGTATATTTAGCTTTATCGCCTCATTCTCTTTAGGGTATTCTTTTTTGTTTTTGGGTTTTTTTTATAGAGTTTTGGCACGGAGTTTTTAATGAGACCCCAAATCACTGTATGAGTTGGAGTACCCTTATTCTCCTCTTAATATCATATAACCTATTGCTTATAAAAAAGGGCACTACATATTTCTAATTTAAACTGACTTCTCTTTTATATACATTTTAAAATTTCAAAATGAAAATCATAATTTTATCCCCAAGAGTTCTAATGTAAACCCCCACAAATCCAAATGTAACATCCTCAAAATAATTAGGCGAATTATTTGGATGTTAACCCAATAGGAATAATTTAGTACTCGACTGGTAAATTTATTGAGTACTAAAATTATTTATTGGATGACATTAGATCGTTAACCGGATAATACGGGTCAAGGAAGTTTCAAAATCGAATTAAAGGATTAAGATCAATACGGTAATTGGACCACACTACCACTTATTTATTAATTAAATATGTGTGTGTGTGTGTGTGTGTGTGTTTAAAGAAAAGAAAGAAGGGTCCACGAGAGAGAGAAGAGAAACAGAGGAAGAAAAGAAGAGAAAAGAGAAAGAAAAGAAGAGAAGAAAAAGAGAAAGAAGAAGAGGAAAGAAGAAGAGAAAGGAAGAAGAGGAGTGAACCCCATCCCTCCAAAATTCAGCACAAACATCATCTCCTCTCCCTCTCCAAAACCCGAGAGCTAGGTAAGATTTTATCCGATTTTTCTTCTCTTTTGTGACCTACGAAAATTGGGGGTTTTCGTTGGAAATTTGTTGAAATCAAGAATTGATAGGTTGTGTTGGTGATTGGGTTATGTTCAGGATCGAAGCTAGGAGCGGATTGAACGCGATTGGAAGCTCGAAGCGAAGTAGGAGCGGTTCGGTGTTGATTGGGTTCGATTCGGTGACTTTGACATCTCGGTGATTTTGGTTCGGCAACGACTCTCGCTTCAAGGGTGAGTTTTACTGACGTTAGGATGTTTTTGTGTCTCGATAAATTTTATGTGTTGTGATTCCGAGAGCTTTTGACTTGAAAACCGCTATTTGGAAAAATATGTCGTTTTTGATAAAATTCGTTTCGATTGAGTTTTTGATTGAAATGATTGATTGTGTGGTATTGGTTGGATTGGTTTTGCAGGTTGTTAAATCTGTTTTCAGTCGGAACGAGAATCGGAATTGAGCGGAATAGCGAATTCCGCAAGAAAACGGAAAAAACTGCACTTTTCTGCAGAGGGTCGCGTCGCGACCCGTTCCATCGCGTCGCGACCTGGCCCAGTTTTGTCACGCAAAAAGTTTCTGTCACTTTTCGCGTCGCGACGGAAGCAGTTCGCGTCGCGACGGTTTGCAGATTTTCAACAGTTTTTCACTGATTTTGTTTTCGCGATATCTTTTGATTCCGGAACCCGATTGAGGTGTTCCGAGATGCGTTGGGAAGCTTATTCAGAGGCCTAACTGAATATTCTATTTTTAAGGAAAAATGAACTGTTTTTGATATGGAAAATTGTGTCGAAAAGCGGCCAACTAGAGTGCGAGTGTGAACTTGGATTTTATAAAATGTGGATTAAAGTGTTTCATTGATTGTCTGATTTGATGGACCGTGGGTTCATAGTACTGTAGATATATATATATATATATATATTATATCGAGTTTGGGTGACGACCCATGTTGACATACTAGGCGGGGAAGTCATGAACCCTTACCCTAGGCTCTGTGCCATTAGGAAACACTACTGGTTATGGGGTTCGCCGGGATTAGCAAGTGGATTGCGGTCGGTGTTGTGTCAAAAGTTTGTACTACGTTCATCGGGATTAGCAAGTGGATTGCGGTCGGTGGTTCGTAGAAAGGCCTAGGATGTTAGTTCACCGGGATTAGCAAGTGGATTGCGGTCGGTGTCGTGTCACGTCGTAAAAAATGTTTTAAACGGACCGAGAGTGTTAGTAGGGGTCTCGGTAGAACTCACTGAGATTGTATCTCACTGTTTAAATGTTGTTGTTTTACAGATAAACAGGGACAGAAGAAACCTCAGAGGCACGAGTAGGTGGCCCCGGGTGAAGGATGATGACTTAGCTTTATGTTCAAGTTTATTTTCCTTCTATTGTCTATGTACCACAACACTATGGCATTAGTGTTTTGTTTATCTTTCTTTCCGCTTTCTTGTATGACTCTGATTACCACAGTTGCTGACAGTTTATGGTCTGAGTACTGTATGGTCTTATCTGTATATAAGATGGTTATGTTGTATTTCAGCAAAATTTTATAGTGGTATTCAGTGTCTGAGCAGGAATTATTATCTCTGATGTTTATACTTTGGTGCACTTGGGTATTTTTACATGTTAAATTTACCGGGGTGTTACACCAAATCCAAATCCCAACACAGTAGCCACTAGTCAGATTGGAATGAAATCCTAGACATTGAAACCTAGTTACACAGTTTGAGGCTTTGCTCTCCCCTCCTCCATTACCCTCCAACTATGTTAGTGTTTTATTCATTAACTCATTAATCCATTTGTCTCATATTATATGACGTTTTGGCCAGTTCGCACAAATTAATAAGTATAGTTAATTTTGTAATTTATGAGTTATTTTATAAAATTATCCTTCATTAATGACATGTGAAAGATAAATTAATAGAACTGAAAGAAGAGAGATAAAAGGGTATGATAGGAAAAGTAAAATTAATGCTTGATTGGTATTGTAAAACGTCATATTATAACTAGTGTAGAAAAGACATTTAGCGTCGATTATTTTGGACATTTAGCGTCGGTTATTGCCTGATGCTAAATCCCGCGATGCTTAAAGTGAGACATTTTTAACATCGGGTGCTCAAATAACCGATGCTAAAAGTCTCTTTCATCACTGTTTTTGCTGCCTGAAAAATGACATTTAGCATCGGGTATTTAAATAATTGATGCTAAATGTCCTGAAAAATGACATTTAGCATCAGTTAATTTAAACACCCGATGCTAAATGTATTAGAGAATGACTTTTAGCGTCGGTTATTTAAACACCCGATGCTATATGCCCTTCTTTGATACATTTAGCATCAGCTGCTTAAAACACTACAAAAAATTGATCAGTTGTGAGGGATATTTCCCTCGCTAATTGCCAAAAATTCGTCGCTAATGCCAATTTGCGAGGGAATTAGCGAGGGACCCAAATCCCTCGCTAACAATGACAGCCATGTGGCCAAATTCTCACAGCCACGTGTCCAGTTTCTCTCGCTAATTCCCTCGCTAATGGCCAACTGATTTAATTTTTTTTTTGCTAAACCCTGCTTTTATAACTGTTTATTTTATTAATAAATAATAAAATCTAAAATAGCTAAAACAGTTTAATAAATAATAAAATCTAAAATAGCTAAAATAGCTAAAGTACCCCACTATTAATTATTTTTTTCCCTCACTGCATGATTGGGTGTCAAATTTGTAACTGTTAACTAGGTACGTGTGCCACTCGGTCACCTCAAGAAAAGGACCATCTGTAACACCCCCTTTTACTAATTATAAATAAACACGCAATTATCAGAGTCACCACGAGGGCGCTACATTTTCCACCACATAAAAACTCCAAATATAAATAATAATAGTTTGAGAACGGTAACTAAGACCCTCCCCGGTGCTACGCAACAGAGCTGACACAGACCCAACGAGAAGGAAACTACACCTAGCAATCCTCCACGAGTGCTAACGATCACCTGCAGCGTTGCCACATAAGAGCAACATTCCAAGCAGAAGGGGTGAGCTTAACAGAAATAATAAGTTAATGATAGCAGTATATAAGCAGCGGGTAAATCACGGGAACACAGAAAGTCAACACATCATAGCTATACCATCATATCTCATTACAAATCATTTCATAAATATACCACGTGTTGTAGCATCACAGCTACCTCGAAAATCAATACATCATAGCACCACACAAGACACAAATTCCATCAGAACGGAACACCAAAACACGTTACATGTATATATATATATATATATATATATATATATATATATATATATATATATATATAGACTATGCAACAATGCAACCCCTCTGGGAATATGCATGCGGTACCGATCTCGTAAAAGGCCACGACGGGCATACCACCAAAATAATCACGTGTTGTAGCATCACAGCTACCTCGAAGATGCATTTGACAATGCGACTCATGATTCATGCATAGATACACATACTCGGAGCATTTAATTAATAAATACCATACCACCAAAATTATTATCACACAGAAATACCACGTGTCGTAGAATCACAGCTACCTCGTGACTCTCACCTGTTTACAGCATCACAGCTGCCACATATCACCTGTACACATCACGCCAAACAGCGCGCACAACCAAAACACACACACAGCACAGAAATTGGCGCACAGCACCACCAGTCAACACCAGCACGACAGACACACGCAACACCACAAATTGGTGCACTTCACCACTAGACAATGCCTGAACTTACGCACTAGGCGCGCCCACACACGGGACACAAGGGCAGCGACAATAACCAGCACAACGTCCTATTCGTTCGACCATTTTACTAAACAGCTAAGGAGCAGTATTTCTCAGCAACTGTGCACGAACTCCGACAATTAATTTAGCATATCAAACGATGTCGGAATTTTGCAAACAAATATCCTCTGGAAATCTTGAGATGTCTAGTTTCTAGAAATAATTTTTATTTATTTGTTTAGGTACCCAAATAGTACAGTTTTGCAAAATACCTCTCAGGGTACAGAAGTTCGACAGCTTCTGTTAGCTAAATTGTAACCCAGTTTTCTCTTTGAATTCTCAACCAAATGAAACGAAATCCGTGTCTAAATTGAAGCCCCGTGAGTCTGGTTTACAATGAGATAAAAATCATCCGAAACCGAGTTCGGTGGAAAGAGTTATGAACAAAATATTGAACCTATACCCATATGGTTTCATGCAGTATTTCATATTCTTTTACCCATTTTGTAAAAATGTTTTCTCCAGTTATACTGACTCAAATTTAGCGAAACCAGTGCCTAAAGTGAAGGAAATCGTGTCTACTTCCCAATGAAACAAGCCCCACGCAATTCGGGCCAATAATGAAGTCACAATCGCAAAAATACTGGACACCTATCAAAACGGCTTCAAATCGAAATTTCAGCACATCAATTCCCTCTTTGCACAACAACCACTAGAAACCAGATTTTTAACGAATCCACATCACGATATGATCGACAACCACAACCCACCCGCCATTATCAAGAATCATCATCAACATCATATATCATCAAAATCAATCATCACATAAAGACAAACACCATTGAAGACTCAATAATAACACATCATGCGAAATAACAACAATAGCAACTTGCACCATCATCAATTTCAATCCAACATCGCAAATAATCCAACCAAACCCTAACTACCCGTATACCCCCATCATAACCCATTATTAGTGTTAAAACCCACACTTACCTTAAATTTTGATGAACACCAACGCCCCCTTGAGCAAGTCACCAACAAAATTCAGCAACAAGGCTCCTCCCTCCTCTTGAACTCGCGAACCTTCTTCTCTTTTTCCTCTTGGGAGGCGCTGAATTCTTCCCTCTTTTCTCTTCTCTCTATTCGCAACTCCCTTCTATTTTTTCCTTAGGGTTTGTGCTAATGACAAGCCAACCCTAACTCCCATCTAGTCTAGCCTAACCCATGGACATGGGTCATGGGCTCTCCTCCAACTTAAGCCCTATTACTATTCTCCACACCCCTCTGTAATATTATTATTCCTATTAATTCCAACATTAGGATAGGTCCATAAAATAATATATTTTCATTCCAATATTATTTTCTACACTTATTCCCCAATTAATTAAATCCATTAATTAATTAATTAAACAAATGACTAAATAAATATCTAATCATTTTTGGGGTGTTACACCATCGGCTAAGTTCCTCAAGTGTCGGATTTGGGGAGTTGGTTCCGCTTCATAAACCTAAGTAACCACATATTGAAAAAAAATAAGTCATGTCTCATATCTACTTTAAACTTGTGACATTAAAACATTAGTTTTATTTACTTACTCTAGCCTTAAACCAAGATGGAAAACTTTCATGTATACAAATAGAAGATTCTTCAGCGCCAATACTCTCAATTCGTAAGAGTGCACTGAAAAGGAATTATTCATACTCTTTAGATTGAAAGTTGATCAAAACCTGATTTACCTTCATACTCTAAAGGTGTATAGTTTAAAAACTGAATTGGATCATACTTACTCAGGATATGGTTTAAGTTCAGTGCAATTGATCAATACATGAACATGTGCTGATTTATGCTCTTTATCTGATAAGTAGTTGGTTGACTTCTTTCCCGAGGGGCGACCATGTTTGCTAAACAGAGATAAAGTGAGTGGATGTCTTTCTTCTTCAACCTCCATTTCGTTTATATTATTTGTTGACAACATAAAGTTGTTGAAATAATGTGAACAAAAATAAATTGTTTCACGGTGTAGGTAAGCTGTGCAGATCGATCCTTCAACTCTAGTGTTATTCTTCACCGATTGTTTATAATCACCCATTAATCTACATATGAATGAAAAACATTTCATTAAACTAATAATCATACTAATTAAGATAACTTTAATAAAATGTTGAAATAGATAATTACCTCTCAAATGGATACATCCACCTATAATGAACTGGTCCACCAAGCCTTGCTTCATACGCATGGTGAACTGGTAGATGCTCCATGGAATCAAAGAAACCGGGAGGAAATATTCTCTCCATCTGACAGATAATGAAAGGAATATTCTGCTCCATCTTAATAAGATCATCCATTCTCAATGTTGAAGAGCACATATTTTTAAAAAATTGACTCACTTCAGTAAGTGGTTTCAAAACCCACTTTGGTAATGAATTAAAAGCAATTGGAAGAAAACACTCCATGAATACATGACAATCATGACTTTTCTTCGCATACATCTTCCCGGTGTTCACATCGGCACATCTTGCAAGGTTAGAAGAATAACCATCTGGCATCCTCAATCCTTTCAACCATCGACAAACATCTTTCGCTTCATCTGGTGTTAGACAGTATTTGGCTTTGGGTTGTTCCATCTTCCCATTAGGCATTTCCACCAAATTCAAATCGGATCGATGTTTGCTACAGTAAAGAGCAGAATCCAATCTAGCCTTATTATTGTCTTTAGTTTTATCTTTCACATTCATCACAGTGACAAATATGTTGTCAACGAAATTCTTCTCGATGTGCATAACATCGAGATTGTGCCTCAACAGATTATCTTTCCAATACGGGAGATTCCAAAATATGCTTTTTTGTCCAATTGTGCACCCGTCCATAACCATCCAGCCGGGTGTGCTCCCCTACCTCAGTGGCTTGTGGAAAATCCATAAGTCTGCTCCAGATTTCACCTGATGTCAACAAAGGCGGTGGTCCATCTGTTTCAACTACCCCTTTCTTGAAGGCCTTCTTGTTCTTTCTAAATTTATGATCTTGCAGTAAGAATCTACGATGCGAGTCAAACCAACAACTCTTGCCCCCGTACTTTAGCGTAAATGCTTTTGTGTGTTCCATGCAGTGGGGACATGCCAATTTACCGTGAGTCCCCCAACCAGACAACATACCGTAAGCAGGAAAGTCGTTAATTGTCCACATCAATGCCGCTCTCATCATAAAATTCTTCTTTCGTGCTGCATCATATGTCAAAACACCCCACCACAATATCTTAAGATCATCAATCAAAGGTTCCAAAAAGATATCAATGTTAGCTTTTGGACTGGATGGACCAAGTATCAGACAAGTCAAAAACATATACGGTTTAGTCATGCACATCTCAGGAGGAAAATTGTAAGGGGTAACAATGACGGGCCAACAAGAGTAGGGTGACGCTGATGCTTGGATATATGGAGTAAATCCATCAGAGCACAAGCCAAGCCGAACATTCCGTGGGTCTGAGGCAAAATCTGAATACACTTGATCAAAGTGCTTGCACGCTTCACCGTTAGATGGGTGGCGTAAAATGTCGGAGGTACTCCTATTGTCATAATGCCAAGTCATTTTCTGCACAATTTCGGTCGATGCAAACATTCTTTGTAACCTTGGAACTATAGGCAAATAGAACATCGACTTTACAAGGATAGGTTTATAATTACGTTTTGTCCCTTTACGATCATGATACCCCAGCTTTCCACAGAATTTGCATTCAAGTTGCTCACCATCGTTTTTACCAAATTCGTTATTGTAAAACATGTGCCCTTTCTCACAACAATGAATCTTCTTAAATTCCAATCCCAGCTTCGAAACTAACATCTTCGCAATTCATAATAGCTTTTTGGCAAATTATCCTTATTAGGTATCGCTTGCAACCTCATTTCAGTTAAATAGTCTAAACCCAACTCAGAAATATTACTCATGGACTTGAGAGTTAAAATTTTCACACACATAGATAATTTTGACTATGGCGAGCCTTCGAACAACGGTTTGTTTGAATCTCTTAACAAATTATAAAATTTTTGTGCTTCTTCATTTGGAAGTTCATCATGATCGTCATACCGAGGCTCATCAAATTGCTCATTCACCCTGAGACCATCACAAATCATGTTTTGCATCGACTCCAAAATTTCATTATGTGGAACACGAACACCAGAACTGCTTGAAGCCCCTACCTCAAAATTTGGATGTCGTTGTTCTCCATGGTCCACCCAAATTCGGTAATTTGGCCTAAACCCCCAATGATACAAGTGCTTCCTGATTTCATCATCAGTCCTAATAGGAACACCGTCGCAATTTAAGCATGGACATCTAACCCCCTTTTCTCGTATAGCCAATTCATGTCGCCACGCTACCACAAGAAACTGTTCAACCCCAATTACAAAAGATTCCTTCAAACCCGCTCTTCTAGGAAATAACCGATCATACACCCAATCACGATTAAATTCATACCAATTCATCTACACGCATTTAAGAAAACATGTTAGATTCCCATATCATCTCAGTGGAGATGATTTCGAGCCGAGCATGGGGGTCAAGGACAGTACAAAACCCTTTTCCATCCAAGTAGTGAATGAAGTTATTTCGTATAACACTCAACCTTACCGTTGTTAGTATCGTCTCGCAATTATCTCAATGGAGATGGTTTTGAGCAAAATATGGGGGTCAGGGACAGCACCTCACCCTTTTCCATCAACAACACACAGTCATCTAACCCAGGGTTCATCAAAACAACAATTAAATACTTTTCAATTAACAACTCTAAAATAATACACTTTTCAATAACACATTTCAATTAACATCTCTAATTAAGTCTTGCTCTAACAACATACACTTTTCAATTTCAACAATTTAACACAATTAACAACATACACAATTTTCAATTCTCAACAATTTTCAATCTAACTATTCTCAACAATTTCAATTTAACAAATTCAAATTCACTTTTCAATTACTAACAACAATCATCTCTAACATAGTTTCCCAAACAACATTCACTCAATTTTAGCTCACATTTCACACTCAATCCACCTTTAAAACAAGTTTATTTTAACAACAACAACAACAACAACAAATTCTAACTCACATTTCACACTCAATTTAACTCACATTTCACAACAACACTTAATCCTAACACTCAATTATAACTCACATTTCACAACAACACTCAATTCCAACACACAACAACAACAAATTTATTTTAAAAACTAACCGCTATGAGATTGAGGTCCGGTGCGGTGGTTCGGTGACGGTGCCAACTCCGGTGCGGTTGTGAGGCTTCAAACACCAATAATTCCAATCCTAAACATTTTCAATTTCAATCAAAAATAAATAAATTAAAACAAATAAAAAAATTAAAATCAAAACAATATCATAAAAAATGAAAATCAAAACCTACAAAAGGAGAGCACCGGTGGTGGTGATGGTGGTGGTTGTGGGGAGTTCGTGGTGGTGGTGGTGGTGTGGTGGAAGATGGAGAGAAGAAGAGGGAAAGGGGAAAGTAAATTCGTAAGAGAGAGAGAGAGGAGAGGAATTCGTAAGAGAGAGAGGAAGAGGAGACGATTTCGTGGGTGGTGGTGGTGGTGGAAATGAGAGAAATGGGGTTAGGGTTCGTGGGTGGTGTGGTGGGAGGTGAGAGAGAAGAGTGAAAGAATGAGAGAAGAGTGAGAGAAGAGAGCTACAGATTGAATTAATTGGGATTTAGCGACAGACGTAGCGAGGGATGGGTCCGTCGCTAATCCTCCATGCTTCCCAAGTACCTGCAATGGTCAAAAATTTGCGAGAGACCGGGGAATCTGTCGCTAACGTTTCTTGGTTTTCGTGCTGTGCGATTTTCAAATTGGCGCCGAGGATTTAGCGACGGACAATCCGTCGCTAATTCTCAACACGACGAGGGCCCATATTCCCTCACAAAGTCCGTCGCTAATTCCACTTTTTGCAAGGGACCATCATTCCCTCGCTAATGTCACTCGCAAATATCCAATTTTTTTATAGTGAAATAACCGATGTTAAATTTCATTTTTCAAGACATTTAGCATTAGTTGTTTAAATAACCGATGCAAAAAGTCCTTCTCTGATACATTTAGCATCAACTGTTTAAAACAACTGATGCTAAAAATCTTTTTTGATATACATTTAACATCGATTCTTTTTGATAACCCATACTAAATGTCAAGCTACTTTTTTTTTTTATTTTGTTTATTTTTAATCCATATACCAGTCGACTAATTTATAAGAACCTGTTATATAAAGATCATCCCAGTCAACAATACATAATAAAGAGTGTATCTGTAACAAAATATTGCTACTTTACCATAACCCACTTTAGAATCTCTTTCCTAATTTATATACCAAATTTGCTTCAACCAAACGCCACAAAATGTTTCCAAAGAGTGTATCTAAAACAAAATGTTTATAAAAGACAAAATAAACTAGTAAATCTAAAAGAGTGTATCATTTTGCTCTGTAAGCTCCTCATCGGTGTATGACTTTAGGTCATCAAATACCTACAGGTTTAAAAATGACTCAAACAAATTAGATTTCAACTTCAGCAAATCATGATATCAAAGTAAGTAATATGAACAAATGAATTAACATTTTAAAAGTTAGTAAGAAAAACTATTTGCTTTGGCAAAAATTTATTCCTTCTCCCAATTATCAACATCGGCACTCAAAATAGTCAGCATAAACTTCATCACATAATACCCACAATGAAAACTATTTTGTTGTATTGGCATCTACACAAATGAATTAACAAAGTTAACCAAAAGTGAATATTATATATCATATATGAATACGAATTCACTCTAAATTAAATCAACCTAATATTTTAAACTACTTACTATAGGGTACAACCACTTGGTGGCCGATGTAGAATCCCCTTTAACAGCTCTAATAACATAATAAAAATTTAGTTATAAAATTTCAACCCAAAGTTCAAATACTACAATCTAAACCATGATAAAAAATTAAAAACTTACTTGCTAAACATTTCTTTGATTGTTCTGTTTGGTTGGCGACATAAAGAACACATCCAAACCACAGTATTTTGATTTGGGAGTAAGACAACCAGTTGTCAATGTTTGCTGCAACATTAATAAACATAAATTTAAGCAACAAGCAAACAAAGGAAAATGAATTACCAATTCGTTCAAATATGCAATCACGTACCTATGGCAAAATAGAGTAATATATGTTTCCTTATTGGTGGTCAATTTCTCCTGAATATTTTGAAGAACAGTATTCATGGACATATTCTTCAAGTTAAGCTTATTAGGTCAAATTCTCTTGAATATTTTGAAGAACAGTATTCATGGACATATTCTTCAAGTTAAGCTTATGTGGACACAAATCCATATAATTCATCGATACCCCTTTCAAAGCAAAGACTAAAAATGAGTCTCAGTCACTATGACTGGTGGAACTAAGCCACTCTCCAAAATCCTCTTCTGATTCCCTTCCTATTATATGCAACATCCAAAACCAGAACAAAACATTTGTCAAAAATAAAAAACAGAACAAGACGTAAAAAAAAAGCAGCAAAAATCTATTTATTGCAGCTCTGGGAACAACCCAGTTCCATAACACATTTGAAAAAGTTTGTCACACTCAATAGAGGTGGTAATCTAATCTAATAGTTTCTAAAGACAAAGAAAACCAGACAGTAAAAGAAGCAATTCATCCCATAATCAGCATCACCAACTGTCATCTCCAATGTTGACTATTAACTGTTAGAAGATAAATCTCAAACTTGAAAATTCAGAGAAGAAGCTAACTGTTGTAACTGAATTCTGTTACAGCTTGAATTAAACTTTTTGATTGTAATGAATTGTTGATTTACAAAATCTAATTTACAGTTTATATATGTTTACTGTTTGTGTAACCTGTTTTACCTATTATAGCAGGTCATCTATACAACTGAAATTTACAGAATTGAAACTGAGATATACAAAGCTTATAAAAGCCTATTTACAAATGTATCCTTTAACACGCCGCCACAAACTCAGCAGCTTGTGTCTACAACTGTGAGTTTGGCTCTGAGTTCCTCAAACCTCTGATTAGGGAGTGCTTTAGTCAATGCATCAGCTCTCTGAAGTTGACCAGGGACATGCTACACAGATAGTTGTTTCTGCAGAACCTTTTCACGAAGGAAGAATAAGCCTAGCTCCATGTGTTTTGTTCTTGCATGAAGAACAGGGTTGTGAGCTAGAGAGACAGTGCTTAAATTGTCACATAATACTGTGGCGGGTTTGAAAGAAATGCCAAGTTCTGTGAGAAAAGATTGGATCCACAGAATTTCAGTTGTGGCCAAGGCAAGACTCCTGTACTCTGCCTCAGTGCTAGACCGTGAAACTATAGCTTGTTTCTTTGCCCACCAAGATACTAGATTGTCACCAAGAAATATACAGGCACCTGAAGTAGACCTTCTGCCATCATGATCAGAACCCCAGTCTACATCATAGTATGCTATTAAGGACAGTGGAGTAGACAGAGTTGGCTTGAGAACAATGCCCCATGTAGAAGTGCCTTTTAGGTATCTTAGAATGCGCTTGACAGCTACCCAGTGAGCCTCTAAGGGACTTGCCATGAACTGACAAACTTTGTTAACAGCAAAGGTAATGTCAGGTCTTGTTATTGTGGCATATTGAAGTGCCCCTACTACAGATCTATACAGTGTGGGATCTGTAACAGGTTCAGACCCAGATTTGGTTAATTTGCAACTAGGTACTATTGGAATAGGTAAGGGTTTTACTGCCAGCAAGTTAGTTTTGGATAACAGGTGATGTATTTTCCTTGAGTGAGATAGAGAGAGCCATTTGGTTGAGGTTTGACCTCTATGCCAAGGAAATAATCAAGGGAGCCAAGGTCCTTCAATGAGAACACAGAGTTCAGATTGTTAATCAAAGAGTGAATGACCTGAGAGTTGTTGCCTGTGACTGTAATGTCATCAACATAGACAAGCATGTATACAAGGGCTGACTTGTGATTATAGATGAACAATGATGGGTCACATTTGCTTGAAGTGAAGCCAAGACTTAATAGAGTTTCTCTAAGTCTGTTAAACCAGGCTCTTGGAGCCTGTTTTAATCCATAAATAGCCTTTTTCAACTTGCAAACTTGATTAGGATTGGAAGATACAAAGCCTAGTGGTTGAACCATGTATACTTCTTCTTCCAAAATCCCATTTAGGAACGCATTGTTTACATTAAGTTGCTGAAGTGGCCATTTTTGTGAGAGAGCTAGAGACAGAATCGTACGTATTGTCACCGGCTTGATGACTAGTGCAAATGTTTCTGTGTAGTCAGCACCAAATTGTTGATGGAAACCTTTGGCCACAAGCCTGGCCATGTATTTGTTGACCGTGCCATCAGGGTTTTCTTTAACCCGAAATACCCAATAGGGGTCTTGTTGGGTGGTAAACATAGTTATCAAAATCGAGATTCTATGCAAGATCGAAAGCAAGGTAGCAAAATCGGAAATCATAAAATCGCAAGTAGAATCGTAAGATTCTACTAAAAAAAAGTATCAAAAACTAGAATCGGAAGGGGTTAAACAAAATCGTAACTCGTAAAATCGCAAATAAAATCGTAAGATTTTACTAAAATACAGATATTACAATTAACTAATATAATGCATAAGTTCATAAGTCTTGATCAAAATAAAACATCAATATAGTAATATTAGAAAATGGGGTATTTTTGGAGAAAAAGGGGGTGAGGTTAGAAAAAAAGGTCAATAAACAGTAATAGAGAAAGTCATTTACACTATTGTCAAAAAAAATGTCATTTACACAGTTTTTTTGGGCCAAGCCCATTATCCCAACCCTAGATTGTCCACAACCTAGTTTGATGTCACAACCTTCTTCCTCTGTCTCTTCTACTGATATTCAGATCTTCTTCTTCGGTCTTCTTCTGTCTTCCGATCTTCTTCTTCGCGATCTTCTTCCTCTATCTCGATGCTGCCACGAATCCTGGCCGCTAACATCGCATCTGGGTCAAACACCATTCTGTTGCGATTTTCATCGCATCTGCCACGAAACCCGACCCGTTTTCACTATCTTTTTCAAACGCCATTCTGCTGCAATTTTCATCGTGAAATCGTTCCTGAATCATAGAATCGTACGATTTCACTAAAACTCGCACGAGTTCGCAAATTTTTCGATTCTGCATCAAAATCGACTCGTAGGGGGTGTGTAGAATCGTAAAATCGTGCGATTTTGCGATAAAAATCGCGATTTTGATAACTATGGTGGTAAATCAACTAGGTGCCATGTTTGGTTAGTCAGCAAGGCATTATACTCATCTTGCATTGCTACAAGCCACTTGGGACGATTTTGATAACTATGGTGGTAAATCAACTAGGTGCCAGGTTTGGTTAGTCAGCAAGGCATTATACTCATCTTGCATTGCTACAAGCCACTTGGGACTAGACAGAACCTGTTTAGTGGTGCTTGGTTCAGCATGAGTCAAAAGCAAGGTGGGATGTATTTTGGGACACACAATACCTGATTTTGATCTTGTTTGCATGGGATGTGTATTGTGATAACTAGGAGGTGCAGGTGAGGGTGAGGAAGATAGATGTAAGTTGTTTTCATTTGTAGGTGTGGAGTGTGTTGTTAAGGGTGATATTGGAGCAGACACTGCCACTGCAGGTGTTGGAGAGGCTACTGTCACAGCTGTTGGAGTAAGAGCAGTAGGGAGGGAGACTGCAGGGGAATGTAACAGTGAGCTATTAGGAGAGTTAACTACTGGAGAGTGTGGTTGTGAGCTGTTAGGAGACTTAACTGCTGGAGCAGGGATATTTTTGTGTATCACACGGATGTTAGCAGTGATAGCAGTCTCAGTTGTGGTTGATTTGGACTTAGGAGTTGACCACTCTGAGTAAGGAAATCTGATTTCATTGAAGACTACATCCTTACAAATGTAAAGTCTTCCATCAGGAGAGAGACACTTGTAGCCTTTATGAGCTGGAGAGTAGCCTAAGAAGACACACTCTTGTGACCTGAATTGAAGTTTGTGCTTGTTGTAGGGCCTTAGAAGTGGAAAACAAGCACACCCAAACACCCTTAGAGCTGTGTAATCAGGATTGGTCTTGAACAACTTGACAAAGGGAATGTCAAAGTTGAGTGAAGCTATAGGTAGTCTATTGATAAGAAAGAGACTAGTGATGAATGCATGATCCCAAAATTTGAGTGGTAACTTAGCTTGAGCCATCAAGGTAAGTCCCAATTCAACAATGTGTCTGTGCTTTCTTTCAATAACACCATTCTGATGGTGTGTGTGTGTGGACAGATCAGTCTATGTTCAATCCCCATTTGCTGAAGCAATTGAGAGAAAGGACGAAATTCACCACCCCAGTCAGACTGGACAGCCTTTATTTTGTAGGGGAATTGATTTTCAACCAATGTCTTGAAGTGTTGGAATGTGACAAGTGCATTAGATTTTTTTTTCAGCAAGTAAATCCAAGTGAATCGTGTGTGAGCATCAACAAAAGACATGTAATAAGTAAATCCTGTGGAGGACTGTATAGGTGCAGGTCCCCACAGATCAGTAAAAATTAATGCAAGAGGTGTTGTGTACTCAGTGGTGGATGTGTGTGATGGTAACCTGTGAGCTTTGCCCAAGCAACATGATGCACGGAAATCAAGTGAATCTTTACTTGTACATGGAATATTACAATGTTTAAGTATTGCCTTTTGGACAGCCAGACTTGGGTGACCAAGCCTGTTATGCCAAGTTGAAAACGTATTATTAGAGGCAGAGACCAAGTTAATAGTAGGTGTAATACAATGTTCAATAGAGGAGGGATTAGAAGCAGACTTGAGTTGTAGACCAGCAAACTCATAGAGACCATCATCACCTGTAACACCTTTCAGCATGATTTCTCTAGTGTCCTGTGATTTAACCAAACAGTAATCAGGCCAAAACTCAAAGAAAGTATTGTTATCCCTGCCAAACCCACTCACACTGATCAAGTTCTTCGTGATAGAAGGCACATAGAGTAGGTTTTTCAGGACTAGTTCCTTGTTAGGGTTAATAGGTGACTTAAAGACAGAGTTACCAATAGAAGAGACATGCACACCTTGTCCATTGCCTATGAAGATCTGGTCAAGACCTTCAGAAGGAGAGAGTTGTTGAATTTGTTGCCCTTGTGTGGTTACATGATGTGATGCAGTTGTGTCACCATAGTAGCTTGGTGTAGCAGGTGTAGCTGCTGTGAGATAAGCCTGAGGACGAGCTTGTGGAGCAGTAGGAGTGATAGGAGCAGGTGGTGCAAAAGCTAGAGGCATAGGAGAGAATGGCAGATGTTGCTGTGGTGCAGGTGCTGGCCTTGGATTGAGCATTTGCTGCCAAATGTAGTCATGCCAAGGATACGCAAGCCACACATGTTGCGCGTGACTCTGAGTAGGCCATGGTGACTGAGCACCAGGCTGAGAGGGAAAGCCAGAACCAACAAGTGTAGTAGGCACATAGTCACATTTGAAACAATGGAAACAAATAGAAGCATCGTGACCTACTTTGTGACAAACTTGGCACTGCACGTTGACCACCACGTCCACGGCCACGGCCACCACGAGCGCCACCACGCATTCCACGTTGACCAGTGAAAACAGAATCAGTGTTGTTGTTAGGAGATTGTTCCTGCTGAGTATGATTCTGGTCTGAATTCGTGGAAGCAGTAGTCATATTTACTGTTGGAACGGAAGATTTGCGAAACCGTTCCAGGCGCGCTTCGTGACCTAGAAAAAGTGTCTCAACTTCTTCAATTGAAATTGGATCAAATTTTCCACAAATTAGGGAAATAGTTGACTCATAATCCTGCGGTAAACCTTCAATAATCATATCCAGGTGTTCGCGTTGCGAGATCGGTTCACCAATCGCCTTTAGAGAGTCCACGAGTGACTGAATTTTCTAAAGAAACTTCGAAACCAATTTTCCTTCGAGAGATGTGTTGCGAAGTTTAGATCGGAGCTGTCGCGACTTCGCCTGAGTATGCACTTGGAAATAGGCGTGAACTTTGTCCCAGAGCTGCCACACGTGTTTCAAACCGAGCACTCGAGTGAGCATTTCGCGTGACAGAGTAGACTGAAGCCAAGCAAGGAGTAGTTGATCTTGTTGCTCCCATTTCGTAAACTCTGGATTGATAGTTCCTGAAGTAGCATCATCAAAGGTGAGAAATTGCAGAGGTACCGTTGGATTCACCAGAAAATGATGCAATCGGTGCTCCTTGATCACAGGTTCCATTTGCTGGCACCAGAGAAGGTAGTTCTCAGTGTCAAGTTTTTCAGAAATCGATGCGAACGTCTTCGTGTTCATAGAGAGAAGATCAAGGTCGGCGATCGATACATATTCTTTCGCGACGATCGTTTCATCGTTGTGAACGACGTGATCGTCTTTCACGGCGGCGGAATGCGAGGATTCGCTGGAACTCGATGATACCATGTTAGAAAATAAATCTCATACTTGAAAATTCAGAGAAGAAGCTAACTGCTGTAACTGAATTCTGTTATAGCTTGAATTGAACTTTTTGATTGTAATGAATTGTTGATTTACAAAATCTGATTTACAATTTATATATGTTTACTGTTTGTGTGACCTGTTTTACCTATTATAGCAGGTCATCTATACAACTGAAATTTACAGAATTGAAACTGAGATATACAAAGCTTATAAAAGCCTATTTACAAATGTATCCTTTAACATTAACCATTGAACCAATTTTCCATTTAGCACCACTACCGCTAGCCAACAGTAGTATCATGACCCAGAACATTTTCCACTGTCCACGTCCAAAGAGAATGAAGCTATCAAATATACCTATTATATTGTCACCACCCACAACAGGCACAATTAAAAATTCAATATTTCATATGGAGATTAAATTCTCATCACCTCCAACAGATAATGATTATCCAAATTAATCTAGAACGTATAAAAAATTTCTTTTATCTACTTTTAAGAATTGAAAGGAAAAGTAATTTCTTACTGATCTGAATCCAAAAAAAACCTTTAGAACGAGGTAACCTTTCTTTATCAAATTGAAATTTATGAAAGAAATCCAAAAAAGATTCAAACTAGGAAGTTTTTTTCATTTGAACCAATTCAGAGCTAACATGAGTAGAATTTAAGTGCGGCCCAAGACAAGACAAAACCTAAAGCTAAGTGAAGTGGAAGAATGAACAAATAACGAAAACCATGACTAGCAAAACACCAAAAAAAATCATGACTAGCAACAAGACCCGCACACATACTCTCGAAAAATATGGCAATAGCAAAAACACATTTGCTTCCTGCTTCTGATGGTCATATGTAGGGAACATTGCTCACAAAACACATTTTCTTAGTTTTTTTCTCATTAATAGGAAGTTTTATTAGCTCTTTCACCATTAGAACAATTTTACAAAATTTTAATTTAATAAATCTCAACCTCTAGGCTTATGAGGTTTTGGCTTCAACAGGGTCTATAGTTGTCATCACAAGTATGGCTAAAGTGATAGTAGGAGGATTTCTCAAGAAGTATTTAAGCGTGTTTGTGCTGTTATAGATACAAAGTTGTTCATTTTGTCTATTACTTCAGGGGTTTGCTCTCTAGCTCTGGCTTGTGAAGCATAGAGCCCTAAAAGATTATTTCGGAGTTTGTCTTTTTCCTTTCCCTTTGCAAAGTATGAAGTTAACTATTATAACCTAAGCTCCCTCAAGTGTTGTTACTTGCTAATAAACTCTTCTGTGTTGGTGTTCTTGACTTTATTACTACCTACTAAGGACATTAGACTTGATAAAGCTCGCTCTAAAACCCAGAATATTCACTAATATCATGACCTCTTAACCCAGAAAGTTATACTAATTACCTCAACAATAAATTCCCATATTCAAAAATCTACACCACAATTTCTGTGAACAATAAAGTGAAAGAAACAATGGAAAATTACAAAATCACCCATCGTGGGATCCCCACTAAATTAACCATTTTAAAAATCAAAACCAGACACAAAACTCTTACATAATTTATAGAAAACAATAACCACAACCAATCAAAATCAGGCACAGAAAAACAAGTAATTCAGAAGAATTAAAGTTCGTCCAGCAGCCACACAAAACAAATCCCTCTCAAGAAAGAAAATCAGTCCATCCCGCCAAACACATCACTATCATATCTCACAGTCACAAATGTAAAAGCAAACAAAACAACAAATAAACAAAAGTAAAGAAAGAGCAAACAACAACATACCTCTCCTTTGTTTGACAATGACTTTCCCGGGTTGACCCGTCCGAGCAACGGGGATTTCCCGTTCTTTCGTTCAGTATTCAGAGAGAGAGGAAGAGAGTTAGGGTTTCAGGTCAGAGAGTGAGATTCTGAACAAAAAAAAGAATCAAAATGTGGTGAAGATGAAACAGGTTGGTGATGAAGACAGAGACATTATGGTCGTGTTGTAGGTGCTCTCAGATGACCGGAGAGGAGCGTTCACCGTCGTTAGGGTTCCCTTTGGCGTTTCTCCATGGAGCAATTGATTAGGGAAGAGAACAAACGAAGGAGTGGAACAGAGCTTAGGGTAGAGAGAGGAAGAAGAGAACAAACATTGTGTTTTGATTGATTCCGCAAGAGAGGAGGAAGAAGAAGTTTTGCGAGAGGAAGGGAGCTTAGCGCAAAGAAGAAGTTCCGCGAGAGAGAGAGAGAGAGTACAACGCACGATGGATTGGGAAAACTTGTGTTTTGGTTCACTAAAGGACATTCAGCATTGAATGTTTTAATACCCGATGCAATATGCGTTAACATAGAGACATATAACATCGGTTATTAAGACACCACCGAGACAAGCACTTTTAACATCGGTTGTTAAAACAATCGATGCTAAATGTCTAACAGAAAACTTTAGTTGTTGGTTTAATTGCAAAATTGCCACCGGTTCAACATTTAACATTGGTTGTTCAAACAACGTTCAAACAACCGATGTTAAATGGTGCTGTTTAATGTCCTTTTTCCACTAAATAGAATAATATTTTTTGACTAAATGTCCTTTTTCCACTAGATAGGACAATATTTTTTGACTAAAATATCATATAATATGAAACAGAGAGAGTAATTCATTAATATAAAACGAAACAACACAATTGTGTTAACTGCATTTGGTTACACCAAGAATGAACTAATTGTTAGTCACAAAACAACAAGTAGTGGAGTTATCCCATGAGCTGCTGAGCCATATTAAACGAATTAAGAAGGAATCAATTGAACCAATGAAGCAACAAAGAATGGGCTTAATTGTAACATCATATTTATTGTTGTATCTGCATATTTACCACTGTATGCTATTTAGTAACCTTGAGAAAAAAAGAAAGGTAGGAAACCTAGTACTATATTCATTTGTTTTAGAACTATTTTTGTTTTCTTGTATGAGTCACCAATGCTCTAGAAGCCGGTGTGGATCTTTTAGCATATTCCATTAAGGTTTTTAAGCTATGGTTGGGAAATGATTGTACCCATCTAGTGGAAGAATATGGGAATCAATACATATTAAATTCTCTCTACCTTTCTTCTTCCATCAAGCTTTAGCTCTGCTATTAACTATCATTTCTTGCTCACTGTTTCATCGAGTGGTGCTATTCCTCCACCATTCCTGGGCTTTTAGTACCCACTAACGGTTTTATCCCTAGTGTGATGTCTCAATTGGTATCTAAAGTCTGCTCCTTTCCTGTGACCTGATGACATAGTCCCAAACCCTACAAGAGCTTGAGCGCCGCTTTGAAGAGCGCAATGATAAACTCGGCTCTTGCATCGACTTGATTCAAACACGGATGAGTGAGGGTATAGAGGAAATCCATACATTTCTGCGCAACTTGCAACACGGTGCCATTCCCATTCCTTAACAACCACCATATCCTCCTCCGCCTCCTCTGCCACCTCCTCCCTTAACAAAACCTAACCCCACAACCCACAACCTTTACTCCACATGCATTTCCAAAATTGATTTTCCCAAATTTGATGGATCAAATGTGCGTGAATGGCTTTATAAATGCGATCAATTTTTCTCACTAGATGGCACACTACCGCAATCCATGGTACGCCTACCTTCCATTCACCTAAAAGGTCTCTGACTTCAATGGCACCTTAACTACATACGACAAAAGTTTGACATCTATCCTTCTTGGAATCAATATGTGGCTAATGTTTCCAGGAGATTTGGGGACGCATATGAAGATCTTCTCTCCAACTTAATTCAAAGCACAAGGAAAAAATTCAGGAGTACATTGATGACTTTGAGTTGGCGGCTGAAACCTAGGTGTTTGCTGGTGTTTTTAGCAAACAATCACTGGTTTTATTAGAAATGTTTGTGAGATTAAACCAGAAATCTCTGAAGCAATTGCCTTTAAACACCACAGTTTTTCAACAAATATATTTTTAAAAAGGAGACAATTCACCATGAACATGCAAATCAAAGAAAAAGAAGTAGTAAAATGGAACGCAGAAATGTAAAATGACTTGTATCGAAAATAATAAATTGCATTGAATGTAAAGAGAGTAAGGTGCACAAATTCACATACGTGGTACAATGGTTCTTTTACTCTGTTTTCGCTGTAACTTGGAAGTTAGAGATTAAGAACTGTGTGTTTGGTATAATAATTTGGCACCCTTGATTTCTACGTAGAAATCCTTATTTATACAGAAAGTAATGACTAAAATGTAAACTGCTATGGACACGTGGCCACGTCTCAATAACCAGAAATGGACTTCGTGCCACGTTCGACGCCACATATTGCCCACGTTGTAACAACCGTAGTCTTAGAATTCGACACAACTGTCTGCCAATAACTGTTTGACGAAATCCAGAATACACTGTCCTGTCAAAAACTCTTCCCTATCGAAATGGTGAAGACCTCTTCTGTCGAAAACATGCTGAAATGACATAAATGTCACTTATTCTCTCTGAAGGCATTATGAATGTTCTTTAATGAAAAGTCAAACCTTATTAACTAACCACTCAAAAGCCTTATCGAAATTCCAAGCTAACAAATTGCCCCCCAAAAATAACTTTTTCGACAATGTTTAAGGAAGAAAAAGAATATTTTTGAAAATTTCGAAACGTCACCTCCAACAACTTTACATTAAATGGTGATAGGCAAAAATAATCATGACCTTACGCAGATAAAGCGAACCATTTCATTGGGCCACGTCATTTGGTTGGTAGACCACGTCTTTTCAGAACCTCAAACGTGCGAAGCGTCGTGACTGTGTAACCGTTGCCCTTCTAACGTATAAATACGTTTCACTTCATCTTCTTCAATCTCATGCTCCCTTTGAACCTTAAACTCTGAAAATTTCTCAGTTAACCTTGCCTCTTCACGAAAGCTTCAAACTTTTTCATCGTTTCGACATCTCTACCAAGAACCCAACTCTCTTTGTTCGTTATTTACAACAGATGGCTTCTTCCAGCGCTCAAACTCAAAAACAAACAGTTGTTGTGCAAGGCTTCGAAGGCTTCGTTGCAGAACCTTCACCAACTTGGTTTAATCAGATACTTATTCCATCTGGTACACCCTTTACCCATGCTTATTTAGGTCCTCTTCCTGACCCCATAGAAAGCGAAGAAGTTAAAGCGATTTTTCCTAGTCACCGAAAACTTCAACCCAGAATTTTTGAGGAAGCTCCTTTTCATTTGGAATTTCTAAAAAACCCCAATAGAGTATTTAGATCTGCTCCCAAGGTAGAACAAAGTGATTACATCGCATGGCTTGACAAAGTTCAAAAACAAAAGGAAACCATTTGGCAAGAACAGGGGATTTTCGACATTATCCAGCTGTCGAAATATGGACCCAAATACGACAGCACTATGCTTCTAGCAGCATTGCAATTCTGGGACATATCTACTCATAGTCTCCATCTGAAGTGTGGCATGTTAGCTCCCACTTTGTTGGATGTGGCTGCCATTACTGGCCTCAAACCATTGGGTGAAACCTTTGACCCTAAACTGGCCACCAACGACTATGGCTTTTCATTTAATAACCCTACCTTTAGTGCCTATATTGCTTATCACCATGATACTGAGAATGCTGAAGTATCTGATCTAGAACATATAGCTTTTCTTACCCTGTGGTTGTCGTGTTTTGTCTTTTGCCCCCGTTCTCTTCAAGTAGCAAAAGTTTTCGTTCCTTTGGCCATTCAACTCCATAAGGCCAAAAATATCAATTTAGCGAAATTGATTTTGGGGAATCTCTATCAACATCTTGATGGTGCTGCCCTCGAATTGAAAGAAGGCGAATCAACTGACAAATTGCTCATTGCTGGTCCTATGTGGCTTATGCAACTTTGGCTCTTAGCCACTTTTGAATCAAGGCTGAACTTGTTTATTCCTAAGGAAATTCGACCAACTTTACCAACTAGAAGAAACCAAGGAGTTCGACTAGCACAATTGAAGAATAGGGAGACAAACTTGTCTTATGAAGAAGCGTTTTCCATGTACTTCGACATCTTCAACAAGTGCACTACTTTCGTTGATGCTATGGCGCCTTTTGTCAGATGCACTTTTGGACCATCTTGGTTCACCAACGAATTTCCTTCTAACTCAACAGAAAATGCTGAAGAAATAAACCAAATCTGGCAAGCCTATCTTTCGCCCTCTCTTCTTTCGATCAGGCTCTCTCCAAGCAACAATAAAAACAATCTTGGCATTAGCAAATATTTTCCCAGCTATCTTTCAAGGCAATTTGGTCTATGCCAACTTCGACCGGCTCCGGTCTGCTTGCATAGGAGAGAGTTCAACACTCCAGAAACAGAGCAAGCTTATCAACAAGTCTTCAAGAATTTTCGTTTCAAAGATTTGCTCTTTGAACCTGCTAAATTTCAACCCAACTTTTCTTGTACGAAGGCATTCCAAGATTGGTGGGGTGAATATTATACTAAAGCTCTTAAAGGAAAAACTGATGCAGAAATTTCAAAAATTTTGTATTCAGCTTTTCCTTCTCAAATTGCTGAGAAAAACAAACCCCCAGGTATCCTCAGATAAATGGAAACGTACTTCTTTATTAGTTAAAATTTAAAACCATTTACCTGATAAAATCTTTGCATTATGAACAGCTGTTGTTTCACAGAAGAAGCTTACTAAAGCAGCACCAAAGCAAAACAAACCAACAGCAAGGACACCACCCAAAACAAAGAAGAAACTTGTGGTCAAATCTACTTCCAGCTTACCAGAGGTATATCTTTGTTAACTGACTAGATCTTTAAAGTAGAAAATTCGACCATATTTCATCACCTTTATTTCTTTTTCTTCTTTCAGAAGAAGCCTGGAGTAACAAGTTCTCTTGCAATAGGGAAAAGCCTACTTGTTTCCAGTTCGGAGGTAACAAATATATCTTCATTTTTTGTTTCAAATTTCTTTGACTCTTTTAACACTTGATTATGTGTTAAACTCATGTTTCTCTTTCGCAGGATACTGATAGTGATGATGATAACATGCCTCTTATCCATCGGTCAAGGAAACGAATGCAACCCGAATCTCCAGCAAGGGCTAAAGGAATTGTGATCAAAGAACCACAAGAACAATCTCAGCGACCTCCTCCTAAAAGACTTCACACAACAGTCGAAATGCCTGCTGTCGAATCTGTAGCTGCCCCAAATGTTCTTTCGACTGAACAAAATTTATCTGCACCATCAACACTTATGGAGATTTCCACAATAATTCCAACTACCCAAAATTCTCCTATGGTTGTTGACGTTGAAGGAACAAACATTGCCACTAATGCGAATGTCGAAATAGAACCTGAGCAAACCAACGAGCAAACACCAGATGTGGCAGGCGCTAAGGCTTCAAGTAAAGAAACGATCGAAATTGAGACTCACGAACAAGCTTCTACCAAGGAATCAACTAGTAGCGCTATGAGTGACCAGGAATTTTCGCTAATGAAGGCGACAAATCCTTTGGCTGCTCTTAAACACTTGCTGAGCATTTCTTCTTCTTCTCCTGCCATGGTTTCCAGTGCTTCGACTACTTCCTTGACCTCTGTTACTCAAGAGTCTACTGAAGAATTGCTTCAGCAATTAAAAGCTAAGGTCTTGGAAGGCAATCTTTTTACTAAGATTGAAGAAAACCCATCAGAAAGCTTTGCAATTAAGGACATCGCTCAAAAATTGCTGCAATCAGAGCCTAATGCGAAACTTTTCGCTTTCTTGGTTGAATTTTTGCCAGTCTTTGAAACTTTCGCACTTCACATCAGTAAACGCTCTGAAACTTCTATGTTGAAAAACCAAGAGGCTGAACTTCATCAAGAGAAAATTAATGCCTTCAAAGTTTCTCAAACCCCCATTGATGAATTGGAAGTTCAAATAACGAAGGATGAGCAAGAACTTGCCAACTGGAATTCAAAAATTCAGCAATATGATGAAGAGATAAGAATTCTCCAAACAAAACTGGCAAATGCTAAAAACCAAAAGAGTTTGGTGCAACAAAGGATGGAGACCCCTAAGTCGAATATTGAAAAGGCAGCTACAGAGGCTCTTCGACATTTTGAAGATGCTCAAAAACATCAAGCCACTATTGCTCAACTGGATAAAGAGTTAAGCTTTTTAGATTCTTCCATTGCTGTGGGCACCAAAATTCTCTACAGGCTCAAGCATTCTCTTCAAAGCCTTTAATAACTTGTAATAGTGTAGGATTTCTTTTAATGGCTATGTAATTATTTTGATCGAATACATTACCATTTTGAACCAATTTATGGTTTTATCCTTGCTCGATTCTAACTTCGTTTAACGTTGGCTTATATTGTTTTAAATACTTGCCATTTATTTTGAAGATTCTATTTTCGTCACCCAATTCTTCGACTTCGTATGCCCCATTAGAAAAACATTGCAATATGCGAAGTGGACCTTCCCAACTGGGTGACCATTTACCCAAAACTCTATCTTTTTTATCCATAGGTAACAATACTTTCCAAACTAAATCACCTGAATTAAAGGTTTTTAACTTAACCTTTTTGTTATAAGCTTTAGCTACTCTTTCCTTCTGTCGAATAAGCATTTCCAAAGCTTATAACCTTTCCTCGTCTAAATCAACTAACTCATCAAGCATCATATTCCAATAATGATCAAAAGGAATTTCATACTGTCTTTGAATTCTTGTTGATTGTAAACAAATTTCGACAGGCAATACTGCATCGTGTCCAAAGGTTAATCTGTATGGAGTAGCATTGATAGATTCTTTGGGTGAATTTCTACAAGCCCATAAAACTTGATCCAAAGTATTATGCCAATTTCTGGGTTTTTTCCCAACATGCTTTTTAATCAAGTTAATAATGATCTTGTTGGCAGCTTCCACTTGACCATTGGCTTGTGCATAATATGGTGTCGAAGTTAATAACTTAAAACCAATTTCAGAAGCAAATTCCACCATTTTTCGACCAGTGAAAACAGAACCCTGATCTGTCGTTATGGTTTCTGGAATTCCAAACCTATAAATAATATGATTTTGGATAAACCGTATTACTGCTTCTTGATCAACATTTGTTAAAGGTATTGCTTCAACCCATTTGGTAAAATAATCAATTCCTACCAATATATACTTATGACCTTTTGATGATGTTGGCTTTATTTCTCCAATTATATCTAGAGCCCAACCTCTGAATGGCCAAGGTTTCACTATGGCATGCAATTCATTTGCAGGTACATGTTGTATTCCAGCATGCTTTTGACACTCTTGGCATCCTTTGGCAAACTCTATACAATCTTTCAAAATTGATGGCCAATATATCCCTTGTCGAAATAATAGCCATTTCATTTTATGGCCTACTTGGTGTGAACCACAAGCTCCACTGTGTGTTTCAGAAACTGCTAAATATGCCTCATTTTCATTAAGACATTTCAATAATATCCCTTCAGGAGTTTTCTTAAACAATTCATTTCCAATTATCACATAGCTTAAAGCTCTGTACTTTACTTTTTTATTGGTATTTCCTGTGGGATTTTGCAAGTATTCTACAATAGGCTTTCGCCAATCATCATTGGCCATATTGTCAATAGCAAAAACTTCTGCTAAAACAACTTCATCAACAATGTGATGTTGTTCAATACATTCCTCATCTGTATTTGTTGCCCCCCCAGTTTTTGGTGTTGACAATAATGAGGAGGAAATATCATCAGACACGAGTTTCTCTTTTATTTCGATTAATTCTTCAAGACTTTGTTTTGAAACCCTATAACCTGATGCAATTTGGGCCAAATCATTCGCCACTTGATTATCAACTCGTGGTAAATGTTCTAAATGAACAGAGTCAAATCTTTTTAACAAGGAATTGGCCATAATAAAGTATTTAATAAGGTGTTCTTTAATACATTTATATTCTTTGGTCATTTGTTTGATAACCAATTCTGAATCACCTTTTATTTCAATACATCTTGCCCCCAGCTCAAGTAAAATTTCAAGACCTATAATTAAAGCCTCATACTCAGCTTCATTATTTGAGCAATGATTTCGAATCTTACACTTGTATTTCGTTGGAATGTTATTTGGTGAAATAATTCAAACACCAATCCCAACTCCTTTTTTATGACTTGAACCATCAAAATACAACCTCCAATGATATGTGTCTACGAAATGTAATGTTTCTTCGACAACAGAGTGGTCCACTATAAAATCAGCAACCACTTGTCCTTTAATTGATTTTAAAGGTTGATAAGTTAAGTCATATTCAGATAAAGCTAAAGCCCATTTACCAATTCTACTATGCATTATTGGTTTCGACAACATGTGTTTAATAATATCAGAATGCGAATAAACACAAACATTAGCTGGTTTTATATATTGCTTTAACTTTGTGCAAGAAAAATACAAACAAAGGCACAATTTTTCTATAGAACTGTACCTAGTTTCAGCATCTATTAGGATTCTACTAAGGTAATATATGGCCCTTTCGACACCATTATCATCCTCTTGAGCTAACATGCTACCAATTGTTTTTTCAGATGCTGCTATATACAATTTGAGCACTTTGTTTCTAATAATAGGCATTAGAATTGGTGGTTTCATCAGATAAGACTTAATTTCTTCAAAGGCTGCTTGATGAACTGATTCCCATTTGAAAACTTCTTCTTTCTTCAGTCTCAACAATGGCGAAAATGCTTGAATTTTGCCACTTAGATTTGATATGAATCTTCGTAGGAAATTGATTTTTCCCAACAATGACTGAAGTTCTTTTTTGGTTGAAGGAGCCTTTGTTTCGATTATAGCTTTAGTCTTATTCTGATTGATTTCAATGCCTTTTTTGTGCACCACAAAACCCAAGAAATCTCCTGCATGCACACAGAAGACACATTTTAATGGATTCATTTTCAATCCATATTTCCTCATTCTTTCAAAAGATTGTCGAAGATGGTCTAAATGGCCATTTTCTGAAGAAGATTTAACTACCACATCATCTATGTATATTTGCATAAAGTTTTCAATGAAATCATGAAATATACAATTCATTGCTCTCTGATATGTAGCACCAGCATTTTTTAAACCAAATGGCATTACTACCCATTCATAAATACCCAATGCCCCTGGACAACGAAATGCAGTTTTCGATACATCTTCTTCAGCAATAAAGATTTGATTATACTCAGAATAACCATCAAGCATGCTAAGGTATTCAAATCCTGCTGCTGAATCTATCAACATTTCTGCCACAGGCATTGCATATTCATCTTTGGGAGTTGCATTATTCAAGTCTCTAAAATCTATGCAAACTCTAAGAGTGCCATTTTTCTTAATTACAGGAACTATATTAGCTAACCATTCGACATACCTGGCAGTTCTGATGAATTTGTTCTTGAACAACCTTTCGATCTCCTCTTTAATTTTAGTTAATATTTGAGGAGCAAACCTTCTTGGCATCTGCTTCACTGGCTTTTTCTCTGGTCGAATTGGCAATTGTAATTCCACAATGTTTCGACTCAATCCAGGCATTTCGTCATAGTCCCAAGCAAAACAATCTTTGAACTCCCTTAGCAACGTTATAACTTTGTCTTTCAAGGCAACATCCAGATATGCACTAACAAAAGTTGGCCTCTTCTTTGACCCATCTCCCAAATCTACTTCCTCCAATGGATCTTGAGCTTGCATTCGCTTTGTTAAATCTCTAGGATCCTTTTCAAAACCTAATGGCTCATTATCATAAATGCAATCAAGCTTTTCATTCATAATAATGCCATTTTCGTCTACAGAACCTTTGGCTTCGACAACCATTGTTTGATGATTTAATTCGGCTTCCATAGCCGCTTTTAACTTATTTTCGGCCATATAAGCCGTAATCTTGTTCCATGCATTAGGAACTGACATAGGAAACATTTTAAGAATCAGAATACCACCCTTCAGGTTGGGCAGTAGCATCTCCTATTATTTGCCTTTCCCAAACAAAACCATAGTTTGGATGCAAATTAACTGAAGCAAATACATTATCAGCAGGAATGTATGCCTCATTAGAAGATGAACATGGCGCAATGTTCGCCAATTTTTTCTCAAAATTTTCCTTGGTGATGTGATTTACATCAGCACGAAAATAACTTTGGTCTGCTTCAATGTATTCGACAAGACCGTCTTCTTTCCACATCACTAGTCTCTGATGTACTGTTGAAGGCACAGCCCCAACTCCATGTATCCACTCCCTCCCAAGTAACATATTGAAATTTGCTTTGGAAGCAATTACTAAGAACAGAGTGGTCCTCTTGATAGTTCCAACAATCAATTCCACTTCGATGGCTCCAAGAGAGTAGCCAGTTTTGCCTTCGTAATTACTTAAAACAATATTATGTGGCTTGAGGTCGGTGATGGATATGCCTATCTTCTTCATAAGCACTTCAGGCATAAGATTCACAGCAGCACCTCCATCAACTAACACTTTGTTGATGCCAATGCCATTAACTTTAGCCTGAATATATAAAGGCTTCAGGTGATTCTGCATACTCGTATCTGGCCTCTCGAAAGTAGCCATCTGCTCTTCGACACAGCCATCATTCATCACATAATAACACATAGGTTTGTGACAAGCCATATCTTCAGTAAAATCTTCCTCACTATTAGGCACAGTTGTGACATCATATTCCAATGGCAATATTGACACCACTAGTGCAAAAATGGGAAAAGAATTAGACATTTAAAGTCAGGCGCTTAGATGCCTGACTTTATATGTTGACGCGGTGGCAAACTTGTAATTAAGAGGCAAAACTCGCGAGTTTTAAAGTCAAGCGGATACACGCTTGACTTCTAAAGTGAAAAAATAGGGAAAAAATTAGACTTTAGAAGTCAGGCGTGTATTCGCCTGACTACATAAGTAGACACGGTGGCAAACTTGTAATTAATGGTGAATTCTTTTTTTCTGTTTTAGTACTTTAGAAGTCAGGCTTATACACGCCTGACCTCTAAAGTACTACAATAAAAAAAAGAATTTCACTCTTCATTGCCAAAACACTCGAACCCTAAAACACTCGAACCCTATTCGCAATCCGTTCTCTCTCGTTCTTCAGGTTCTCCTTCTCTCGCCCTCTCTTCAATCGCTCTCCTTCTCTGGTTTTGACTTGTTCTTCTTCTCGCTTCTCTTCCGTGGCTTCCTCTTTCCTCTCCGTCACCCTCGCTCTCTCAGGTTCTCACTCTCGCTCTCTCAGAGTTCAGGTTCTCGCTCTCGCTCTTGCAAGATTCGCTGATTCGTTGATTCAGGTTCTCAATCGCTCTCTCAGAATCTTCAATCGCTCTCTCAGAAGCTGCTTCTCTCTCTCACGGTTTCCTCTTTGTGAAGGTGAACCCTAAGTTATCTTCTTATTGTTTTGCTTTAATTTTCGTTAATTACAAGGTTGTTTTCTGTTCAGGTCCCCAAAACTCTCCTTCCTGAGTTTCTGTGTTGATTATTATCAGAAACCCTAAGCACTGTTTCTGTTTGCAGGTTCCCTTGTGTGTTCTTCTCTAAACAAAACAACCAAACAGGAACCCTAATTGCACATCTGAGGTATTCTCTCTCTATCGCTCTGAATCTCGTTCTCTTCGTTTCTTCTTTGTTTCTCTGCTAGGGTTCTTAAAAATCAACCAAACAGGAACCCTAATTTAGTTTTTTTGCTTTATTTTGTTGTTGGTGGAAGAAGTAAAAATTGTATTTGGTCCTTTTTCTGGAAATTAGGGTTAACAAATTTCAAGCGAATTTGGGTGTGTTTCACCTTTAAAAAGTAAAGCAATTTTTTGATAGATTTGTATTTATAGGTTTCTTTTAGAAATTACTCTTTATGTTTTTCTAAGAAGCATTAAAAAGGTGATTTTGTCATGACATTCTGTTGAATGGGAAAATACTCGTAATGTTGATTGCCGTTGCTGTTAGTTTAGGATTTAGTTGGCAATTGTTGGAAAGTTGATTAACCTGTGAGAATATTATTTTGTGCTTATCAAATGTCTTGTGTAAGAGATTGTTATTCTACATCTGAATGAAGACTGCAAATTGAAGGTCATTAGGAGTTTTAAATTGTAGTTCTTTTGTCATTTTTCTGCCCCTGGTCATTAGGAGTTAATAAACTTAAATATGTTTCCCCTGAATACATCTTATTTTTCAGTGCTTCTTATGCTTCTTATTATGTTAACGTCTCAGGTTTCATGAATTCTTAAAGCTAGAAAATGAAATTGGAAACATTACAAGACAGGAAGCTCTCAGCATGGTAGGCCAGTTTACATAATGTCTGTCACACATCATGACTATATAAAATGATTTGTTTTTGTTAGAAAAGCTGGACGGTTTAGTGCATGTAATTTTCTGATCTTATGAGTTCATTGAAATTTTTATCTCAGAGTAGGTAAGAAATATATCTCACTCATACTTCCAACAGAAGGTGATGCATGTTTAATCCAGATGCTACTGATTTGTGAAAACTTGCTGATAATATAAATTATAAACTATGCATGCACCTTTGGAGATTGCACTGCACTTGTATATGGTTATTCTTGCAACAATTTGGATGCTAATGGAAATGCATCATATGCTGTTATTATGTATTATCTATCAAGTGCAGAATCCGAACGACATGACTTGCATTTTTGAAGGTTTGGCTATGGTTACAACAAGTAATATTTCAACTTCTGCTAGGTAGATGATACTATTTTGTTTCTGTTTTGGTTTCAGATTGGCACAGGCTCTCGTGGTGATGTTACTATACTGCCTACTCTTATTATAAACAACAGACAGTACAGAGGTTTGTGACACCCTTTTCAATATATCTTGATGACCAAGGTTTTAAATTAAAATTTCACATACACGCGGCCACAATTACGGTTGTGGAGACCTAAAACTTCAGTAATGTGCTGGTAGTTGCAATTGCAAATATAACTTTGTTCTATTTTAAATCGCTTTTAGATAAGCTGCCAAAAGCAGCAGTACTCAAGGCAATCTGTGCAAGTTTTCAATAGACCACCGGGCCTTCAATTTTTTAAATTCCAGGTCTTTATTTTATTCTTCTCTCCAGGTCCTTATTCTTTTGCAAGCAACCCTTGGGCCACCTCAATTATTTGTCTTTTGCAAGCAACCCTTGGGCCACCTCAATTATTATCTTTCTGTCTCACACGTCATGACTATATAAAATGATTTGTTTTTGTTAGAAAAGATGGACGGTTTAGTGCATGTAATTTACTTTAGGCACTTACATTTCAAGAGTTTAACTTGTGCACACAAATGTTTGTTTGCAATACAGGTTCCTCCTCTGTTCTTGGATGTACATTCAAATCATTTTGTACTTGATAGTAAGCAACTTATTATGCTGCACCAATACTTTTTGTCAGTTTTATGAGTTTCTGTCCTATTTCTTTTATTTGGAATGAGGACTTCAGTATTTCTAACTATTTTGCTTTTACTTTGCTTCTGCTCAGTGTGTGTTGCACCAGGTTCAAAAACATTCCAACTGCTGGAGATTTTACACCAATCAACTAAAGCAGGATCACTGCCTGATGGAATGGTTTGTGTTTGGATAAGTATATGATTTTAATTGTCTGTTACACTTGATTATCCAGACAAAATAGTTTCTGATTATGACCTGTCCTCATCAGTCATCAAGCTTCTTTTGCTAAATTTATTGATTAGTCATTGTTTAAAGGATTGTGAAAAGGAAAAGAATTCCTCATGCCTTCAGTAAAGAAAAGAAAATGGTTAAAGTGTTGAGTTAATGCTAAAAAGTTAGCTTTTGGTGTTAACTTTACCTTTCAATTGAAGTTAAGAATGACAATTATGTTCTACTAACTTTTTGGTTTGTTAAGCTATTTATAATGTGAATGTTTTACGATAACAGTGAAAAGTCATTAGTTATTCTCATTTTGTTTGAATAATGTGAAGACTTTCATAATGTGATTTTTTTTTGGTAGGAGGAATTGGGAGATTATGTGAAGACTTTCAATTTGAAGGCTTCGGATTTACATACTCAGGTATTTATCATTTTTCTTAACAACCCTTTCTCTTAGAAATTGATCCCTTCATCGTGGATATGGGTGGCAATTTCGGTGGTGGGGTTATTGGGAAGGATTGATAAAGATTTGATTAAAGTTGATTCTATCAACACAACTTAATTTTGTAGTTGATTTTGATAGATAGCTTTTCATTTCTGTGCACTAATATACAAATATTTTGTTCACAGTATGCCTACCATTTGTATCTTTTGTTTTAACTTCAGTGTTTCAGGTATATCTACATTGCTGCAGGGGCATGGGAATGAAACTGGAGTTTTTAAGGGCTGCAAGCCTTTCCAACTGAAACAAGGTCAGGAAATCACCATTTTGACTGACTATATCATAAAGGGAGTCAATTGGGGTATAATCTTTAAGAGCTACAAGAATTAAGAAATAGAAATTTTACTACTTTGTTGTTTTATGCCTTGATTTTTTCAATTAGTTATTTCCTCCAAGTTTCAAAAGACGTGTCTTTCAAATCTGAATAGCAAATTGTTTCTGATTACAATGGTGTTCTGCAAAAAAAAAGGTTAATTTGTGACGATATCTAATTTTTCATCTGCTATGATATCTGATTTTTAATAACATATCATTTTCTGATCTTATGCTTATGTGTATCCACACTTTAAGAGGAAACTATTGTATGAGTGGATTTAGGGAAGTTCATACCTTTCAATTCAGAATAACATATAGATTTTTGTTATGATTCAAAAAACAAAAATTGAGTGTATTCAAAATAAGATATAGTATATCTGATTTTTGTTATAGATTTCAGAATAACAGAGATTTTTGTATGAGTGGAAATTATAGTTATGATTCAAAATAAGATATAGTAGGACCACTATATTAGAAATGCTTGCTTAAAATTGAACTGCCCCTCTACTATGGGTTTATGTGTATCCCATTTGCTTTAGATCTAGATATTTTCAGCATACATTGAAGCTGGAAATTTTCCAATGGCATTCTTTAAACTCATTCTACTTCATTTTCTTTGAATTTGCAGTTTTATTCTGGATGGTCATCGATGATTTTCATTGGAAACTTAACTTTCAATGTGATAGGTTTGTCATATGAGGAATTCTCTTATTGATCTCACTAGCTATTTGCATTTTATTATACATCAGAAAATATCATTCGATAGTTTTTTTTAAGGTAAAAGTTCTAACCTTACTACACATTTATTATTTTCTAAGACTTTAAGCTGTTAGGATGGGGCTGGTATTCTATCTCTAACAATGATATCTACATCTTATACCATTTTGGTTTATGACTCTTGCTCTGTTCTACTTCTTAAATAGGTTTGCACTACAACTATTCTTCAGCTGATTTGTCTTTTGTTTTGGTGTTCACAGGTTTTGCGGTTTCCTCTAAAAGTAAGCCACTATGCTATTGTTGCTCTTTAAAGCTCTCTGTAACAGATGTACATAAATTAAGCAATCTCCCAACTTTGTTTTAATTTATTTTTCTGATTCTGCAGAAACCTAGGTACCGTGCATATTTGCTTCCTCTAATCTTCTTCATCTTCTTATTTTCATTTTGGTTTTGATTTGATTTTGATTGCTGCTTCTGATTTTATTTTGGTATTCTTAGGTTTTGTGGTTTCCTCTAAATGGAGGTAAGATTTATGCCGTTGCTATTTTGCATTTTGAGAATCTATTATTTTGGACTTATTGAATTAGCTTTCTTACATATAACTTGGGTGGTATCTATCAAAAGGGTGCTTAAAGGAGCATCCTCATGAAACTAATTTGCTTAAACTGAATTAAACCGGTAGCCTTTATGAACATGCCTTAATCAAATTTACGATGTTAAACCTGTAGCTTCTGATTAGTCTCTAACCCCAAATTCCTCCCTTCTCCTCCAACTCTTTTTGAACATGCCTTAAATTAACTATTGCTAGAAATTATTTCAGCGTGTGTTTCGAAAATGTTAAAATGGTGTTTACAATAGCTAAGTTTTTGAGTTAAAATGCTGTTTTGTTTGGGTTAATTCCTCTTCTTTTCACATGTCAAATGCAAAATTTTACTTTGTGGAAGTCTGTAGTAGTATATGAAACTGCTCCTTGTACTTGTTCTCTATTTTGCCATTGGTTGTATCTAGCTATACAAATTGATTTCATTAAACACCAGGTAGTTTTTATTATGAGGAACTGAACACCAGTAATACAAATTTTGTTGTGTTAGATTGGTTTTGGTAAAAATGGTAAGGATTCTATCATAAAGGAGTGGAAGTTTGGAGCTGATAAAGCTGAGAGAAGCAAAAGTGTTCATCATAATCATCATGAGTTATTGGATGTGGAAGCTGTTCAGTTAAGTAGAATGCCATCTTTAGACATGGACCTTATTTGGAATGAACTTGTTCAGTTAAGTAGAATGCCATCTTTAGACATGGACCTTATTTGGAATGAACTTCTAGTATCTGATTCATGACCAATTTAATGTTTTTTTTTACTTTGTTATCATACATGTAGTCTTTGATTGCTTAACAATTCTATTTCTCATTTTGGATTACAGCTTTGTTAAGCTCATCAGTTCATTATAGATTGTGAAGTTTGAAAAGCATAGATTTAAGAATAACCCTGAACTTGTTAGGTTCTGTTCCTTTACTATGTTTATTCTTAATTAGGTTCTATTCCCTTTGTCTTGGTCTAGATTTGGTCTTGAATTCCCTTTGTCTAATACTTGAATCTGACTCCATGGCCCAATGGATAAGGCGCTGGTCTACGGAACCAGAGATTCTGGGTTCGATTCCCAGTGGAGTCGTTTTTAATGACATTGAGACACTTGTAGTGTATATGTAGGGAGATTAAATCAAAATTTGAAAAAAAAAAAAAACTTTTAAAGTCAGGCGGAATAATGCTTGACTTTAAAACAGACTTACGAAGTCAGGCAATAATAAATGCTTGACTTTAAAACTGACTTAAGAAGTCAGGCAAAATAAATGCTTGACTTTAAAACTGACTTAAGAAGTCAGGCGAAATAAATGCTTGACTTTAAAACTGACTTACGAAGTCAGGCGAAATAAATGCTTGACTTTAAAACTGACTTAAGAAGTCAGGCGAAATAAATGCTTGACTTTAAAACTGACTTACGAAGTCAGGCGAAA
The DNA here is from genome assembly GCA_039519185.1 of Astragalus membranaceus. Classification (NCBI taxonomy): domain Eukaryota; kingdom Viridiplantae; phylum Streptophyta; class Magnoliopsida; order Fabales; family Fabaceae; genus Astragalus; species Astragalus membranaceus. The sequence goes on along the minus strand of CM076846.1, from coordinate 95,917,219 downwards.
TGAATGCTTGACTTTAAATCAGACTTACGAAGTCAGGCTACCGCTTGACTTTAAAACTCCTTACATACAAAGTCGACTTAATAAAAGTCAAGCGGGCGCCTGACTTTAAATCCCCTTTTTGCCTGACTTTAAATCCCTTTTTTGCACTAGTGACATTACAGACGACATCGAAGTCATCATCAGAATCATCAAAACTAGAACCTATGTCCTCATCAAAGTCAGACTGAACTTCTTTCCCTTTAGATGTCGAAGATGGAGGACAGATTCTTTCAAGTGCTGGCCTTCTAGGTTTTTCCATCAAAACATCCTTACCTTTTGCCTTATTTACCCCACTTGTAGGCTTAGCAACATTAGCACTGATACTTGCTTCAACCTTAGAAGCCACCTTCTTCTCCCCCACCTGGACTTTGATTCCAAAGTGACTAGGAACCTTGTTCACGTCTAAAGAAGCTTTTTTCTTCTGGTTTCTCTGAAAACGACGCCACTGGGTTTTAGTCATGGGATTCTTACCTTTATAATTATTCCAATAATTATACTTGCTGGAATCACCTTGATGGACAACTTGAGCGTGTGCATTGTTGTGAACCCATTTTCCAACAGGGGAATTCATTTGTGGAACGAAAGATTTACCAAACAGTCTTATGGATCCTTTCTTTCCTGGCTCTTGGCTTGTCGAAGGCTTAGTCAGAACATTAGCCTTGCTAGATGAAGGCTTAGTCGTAACATTAGCCTTGTAACCAGGAAGCTCAGTGCTACCAAAATCAAAAGATGGCCTATTGTCAAGCCATTTCCTCTTACGTTGTTCCTGATCCTGGTACCCTTCAACAGCTTTAGCTGCTTCTTTGTCGAAAACAGCACTGCACCTAGGACATAGCATAACCTCAGAATTGTTCCACTTACATCTGTTGAGGAAATCTATCAATTCCTCTTCAGCTTTTGGGAACACAGCATGTAACTTCCCATCATATTCTTTCAAGGTTATTTCTTGTTTCTTCCCTTCAGCATATATAAAACCTTCCAATTTCTTGGTGGAAGATTTAAGTTTCTTTGGAGGATCTTTCATTTCAGCATCTACCATGTTTATATTCATTTCGAAAGGTTCTGTATACATGGCTTCAGCTTTGGGTAAAGGGTCATCTACAACTTGCATTTGAGTTTTCATCTTTCTATCTTCAAATTTTAGTCTCCCTTCTTCGATTGCTTTTTGCACAAGATCCCTGAAAAGCACACAACGGTCAGTGTTATGTCCCAAAAAATTATGGAACTTACAATAACCCTTTTTCTTTCTTTGGTCAAGAGTTGGTACTTTTAAGCCACTAGGTACCAATATCTGACCATCTTTTACTAACAGCTCAAATATTTCATCACATTTAGTAACATCAAAAGTATATGTCTTAGGCACAAATCTGTCATTTTTTGGCTCAACAGGATTTTTCCCATTGGCAGGCCTTAGTAATTTACAAGTATAAGGAGGACCAGGCTTGAGTTCAGCCACGTCTATCTCCTCTCTTTCGACATCACTAAGTGTGGTGTCGAATTCTTCTTCGACATAAGCTACTTTTTCTTTTTTATGAAACCTATTTGACGTAGACTTTTCTTCTTTAAGCCTTTCCACCTGTCGAACTCTGTCAGCTAATTGGGCCATATCCCTTAGATGAGATGTGTCCAATTTCTTCCTGATCGAATAATCAAGGCCACCAGCAGCCATTTCGACGAGTTCATGTTCAGGCACTTGTGTGAAACAACGAGCCTTCAGTAACCTAAACCTATTCAGATAGTCATCAACAGTTTCAGGTATTTTGCGCTGAACACTGGCCAGTTCTTTGAGACTAATCTTCGATTGGCCCATGTAAAATTGCGCATGAAATGCTTTTTCTAATTGCCCCCATGTGAAAATAGAACCAGGGGGTAATGTAGTAAACCAAGTAAAAGCATTTTTTGTTAAAGAATTTGGAAAATATTTCATTTTCAAATTCTCATTTTGGGCTATATCCCCAGACTCAGTCAAATAACGAGCAATATGTTCGACAGTAGACTCTTTTGTGTCACCACCAAACTTAGTATATTTAGGAACTTTCCAGCCCCTTGGTAACTCAGTTTGCAACACATATTCACACAATGGTGATATGAAATTTGGCCTATGCAAACCTATGTTAAGACCATTTTGCGCCATTATAGTTTCTACTAAAGTGGCTATATTATCATGAACGTCAGCATTATTTCGTTGTACTTGTCGAACAACCTCGTCAGCGTTCTGGTTTCGGTTTACCAAAACTACTTCAGGGATATGATTTGCTAACCCTTGTTGTTCGCCTACAACTGCCTGGGCTTCGACCGTAACCGCTCTTTGAGGGTTACCAGGCATATTACCCACCACATTGGGAATTTGCCTATTATTAACCGTTGGGGTCCCAAAGAAATCTGCAATTCGACCCATTTGATTGACTAACATTTGGTAACTAGTGTTAGTATTCTGAATCAATGGATTAAAAACTGTACCAATTTGTTGGGTTAACATATTAACCATATCATGATTGCTTTCATCAACTTGTTGTCGTAAGGCAAACAAAGATTCATTGGTTAATGCAGTAGGATTTCGACCCATTACACTTTCAGAAGAAACATGTATGGGAGACATGGTCGAAATATGTGGCATTCCAGTAGGCATGCCATATGACCCAGAAGGAAATGCAGGAAAACTTACATTATGAAAATGTGGATTTAAACCGCTTCCTATTGCCATATAAGGATTATGAAGTCCCATATGTGACGGCAAAGGCATAGGTATAGATGCCATGTTTGACTGCGTTGATCCAACATTAGTCATTGATACTGAAGGAACAGTTGTTGATGATGATGGGGATACTGTTCCCACAACTAACCCTGCATTTACGTTTGCAGAGTCTACTATTGTTCCCTGTTCTTGTGAAATCACAGGATTAGAACTAGACGCATTATTAGTAGGACGAACCATTTTTCCACTTCTTAAGTGCATGCAAATACGAACACATACAAGAACATAGAAAAATTACGTATTAAAGGCAAACTGTCCCACTGGGCGTGCCAATTTGTTTGCTGGTGTTTTTAGCAAACAATCACTGGTTTTATTAGAAATGTTTGTGAGATTAAACCAGAAATCTCTGAAGCAATTGCCTTTAAACACCACAGTTTTTCAACAAATATATTTTTAAAAAGGAGACAATTCACCATGAACATGCAAATCAAAGAAAAAGAAGTAGTAAAATGGAACGCAGAAATGTAAAATGACTTGTATCGAAAATAATAAATTGCATTGAATGTAAAGAGAGTAAGGTGCACAAATTCACATACGTGGTACAATGGTTCTTTTACTCTGTTTTCGCTGTAACTTGGAAGTTAGAGATTAAGAACTGTGTGTTTGGTATAATAATTTGGCACCCTTGATTTCTACGTAGAAATCCTTATTTATACAGAAAGTAATGACTAAAATGTAAACTGCTATGGACACGTGGCCACGTCTCAATAACCAGAAATGGACTTCGTGCCACGTTCGACGCCACATATTGCCCACGTTGTAACAACCGTAGTCTTAGAATTCGACACAACTGTCTGCCAATAACTGTTTGACGAAATCCAGAATACACTGTCCTGTCAAAAACTCTTCCCTATCGAAATGGTGAAGACCTCTTCTGTCGAAAACATGCTGAAATGACATAAATGTCACTTATTCTCTCTGAAGGCATTATGAATGTTCTTTAATGAAAAGTCAAACCTTATTAACTAACCACTCAAAAGCCTTATCGAAATTTACCGCAATCCATGGTACGCCTACCTTCCATTCACCTAAAAGGTCTCTGACTTCAATGGCACCTTAACTACATACGACAAAAGTTTGACATCTATCCTTCTTGGAATCAATATGTGGCTAATGTTTCCAGGAGATTTGGGGACGCATATGAAGATCTTCTCTCCAACTTAATTCAAAGCACAAGGAAAAAATTCAGGAGTACATTGATGACTTTGAGTTGGCGGCTGAAACCTAGGTAAACCTAATTCCTGAACATTCTCTTAGTATTTTCCTTGCTTGTCTTGAGCACACAACACAAATGCATGTGCGTATGTTTAGCCCTTCCACCATAGCACAAGTTGCAAATCATGCTAGGTTATTTGAAGCCACTAAATCTCCTAAACCTTACCCTCGATTCCCTGCTTCATCTTCCACAAACTACTCCTCTAAATTACCATCCACCTCCACTACACCAACCAACCTTGCCATTGTAGTAACCCAAAAGCTTATGTTCAATAAGACATACAGGACATACACTGCTCTTGAACAAGCAGACAGAAGAAATAAAGGTTTGTGCATGTTTTGTGATGAAGTTTTTACCCCTAGTCGACAACTCAAACATAAACAAGCCAAATTTTGAGGTTGAGGATACCACTGAGACCACCCAAGAACCTGACCAACCTAACCAAATAGAACATGTTTTTACCCTTACTACACCTACACTTTCACTCCAAGGAATGATTAGAGCTCCTAATTTTCATACCATGAGAGTTAGTGGCCTGCATGATTAAAAATTCATCCAAATCCTCCTAGATAGTGGTAGTACACACAACTTTCTTGACCTTGACATAAGGTTTCAAATTTGAAGCTGTTAAACATTTACCAATCACTAGGGGTGGGGGACATCAATTATCTGCACCTTACATCTACATAAATTTCACATGGACACTACAACAACTGAGTTCTCTGTTGATGTCATAGTTTTACCTTCCCACATGCAATATAACACCAAATTCCTCCCCTGCACCGCTATTACCTATTACCCAAGTTCTCCAAACCTATGAGGATATTTTACAGAACCACGATCCTTACCACCCTCTCGACTAGGTTTTAATCATCACATCCCCTTGAAAGAAGCCACCGCCCCTTTCAACCTTATACCTTACCATTATTCTACTATCCAAAAAGATATGGTTGACAAATTAGTGAATGAAATGCTAAACCAGGGCAGAGTCCAATATAGCAACAACCCTTTTTCTTCTCCTACTGTCTTAGTCAAAAAAATATGGCTCTTGGCGCCTATGTCTATATGAGACTCGACCAAAATACAATCCCGGATCGTTTTCCTATACCCCTTATTGATGACCTTATGGATGAACTAGGATGTGGTACAATCTTTATAAAGCTTGACCTTAAGTCCAGATGCCTTCAGGTCAGAATGGCACCTAGTGAAGAGCCTAAGAAGGCCTTTAAAACTCACAGTGGCCACTTTGAATACCTTATCATGCCTTTTGGTCTTTCCAATGCCCCATCCACCTTTCAATCCCTTATGAAGCACATCTTTAAAACCTTCCTCAGAAAATTAATCATCATCTTCTTTGATGATATCCTCATATACAACAAATCCCTCTTAGACCATGTCCATCATCTCACCTTAACCTTCCAAACCATTAGAGAACACTCACTTTACCTAAACAAACAGAAATGCTATTTTGCAACACTTCCTGTTGAATATGTAGGACACTTTATATTTGCCAAAGGTGTAGCCACAGACCCTTCCAAAATTCAAGCAGTTTCCACTTGGCCCTTACCTACCACATTGAAACAATTAAGAGGACTCCTAGGTTTAGCAGGATACTATAAAATATTTATTAAGGATTTTGGCAAAATTGCTAATCCTTTAACTGATCTACTAAAAAAGGATAGTTTTCATTGGTTCAATATGGCTACCCAATCCTTTACTTCACTCCAAAAAGCCCTCTGTTCTGCACCTGTTTTAGCCCTACCTAATTTTTCCAACCTTTTACCATAGAGACAGATGCAACAGGCAAAGGCATTTGAGTTGTTCTAATGCAGAATCAACATCTTATAGCCTACACCAATAAACCTTTGGGACCTAGACAACAAGCTGTTAGTGTATGCCCTAGTGGCCAATCAATTTTGTATAGATTATTATTTGTATCATGATTTTATGTCATATATTTTATATATGTATAAGGAATTATTTATTATGTTATTATAATATATCAATGGAACATCAATTGTGATTTGATCGTGAGATCCCATTGAACTATAGAACGGTATTCTTGAAGTATCCGTAGTCAAAGTATTATTGTTAACAAGGACAATAATTCATAGAGACTATTGTATGGATGATCGATAACCGCATATCACAGGTCATGAATATGGAGATATCAAATCATAACACAGGTATAAATTTTATGTAACTGTCATTAGCGATTCTCATGCGATCAATGCGAGTAGTCCTACGATTCCTACATGGGAAGTTGTAGAATTTAAAACCATCAACCGTTATCTATAACAGGACAATCATAAAGGAGGTTATTGGGTCTGCAATGAGCAATCTGGAGGGGGTGTGAGTGATGTAGATAGGATTCATCCCTCCTACATAACACGAGTTATGTCTTGGTCCTATTGATAGAGTGAGAGCATAGAATGCATGACCATGCTTAAATGGACCAATATGTGATATTGGGTCCATTAGTAACTACACGTCTACTTTGGGATCGATAAGTAGATAATTGGACTTTGCAAGTATGACACACAATGTAACTTGCATTCAATTAGACATTTGGACAAATGGACAATTACGACACGGTAAATTGTCGTCGCGAGAAGATTAAAATCAGATCACCGGTTTTCTCATTAATTGGGTGATAGTGATGCATTGCTAAATGCCTTCCATTGGTTATAATATTTAATATTAATTTAATATTTAAATATTATTTTAATATTTTATATTATTTCCAATTAAGTGGGAGCCTATAGGGTCACACGCATAGAAAAATTAATCGGAGAATTTATATTTTAATTAAATTAGTTTTAACTAAAATATAGAGGAGAATGGGCTTGTAGCGTACAAGACCCACTAGGGTGAGACATGAAAGGGGAGGAGTGCTTAAGAGCAATTCATTGTCATACTTTCTTCTCTATAGCCGTCAGCTAGTACGACGCTCTCAGAGGCAGATCGTTTGCGTGGACCGAGTAGAGGTGCTGCTCTTTTGCGGTACTGGTGATCGTCTCCTCTACGCTTTAATAGGGGAACACATGAACTCATTGTGATTCTCGCAGTTCTAAGAGATCTTGGCAAGGGGATTTTTCGCTCCTGAGATTGATTTTAAAAGAGTTTTTAAAATGATATGTCTTGATTCCCCAACACAAGCAATGTTCATTTATGAAAGGGAATTATTGGCCATCGTTTATATGTTGTCCAAAAGTGGGGAGCTTACCTATCTCATGCACCTTTGACCACCGAAACAGACCAAAAAAGCATCAAACATATCCTTGAAGAGAGATCAAACACTTCATTTCAACATGCTTGGGTCTCTAAACTCATGGGATTTGAATTTGATATCCTTTATAAAGAGGGAATTAATAACAAAGCAGCTGATGCACTTTCAAGAAAGCCCGGGGCTAAACTCTTGTCTTTGGTTCTTAAGACTGCTCGTGGAGGCTTATTAGACATGATTAAGTCATCTTGGGAATTTGATACCTCACTTCAGAAACTCTTTTCTGATTTACAATCTAAGCATTCTTCTTATCCAAAATTTACATGGATTAGAGGGGAGCTTAGAAGAAAAGGGAAACTAGTAATTTGTGCAATCCTTGAACTGAAAGCCACTATTTTACAATGGTCACATGACTCACCCTTTGGGTGGACATTCATGAAGAGATGTCACTAATAGAAAAATTAAAACTTTGTTCTTTTGGAAGGGGGTGGCTAAGGAGATTTGTAACGCCCAAATAATTTAATTATTTATTTAATTAAATTATTTAGGTATTTTATTAGTATAGTTATTTTAAAATAATAATATGGTGTTTTATTTAAATCAGGGAGTGGTGTTTAGTAATTAAGTTGAGTAGTCGAAGGAGGCCCGTGATCCAAGGGCCCAAGGGCATAGGCACATGAAGGAGAGCATTAGCTAAGGTTTGGCTCATTTGCGCATTTTTGAGAAAGAGAAAGAGATATTTCGAAGAGAGAAGAGTAAGGGTGGAGGCGCAACCAAGGAGAAAGAGGAGAGGAGCTATTGTTGCTGTGGTTCTTTGGAGTTTTCGTGCAAGGGAATCTCGTATTCAGCAAATCTAAGGTAAGGGTGGGTTCTACCTTTATAATAGGGCATATGATGGGGGTTATGTGGGAGTTAGGCTCTAGGTTGCCCCTTTGATTTTGTTTGGTGTTTATTTGGCGATGTTAGAATGTATGCATGATGATTGCAATTGGTTGATCATGGTGAAAATTTGGTGTTTGGGGTTTGGTGCAATTTGGTGTTGTTGTCTTAGTTGCTGGAAACGGCGCCCTGCCCCTGGGCGCCCTGCAATCATCATGTTTTGGTGCAATTGTTGATGCTGTTGGAAATGGCGCCCTAGGCGCCCAGTGTTGTTTCGGTGTTGCTGAGAAAGGCGCCCTAGGCGCCCAGGGTTGCCTCTGTCGCTGAAACTGGCGCCCTAGGCGCCCAGTGTTTGTCTGTGTCACTGAAAGTGGCGCCCTAGGCGCCCAGTGGTGTTTGTGTGTTGCTGTGTTGTGCCAGTATGGTTCCTGTGTTGCTGCTGAAACTGGCGCCCTAGGCGCCCTGTGCTGGTGTTATGTTGCTTGCTGGTGCTAGGCGCCCTGCTCCTGGGCGCCAAGTCTGTTTCTGTTACTGTGGCGCCAAGTCTAAATGGATATCACTTGCTGAATGGTGGCCACTACAAGAAAAGAAGCCATTAGCGACGGAAATTAGCGAGGGACTAATGGTCCCTCGCAAAAATTGGGATTAGCGACGTAATTTGCGAGAGAATAGGGGCTGTCGTATTTTTGAGAATTAGGGACGGAAATTTAGACATTAGCGACGGAAATTCCCTCGCTAATGGCGTGGGCGGGAAAATTAGCGACATAATTTCAGTCCATCGCTAATTCCCTCACTAATTTCTGACAGTTTTCAGATGATGAGACTCAGTGCAGGGGTTGGTAAATGTGCAGCAATTAGCGACAGACAGTTCCGTCGCTAATTCCCTCGCAATTTTTTTTACTTTTTTTCCTTAAATCAGTTTACACCCACTCTTCTTTCTCATTCACAACACCCTCAATCTTCTTCTCTCCTCTTCACCCTTCCTCTTCCCTTACTTTTCTTCTCACTCACACCACCACCACACCACTACCACCCCACCACCACACCACCACCACGCCACCCTTCCTCTTCCCTCACTCTTCTTCTCTACTCTTCTTCTCACTCACACTACCACCACACCACAACCACTCCACCACCACCGCCGCCACCACTCTCAGTCCTCTCTCTCTCTCTCTCTCTCTCTCTCTCTCTTTCTTTCTTCCATACTCTTCTCCTTCTCTCTCTACCATCCACACATCACCACCACGCCACCTTCACCACCACCACCACCACCACCACGCCACCAACTCTCACTCCTCCCTCTCTCTCTCTCTCTCTCTCTCTCCCTTACTCTTCTCCTTCTCTCTCTACCATCCACACATCACCACCACGCCACCTTCACCACCACCACCACCACGCCACCACCACTCTCACTCCTCTCTCTCTCTCTTTGGAAATAATAATAATAATAATAATAGTAATAATAATAATAATAGTAATAATAATAATAAATATAAAAAAAGCAGATTTAAAAAAAACAGAAATAGTCAGACTTAGCGAGGGATTCAAATTCCCTCGCTAATCCCTGTAGCGAGGAGGGAATTAACGAGGGAACCAGTCCGTCGCTAATTCCCTCGCAAATGACCATTAGCGACAGATTTAAGTCATTTTGCGAGGGAAATGTCTGTCGCTAATGACCAGTTTTTTTGTAGGGGGCCTTGGGCCTAGGCTGGAGGTGCGACCGGCTAGGGCCCACATTTGTATGGGCCCAAAAAAAAATTATACTAAGCCTAAATTATACTAGTGTTATAACAAAAAAAATATAAGTAAAAAAGGCCCAAAAAAACCTACACTGACGATGAAGATAAAAAAGACAAACAATAATTTCATGGTTTTAATTCTTCTATTGAAGGTGTGCTTTGTTGAAGGGAGTTAACAGAATATCAGTTTGGAGAGGATGACAAGCGATTAAGCCGTGCCACTGTGATGATTCTGCTTCCCAAGTGCTATTGTTCTATACTTCTGTTTGGTTTCTACTTGAGTATTTGATTTATTTTAAGATGTTGCCTAAAAAATATTTATGTGGCAGTGAAAACGAAAAAAAAAAAACAAAAATGAAGAGCTAATAAAATCACAAGAAGGAGCTCTTGATAAATTTGTTTTTAAAAAGGTAGATACCCAAGAAAATTTGGATAACAATGACGAAATTGATGATAATTCAAGTGTTCCTAATTATGTGCCAAATGCACCTAATGATGTTAGTGAACAAGAAAAATCCCCATTTTGATATTTATGATCCAAGAAATTGGGGGGAATCTTAACTTTCCCTTAGACAAATATTTTAGGCATTTTTCATATGAGTATTATTCAAGAAAATTAAGCAGTGGTTAGTTTATTGCAAATATGTTGACAAAGTATATTGTTTTTGTTGTAAATTGTTTAAATTTTCTAGTAACTTGAGATTGCTAGGAAATAAGGGCTTAAGTGATTGGAAGCATATTAGCCAAAGACTCAAATAACATGAAAGTAGTGTCGGGCATATGACTAATATGAATATTTGGAATGGATTGAGAATAAGATTGGATAAAAATCATACAATTGATAAACACTTGTAAGAAGAAATTATCAAAGAGAAAGAGTGTTGGAGGCAAGTTTTACATAGAATATTTTCAATTGTGAAATGTCTTGTCTTTCGAGGATCCAATGAAAAATTATATAAGAATAGTAATGTCATTTTTTTTTGTTTTTTATTGAAATATTTTCAAATAAAAAAAAAATAGTCATGTAAGGAGCCTATTTCTCACAACTTGCCTAAGGCCCATAAAATGTCTGGACTGACTATTCACAATGTCTTTCATGTATCTCAACTAAAATTGTGCCCAAACCCACATTCTATCCATCCTATACCACTACCAGAAATTGTTTTAGCTGTTCCTGCTAACAATACCCCCTAAGCTATCTTAGACAGAAAAATGGTTCAAAGAGGAAGAAATGCAGCCCCCATGGCCTAGTGTTGTTCAAATGTTATTCCTAATTATGGTATGTATAAATTAGAGTTACGATCCATTCAAAAAATAAACAAAATTAGAGTTGCATTTCTTATAAAAATTAGAGAGAATTATTCAGACAGATGTTCAATCTTCTCTGGTTACGAGGTAATTTGAATAGGAGAAGGACAGATCAATGAAATTAAATAATATTATTTATTATATGTGTCTTTCTCTATTTTATCGAAACAGTCTTGTAAATAGAGAGGATCATGAGGCCCAATTCAAACTATGGAAATTTTTTTTCCTCATAAAAGGTATTATAAAGTGTCAATTAGGCTAGAAACACATGTCCCTACCAGTTTGACACCTTCTATATTCCACTAGTCTACTTTTAGGTTACTCCTAAATAAACTTTGTAGCCATTCAGGCCTTCATTTTACACTCTCTCTTGCATTCATTTTCCTCCCCCGATAATATACTCTAGCCTTGGGAATTGTTCCATAATTCTCTAGTCCTTTGTTCTTAAACTTATCATAGTATTATTTCTTATACTTCCAACTATTGTAGGGTCTTTGTCTTCTTTTTTGTTCTCTGATTTGGTTCCTTTGCCTTCAAACAGTTTCTGTTGGACCAGTTTCTTCTGTTTTCTGTCTGTGTACTTAAACAGAATTTCCATACACTATGTTTACGTTATCATCATCAACAGCCAAAAGCAACCACCATCACCTTCATGATCCTATTTTCTCTCCATACTTGAACAGCAAGGAGGTGAACTTTGTAGGAAATATTGGTGAGTCAAGCCAAAAAATGAACCCCTTTATCAGCAACATAAAATCTCCTCTACACCAGATTGAAAAGAAAGAAGAAAGTGGAGAAATTGGAGTATTTGGTGCTGAAAAATACTTCCATGGAGTAGAAGTTGAATCACCAAGAATTTCCAACATAGCTCATACAAAGTACCTTCACAAAAGAGATGAACAAATAGAAACGAGAAAGTACAAAGTTCAGTATGGAACTCCAAGTATTCTCTCTGAATCAAGTAACAACAGTCAAAGTGCACTGTTACAAAGTGGGGTGAGGAATTCTCTAAGGAGCAGCAAAGAGAAGGTGCGTGCTAAGAGTGTTCTAACAAGTCTTGGTTTCAAATGCTCTTGTTCTGATAAGGATTCTGTTGATATGAGTGACCAAGCAGCTAAAATCAGCTTTAACAAAACTACTATTCATGGAAAAGCAACACCAAATAAGCTCTTCAGTGTTGGTCAAGATTCTAATCATTCACTTCCAAAAATAAGTATGCCAAATGCACAACTTCTTATCAACAATGATGTTTACTTCCAAAAGCAAGGAAAGTTGGAGGTGGGATTAAACAATGAAAACAAAAGTGTTGTATTAGGAAATAATCTAGTGAATCATTGGAAGACACCAAGGAAATCATTGGAAGTATTTGGCTCTCCATTGATATTGAATAACAAGACCAAGTCCTTAAGCATTGATAAAAGGTTAGTATTTCCCTCAAGAAATGATGCTCCTAAGATAGAATTAATTGATTCAAACTATGATGATGATGATGATGACGACGACGACGACGACGACGCTAGTGATGCAAGTTCAGATTTATTTGAGATTGAGAGTTTCAAAGGAAAATCGAACCATTTACTTGCTAGGCAAGCATCAGATGCTGCTTCAAGCTGTGTTAGTCCCAATTGTTATGCACCAAGTGAAGCAAGTATAGAATGGAGTGTGGTAACTGCAAGTGCTGCTGTTATGTCAGATTGTGAAGAACAAATGTCTGAGATAACCATAAGGAGTCCTATAAGATTCAATAATTCAAATGGAAAACCAAAGGCTACCAAAGAGACACAAAGGAGGCGCCCTGGAATCTTGTTGGGTTGCAAGAACCATAAATCTGTTAGAGTTGCTGGTGATGTTTTTATAACTTATGAGAAATCAAATTTAAGCCCAAGAATTCCTAATAGGATTAATACTTCTATGGTGGCAAGGTTTCCAGGAGAGACAAAGCCGGGAAATATTAGTGCAAGGCTGGGACAACATGCTTATGCCACAACACCATCTTTGCAAAGCTCTAACTCATCACCACATGCATCAAAATTACTATACATTTATTAATAGGTTTGCGACCGCGATCTGTACTGCAACATCATAGTTTTTTATGTTTTCTCAGCCACAATGCAACCTCGATTACGGCCGCATAAGATGCAATTATTTGCAATATCAAAGATTGTGATGCGACTGCAATTGTGACCGCGACTGTTTTATCGTTTTTTGTATTATTTGCATTATGTATTAACAATAGTGTAAAATGGCAGAGGGGTATGGGCTTCCAATGGGCATCTCAAAAGTAAAGTGTCTTTTGTGTTAAATGTTCTTGTATGTTGGTTTTGATATGATATTATGTTTCCTTTTAAGTATTGGAATTTTTTGGTTATATAAAGTTGTTGAAAACTGATGCTTTGTAATCAAGCATTTGGTTTCATATAAATAAAGAAAGGGAATTAAAAGGGGACCTTATATTGTTTGATATATGAGAAAAGTCTTTTCCAAAGATCCCTCAAAGCACAAACTTGCTTCTTTTGTAGGTTTGTTTTTATGCACTTTGTTGTATGTGATGTTGAGAAGAGAATCATAGCTATTAGGAAAGTTCATTTAGCATGGCCTTTTCTACAGTTATCACTTTTGAAATATAATTTCCTCATAGGACCACTAAAAATATGGTATACAATACTGAATCTAACGGTGTTGTCGGTTACTTGAAGTAGTGCATCAAAGTCAAACCAAACAAAGAAGACAAAAGAAAATTATGAAGTTAGTACTCTAAGGAGAAATATTTTCTGCCATTTCCGGTTTTTTTTAATGCAAAAGTGTCATTTGTTTTTACTTATGTATTGTTTTCTAATATTTGTACAAAAAAGAAACAGTAAAAACAAAAACAAAAGTTAGGCACTTTTGTCATTTTCTATTTTCACCTCTATAATAGATAATAGATAATAGATAATAGATAATGAACATAACAATAAGCTTGTGTGACTGTTGTCCTTCTCAATTTCAGAAGAAAAAGATTATATCCCAGATAGTAACACCTTAATTATATTCCTGTAATATATTCTTTCTTCTCTTCTGCAGGTCCAATTGAATAGTAACGACTTAATTATATCCCAGATAATTAAAAGGTGATACAATCATTCTACTATACCATTGATGATATGAAGAATCGTCATGGTGACCTGACCTTATAGATCACGACACACCTGTCCAATAGAGAACCTCCAAGCCACAAGAATAGATAGAGAATGTCTTTACAGTGACACACAACTAACGACAGAGACACCTAAACATGAGCACCAAGGATTTTTTCTGATACATTAAATTCCAACCCACCTCATAAATATGATGGTCCATTTGACTAATATTATTTCTTGGGCCATTTTCAATAGCACTGAAACTGCCAGAATTGTACTACACATTGGGAGGCTAAAATTGTTTCAGCGTAGTAGAAAGATTGGTATTATTATTGAATATATGGACTCACCCCAGGGATGGGTCACTATTGAGAGACCCAGTATGTCATTACTAGTATGCCATTGGTGCCCTAATATCACATAATGATCCAAAGTTGATAGGATCAAGTCAAGAGCAGGTGTCGGAGTCTAGAGTTCACGATGGTGCCGTGGTGATGGTATTGTGCCTGCAAGTACTCATGCTTAAGTTAGTATTAGCATAGAGCAAATAGGTAATTAATAAATCCGTATATGATCCTGTCGGCAAACTCTCAAAGCTAGCCGAGGGATCGGGTTTGCCGACAGGATCGGATAAGAACTTTAATCATCTGATTCCTCTTGCTTCAAATGATTGCGCGGAGAACGGAACTCTGATTCTCGAGTATGGGTTCCCTAACTCTTCTAAAGAGTGTTAGGTTAAGTGTAAGAGGCGTGAAATTGGACTATACTAGCCTAAAACAGAAAAGATAATATCTGAGTAAAGATATAGAAAGTAAAAGACGATAGAAATAAATTGTAGATGTTTAAGTGATGTGTTTTTTTGTATACACACACACACATATATATATACACGGTCTTCGTTGGCCACTTCAGCTAGCCTACAGTTTAATACAGTTGGATCGATCAAGATCAACGCACTACATTACACCTAGGTCCTAAAAACTCGGAGACACGCTCCTCTCCTCCATGTGCATTGAATACTTGCTTCCCAAGCAAGCCTCCTCGCCTCGGCCAAAATACTCCTCATCTTTGCAACCTGTCCTGTCCTTGGCTACTAGCTCCTCAGCCGGTTTGTCCTCTAGTCGAGCTCCTTTATAGCCGAGTTGCTACCACTCGACAAGCTTCACCATACCTTTGGTGTCCAAGCTAATGATTTGTCTTTAAGCATCTTTGTTTCAGCTCTTCCACCAAATTCCTTGCCCTTAGTTATTTCTTGCCCAGCTCGGCAAGCCTTTCTCCGTTGATGCTCCAATACCTTAAACCTCTCCTTGATTATATTCCACCGAGGCTACCATCATGGAGTACTTGGTTGCTCTCTCTCTAGAAATAAAAGGTAAAAACTGGAAAGATAGGGTAAATTATGCCCACTAGGCATATGTGCCTCGGCTTATACCTACTCGACCATTCCCTAGCCTCGGCTAAGCTATTTCCCTCGGCCAACAACTTAGCAGATTTGTGGTGTTAACAGATCCTAATGAGGATCAGATCTATTTATAGGTAACGTGAGATGGACACATAATAATGCAGGGCTTTTAGAAGCGGGCCCCTTGCTTGTGTGTCTAAACGCATGTCAGGTCATATGGAGTGCAGGAGATTCTAAGACGATTATATCAGTGATGGCGATGATTCTTTAATTGGAATGATATGTGTTAGATGGGTTTTGTTCCCCCAGTTCATGCCGTCTTTAAATTTTTGGGATAATGAGGTCAACACTCAATCAAAAACTCAACAAGGATAGACAAGTTTTAAGCCAAATGAGATATTGTTTAACCACTTTAGTGTTTCACTCAAAGGGTTCAAGACGTGGTTATTCTATGTTATCACCTTGAACAATGCTGCAACGATGAGGGTTTTCAACCTCAACGAGAATGGGATACTTCACACAATTAAAGTTCCCTTTCCATTGGGCTTAGAGAATTTTTACTCGTCCTGTCCATGATTTTTCTTTAACATGAAAGGGCATGATGATTATGACCAGAAAACAGTCCAATTGTTTCGACAATAGGTCCATGACTTCGACCCATCTATGATTGGAGTCTCACTGTTGGAAGAACGAGGTGTCGTAGTATATTCCCCAAGTACTTGGGGGACATGTACCACCAGTTTCCTTTGGCATCGACGAGCCTTCTCTTGAGCCCTTAGAGGATGACCTGATTTGCTGCTCTTACTTTCCCATTAGTCTGAGGGTGTTCGAATGATGTGAAACACTACTTTTCAGCTAAGTCAAACATGAGTTGTTGGAAATTCTTTATCAAGGAAATGAGTCATCCCATTATCGGATACCACCACTTTAGGAATTACACAACGGGACATTGTCAACTTTTTGAAGAACTTCATAGCAATCTTAGTGGTAAGATTGGTCATTGGCTCGACCTAGAACCATTTGGTAAACTAAGGGATCAAAAATGTCAATTCCCTATCAAGTGAAAGGTCATCGTGCTGATAAGGAAGTTAGTACATCCCCATGCTTTGTGATTTACTCACACTTTTTTCGTACTCGCTTGCATCGTTTCTTACCGTCAGTCAAAAGTAGTGTGCTTGGAGAAGTTTCTGCTAGTGCATAAAGTGTTGCCTACCGATTCTTTTGCGGACCTCGATCAACACGTATATTGTTTTGGTGTCATCAAGTCATCTTAGTAACAGTGTCGAGAACCCTCTGTGGTACATCATTCCTTCGACGATTTTATATCCTTCGACGATTGTAGATGAGGAGGACCTCCACCATAGTTTGGATGCTTCATTTGCGTCTTTAGAGAGTTCTCAACTAAGTATATAGTTGAATATAGATGTCATACAATTGATTGTGGCACATGTGACATTGAAATTAGATATGCTTGTTTCCCTTATTGAGATCTTAGGTTAAGCCAAATCTGTAACACCCCGATAAATTCTAACATATAGAACTACCGAAATGCACTAAATGGCATACATCAGAGTAACTTCCTGTTATTGAAATATTGAACACAACTAAAACTTTCGATAATACATATCAAATGGTTCTCTGAACCTCATAAACTTTCTGAAAACGCTTAAGTTTCAAAACTTAAGACTTATACATAATCCTGGTGTTCAATACTCAAAAACAAAGTAGCGGAAACGATTTTACAACTTAAACAATGAAAGTCATACAATCGATGATATAACTAAATAAAAATACAAAGGGCTAAACAGGAAATCCAATTTCCCATAGTTCCATGAGTCGCACCGGCTAACCGTGCTTTGTCGCCCTTGCTTTCCCCTATTTCTCTGTAAAAACCACAAATATGAAGGGTGAGATAAACATTATCTCAGTGAGTCCTATCGAGACCCCTTACTAACTCTAGCGGTTCATTATGCTTTACTTTGAACTCGTGGCCCTTAAAAGCAACCACGTGGAAATGTATATTAAGTTCTTGTAACCTTTATGCTCATGGCCCTCCTAAGCGACACATGAAGCATATCATATTTTGTTCCATGATTTTAGCATAACACCTCAGCCTACCTATTTTATAGGCACTTCTTGGCTTCGGTGAACCCATCCCGCTATTTCTAGTGGGCGAAACCTCTTGAGTCTAGGTTTTGGGGCTCATGACTTCCCCTCCCCTAGTATGCTAATCCTCTAAGGGTCGTCACCCTTATCCTCTTGTATTTATTATATATTATATATACATGTACCCGCAATGGGCCGTCTTTGATTTCAGTCATGTACCGTCCATCCTTCCACGAGGGAAGGTATTTTACCGTGAATTAACATTTCTTACCATGATCGTTATGAATTAAGGGTGTACACTCGGATCTCACTAATGTACGGTTTTCTTTAACATTTATAACTTGTGAGATGTACCTCAAACTTCTTTCATTTCATGACATAAGTAGATTTCCATCCTTGGGAAACATTGGGGAATCAATCGGAAAGGAATCAGAATCGTTTGGAACGGATTAAAAGGGGTTTTGAGTTAGGGTAACAGAAGGATCCGCACGGTCCGTGCTCCTGAGGCGCACGACCCGTGCGTATCACTTAAATTTCAGTTTTGAAAAACTTACAGGACGCACGGTCCGTGCGACAAGGGCGCACGACCCGTGCGTATCTTAAATTTTAAAAAGACTGATTTGCGTAGGTCACGCACGGTTCGTGCCTAGGGGCGCACGATCCATGCTGTGTAAAAATTTCATTTCCTGGGCTGCTGCGAACAAGGCGCACGATCAGTGCCCTTGTGAGGCACGATCCGTGCGTCCTTGCCAGTAGCCAATTTTCCGGTTTCGTGACATTTTTCCAAGTCCGTTTCGATTCCAATTTCGTTCCGATCGATATCCTAACATAACAATTATTATTCCAGACCAGCGAAAGCGATTAAACAATCAAACAACACATATCATAAATCAACAATCCAATCAATTCGAGCAATTATGCGATTTACGGTTTTTCGATAAAAACGTTTTCGTTAAGTTTTCACAAAGCGGATTTTCCATAATATCGTTTCAGAAAATAACATGACTCGACAACAAAACGTCCCTAAGCGAGTGTAGAACTCACTGATTTGACGACCTCGCGAGAAATCACGTCCTCACAAGAAACGACCGAACCGTAACCTCTCGAACGATCCCCGTAATCACATACTCGCACCGAACTCGTCCGATACTCGAAACTGAACTTCGGAACAGAAACCAATCACAAATCCAGCTACTGAACTTCCTTCTTGACTACGGAATTGGCGTCTCTCGAACTTTGGCGATTCGATCCGAAATTTGAGGAACCAACATTTCCAATTCCACATCCGTTTTCCAGCATCAGTGAATAGTTTCGTAACACGTGTATCTTGGTCAAATCAGGGCCAAAACCCTTCAAACCAGTGCCCATTGTGTAGATAATTTTATCTAGTTTCATATGGTTCCGGTTTCAAGCGCATGCACCCAGTACTCAGATAGCTATCACGAAAACAAGGGGCTGGGTTAAAACTGACTCTAATACAAAAACTGAAACTTGCAATTCCTTTTTCTTCCACCATACTCAATTAAATCGGTTCATTCTTGTGCCTATTTCGAATAATTTCTTGTCTAGTTTCTAAATCATCAAGAATCACGTTCATCTGAGCCGTGTACAGAGAGATATCGCTTAAACACTGAAGAGGGTTCCAACGGATTCTCCAGCAGAATATGGTTCTTCAAGGAGAACTTGTTGCATCTCCAACTCCATTTTTCTCACCTTGGGCCTTGAAGTTTCAGAAATGGTAGAATGGAATTCAGAAGGGTGATGATGGTGTTTTTGGTATCAAATTGAAGAGGAAGAAAAATGAAAGAGATTGGTGTAAAGACATTGCACATGCATGAAGGATTTGAGTGTAGCTCTTCACTTCTTTCTCACTCTCTCTCTCGAATTTCTCCTCCCTCTCTCTCACCATGTTTTCTGAGTTTTGATGAAAATGAAGCTGTTGGCTGTGTTACCAGCTGTGCAAGGCATTAAGTGGATGGGAAATGACCAAATTTCCCTCCACTTAACCCTTCACCTTAATCTACCCTTAAATAACCCCTAACTCATAGTTAACTTCTAAAAATTGTGATTATGGTCTTATGGAGTTAAGGAGTATGTTTTGGTGTTGAGTAATTTGGGTTAGGGTTCGAAAGATATGAAAATGACCAAAATACCCTTGGTCCCCTAATCCTCACATAATTCTATTTCTACCTCAAAACGATCACGTAATTCGTACTATTAGCAACTAAATGTTGCTTTCACGCTTTTAACATGTCCATGACTTGAATTATCATTTTATTGAATATCAATTCGCTAGTTAATTTCTCGAAACGAAATTAACCGAAATTAGGGATGTTACAAAATCTCCTTGATAACTGATTTGTGGTTTTCTAAAGAATGATGTTGGCAAGCTTGAACAAGATGTCAGCACGAGTATTTTGATCTCGAGGTACGCGAGAGACCTCAAGTGTTGACCAGGCCTTTTATCTTAGTGAGGTACTTTTGGAGCATGAGATCTTTCACCAGATACCCTCGATTGATTTGGGATCCCACCAAATTGGGAATGGTAGAGATCCTTGGCTAGTGTCAGCCCAACTATCACTACAAGAAATTTCCGGATTACCGGCGGAAAAAATCCGCCAAAAAAGGCCAAAATCCGCCGCCGTTATCTACATCGTCTTCAATTGAAATCTACCTTGCATTCTCTGTTATCTCTTCCATCTGCTGTTGTTTTATCACTGCCATAATTCCAGTGGTGCTTTGATCTTCAAGTACGCACCAATCTATTTTTTTTTTCAATCGATTCTAAATGGCACACCACCTGATCTTATCTTAGTAAAAACAACTGCTTGACAACTGCTTGTTTTGTTTTCTCGTAACTCCAATTATTTACGAAGAATAGAAAGAATTTGAAAAATGGAACAGGTAGGCTAATTATGGGTGGCGAAGGATCTCTGGTGGTTTTTCTCTTTCTAGGTTGTGTTTGTGTTGTTGCTAAAGATGCAGAAAATATGGGGAAATGAGAAGATGATGAAGATTAAGAAACTGAAAAATAAAAGAACGTGAAATTGTTTTATAATTTAATCCAAGTCAGTATTTTTAAAATAAAAGAAAATGATTTGGAAAAGTCAGCAAGTAATTCTGTTTGACAGCTCAGCAACTTGCAAACGGAAACTTAACAGAAGGATTAATATCAAAAAAATAAATTGCGGGGAGTTTTTTAAAAAAGAAATAGAGGGACTAAAACCAAACGAGCCCCTAATTGTAGGGGGTAAAAACATATTTAAGCCTTTTATAAATTGGAGATGTGTGGATAAATTAAAAGATGAGAAGTGCTAGTTTCCCTTTTTAAGTTTTTTTTATCTACTATCTATCTATACCATTAACCTACTACCTAAATACCAATTTTACCATTTTCCCAACTAAACAATTTTAGGATATTTATGTAATTTCACTTTTCAAACTTTTTCACTTTTTCAAATTTTTCACTCTCTCACATACTTTTTCAAACTTTTTCACTCTCTCTCACTTTTTTTAAACTTTTTCACTTTTCACTCTCTCATCCTCTCAGGTGGGTGGAGGTTGTGTGGGGGACTCTCAGGTGTTGCCCTGCCTCCTTTCGGGTTTTCTGCTCGCCTTAGAATTTCTTCCATTAGAGTTCTATGGTTGTTTATTTTAGAGGCCTTGTTGGGCATTCTATTATTGTCCTTATTACCAAGGGTTTTGGTCTAGTCTCCCCTTGTGCTTTTATTTTATTAATAAATTCGGGCTGACTGCCTGTTTGATTAAAAAAAAAAAAAACTCTCTCATCCTCTTTTCTCCTCTAACTCTATCTCATTTTTCTATTTTTCACAATATATCTAGTCTAATTTCATCTACATGTCTCCTTCATTTTTTTAATATTGTATTTTTTTCTCTATCAATAAGTTTTATTTAGTCTTTACGGAAAATATAACAATTTGTAAAATTTAAAATTTATTACAATTTTGTTTTCTAATCTCTATAGGAAATATTACTTATCACTCTCTCTCATGTATTTTTTTCAAACATTTTCAATCTTTCTCACATATTTTTTCACTCTCTCCTCCTCTTTCTTCCTCTAACTCTATCTATTTTTTTTTTTTATTTTTCACAATATATCTACTTTAATTTCATCTACATGTCTCCTTCATTTTTAATATTCCATTTTTCTCTATCAATAATTATTATTTAGTCTCTACGGGAAATATTACAATTTAAAAAATTTGAAACGTTAATACAATTTTGTTTTCTAATCTTTACGGGAAATATTACATATTACTGGTAAATGTTCACGGGGTAATGTTCGGACTAACTCAATTGCAATTTAAAACTTTTTGTTTATCTACTTTAAATTAGTCTTAATTTTTAAGAAGTAATATTCAGACTAATTAAATTGTTTCTAAGTCTATTAATAAAAATAACACGACAACATCCGTATGCACGGCTATACCGCTGGTGTAACATTGAAACAGACATATCACTCTCTCGGCTCCCCTATGTTAAGGCATTGAATCAAAGAATCACAATGAACATGTAATTCAATTGCAAGAGAAATGATCAAAAACTATCATATAAGTAAATTGTACGACGGTTCAATTTAATTTGTATTTTCCATGTCCCACGCCACACGGTTCTATTTTCTCTTTAACCAGTGAACACGGCATTTGGAGTAGGACCACATATTGAATGAATCAACCATCATAATGCGTGGAAATTCAGAATCCATAGGAGCGCGAAGTAAATTGCACGACGACTCTGACTCTGACTCTGACTCTGAGAGAGGCAGTCAAGTCAAGTGTTGAAATGGAGAGCATTATTAAGTTGTCCCTCTCCCTCCATCCCTCTCCATAATAACAGACTAACTAGACACACCACAAAACTAGTTTCCAATCCAATTAATGGCTTCCAGTGCCACCCCTGTTTTGTTTTTACTATTATTATTATTCTTCATGCAAGAAGCCACTGCTGAGACAAATGAGTCTATAATTGAGTTGGGGTCTTGGCTCTCTCCAAAAGGCCCTCATACTTCATGGCCATCAAGTTCTGGTCGTTTTGCTTTTGGATTTTATCCATATGGTGGTAATAATGGTTTTGCTGTTGGAATATGGTTGGTTAGTCCTTCATCTCAATCCGATGACACAACTACTACTGTTGTGTGGACTGCTAACCGACATAGTCCACCACTCTCCTCTAATTCTATATTGAATTTGACCAACCAAGGCTTGCTTCTTCAAAATGGGGAAGATGAGAAGCCAATATCTCTCAATATTTCAGTTCCATACCATTATCCATATTCAATGCCAAACGTGTCTTTTGCGTCTATGACTGATTATGGCAACTTTGTGCTTTATGATAAGCATTTCAATGTTGTCAGACAAAGCTTTGATCACCCAACCGACACCATACTAGGAGGTCAGAATTTAACTTCTTATACTGATCTGGTCTCTAGTATGTCCATATCAGACCATTCGATCGGACGTTACCATCTCAGCATGCAGACTGATGGAAACCTTGTCGCCTACCCATTGTACAGCGAAGGAGGGCCACAGGATGCTTACTGGGCTTCAATGACTTTTCAAGGCCCTTCCACACATCTCAGTCTTAACCTACAAAGCTCTCTTTGCTTAAAATTTGATAACAACAATAATAGCCTTCCATGTTTCAATACTAATAGCAGCAGCAGCAGCAGCAATTCTTCAATCTACCGTGCTACACTTGAACCAAATGGAAACTTCATTTTGTACGAGCACCAATTTGAGGGCAATACCAGCACCAGCACCCTCGTGAAAATGTTGTGGCAAGCAATGAATGATACATGTAAAATCAAGGGGTTTTGTGGGTTGAACAGTTACTGCTTCAACTCCAACAAGAGCAGCAGCGGTATTGCAGCTGAGTGCAAATGTTTTCCTGGTTTCATCAAAACTGCTACTACTGTTGACTGCATAAAGACCCATAGCAAAGACGATTATGATTGTGAGAACAGTGAATTAGACCCAACGATGTTGTATAATATTATTCACTTTCAGCATATAACATGGGGTGATATTCCATATAGTGTTATCCCGATGAAGGACATTGAAGCTTGTGAGAAGGCTTGCCTGGAAGATTGTGATTGCGGGGGAGCAATTTATAAAACCATGGAGTGCTATAAATATGGGCTTCCACTTATATACGCCAGGTTTGATCAATATGACCACCATTCAGTCGCCCTCTTAAAGATACCTTTACCCCTTCGCATTACTCCACCTCCAACTTCCAACAACACTGGGCCTCAAAAGCCCATTGTTGATAACAAGACAAATTTGATTATCATCCTAGCCTTCACTTTGGGCAGCATTTCATTGATTTTTTTAGTTTCTGCAGTGTCCGCTTTCATCACTTACCGCCGCCGGTATACAACCTTGACTCAAAGTGATCAAAATCTAGGATTTACTCAAGAGTATTCCTTGCGTGCATTTTCTTTTGATGAAATTGTGAAATCAACTGAAGACTTTGCACAAGAGATAGGAAGAGGATCTTTTGGACCAGTTTATGGAGGCACAATATTAATAGGTGAGAGTAACAAAAGGATTGTTGTTAAGAGATTGGAGAGAATTACTAATGCTAATGATGAAGGGGAGAGAGAATTTCGAGCTGAAATTACTGCCATTGCTCGAACTCATCATAGGAATTTGGTTAAGCTTATCGGTTTTTGCATAGATGGATCCAGAAAGCTTCTTGTTTATGAATATCTTAGCAACGGGTCTCTTGCGAGCCTTCTCTTTGAAGGGGGTGTGCGACTCTGTTCTAAAGAGAAAATGAAAATTGCATTAGACGTGGCTAGAGGACTCTTGTACCTACATGAAGAGTGTGAGGTCCGAATCATCCATTGCAATATAAAGCCTCGAAATATACTCATGGATGAAGCATGGAATGCAAAAATCACTGATTTTGGATTGGCAAGGCTATTGAAGCGGGAGTATTCAAGAATGAAAATTGGAGAGGATAGTAAGAGTGGGTACTTGGCACCTGAATGGCAGCAGAAAGATTCATCGGTTTCGGTAAAAGCTGACATCTACAGTTTTGGCATTATATTGTTGGAGATTGTCTGTCGCAGAAGCAGTATAGACATGAATGTTTCTTCAACTGAGGAAATCCTTCTTTCCAACTGGGTATATCAATGCTTTGCAGCAGCAAAGTTAAACAAGCTTATTACACCTAATGATCACGAAGAGGATGTAGACTGGAAGATAGTGGAAAGAATGGTGAAAGTGGGATTGTGGTGTGTGCAAGACCACCCCAGTATCCGTCCTTCAATTAAGAATGTCATCTTGATGTTGGAAGGACTCAAAGATATTCCAATACCTCCCTCTCCAGCTCGCTTGGTTGAAATTTGAATAGTCAGTCTAAGGATATTGTGCTAGCTAGCTAGCTGCTTCTATGAATTGTCGTGTTTATGTATATTTAGTATGTGTACTAATATCTGGGTTTCATTTTTTATCTTGCATATCGTTCTTCATGTTGTGTTCTTTCTTGTGAAGAGTTATTATAAATCATGTAATGGAAAAAGTTATATTCATGGTATATTTGATATCTTTTCATGTTGAGTCCTTGGGGCGGTCTCCTCACCTACATCTAAAAATACTTTGTTTATTTGCGCTCCTCTTATAAAGCCTTAATACTAACTTAGGCATCAAATTGTCTTTGTAGGGGGCATCTCCCGGTGTGGAGACTCGAAGATATCAACAGCCGTACGAAGCCGCCAGCAGCTGTACGCTGTCGTCGAATGCCACCCCTCGTGGAGTAGAGCCACCATTTTGCAAAATCAAGCATCGACATTTGGCGCCCACCGTGGGACCCGATAAAACATTCACAGGCCACCATATTTTTGAGCCTTGACCGATCACATGTTCACGACCAGAAGCACGCGAGGAGAGACCCTACTCCCCCAAGGGAAAACCCCCCAAGCAGGCAGAGGTGATCCCCCTCCTCAGCCGGATGGTCAAACTCATATACCCACAGGGCTCCTCTTGCAAATCGACAAGGGAGTACCATCAAGATCCATCAAGAAAGAAGCGTAGAGATAGTCTAGATAAGTGTCGTGGTAGCAGAGCACGAGCGCGGGAACGAGCAGACACCTGTCCCTCAACCTGACGCCGAAGAAGCCCTGAAGGTAGAAAATGAGGGCTTGAAGCGATGCTTGAGCGCCATTATCCAGCAAGAAAAGTCGCTGCAACCAGGTCAACCTCAAACACTTCTTCCACCCCGAAGGCATAGGGACAAACATCAGATGGAAAAGAGGCACAAAGGTCGCTCCGAGACCTAGCTCATGTCACTCCGAGAGAAGCACCAATTGCAACTCTACCTTCAGTCACTCAGAAATCTACTCTTCGGCAGACACCTCCTTAAGCCCGCACCACAGAGGTCGAAAACATCGAAGGCGCTGAGAAAGAAGGCACAGAAGAAGTCGCTCTCCCGTAACAAGGTCATCTCTACACCTCCTTCGCTTCATGGATTCTAGAAACTAGGGTTCCCAAGAAGTTTCAAGTGTCGAGCATCAAGCCTTATGTTGGAAGGACAGACCCCGGAGAGTTCTCACGAGCTTCAATTCACAGATGATGCTCCTCGAAGCCTCGGAAGTAAAGTGCAAGACCTTTCCTTGTCTACTGAAGAAGTCAACCCTTGGCTGGTTCTCGACCTTTCTTCATTGTCGTAGGGAGGCTAATCCTTTTAAGTTTTTGAGGATCCCAGTGGGTGCCAATTCAAGACGTGAGGCTACATGGAAAGCATTGTTAAATATGCTCCGCTAAAGACGCTCCTTTTCTATTGGTGGTCGGGTAACTCTTATTAATTTGGATTTGAGTAGTATTCCCTTGTATTTTTTTTCTCTTTTTAAAAGGCTCCAAAGGTGGTGATTAATTCAATGATTAAGACTCAGATATTTTTTGTGGGGCATTAAAGAGGATACTAGGGGTATGTATTGGGTGTCGTGGGATAAGGTTTGTAATAAAAATCTTGAACTGTTTAATATTGTAATGTTAACCAAGTGGAAGTAGCCTATGTTGACTTACAAGGAAGCTAGTTGGATAGATATCATAACTCATAGATATGGAAGTCGAGCTTCAAACTTGTTGAACGGCTCTAATGCAACGGGTAATAGATTTGACCCTTTGTGGTGGTGTGATCTAGTTCGACTGGGTAATGATCGTGTTGATGATGGCTGGCTTGACGCGTGTATTAGAAAGGGTTTGGGGGATGGTCGAGGAGTGGACTTTTGGCATCATCATTGGATTAGACAAAGGCCATTATGTCACGATTTCCCTAATCTATTTGCTGGTTGTATGGATAATCACATAATGGTGTCTGACTTATGTAGATGGGATAATAATGTTTGGCGCTAGATTCTTCCTTGGAGTCACTCAGACGACCCACTGCTGGTGGAGGAGGATAATGTCCTTGGCTCCATTTTGATGGATGTTGTATTGAAGGAAAATAGTGACGATTATTGGATTTGGATATTGGAATCTAACAAAAACTTCAATGTGCGATCGTGCTATAATCACTTAGTTCAAGCACAGTTGGTACACAAGGAGGAAAGCAGTCTCAGCTCGATTTTTAAGGCTCTTTGGAAGACAACTATTCCTACGGTAGTTGTTATCTTTGGGTGGAGATACCAACTCCCTTCCAGTTCGTGATTTGCTTTTCAGGTGTAATGTTATTAATTCAGAAGGGGTGGAGGTATGTGTTTTTTGCAGAGACCATTGAGAAGATTTGTAGCACCTTTTTTTCGATTGCAATGTTGTGAGAAATGTGTAGTCTGAGATTAATTACAACTAGTTATATACCTAGGTACCTATATCGCATGACATAGCGCAACATTTTACTTGTTTTGGAGACTTATGCAAAAGAACTAATGCCAAGAAGGTCAAACATTTGATATGGCTGTCATTTTGTTGGTGTATTTGACTAGCCCGAAATGGGTGTGTGTTTAGGGGGGAGGATGTTAATCTTGAATCCATCATGGCTCATAGTAAATGTATGTCTTGGAGTTTGTTCGACATTCTAGTTATTCCGCTTCTTCTTGGTGGAACAATGCCCTTCTTTGTATAAATAATTTTTGATTGTCAGTTGTTGTATGAGGATTGGACACCCTTAGTGCTCCCATTAATGAATCATTGCTTATAAAAAAACAACCAAATCACGGGTTGCAACGTTTATCGTTATATTTTTAAAAATAACAAGACATCTAGTGTTAAAACCATAATTTTTGTGAAATAAAATAACGAAAAAATAAGTCATTCATTTTAGGATTAAATATGTTTTTAGTCCTTATAAAATTTGAAACTTTTTGTTTTAGTCCCTATAAAAAATTTCATTCACTTTTTTTTTTTTGAAAACCAAGGTATCCCTTGCGCGCGACACTGCAGAGACTAATCCCCCGAGGCACTAAGATCCATTTAAGGGGCTGACCTCTCCCACCAGGTATTTTTCCATACGCACCGGCCAGAGATTTAACCCTTGACCTAATGGTTAAGGAGCCGAAGTATCTACATCTTGTGCTATACCATGTTGGTAAATTTCATTCACTTTTAGTCCTCACATTTTCTCTCGCCAATACTTTTAGTCTCTCATGACTTTTTATAGCGTTTCTTTGAGTATTTTAATAGTGCTTCTAAGTGCTACTAAAATTCATGAGAGATTAAAAGCATTTACGAAGGAAAATTTGAGAACTAAAAGTGAGTTAAAAATTTTATATGCATTAAAAACGAAATTCACAAATTTTTTAGAGACCAAAGAAGCACTATATAACATACACGAAATGTCTATATGCATTAAAAATGTCTATATAACATACACGAAATAAGATATATGATATAAGATAAAAAGTTATAATGTCTATAAAAAAATGAGAGACTAAGAAGCACTATTAAAATACTCAAAGAAGCGCTATTAAAATTCTGATTCTTACTTAAAGAAGCACTATTCACTAGTGCAGAAAAGGGATTTAAAGTCAGGCAAATTGGACATTTAAAGTCAGGCTCCAGCTTGACTTCTATTAAGGCGACTTCGTATGTTAGATTTAAAGTCAGGCGAAAGCTCGACTTTAAAAGTATCATTTTAAGTCGGACAATAAACGCCCGACTTTAAAAGTCTCACTTGAAGTCAGATTATTAATTCAGCACGACTTTAAAAGTATCTTTTGAAGTCAGACTTTAATTCAGCACGACTTTAAAAGTTTCATTTTTTTTAAAAGAAAAAAAATTATTTGGTTCTTCCCCTGATTATATCTATGAACTACAATGCATTTTTTCTACAAAATACTCTTTCTACATTATATCTATGAAACCCAATACTTTTTCTTGGCACTGATTACTTAAATAACGTTAAAAGCAAAGCAAGAATAACATATCAAAATGCATAATGGATTAGACGTATGAAACTACAAAAATCATAACAAGTCAGTCATCTTGAAACTACAGCTTATATAACATCCATCATGAAACTACAAAATATCAAAGTATTTGTTGGCCATCCATTGGAAAACTTTGTAGCTGCACAATCCAGAAGGGGGACACCTATAATGTTGTTACTCTGAACATCGTTTCCTGAATGCTAGATAATTTGAATGTAGTCATCATAAAAAACAATTAAAGAAAACTAACAAATAATAAACATCTAAAAGGATGTATAAAAACAGATATATTTCACTGAAAGTACGTACCTTTGAAATTAGCTTTTCTGGCAGCTTCAAGTAGAGCTGAAATCCAACAATAGAAGAGTTACGGTGTTGAAAAAATCCATGACACTTAAATAGATTTTCATGCAAATAACATGGATTTCATAACAGCTTGCTCCAATGTGATTGATAATAAAGGTTGATAAACCAAAGAACTAAAGATAGAACTAAAGATTTCTTTATAATATAAGCTAGCCTGCAAGATTATTTTTTAAATATGAAATTAATAACCAAACCCAAGATAAACAGAGAGGAAGTAAAACACAATTCACCAAAAATAGAAAAAAGAGTAAACCTCCTGTCAAAATCTGATATAGTTGCATTCCAAATGAGCAGTCCTTCTAATTGATTGAAGGAAACACAAAACCGCACATCCTCTAGTCCCTGGAGAGAATAAATGAGCTTGGAAAGTCACCAAGCACATAGAGAGATGGCTACACATCGGCTCATCATTGGAATGAAAAGTCTATGGATAAGTGGAGCAACTACAAACTAAGCAAACAATGATTTCATCCCTAATAATAGGGGACTCTGGTCCTTCTCCCCAAGTTTGAGTACAACCAATGATTGTAAAAATTAAGTAACAAAAAAATCTTAATTATATTCATTCACACTGAACCATGAAAGTCATCCCTCAATGCACTTAAACCGTTACACCAATTTTTTATTAGGAAAAATAGATTAGAGAGAGAGAGAGAGAGAAGACCTAAATCGACGGCAAATTTGAATTTGACCAGCTTTCTGAGGACCTCACCACAGATGATGCTATAGCTATCTCAACTCCACTTGAAAGAGTTCCCTTATAGATAGTCCCATCTTGCATTGAATCAATAATGTTACTGAAATCTTCACAAGCTGCTTCAAGTTCGGCTCGTTTTAGACTTGGGACACCTATAGTTTAGCATTGTTAATGATGTAATTGAAATAAATATGACAGCTATCAATGATCACAAATTATCTGTTACAAATGCTTTCCTTAACTGGCCACTAGCTCAACCATGTGGCCCAATGTTTTACTGCTACAACCTTACTACTTCTGAAGCAAAATATCATTGCTTAAATATCATTACTTCTGAAGCAAGATATTGGCATCCATGGCATGAGGGAGAGCCCTAAACAATCACATAAATCTCTTGTAAGTTGTAACAACTTAAAATTCTTATAAAAGCTATGCATATCATTGCTTTTATCTTTGTTATGATCAATTTAATTAGATCACTTTGTTATTCAAAAGTGTCACTCACTTCATACATGGATTAAAGTTATTATTGGGTCCACTGACAGAAGTAAATGATTCTTTAAATTAGAAAAAAAACACTGCAAAAAATTACAAAGAAACCAAATTGCATATCTGAGTGAATTGAGTAAGGAACCAAAGTGCAGGTATCCCAAATATAATTGTATGTATATTGCTTACAGTTGCATTATAGAAGAGAGACAAGGATAGTCACTGGCCTTTGATTGCATCCCCATCACCAGTCAATTCTAACCGTCCCTGACCATATAAGCCAAGGTTTGTAGTTGAACTAATGACAGAACTTTAATTTGCTGCAAGGCAAGAAATCGCAATCATCATGAAAGCTTCGACCGCAAGGAACATAAAATGGATCTGTAATTAAGAAGATTGCATAATGTGAATTACATTTACACTTTCAAATTGACTATCAACAACTTAGGATCCTGAATAATTGGATCAATTGATAATAACAGAAGATTGAGAATTGATGCAAAAACTGTGACACGTTGCAAGTTTTGGTCCATAGGAAGATGCAAGCTCCATCTTACTCGACCAAAACATATTTCAGTTCAATGATTTCTCTTATGCATGCTGAGTCACTCATTTATAGCATATAATAATCACCATTACATTGTTTTTTCTCAACAGACCATCCGTGCATGACATTCCCAATGGATAACAAAACAGAATTAAAAAAAAAATCCAAACAAACATTCATCTTATTAATAATAAACTCTAGCCAAATAGTCACAACATTGATCCATTGATCCACACCATCTCTGTACTGTATTTTGCGTGAGCCTATGAGGTGAGTTAAGATGAGGTGAGTTAAGATATAGACAGCAACAATATGAATGACTTGTCTAAGATATAGTTTGACATATTGGCATAATAACCAACAAAATACCATGAAGCATATACTACATACTCCACCCAGTGCAAGGTAAAAAACTATAGTATCCTTGAAATTTTCTATTCTTTTTTTAAAACAAGTTGAAGACGTGTCTGATGTCCAATATATGTAGTATCCTTGAAATTTTTTATTCTTTTTTTTAAAACAACTACAAAAGTAATCTTAATAACTTTGCTAGTTAGAGTTCTTACCCTTGATGCTCTATCTAGCAATTGAACTGAATCAGCCCATGACGTTATGAGCCCCAAAATCAAGAAACAGCCCCTAATCCCTCCACATCTACAAGTTCAGCCATTGAGTGAATGAATGGTCTCCAACATAGTTTGATTCAACAGTCCCAAAGACAAGGAAACAACAAAATGATCATGAATTAGTATGAGACATATTTCAGATTGGATAAAACTATAGTTAGGAGATGAGGAATGTTCAAATCTGAGCTAGGGTTTAAGAAAAAAGGAGTAAACCGAATCAGGGGCATAAACAACTGAAAATCAGCTTACCAATCAATGGAGAAGAAGGATTGGTCGCGGTTCACTACTCTGGCGCGGTGGTGCGACTTCCGGCATGGTGGTCACCGGTGGAGGGTGTTTAGATCATAAAATTTCTTGAAGGCTTTGCAAGAGGGTGACGTGAGGATTATGAATATCAAACTCGATTTTTGATTGGAGGTCTATTGTCTCCGGAAAATGAAGGAGAAGTTGCGGTTTGGGGTTCATAGATGCGTTTTCTTAGCTATAAAACAGTTACAATACTTGGAGAAAAGGAAGAGAGAGACGCGGTGGTGACTATGAGCGTTTGAATGGTGGTCAAAATCAAGCAATAAAGCCATAGAGAATGTAGAGAGGAAGCAGACCGAGGAAGAAGGAAGGCGCGCGACAGGGATGGAGAGAGGAGAGTGAGAGCAACGCGAAACTGTCCTTGCAGAGCGACTGAATTGAGAACACGTAATTCTAATTTTTATTGTGAAATACTTTTGAAGTCAGGCTATATACCAATTTGTCTTAAAATGTTAAAACTTTTCACTTTTGAAGTCAAGCATGTTTACGCTTGACTTAAAAACACGCGCGTCAAATAAATATTTTCATCTTAATTATAAGTTTGTCACCGCGTCAACGTATTAAGTCAGGTATCTGAGCGTCTGACTTTAAATGTCTAATTTTTTTTCTGATTTTGCACTAGTGATTAAAATGCATATAGACATTTCATTTTTTATATAACAACCAACACCTTTAACTTTTTATCTTATATCGTATATGTTATATATATATATATATATATATATATATATATATATATATATATATATATATATATATATATATATATATATATATTCTTTGTTGCACTGCTCAGTTTAGGATATAGACATTTCACATTAAAATCTTCACACGTTGCCTTTTTTAATATTTAGTTTGAGTACCTACTTGAGAGGTTATAAAGCTTGAACAACTTGTGCAGATTTAAAAACAACCATCAAATGTTAATATATTTATATATGTATTGCTGGAATTTAATGCAAAATTTCTAAAACACCCTCAGAATAGATATAACAACTATTTATCTATTATGGCTGTTATAAGATAGTTACAAAATCTGTTTTACAGTTAACAGTTTGTTAACTAGTTTGTTATTTCAACAAACTAGGTTTGTAACTAACACAAACCCATCTAACAGCTAATATCCAGAGAAAGCTGTATAAATAAACCCGTACATGTTGCAATCATACACAGTGAATAGAAATTTCATTTTACAGTTTAATTGCTATTCTATACTTCTGTTTTCAGTCTTGCTTCATACACATTCTTCTTCCTTGAGTTTCTGGGTTGCTGAGTATTTCTTCAACAGGTGGTTGAAGACCTTGCACAAGAAAATAAAGGAATTAGTATACTGGTTTTTTGTAACTAAAACAGAAAAAGAGAAAAACAGAAAAGTAAGAGAGTGAGTTTTACCTTGTGTGGTCTTGGGAGAAGATCCACAAGCCTTTGGTGTGTGTGTTCATCAAAGATACACCCTCAGTACATGCAAATAAGTGCAACGCAGAATTAGAGTTCTGCATATTATCAAAATAAACGAAGTAAAACTCAAAAGTTGTTGATGTTTTACCTTCGTTTGTGTTCGTGATATCCTTTCGTTACCTTTGAACCTGAAACAGTGAAAACTAGGTCAGATTGTCTGAGAATCACACCAAACGAAGAACAAGTGAGAGTTTGTGTGTGATCTACCTTCTTTTGGTGTTCGCAGGGCTATTCGTTCATCACCCAACCAGATTTCAGTACATGTGGAGACAGAAATCCAACAACAAACAAGTTCAGAATATAGGGTTTCAGAAATAACGAAATTAAACACAAAATCAAAGGGCTTTGGTGTAATACCTGGTTGTTGATACTTTCGAAGGTCCATCGTTGAAATTCCAAGCTTCAACTTCTGCAAATTGAGCAAGGATATTAAACCCTAGCAGAGCTGAAGGTTGGAGAAGAAGAGAGAAGAATCTGAAGAGAAGAAACGACGTGGAAGAAAGAGAAACAGTGAATAGTTAGGGTTTTTTTGGTTTTATTGAAAGAACCGGGTCATACTCGTATCCGTGTGCAGATCCGCGTGTTGCAACAATGCAATATCCACTGGGTTCCACATAACCCTTTTTTGGTGATCAAGTGGATCACTTCTGTTTTTTGTCACTCTGTGGGCTGGATATTCTGCCTGTTGCACACCCCAGTATTGATTTTGGCAACTTGCAAGCAAATCAATTAAAAGGTTAACAATTTTAACAATTGAAAGGTCACAAAGTTTAGAAAAGTCTTGATTTACATATATCAAATATCTATCAGTCAAGTTTCTATAGTTTTTCTTTTTTAGAAAGACATGTGTTAAAGTGTTGTATGTGGTTAGAGAATGGCAATGCTGAGGCTGAACTTTGTTGACGACATTGTCGCTGGGAAGGTTGATTGGAAGCTTAAAGTTCGAATCATACACTTGTGGACTGTGCCTCAGCGAAACAGTGAAGAGATTAATGCATTGGAAATGTTGTTGCTTGATGAAAAAGGTTAAAAACAAACGGTTCAAAGTTCATAAAGTGCAATAAAATCTGCTAAATTCTAACTTGCAAATGTTCTTTCTCTCAATGTTCACAGTGTGGTAAGATACAAGCCAGTGTCAGGAAATCATTCATTCCTAGGTTTAGGAATGTGCTTCAAGAGGGTTCTACCTACGTATCTGTTTGGACAACTTATGGTGGCACAGAATAATCCAAAATTCAGGAAGACAACCCACAAGTACAAGCTGAATTTCATGACTACCACAAGGGTCTCCAGGATCACTGCTGATGAAATTCCTAACAATCACTTTGACTTGTATGATTTCCCAAAAATTCTTGCTGAACCCAAGGCTGATCAATACATTGGTTAGATCTATCATTATCCAATCTGTTATTGAGTTTACATTGAAACATTTAATAATTTTTTTATTATCTGTATTTTGAACCAAATTCACTTATTACGGATACTATTTTCCTAGACGTGATTGGGCACGTTGTTGAGAAAGCTGAGATACAAGAAAAGGAGACGAATGGTAGGAAGAGCACATTGCTTGATATTGTACTTGAGGATGTTGAGTATGGATCCTTCATAGTTGTCTTATTATGGCATAATTTATCAGATTTACACTAAATGTCTATGTGTTGTTGTTCTATGGTTTCCATCTCTTTCCACGAAAAACACAATTAACTGTACACTATGGGGAGAATTTGCAACTAGGAAGAACAACCAGCTTGGTTTGATGAGCTCCCACACTCCCTTGGTTGTTGTTTTGCAGCTGTGTAGGACCAACAAATTTCAAGGTATATGCAAATAATTTAAAGTGATCACGAAAGTATCATTAATGTTTAGTTGCATATATTGTTCTTCATATATCTATTAAATTTATTGAGTATAATCTTTTTTTACCCACAAACATTACAGGTGTGATGGGAGTATCTACAGCCTTGAGCCTTCTTTGGCACTAAGATGCTGCTGAATGCAGACATTAATTCCTGAAGTACTTGAATTAGTCCTTTAACCCGTGTTTCACAGGGATTACGCTATACCTGCTACTACTATCATGATTGTTAATATTTTTTGTTGCAAAGTATTTAATAGAATAAATTCGTTCAAAAACAATCGAAGTAATAAGAAATCTTAGAGAGGATCGAAACCAATTGACACTTTTACACTTTGATTGGATAAACGGTGTGTTGGTTCGGGAAATGTTTCTACTATTATATATTAGGCTAAATAGCACTTTTGGTCATTTATGTTTTCTCCATATTTCACTTTGGTCCTTTATCTTTTTTTTGGTCCGTTTTGGTCCCTCATGTTTCGTTTTCGTTTCATTTTGGTCCTTCACGTTAGTTTTGACTAACGGACGCCACGCTGGCAGTTAACTGCTGACGTGGCGTCCTCTAATAATTAAATGACGTGGCAATTGATTTTTTAATTATTCTGAAACATGAAACAAAAACAGATTGTCATTTCTGTAAATCAAAAAATAGCATTTCTAAAAATAAAACTAAAACAGAAAACAAATTTAAACAAACATAAAACATAAAACAGAGAAACAGAGAAGAACTAAAAAGATTAAATCTAATAATCATTTCTCAAAATCAAAAATAGCAATTTGTTCTTCATCAGAGAAGAAGAAAGACGAAGTGAGTGAGAAGACGAAGACGAAGACGAAGAGAGTGGGAAGGAAGAGAGTGCGAGCAAGACGAAGGAGAATCGAACCAAGACGAAGGAGAATCGAAGCTACTGGAAGCATAAACGAAGGAAGACGAAGGAGAATCGGAAAGGGGTTTCGCCATTTTGAAGGTAAGAGGTTCTGGAAACTGGTGGGGGTTTAATCGTTACTGCATGTGTACTTGTTGTTGCTTGGTTTTGCTGTTTGTCACTTTCTTTAGGTTGTTGCTTGGTTTTCCTATTTGTCGCTATTTCTCGATTTGTTTAGGGTTCCTACGGTTTGAGTTAGAGGGTGGTGCACTGCACTGTATGTTTGGGGTTTGGGGATTTGAGCTTTCTCTATTTGTGTGTTTTGGGGTTGAATGTTTATTGTTTATTGATGAAGACAGCTATTGTGGACTTTGTGGTCCCTGTTTTTTTGCCCAAATGGATTTGTTTATTGACTTGATTTTTCTGTTGTTGTAACAGTTAAATGGAGACATTGATAGTTGAATTACATCATTCGGGCTATTTTGTGGATGAAGGAATGAGGGAATATGTTGGGGAACTATCTACTTGGGAAGTTGACCCTGATAAGTGGTCATATTTTGAAGTTTTGGGTATTCTCAAGGATATGGGATTTCTTGAAGTTATAGGTATTTGGTATGATTTTAATGGGGTAAAAAAGCTGCTTGAGAATGACCAAGGAGCCATGGAGATACTCAAGTGGGCTCAAAGTAATGGATGTGTGCACTTGTACACCATTCACCCAATATCTCAACCTATTGTAGTGGAGTTGCCTGAAATACCCCCTGGCCCCCAACTTAATCAACCTGCCCCACATTTAAGAAAAGCCAAAAATTTCCCAAAAGCCCAAAATACTCCTGAAGCCCATATTGTAATAGACATTGAAACCAACAGTGATGGTCAGAGGGACCAAAATGAAACCAACTATGATGGTCAGAGGGGCCAAAATGAAACCAACACTAATGGTCAGAGGGACCTAAATGAAACCAACACTAATGGTCAGAGGGACCAAAATGAAACTATCCAAACTGAAACTATCCAAAATGAAACTGTCCAAAATGAAACTGTCCAACATGAAACTATCCAAACTGAAACTATCCAAAATGAAACTGTCCAAAATGAAACTGTCCAACATGAAACCATCCAAAATGAAACTGTCCAAAATGAAACTGTCCAACATGAAACTGTCCAAACTGAAACTGTCCAACATGAAGTAGTGGAAGATGAAGAAGAGTATGATAGTGATGAGAGTGGTCCAAAGGTTAGGTTTAATGATTCTGATGATGAAGAAGGAGAGTATCATGGTTTTGAAGAAGTGGTGGGTCAAAATAATGTTGTTCAAGAAGGCCAGCAACAAGAAGAAGTGGTGGATCAAAATAATGGTGTTGAAGAAGTCCAACAACAAGAAGAAGTGGTGGATCAAAATAATGGTGTTGAAGAAGTCCAACAACAAGAAGAAGTGGTGGATCAAAATACAAGTAAGAAGAGGAAGAGGAAGAGTAACAAGGGTAGACCAAAGAGAATGAAAACAAAGGTGCCTGCCAAAGCTGCAACACAGTGTGTACCATTTGAGGAAGATAGTGATGATGGTGACCAACTAATTATTGGGCAAAAGAGAAAGAGGAAACCTACAGTCATTGATAGGGGTCTCTCTGATGAAGATTACTACAGTGAAGAACTAGAGACTGATGACTCCAAAGACTTATCTGATGAAGGTGGATTGAGAACCAAATATCCATCCTTTGTCATGCCAAACAACATGGACGATTTTAAGTGGGTTAATGGTTGTCTTTTTTCCTCAAAGGCAGAATTCCAGATAGCAATTAGAACTTATGCTGTACACAATGGCAGGGATATCAAGTTTATCAAGAATGACACAAAGCGATGTAGAGCTGTATGTAAGGAAGGATGTGACTGGGTTGCTCTATGTTCCAAGATACCTACTGAAGACACATGGCAGCTTAGAACATTAATTGATATACACAAATGCAGCAGGGAGTATAGAGTGAAAGCATTGAAGTCTACTTGGTTGGGAAGTAAGCTATACAAAACAATTAGGGAGAATCCTAATATCAAGTTACTAGATATTGTAGACAAGGTACATTCAAAGTGGAATGCTGGAATTAACAAGACAAAGGCGTTTAGGGCTAGGAAAATGGCTTATAATCTGGTTGATGGATCCTTTAAGGAACAATATAAGAGATTGTATGACTATTGTCATGAATTAATTCGATCCAACCCAAATAGCACAGTTAAGGAATGTCCAAGATACTGTTGGAGGTGAAGGTGAAGAGTATGTGGATAGGCCATTGTTGCCTAGTTTTCAAAGGCTGTACATGTGTCTTGAAGGTTGTAAACTAAGTTTTATGAGGTGTAGACCAATTATTGGTCTAGATGGTTGCTTCCTTAAGGGTTATTATGGTGGTCAGATTCTAGCAGCTGTGGGTAGAGACCCAAATGACCAGATGCTGCCTATTGCTATTGCTGTAGTTGAAGGGGAGACTAAAGATTCTTGGTCATGGTTTTTGGATCTGCTTGTTAATGATCTGGGTGGTCCAGGGGTCTGTCAGCATTACACATTTATTTCTGATCAACAAAAGGTATGTTTCATATTAGTCCCTTATGTATTTAATTTGTTTCATATTAGTCCCTTATCAATTTAAGTTGTTTCATATTAGTCCCTTTATCAATTTAAGTTGTTTCATTTAAATCCTTATGCAGGGATTGTTGCCAGCTATGGATGAGTTGCTACCTGGCATTGAAAAAAGGTTTTGCGTAAGACACTTGTATAGCAACTTTAGAAAGAAGCATCCAGGAAAGTATCTTAAAGAGTTGATGTGGAAGGCAGCAAAGGCAACATACCCACAAGAATGGGAGAGGCACATGTTGGAAATGAAGGCCCGAAATGAGGCAGCATACAGGGACTTAATTAGGATACCTCCTAGGTTTTGGAGTAAATCTAGATTTCCATTTACCTCAAAGTGTGATGTCCTTGTAAATAACATGTGTGAGACATTCAACAGTGTCATAGTTGGGCCAAGAGGAAAACCAATTGTGACTATGTTGGAAGAAGTAAGGAATTACTTCATGGAAAGATGGGCCTCAAATAGGATAAGAATTGAGAACTACCAAGGAGATGTGTTGCCAAGAATAAAGATGAGGTTAGAAAAGGAGAAGGAACAGTCAAGATTCTGGTTGTGCAGGTATACTCTTTAAGTTTCACTTTGGTCCCTTTATGATCTTAATTGTTTTCACTTGGGTCCCTCACTATTTTGGTACTTAATAGGTTTGCTGGTGTTGAAATATATGATGTGAGGCATGTAAACAATAGTGGGGACAAGTTTGTGGTCAACCTTACTCGAAGGGAGTGTTCTTGTCGAAAGTGGATGCTCACGGGGATTCCTTGTTGTCATGTGGTAACCGTTTGCAATGACAAACATCAAGATCCTGAGGAATTCATTCCTGTCTACTACAGAAAAGCCACTTATGAGGCATGCTACCATCCCATCATTTATCCAACAAATGGTCAAAATCTTTGGCAACAAACTCCATACCCAGACATCCTCCCTCCTCCACACAAAAAACTACCAGGTACTGATGATGATTACTTGTGCAACTCTTTCTGTTTTACTGTATTGTTCAAGAATAAATCCTAGGTAGTTAATATGTATTACTTTACAGGTAGACCAAAAAGGGCACGGAACAAAGATGGAGATGAAAGGCAAACTGCATCTGAAAATGTGACCAGAAAGGGATGGGGTGGTAAGTGCAGTAAATGCAAGCAGCCTGGGCACAACTCAAGATCTTGCAAAAATGCTCCAACTGTTACATCACAAACTGCACCAAGTGGAACATCACAAACTGCACCAACTGTTACACCACCCCAAACTGCACTTCCACAAACTGTATCAACACAAACTACCACTCAAACACAAACTGTACCAACTCAAACTACCACCCAATCACAAAGTGTACCAACTCAGTCTACCACCAAAACACAAACTGCAGCTACAGCTACAAGGGCAAAGAAAACACTTGGTGTAGCCAAAAGGAAGACTGGTGTTGCTACAAAAACTGGTGTTTCTGCTACTGTCCAACCAAAAACTGGTGTTGCTGCTACTGTCCAAACAAAAACTGGCGTTGCTGCTACTGTCCAACCAAAAACTGGTGTTGCTGCTACTGTCCAACCAAAAATTGGTGTTGCTGCTACTGTCCAAAGAAAATCTTTTAGGCCAAAACTTCCAACATGGAAGAGGCAGTGAATGATATAGTCATGTTTAGTGGGGTTTTAATCCTCTTTTTGTTGTTTTGAATGTGAATGTTTAGTGGGGTTTTAATCCTCTTTTTGTTGTTAAATTGGCTGGATGTTGTTTATTAATAGCCAATAGACCTGATGAAACAAGATATTTGGTCACTTTTATTAGACATTAAGTTTGTATGCTATGTTTCATATTGGTCCTTCATGTTTATAAGTTGGTTTCATTCCAGTCCTTTATCGTTTTCATAATGATTTAACTTTGGTCCCTCATTTTTAACTACTATATAAAGCAATAGAACTTAAACAGAAGGCGAAATAGAAGGTCCAAAAACCATTAATTACACAACTTAAACATTACACAATTACACAGATTTTCCAGATTTGACAACAACCATTAAAGCTACTACCAAATGGAAAATACTATAAAATGCAATTTTCAACAAATTTTTTGTGGACTCTACATCCTTCTTCATCTCTTTAATAGTCTGTCTAAGATTGCCTATCTCCATTCCTTTTTTGCTACAATCTGCACATTCGGTCACTCCATGTTGTCTCTCAACACATTCTGTTTCTCTTGGTGTTGTCTGTGTCCGAGGAGGCCATGGATCCTTGATCCATTTCATATATGAGCATCCAGGATCATCTTTAGACTGTGCAAACAAACAAAGATAGATCAAACTCAGATTTGCATTTTTAAAAGAAACTGAGAGGGACCAACTTGAAACAAGATAAACATTGAGAGGGACCAAAATGAAACCAAAGAAAAACAGAGAGGAC
Source organism: Astragalus membranaceus (assembly GCA_039519185.1). NCBI lineage: Eukaryota > Viridiplantae > Streptophyta > Magnoliopsida > Fabales > Fabaceae > Astragalus > Astragalus membranaceus. Next base: position 95,875,817 of record CM076846.1, on the reverse strand, counting down.
TAAAATGAAACAAAGGAGCATCATCAGAGAACCCAGATCTGGAACTCAGATCTGCAACAATGACGAAATACAAGCTCCAAAAACCATTAATCTTACCACGAAATGCCTACAGCCCCAGAATTTCCTTCCCTTGTTTGTGGTTTCTTTCTTCACAGTTCGAATAACACATTTCTCCCCACAGAAACATTCAGGTGAAGCTTCACGTTCACGTTGGGTTGATAGACCAAATGATGGGTAGCTGCTCGAATTGGAAGATGCCATTAAATCAGTAGGGAGAAAGATGAAGATGACAGTTTCCAATTTACGGTTTAGGGTTCTCAAATGGGTGTGATGTGGTGAGGAAGATGAAGATAGGGTTTTAAAAGGGGGTTATGTTGTTGCTGTTCTTCAAGCAGTTCTTGAGAAGGGAGGAGGAAAATGGATTCTCTGTTTTTAAGTTTTGTTCTTCAAGGTGTTCTTGACAAGGGAGAATGAAGATCTTCATTTTGGTTTTACGGTTTCTTTTATTGTTTTTATGTTTTTCTGTTTTTATATTATTTGTTTTATTGTTTTATGTTTTATTTATATTAAATAACGAATTGCTGATGTGGAACTGTGGTGTGCCACGTCAATTAATGAATCAAGGATGCCACGTCCGCAGTTAACTGCCAGCGTGGCGTCCGTTAGTCAAAACTAACGTGAGGGACCAAAATGAAACGAAAACGAAACATGAGGGACCAAAACGGACCAAAAAAAAGATAAAGGACCAAAGTGAAATCTGGAGCAAACATAAAGGACCAAAAGTGCTATTCTGCCTATATACTATTATTTTCTTATACATACACTATTGTGAGTTTTGAAAATTTGTATGTGTTTCTTCTGCCACATGTAATTTTCCTAACCTGTCTCAACAATATTACATGTAATAGTGACACATTAATAATTTGTACTAAAATATTAGATATATTATTTGCTTACTTTGTTTCTTTCTCAGTTATACCATACAACCCGTCCGATGCAAGGGGAGTGCCAATATTAACAAATGTAAAAACACTAAACTGATATTTGTTAGAATTAAATCTACTCTGTATGCGGTGGTTGACAACTTCAAGTCTCCGTGTCGATGACCCCCTGTTTATAAGAGTACTGTTGTTCAACAAACCATATATGTAGTGATGCAAACTTTAACTGTTGTGGTCTCCGCTAATTTAGGCGTAATTACCTGGTCTCGCAGTAACTGTCATCGTGGCGAGATATTTGCTATTAATGATGTCATTGCGTTTTAGACACATTATGAAATATAGGTCGTAAAAAAGCTAATATGCACCTGAATGTTGAAGACGCTCTTAAAATGTTAGATAGAGTATTTACTTACTTTGTTTCTTTATCGGTTATACCATACAACCCGTGCGATGCGAGGGAGTAAATGCTGCAACGCGATGGTTGAATATGAAACAAAAGGTAAAAAAAAACACAAATTTAAGTATACTTTTAATACCTGTTAGTGCGGAATAACCAAAATAAAAAAATAATACAAATAGAATACTACACGATAGTCATGTGATGCCAAACATGGAACTATACACATTCGTCTCGTACTAAATATCTTTATTCTTTATTGAAAGTGAATAAAATAAGTATCCAAAATAGATAACAAATTTGTAGCATTCTAAAAATCAAATTTTTAATTAGATAACTAACAATACTAAATAATATTTAAAATGGAATAAATAGTTGCATTGATTTTGTAAAAAAAAAAACATAAGTTGAAAAACATAGTCTTACTAAATCAATACTACCTTGTTAAACAATAGTAAGATGTAAGCTGCACTTGTATTGATTTATAAAAAAATTAAAACTTAAAAAATTAAAGAATTAACAAAAGTTGATTTTTTATCAGTCAATTAATTCACTAGATATGATTTTATAAAATATAAGCAGATTGGAACAATATCTTATTTTTCGAAGGTATTTATTATTTTTTAAAACGTAAATAGTAGTTAGTTTGTAAAAAAAAACATAAACAATTTTTCAATATTGTTTATTTTCAAAACAATTGTTTTAATTTATTACTTTTTAATAATTCATGTTTTTTCTTTCTCATTTGGCTCTAGAAGCTTTCCAATCCTATTTTAATAATTTTCTCATCTACTTAAATTTTTTTCAACCGTAACATTGAAAACCAACACTCAATTTTTATTTTTTCTAAACTCACTCTCTTCATTTTTCTCAACCACACACATTCTCTCTCATCATTCCCAAAACTCCAAACCACCGTCCAAAGTAGTCAACAAACCTTCTACCTTCTGGATTACTCCATCCATTTACTATCACTAAAAAAACAATTTCCCATGCTAATAATACCAAAACCACTCCCTTTCCCAACTCAAATATTCTTCACCGTTCACACTCCCAATTCACACAACAACTACTATGGAAATCAACTCTATCCCATTCCCCTCTCCAGAAGACTACTTTCTCTTTCCAGTAACGCACACCATTTTAATTTCTCACACATCTCTCTCGGTCTCACTATTTTGTCAAAGAAAACTCCGTCGCCACCTACCGTGAACCCAAGCCCTCTTCCCTTTTCCTTTCACAAAGCATCTTCGTCTTCCTCTCACTCCTCGGTTCCCGTTTCTTCATCGTCTTTGCATGTCGCGAATCACGGTCTTTCTCCCACTCTATCGTTTTTTTTGTTCTGATTTGCTCAGATCTAGTCTGTTCCGGTAAGATCTAGTCAGATATGGTTTGGCTCCGTTTTAGCTCTACTCTAGTCTGGTTTGTCTTCCGTTTGTGTTGGTTCAACTTGAAAATGTCTTTGGTTTGCTGTGTTTGTCTTTTTCATTCGGAAGAATTGATGTAAAAAAACTTGCAAAACATAGAGTTGTACATGCAAGGTAAGGTTCTTTCACCACTTTCGTACTTCTGTTGCTCTCTTGACGGTTCGCTCTTTCTCTCTCCTTCTCTATGTTTCTCTTTTATTGGCTAAAGTTTTCATTTTTTTTGATGGATTTGCTTATTTTTGGATCAGAAATGTGAAAATGCTTGAGTATGCTCCCAATTTTGATGGATCATGCTGATTGATTTTGTATTTTTTGTTTCTCTTCATCCTTCCCTGTGTTTTTGAGTTTCGTTTGTAATTTTTTATCTACATTTCTTCAGTTTTTTTATTTGTAATTTGTGTTATATCAGAATGAGAATGTGAATTTTTAGCTATTAATTTTATGTGTCTGTTAATTTTTTCTTCATCTTTAGGCTAATCTCCATCTATTTAATTTTTTTCTGAAAAACATGAGAAAGAACCTTAAAAAAGAAAAGTTTTGGTAATATCACCCACATGGTGGGACCCGACAACACATTTTCCGTCAAAGTCACCGAAACATTATACTTATATTACAAATGGATGTAGAATAGTGTGATGGCCAAATACATTGCGTGTAGGCAAAAATAGCATTTCCGCGCGAAAACCAACTGCAGGCCAACTGCAGGACGGTATACGCAATATTGATAAGATACACGGTAGTTTTCTTTCTTACCACTCTCTTCGGTCCAATTACAGTAACGAGTAGATGTCATAACAAGTCAAACCTCCTTTACTTGACTAGATTGGAGGGAAGAGAGGTTTCCATCAGTGTTTCAAATTGCAGTCCGCCACAGCTGTTGCGGCCGCAATATTGCTGTTGCGGTTCCCTCTGCTTCGGCATCAGGCCGCATTTGCGAAGTGATTTCTATTCACAGGTCTGACCGCATCGTAACTGCTGTTGAATTTTTCTCACTTTTAATGTTTGTATTTGCAGGAGGGTGTATAACAAGACTGAGGGAGGTGCCACTTGTAAAGCCCAGCTTTACATGTAGCCCAACCCAATGATGCAGTGTTGATCAAACAAATGTTTTTGTTGCCAGCTGCGCACCCGAACCCGTTTGGAAAATAGAACACGCGGGTCGTGTCACTTGACCCGGAGTACTTAAGCTGTTTTTTTCTTTCTCTGCTCAGAAAATCAAGAACCCTAGTTCTCTCTTTTTGTTTCTCCGTTCTCTTCTTCTCTCCTCTCTCTCAGGACCTAGCTGCACCGTGGCTCTCACCGGTGGTGATTGAAGCTGCGCTTCAGCTTGGTTTCTGGTCGATGATGATCTCTGATGATGATGAAACAAAACCCCTTTGGTTTTGCTCTGAATCAAAACACACTGAGACCACAATCTTCTCTTCTCACTTCGCGATGAACAGCAAACCCTAGTTTGCCCAGATCTGCTTGATTTCTTTGATCAAGCTTGTGATTCACCTTCGCTAAGGTAGAATCACTTCTCTCTTTACTGTTTCTCTTGTTTTTCTTGCTGATTTGTCACTGTTTGCAGAAACCCTAATTTCTGCACTTGTCTTTTGAAGGTGAAGAACTCAACCAGGACTTTCAGAACACAAACAAGGTAAATCTCACACCACTGTGTCTTTTGATTTTCCTTTCTCTGGTCTGAAACAGAAACCCTAATTTCTGTTATTCTTCTCTGCATGAACTGATGAGTTTCACCCTTGAAACTCAGTCAAGAATCCTTCTATCACTTGCACCTTCAAGATCTCTTACTTCAGGTAACTAGAAACTCCTCTAACCTTTGCTCCTTATCTTTCTTGGTTTAAGTCACATAAACCCTAAGTTTCTAACACTGTTTCTCTCTTATCTTGCGAGGTACAAACACTCTTTGAATGCACACCAAGAACTCAGAATTTTGTGGTAGAAAGAAGAAAACAGAAGCATACGTAAAAGAAATGTACAAAGGTGGTAGACTAGAGCACACAAAATTAAACTGTAAAAATTCCTTTTTATTGACTGTATGATGTATGTACAGATGTATGTTTATATAGCTTTCTCTGGTGATCTAGCTGTTAGAATTTGGTTGTTACTAGTTTAACAACCAAAGTTTGTTACATAACAAACTTGATTAGACTTTAGGTTAGTTATAACCATTTGTATATTATGTTATGTTAGTTAACAAAGTAAACCAAACAGCTATATTTTAAAATAGCCAACGGCTATAAGTTTAAATTAAAGTAGGTTTTGATTATAAACCTCAATACCCTACCTTAATCAAAACATACCTAAGTTTAAGGTAGACAACCCTACCTTAACCTAGACTAGAGCTAAACTTAGAAAAAATAAAAGACATAGGCAACTTAGGAACACAGGACAACCCCCTGGAAGGTTTTAAAACAATAACAGTCTAAGACAAGCCCTTAGACAATAGCTATAGGCCATTTCTTTCTTAGAGACTTAGAAAGAAATAACATTTAGTTGCCTTCTAAGCTATGAAGCCTGGATACCGGATACGATACGGGATACGACACGATACGGATACGGGGATACGGGAAAATTTTGAAAATCAAGAGACGACACGACTGGATACTTTAATAAAAAATTAAATTAAAATTTAAATATATAAAAACATAACAAAAAATAAAATAGAATAGAAACACAAATAGAAAAAAAAACAAAGATGAAAAACTGAAATATTGCATTTTATAGATATGAAAAAAAAACTGGCCAAATAGATAAAAAAAATCACACAAAATATATGGATGAAAGGAAGAGGACAACCGACACACCTATGTATGAGTGACTAGTCATAAAAAGTAATGGTGGACAAGTAACTGAGACCACCCGAAATCGTATAATATGAATAGTCAGTGGCAGAAATAGATGACTTTTTATAGACTAAGATATTCATATTAGTACGTAATTGGTCAATAAAACATAAGCATATCATTAGTCAATATATATTCATCACATTGTAGAAATAAATACTTGCGATCTTATCAAGTAGAGATAGTTACGTATATTTATCCCACTCATATCACAATATATTATTTCTTCTATTATTGTATTACGAAAAAACATATAATTTTGTCTTTTAGTTATTGAGATATTAAAGTGTATCACAATGAGCGACAATCATGTGCTTAGTCGGTAAGAGGTATCGAAAAAGTATCTGAGAAGTATCCTTAGTTGGTAAGAAGTATCAAAGATGTATCTGAAAAGTATCGAGTCAAATATTTTTTAAAAAGAATTAAAAAATTATTAGATACTCTTTGGGTACGTATCGGGAAGTATCGGGTGCGTATCGGTATCGGATACGTATCCGACACGGGTACGTCTCCATTTTTGAAGTATCGGGGCTTCATAGCTTCTAAGTTTAGCAAAAACTTCACCTTTAAGAGCCTTGGTGAATATATCAGCCACCTGGTCATTAGTTGGGCAGTAATCCAACACTAGAACACCCTTAGCAACTTGTTCCCTAATGTAGTGGAACTTAGTTTCTATGTGTTTAGTTCTTCCATGTGATATTGGATTTTTGGCTAAGTTAATAGCTGACTTATTATCCATAAACAGAGTTATAGGATTAGTTAATTCTACACTTATTTCCTTAAGCAAGGTTTCTAACCAGGCTGCTTGGGTGGCAGCATGACATGCAGAAATGTATTCTGCTTCACATGATGACAAGGCCACAGTGGCCTGTTTCTTAGAGCTCCATGAGATAGCAGCCCCTTGAAATAGGAACACATAACCACTTGTGCTTCTTCTGTCAACCTTGTCTCCACACCAATCTGAGTCACAATAGCCAACCAACTTGTTTTTACCTGTAGACCTGCCATTAGGAAAAAACAGACCATAATTAGTAGTGCCTTTTATATATCTTAGGATGCGCTTTGCAGCATTCAAATGAATCTGCAAAGGGCAATTCATAAATCTACTGGTTACACCAGTAGCATAGAGTATGTCAGGTCTACTATGACATAAATATCTTAGAGACCCAACAATTTGTCTAAAATAGGTTGCATCAACTTTAGTGCCCTCTTCCTCTTCTTTCTTAGTAAGATTACCCTCAGCTGGGTTAATTGCAGAATTGCAATTTTCCAGCTCAAATCTCTTTAAGACCTCATTGGCATATTTTTGCTGATGTAATATTATTCCTTCATTTACTCTTAAGAACTCCAACCCTAGAAAATAGGTCAGTTTTCCCAAATCTGTCATTTCAAATTCTTCTTTCATAGAAGATTTGAAATTTGCTATCTCTTTAGCACAACTACCAGTCACAAGTAGGTCATCCACATAAAGACATACAATCAGCAGGTAGGAGTTTATGTCACTTTTGACATAGACTCCATACTCTGTTGTACATCTAACAAAACCACTTTGAATAAAGAATCCATCTATCCTCTTATTCCAGGCCCTTGGGGCCTGTTTAAGTCCATAGAGGGCCTTATGCAAATGGTACACATAATCCTCTTTTCCTTTTTCAATAAACCCAGGAGGCTGGTTTATGTAAACAACTTCCTCCAAAGGTCCATTTAAGAAAGCAGATTTTACATCTAGGTGATACATGTCCCAACCTCTACCACAGGCTAGTGCTGTTACTAGCCTGATAGTCTCATGTCTAGCAACAGGGGCAAAAACTTCTGTGAAGTCAATGCCCTGTTTCTGTTGGAAACCACGTGCCACCAGCCTTGCCTTGTACTTAACTATGTTTCCATTAGGATCAAGCTTTAGTTTAAAAACCCATTTAACACTAATAGCTCTCTTTCCATTAGGTAACTTAGTTAAAGTCCAAGTTTTATTTTTTTCAATAGATTTCAGTTCCTCTAGCATAGCCACTTTCCACTCCCTTTTTTTAAGAGCTTCAGCATAGTCTAGAGGTTCAGAATCTGCCACCATAGCAAAATGGATGATATCTCCATCATCATCCACCTCATTGTCCCTTACTAGGTCATAATCAGCCAACCTACTAGGTAGATTCCTGACTCTAGCAGGCCTAATAGGGTTATTAGTAACACCAGTTTCCTGTTGAGCTATCTCAGGTGAGTTTGGCTCAACAACATGTTCCTCAACTTGAACATCACCTCCAATAGGCTCATCATCACTTTCATCATCATCAATTCCTTGATGATGTTCTGGTAACTCAGTGTTACCTTCATTAATTACATTTGAATCAGTGGAGCTTGCTTGCTCCTTCTTATTCCAATCCCAAGCCTCATCCTCAAGTATAGTAACATCCCTAGATATTTCTAACTTACCTGTTAAAGGATCAACTAACCTGTAAGCACCAGTAGGGTGATACCCAACTAGTACCATAGGCTTACTCTTGTCCTCTAACTTCTTTCTCTTAGGATCAGGAATGTTTCCATAGGTTAGTGATCCAAATACCCTTAGATGTGTGACACTGGGCTTATCCCCAGTCCACATTTCCTCAGGTACTTTATCATCTAAGCCTCTAGTAGGACATCTGTTTAGTAGATAAACAGCAGTGGATACTGCTTCACCCCATAAATCTTTTGGAAGGGATTTTAATTTCATCATGCTTCTGGCCATGTACAGGATTGTTCTGTTCCTTCTCTCTGCCACTCCATTGTGTTGTGGAGTGTAGGGAGAAGTAACCTCATGAACAATTCCATGACTTATACAGAAAGCTTCAAATTCTTTTGAAGTAAACTCTCCTCCTCCATCTGACTTAAGGTTCTTAAGCATGTTACCACTTTGTTTTTCTACTAAGGCTTTAAATTCCTTGAATTTAAATAAAGCCTCATCTTTTGTCTTAATCAGGTAGACCCAAATTTTTCTTGAAAACTCATCAATGAAAGATAAACAATACTTGTTCCCCCCTTTTGAAATCACATCAAATGGGCCACATATGTCTGTGTAAACAACCTGTAGAAGATGTTTAGACCTTAGTTTTAAATCGGTCTGGAACATCTTCCTGGGTTGTTCACCCAACAGACAAGTGGTGCATACACTATTAGGTTTCTCAATCTTAGGTAAACCTTCCACTAGGCCTTTAGAGCTAAGATTAAGAAGACTCTTATAGTTTAAGTGCCCATACCTCCTATGCCATAAAACACTTTCAAGATCAGTGGTAGCACTAAGGCATTCTGCCTCTATAGTGCTAATACTGGTTTTAAAAGTTCTGTTCTTAGCCAATTGAGATGTTAGAATCAGTTTGTTTTTTTTATCAAAAAGCTTAAGTTTCAGGTCTTTCATAATGACTGAAAATCCCCCCTCTATAAATTGCCCTAGGCTAATTAGGTTGCAGCTCATACCTGGAACATATATAGTAGACATTATGAATTGTGACTACCTGACCATCCTCTTTCTTTAGCAGTATGTTTCCCATACCTGTAGCTTGTAGTGACCTATCATTAGCACATCTGATAGCAGTCCTCTTGTTATGGTTGAAATCTACTAGCCAATCTTTATTTCCTGTAAGGTGATTAGAACAAGCAGAATCCAATTACCATATTTCCGTAATACAGCTCCCATCACTCTTAGTAACTACTAGTGCAATATAGTCCTTATTTTTCTTAAGTTCAATATTAGTTACCTTAGTTTCTGCCCTAGGTCTAGGTTTAGAGTTATCACTTATAGCACTAAACACTACTGGGCTGTCTGAATCAGAATCCTCTTTTGCAACATTGGCTTCTACTTCTGATTTAGACTTATTCCTAGTTGGGCGTTCAGTGGCATAATGCCCAAATTTATCACATCTATAACATTGAACTTTTGATTTATCCTTCTTCTTAGAATCACCCTTATTCTTAGAATTAGGTTTAGATTTAGGCTTATTTTTATTAGAGTTAGGTTTAGAGGAAGACTTACTGTTGCCAGGCTTTGAGCCTTTCTTACCTTTGCCTTTTGTGAAGAAGGCAGTGTCTTCATCATCACTTTCTTCATTTAGTAGATTTAGCCATATCTCCTTGGCTTCTAATCTACTTTGCAGCTGCTCAACCTTTAAGTCCTCAACATTTAGGGTGTCTTCAAGGCTGTTCACTGCAACATAGTATTTCTTAGTTAGTGATCTCAAGATTTTCCTACAAATCTCTTCATCAGTAAAGGTATGACCATTTAAGGTCATGGCATTGGTAATTTTGTTTACACGACCACAGTAGGTCACAACATCCTCATCACTTTTCATCTTTAAGGTTTCAAACTGATCCCTAAGAGCTTCCAACTTTTCTTTCTTAGCCTCAGTTGAACCATTGTAGTAGGAATCAAGAGTGTCCCAAGCTTTCTTGGCACTCTCAATTCCCCTAACTCTATCAAAATTACTATCATCTAATCCTATATGAATTAGATGTAATGCTTTCCAATTTTTCTGGATTTCTTCTTCATATTTTGCATCATCTTCTGCAGTAGCAGGTGCTGTCACTGGTGTCACACCATCTCTGACAACTTTTAGCACTCCCTGGCAGCCAAAGACTGCTTTCATTTGGTGGCACCATCTATCCCAATTCTTTATATTGAGGATGGGAATTTGAGCCCCAAAACTAGGATGTGTTTGCATATCCTTAGACATATTAAACTGGAACACTTCACACACAGTTAGACTTTAAAATAGAGAATATAGAAAGAAACTTTAAAGAAATCACAAGAATTGAGTAGAGATTAGAGTATATGCCCTGGATCGTTTATAGTAGCTCTGTGTATACCATGTTGAATTTTTCTCACTTTTAATGTTTGTATTTGCAGGAGGGTGTATAACAAGACTGAGGGAGTTGCACTTGTAAAGCCCAGCTTTACATGTTGCCCAACCCAATGATGCAGTGTTGATCAAACAAATGTTTTTGTTGCCAGCTGCGCACCCGAACCCGTTTGGAAAATAGAACACGCGGGTCGTGTCACTTGACCCGGAGTACTTAAGCTGTTTTTTTTTCTTTCTCTGCTCAGAAAATCAAGAACCCTAGTTCTCTCTTCTTGTTTCTCCGTTCTTTTCTTCTCTCCTCTCTCTCAGGACCTAGCTGCACCGTGGCTCTCACCGGTGGTGATTGAAGCTGCGCTTCAGCTTGGTTTCTGGTCGATGATAATCTCTGATGATGATGAAACAAAACCCCTTTGGTTTTGCTCTGAATCAAAACACACTGAGACCACAATCTTCTCTTCTCACTTCGCGATGAACAGTAAACCCTAGTTTGCCCAGATCTGCTTGATTTCTTTGATCAAGCTTGTGATTCACCTTCGCTAAGGTAGAATCACTTCTCTCTTTACTGTTTCTCTTGTTTTTCTTGCGGATTTGTCACTGTTTGCAGAAACCCTAATTTCTGCACTTGTCTTTTGCAGGTGAAGAACTCAACCAGGACTTTTAGAACACAAACAAGGTAAATCTCACACCACTGTGCCTTTTGATTTTCCTTTCTCTGGTCTGAAACAGAAACCCTAATTTCTGTTATTCTTCTCTGCATGAACTGATGAGTTTCACCCTTGAAACTCAGTCAAGAATCCTTCTATCACTTGCACCTTCAAGATCTCTTACTTCAGGTAACTAGAAACTCCTCTAACCTTTGCTCCTTATCTTTCTTGGTTTAAGTCACATAAACCCTAAGTTTCTAACACTGTTTCTCTCTTATCTTGCGAGGTACAAACACTCTTTGAATGCACACCAAGAACTCAGAATTTTGTGGTAGAAAGAAGAAAACAGAAGCATACGTAAAAGAAATGTACAAAGGTGGTAGACTAGAGCACAAAAAATTAAACTGTAAAAATTCCTTTTTATTGATTGTATGATGTATGTACAGATGTATGTTTATATAGCTTTCTCTGGTGATCTAGCTGTTAGAATTTGGTTGTTACTAGTTTAACAACCAAAGTTTGTTACATAACAAACTTGAATAGACTTTAGGTTAGTTATAACCATTTGTATATTCTGTTATGTTAGTTAACAAAGTAAACCAAACGGCTATATTTTAAAATAGCCAACGACTATAAGTTTAAATTAAAGTAGGTTTTGATTATAAACCTCAATAACCGCATCACACCCGCAACAAGACCCCTACAGCAGGACAAATTCACTGCAACTAGTTGCAACACACCGCATCCCTCTTACCAAATCCTACAGCAGAACAAATTCACTGCAACTAGTTGCAACACACCGCATCCCTCTTACCAAATTCATCCAATGCATCTGTTACAGCAAAAATCAGATATGCAAGAGATATTTTCACAACATTTGTATTTCTTGCTCTGCAATCTTCATCCTATTGAAGGGGAAATGAAAACAGAAAAAGAAGAAGAGGTAGGTGAAGGGGAAATATGATGGATTGACGTTGATAGATGTGTAGTAGACTCTTCCTTATCTCATCTTTGTATTTACCAAACCTTATATCATCTAAGAACCAGAGAGAAAGAAGAAGAGGAAGCCGTACCTAGAACCACAAAGAAAGAAGATGAAGCCGAAGTGAAATTGGGGATTTCTCTTCTTTGCGTTTTGTGTTTAGAGTGAAAAAAACAGATCAGGTTATGTTACTTGCTATTGGCTGTTACGTTTTTCTGGGCCTGTATGAAACTGGGTCAGCATTTTTTGCTTTCTGCACCTAGTCATTTTCTATATGCTCCAACATAATTATTATATAGGTTAGTTTAATTATTTTTAGATTTTTATAAATAAAAATAGTCATAGAAAATTATGAGAACGACATTATTTGAGATGAATAAAACATTAACAATATTATAAAGACGTTGCTTTTTACAATCAGATTGTATGAAGTGTAATCTGAATTTGACTCTAGTTCTGTTTAAATTAAAATTAAAATCATTTGTGACTTGGTTTGTATTATATGTTATATATAATATACTATGAAGTTCTTACTTCGTTATGTCATGCTTATATTTGCTTAAATAATAGATTTTAGAAAGTTTATTATTTAGATCACGTTCATTTCACTACAATTAATGATCGAATGTCTTAAAAATGAATGAAAGTTCATAAAAAAAAAATATAAATAAAAGATATATAAAGAATTACAATTATTATAGGACTTTTTTTAAACTTTGGTGCGAATAACAAATTATTTCACGCCGCATCGACCGCAATACGCATCGCAGCGACTGTAAATGGCCACAACCGCAACTGCCGAAACCGCAACAGCAACACGACCGCAACCACAATTTGAAACCCTGGTTTCCATGTCGACCTCAGACTCTTAGCGCGCCAAAGATCAGGGTTCTCTGGAATCTCTCTGACTGGGGATTTAGTTGGTGGAAAACATATGGCCATTTTAGATTTACTTGAAGCAACAGAGATAAGTGAAGCTCAAAAAATCGATAATCATGTTTTCCATTCCTGGAATCCTTCCCTTTCCCCTCTTATAGCCCACAAGTAAGCAACAAATATTTGTTTCTCACGCTTTTAGAAATGCTCCGGAACTGTTTTGGCAAGGATTATTGACATTGATACTGAACAAGGATGGGCATACAATTCGTGTAAGGAATGTCTGAGGAAAGTTGCAGAGTGCGGCACAAAGTTTGCTTGTGATCACTGTGGCAAATTGGTCGTTGCTATACCCAGGTTTCTTTACCATTCAGGCTGCTGGTTTGCTGTTAGCAATATATATCTGGTCCAACGTATATATCTGCATATAACTTCGTTATTCCTCTATTTATATCAGGTTCAAGCTGCAGGTTCGGGTCATTGATCATACTGGATCTACAACTTTTATTCTCCTTGACCGAATTGTCTCATCCTATTTGGGGAGATCTGCTGAAGATTATTGTTGGTGAGAATTGTAAAAAGACTTCTAATTGTATTGAATGATGAATCTAGTTTATATACAAGATGTGAAACTGAAAGGAATCAACAAGCTAAGCTTCTAACTAACTAATTTAGACTTAGAACTAAATAGCTGTACAACCCAATGTAAGATACAAAAAATAAAGGCTTATTGTAAAGCAAGCTACAAATGTACAAATAATAATTGTATTCTAACAGCCCCCCTCAAGGTGAGCATGTATATCCTTCATGTGAAGCTTGGACAATAGATTATTGAACTGAGTAGAATGCAAAGCCTTTGTATGTATGTCAGCAATCTGAGCAGTGGATGGGATTGGCATGAGATGAATTGTTTTATCTTGAACTTTGTCACGAACTAAGTGGCAATCAAGCAACAGTGATGGTCAGAGGGACCAAAATGAAACCAACTATGATGGTCAGAGGGGCCAAAATGAAACCAACACTGATGGTCAGAGGGACCTAAATGAAACCAACACTGATGGTCAGAGGGACCTAAATGAAACCAACACTGATGGTCAGAGGGACCAAAATGAAACTATCCAAAATGAAACTGTCCAAAATGAAACTGTCCAACATGAAACTATCCAAACTGAAACTATCCAAAATGAAACTGTCCAAAATGAAACTGTCCAACATGAAACTATCCAAAATGAAACTGTCCAAAATGAAACTGTCCAACATGAAACTGTCCAAACTGAAACTGTCCAACATGAAGTAGTGGAAGATGAAGAAGAGTATGATAGTGATGAGAGTGGTCCAAAGGTTAGGTTTAATGATTCTGATGATGAAGAAGGAGAGTATCATGGTTTTGAAGAAGTGGTGGGTCAAAATAATGTTGTTCAAGAAGGCCAGCAACAAGAAGAAGTGGTGGATCAAAATAATGGTGTTGAAGAAGTCCAATAACAAGAAGAAGTGGTGGATCAAAATAATGGTGTTGAAGAAGTCCAACAACAAGAAGAAGTGGTGGATCAAAATACAAGTAAGAAGAGGAAGAGGAAGAGTAACAAGGGTAGACCAAAGAGAATGAAAACAAAGGTGCCTGCCAAAGCTGCAACACAGTGTGTACCATTTGAGGAAGATAGTGATGATGGTGACCAACTAATTATTGGGCAAAAGAGAAAGAGGAAACCTACAGTCATTGATAGGGGTCTCTCTGATGAAGATTACTACAGTGAAGAACTAGAGACTGATGACTCCAAAGACTTATCTGATGAAGGTGGATTGAGAACCAAATATCCATCCTTTGTCATGCCAAACAACATGGACGATTTTAAGTGGGTTAATGGTTGTCTTTTTTCCTCAAAGGCAGAATTCCAGATAGCAATTAGAACTTATGCTGTACACAATGGCAGGGATATCAAGTTTATCAAGAATGACACAAAGCAATGTAGAGCTGTATGTAAGGAAGGATGTGACTGGGTTGCTCTATGTTCCAAGATACCTACTGAAGACACATGGCAGCTTAGAACATTAATTGATATACACAAATGCAGCAGGGAGTATAGAGTGAAAGCATTGAAGTCTACTTGGTTGGGACGTAAGCTATACAAAACAATTAGGGAGAATCCTAATATCAAGTTACTAGATATTGTAGACAAGGTACATTCAAAGTGGAATGCTGGAATTAACAAGACAAAGGCGTTTAGGGCTAGGAAAATGGCTTATAATCTGGTTGATGGATCCTTTAAGGAACAATATAAGAGATTGTATGACTATTGTCATGAATTAATTCGATCCAACCCAAATAGCACAGTTAAGTTGAATGTCCAAGATACTGTTGGAGGTGAAGGTGAAGAGTATGTGGATAGGCCATTGTTGCCTAGTTTTCAAAGGCTGTACATGTGTCTTGAAGGTTGTAAACTAAGTTTTATGAGGTGTAGACCAATTATTGGTCTAGATGGTTGCTTCCTTAAGGGTTATTATGGTGGTCAGATTCTAGCAGCTGTGGGTAGAGACCCAAATGACCAGATGCTGCCTATTGCTATTGCTGTAGTTGAAGGGGAGACTAAAGATTCTTGGTCATGGTTTTTGGATCTGCTTGTTAATGATCTGGGTGGTCCAGGGGTCTGTCAGCATTACACATTTATTTCTGATCAACAAAAGGTATGTTTCATATTAGTCCCTTATGTATTTAATTTGTTTCATATTAGTCCCTTATCAATTTAAGTTGTTTCATATTAGTCCCTTTATCAATTTAAGTTGTTTCATTTAAATCCTTATGCAGGGATTGTTGCCAGCTATGGATGAGTTGCTACCTGGCATTGAAAAAAGGTTTTGCGTAAGACACTTGTATAGAAACTTTAGAAAGAAGCATCCAGGAAAGTATCTTAAAGAGTTGATGTGGAAGGCAGCAAAGGCAACATACCCACAAGAATGGGAGAGGCACATGTTGGAAATGAAGGCCCGAAATGAGGCAGCATACAGGGACTTAATTAGGATACCTCCTAGGTTTTGGAGTAAATCTAGATTTCCATTTACCTCAAAGTGTGATGTCCTTGTAAATAACATGTGTGAGACATTCAACAGTGTCATAGTTGGGCCAAGAGGAAAACCAATTGTGACTATGTTGGAAGAAGTAAGGAATTACTTCATGGAAAGATGGGCCTCAAATAGGATAAGAATTGAGAACTACCAAGGAGATGTGTTGCCAAGAATAAAGATGAGGTTAGAAAAGGAGAAGGAACAGTCAAGATTCTGGTTGTGCAGGTATACTCTTTAAGTTTCACTTTGGTCCCTTTATGATCTTAATTGTTTTCACTTTGGTCCCTCACTATTTTGGTACTTAATAGGTTTGCTGGTGTTGAAATATATGATGTGAGGCATGTAAACAATAGTGGGGACAAGTTTGTGGTCAACCTTACTCGGAGGGAGTGTTCTTGACGAAAGTGGATGCTCACGGGGATTCCTTGTTGTCATGTGGTAACCGTTTGCAATGACAAACATCAAGATCCTGAGGAATTCATTCCTGTCTACTACAGAAAAGCCACTTATGAGGCATGCTACCATCCCATCATTTATCCAACAAATGGTCAAAATCTTTGGCAACAAACTCCATACCCAGACATCCTCCCTCCTCCACACAAAAAACTACCAGGTACTGATGATGATTACTTGTGCAACTCTTTCTGTTTTACTGTATTGTTCAAGAATAAATCCTAGGTAGTTAATATGTATTACTTTACAGGTAGACCAAAAAGGGCACGGAACAAAGATGGAGATGAAAGGCAAACTGCATCTGAAAATGTGACCAGAAAGGGATGGGGTGGTAAGTGCAGTAAATGCAAGCAGCCTGGGCACAACTCAAGATCTTGCAAAAATGCTCCAACTGTTACATCACAAACTGCACCAACTGGAACATCACAAACTGCACCAAGTGGAACATCACAAACTGCACCAACTGTTACACCACCCCAAACTGCACTTCCACAAACTGTATCAACACAAACTACCACTCAAACACAAACTGTACCAACTCAAACTACCACCCAATCACAAAGTGTACCAACTCAAACTACCACCCAATCACAAAGTGTACCAACTCAGTCTACCACCAAAACACAAACTGCAGCTACAACTACAAGGGCAAAGAAAACACTTGGTGTAGCCAAAAGGAAGACTGGTGTTGCTACAAAAACTGGTGTTTCTGCTACTGTCCAACCAAAAACTGGTGTTGCTGCTACTGTCCAAACAAAAACTGGTGTTGCTGCTACTGTCCAACCAAAAACTGGTGTTGCTGCTACTGTCCAACCAAAAACTGGTGTTGCTGCTACTGTCCAAAGAAAATCTTTTAGGCCAAAACTTCCAACATGGAAGAGGCAGTGAATGATATAGTCATGTTTAGTGGGGTTTTAATCCTCTTTTTGTTGTTTTGAATGTGAATGTTTAGTGGGGTTTTAATCCTCTTTTTGTTGTTAAATTGGCTGGATGTTGTTTATTAATAGCCAATAGACCTGATGAAACAAGATATTTGGTCACTTTTATTAGACATTAAGTTTGTATGCTATGTTTCATATTGGTCCTTCATGTTTATAAGTTGGTTTCATTCCAGTCCTTTATCGTTTTCATAATGATTTCACTTTGGTCCCTCATTTTTAACTACTATATAAAACAATAGAACTTAAACAGAAGGCGAAATAGAAGGTCCAAAAACCATTAATTACACAACTTAAACATTACACAATTACACAGATTTTCCAGATTTGACAACAACCATTAAAGCTACTACCAAAAGGAAAATACTATAAAATGCAATTTTCAACAAATTTTTTGTGGACTCTACATCATTCTTCATCTCTTTAATAGTCTGTCTAAGATTGCCTATCTCCATTCCTTTTTTGCTACAATCTGCACATTCGGTCACTCCATGTTGTCTCTCAACACATTCTGTTTCTCTTGGTGTTGTCTGTGTCCGAGGAGGCCATGGATCCTTGATCCATTTCATATATGAGCATCCAGGATCATCTTTAGACTGTGCAAACAAACAAAGATAGATCAAACTCAGATTTGCATTTTTAAAAGAAACTGAGAGGGACCAAATTGAAACAAGATAAACATTGAGAGGGACCAAATTGAAACAAGATAAACATTGAGAGGGACCAAAATGAAACCAAAGAAAAACAGAGAGGACTAAAATGAAACAAAGGAGCATCATCAGAGAACCCAGATCTGGAACTCAGATCTGCAACAATGGCGAAATACAAGCTCCAAAAACCATTAATCTTACCACGAAATGCCTACAGCCCCAGAATTTCCTTCCCTTGTTTGTGGTTTCTTTCTTCACAGTTCGAATAACACATTTCTCCCCACAGAAACATTCAGGTGAAGCTTCACGTTCACGTTGGGTTGATAGACCAAATGATGGGTAGCTGCTCGAATTGGAAGATGCCATTAAATCAGTAGGGAGAAAGATGAAGATGACAGTTTCCAATTTACGGTTTAGGGTTCTCAAATGGGTGTGATGTGGTGAGGAAGATGAAGTTAGGGTTTTAAAAGGGGGTTATGTTGTTGCTGTTCTTCAGGCAGTTCTTGAGAAGGGAGGAGGAAAATGGATTCTCTGTTTTTAAGTTTTGTTCTTCAAGGTGTTCTTCAGGTGTTCTTGACAAGGGAGAATGAAGATCTTCATTTTGGTTTTACGGTTTCTTTTATTGTTTTTATGTTTTTCTGTTTTTATATTATTTGTTTTATTGTTTTATGTTTTATTTATATTAAATAACGAATTGCTGATGTTGAACTGTGGTGTGCCACGTCAATTAATGAATCAAGGACGCCACGTCCGCAGTTAACTGCCAGCGTGGCGTCCGTTAGTCAAAACTAACGTGAGGGACCAAAATGAAACGAAAACGAAACATGAGGGACCAAAACGGACCAAAAAAAAGATAAAGGACCAAAGTGAAATCTGGAGCAAACATAAAGGACCAAAAGTGCTATTCTGCCTATATACTATTATTTTCTTATACATACACTATTGTGAGTTTTGAAAATTTGTATGTGTTTCTTCTGCCACATGTAATTTTCCTAACCTGTCTCAACAATATTACATGTAATAGTGACACATTAATAATTTGTACTAAAATATTAGATATATTATTTGCTTTCTTTGTTTCTTTCTCAGTTTTACCATACAACCCGTCCGATGCAAGGGGAGTGCCAATATTAACAAATGTAAAAACACTAAACTGATATTTGTTAGAATTAAATCTACTCTGTATGCGGTGGTTGACAACTTCAAGTCTCCGTGTCGATGACCCCCTGTTTATAAGAGTACTGTGGTTCAACAAACCATATATGTAGTGATGCAAACTTTAACTGTTGTGGTCTCCGCTAATTTAGGCGTAATTACCTGGTCTCGCAGTAACTGTCATCGTGGCGAGATATTTGCTATTAATGATGTCATTGCGTTTTAGACACATTATGAAATATAGGTCGTAAAAAAGCTAATATGCACCTGAATGTTGAAGACGCTCTTAAAATGTTAGATAGAGTATTTACTTACTTTGTTTCTTTATCGGTTATACCATACAACCCGTGCGATGCGAGGGAGTAAATGCTGCAACGCGATGGTTGAATATGAAACAAAAGGTAAAAAAAAACACAAATTTAAGTATACTTTTAATACCTGTTAGTGCGGAATAACCAAAATAAAAAAATAATACAAATAGAATACTACACGATAGTCATGTGATGCCAAACATGGAACTATACACATTCGTCTCGTACTAAATATCTTTATTCTTTATTGAAAGTGAATAAAATAAGTATCCAAAATAGATAACAAATTTGTAGCATTCTAAAAATCAAATTTTTAATTAGATAACTAACAATACTAAATAATATTTAAAATGGAATAAATAGTTGCATTGATTTTGTAAAAAAAAAAACATAAGTTGAAAAACATAGTCTTACTAAATCAATACTACCTTGTTAAACAATAGTAAGATGTAAGCTGCACTTGTATTGATTTATAAAAAAATTAAAACTTAAAAAATTAAAGAATTAACAAAAGTTGATTTTTTATCAGTCAATTAATTCACTAGATATGATTTTATAAAATATAAGCAGATTGGAACGATATCTTATTTTTCGAAGGTATTTATTATTTTTTAAAACGTAAATAGTAGTTAGTTTGTAAAAAAAAAACATAAACAAATTTTCAATATTGTTTATTTTCAAAACAATTGTCTTAATTTATTACTTTTTAATAATTCATGTTTTTTCTTTCTCATTTGGCTCTAGAAGCTTTCCAATCCTATTTTAATAATTTTCTCATCTACTTAAATTTTTTTCAACCGTAACATTGAAAACCAACACTCAATTTTTATTTTTTCTAAACTCACTCTCTTCATTTTTCTCAACCACACACATTCTCTCTCATCATTCCCAAAACTCCAAACCACCGTCCAAAGTAGTCAACAAACCTTCTACCTTCCGGATTACTCCATCCATTTACTATCACTAAAAAAACAATTTCCCATGTTAATAATACCAAAACCACTCCATTTCCCAACTCAAATATTCTTCACCGTTCACACTCCCAATTCACACAACAACTACTATGGAAATCAACTCTATTCCATTCCCCTCTCCAGAAGACTACTTTCTCTTTCCAGTAACGCACACCATTTTAATTTCTCACACATCTCTCTCGGTCTCACTATTTTGTCAAAGAAAACTCCGTCGCCACCTACCGTGAACCCAAGCCCTCTTCCCTTTTCCTTTCACAAAGCATCTTCGTCTTCCTCTCACTCCTCGGTTCCCGTTTCTTCATCGTCTTTGCATGTCGCGAATCACGGTCTTTCTCCCACTCTATCATTTTTTTTGTTCTGATTTGCTCAGATCTAGTCTGTTCCGGTAAGATCTAGTCAGATATGGTTTGGCTCCGTTTTAGCTCTACTCTAGTCTGGTTTGTCTTCCGTTTGTGTTGGTTCAGCTTGAAAATGTCTTTGGTTTGCTGTGTTTGTCTTTTTCATTCGGAAGAATTGATGTAAAAAAACTTGCAAAACATAGAGTTGTACATGCAAGGTAAGGTTCTTTCACCACTTTCGTACTTCTGTTGCTCTCTTGACGGTTCGCTCTTTCTCTCTCCTTCTCTATGTTTCTCTTTTATTGGCTAAAGTTTTCATTTTTTTTGATGGATTTGCTTATTTTTGGACCAGAAATGTGAAAATGCTTGAGTATGCTCCCAATTTTGATGGATCATGCTGATTGATTTTGTATTTTTTGTTTCTCTTCATCCTTCCCTGTGTTTTTGAGTTTCGTTTGTAATTTTTTATCTACATTTCTTCAGTTTTTTTATTTGTAATTTGTGTTATATCAGAATGAGAATGTGAATTTTTAGCTATTAATTTTATGTGTCTGTTAATTTTTTCTTCATCTTTAGGCTAATCTCCATCTATTTAATTTTTTTCTGAAAAACATGAGAAAGAACCTTAAAAAAGAAAAGTTTTGGTAATATCACCCACATGGTGGGACCCGACAACACATTTTCCGTCAAAGTCACCGAAACATTATACTTATATTACAAATGGATGTAGAATAGTGTGATGGCCAAGTACATTGCGTGTAGGCAAAAATAGCATTTCCGCGCGAAAACCAACTGCAGGCCAACTGCAGGACGGTATACGCAATATTGATAAGATACACGGTAGTTTTCTTTCTTACCACTCTCTTCGGTCCAATTACAGTAACGAGTAGATGTCATAACAAGTCAAACCTCCTTTACTTGACTAGATTGGAGGGAAGAGAGGTTTCCATCAGTGTTTCAAATTGCAGTCCGCCACAGCTGTTGCGGCCGCAATATTGCTGTTGCGGTTTCCTCTGCTTCGGCATCAGGCCGCATTTGCGAAGTGATTTCTATTCACAGGTCTGACCGCATCGTAACTGCTGTTGAATTTTTCTCACTTTTAATGTTTGTATTTGCAGGAGGGTGTATAACAAGACTGAGGGAGGTGCCACTTGTAAAGCCCAGCTTTACATGTAGCCCAACCCAATGATGCAGTGTTGATCAAACAAATGTTTTTGTTGCCAGCTGCGCACCCGAACCCGTTTGGAAAATAGAACACGCGGGTCGTGTCACTTGACCCGGAGTACTTAAGCTGTTTTTTTCTTTCTCTGCTCAGAAAATCAAGAACCCTAGTTCTCTCTTTTTGTTTCTCCGTTCTCTTCTTCTCTCCTCTCTCTCAGGACCTAGCTGCACCGTGGCTCTCACCGGTGGTGATTGAAGCTGCGCTTCAGCTTGGTTTCTGGTCGATGATGATCTCTGATGATGATGAAACAAAACCCCTTTGGTTTTGCTCTGAATCAAAACACACTGAGACCACAATCTTCTCTTCTCACTTCGCGATGAACAGCAAACCCTAGTTTGCCCAGATCTGCTTGATTTCTTTGATCAAGCTTGTGATTCACCTTCGCTAAGGTAGAATCACTTCTCTCTTTACTGTTTCTATTGTTTTTCTTGCTGATTTGTCACTGTTTGCAGAAACCCTAATTTCTGCACTTGTCTTTTGCAGGTGAAGAACTCAACCAGGACTTTCAGAACACAAACAAGGTAAATCTCACACCACTGTGTCTTTTGATTTTCCTTTCTCTGGTCTGAAACAGAAACCCTAATTTCTGTTATTCTTCTCTGCATGAACTGATGAGTTTCACCCTTGAAACTCAGTCAAGAATCCTTCTATCACTTGCACCTTCAAGATCTCTTACTTCAGGTAACTAGAAACTCCTCTAACCTTTGCTCCTTATCTTTCTTGGTTTAAGTCACATAAACCCTAAGTTTCTAACACTGTTTCTCTCTTATCTTGCGAGGTACAAACACTCTTTGAATGCACACCAAGAACTCAGAATTTTGTGGTAGAAAGAAGAAAACAGAAGCATACGTAAAAGAAATGTACAAAGGTGGTAGACTAGAGCACACAAAATTAAACTGTAAAAATTCCTTTTTATTGACTGTATGATGTATGTACAGATGTATGTTTATATAGCTTTCTCTGGTGATCTAGCTGTTAGAATTTGGTTGTTACTAGTTTAACAACCAAAGTTTGTTACATAACAAACTTGAATAGACTTTAGGTTAGTTATAACCATTTGTATATTCTGTTATGTTAGTTAACAAAGTAAACCAAACGGCTATATTTTAAAATAGCCAACGGCTATAAGTTTAAATTAAAGTAGGTTTTGATTATAAACCTCAATACCCTACCTTAATCAAAACATACCTAAGTTTAAGGTAGACAACCCTACCTTAACCTAGACTAGAGCTAAACTTAGAAAAAATAAAAGACATAGGCAACTTAGGAACACAGGACAACCCCCTGGAAGGTTTTAAAACAATAACAGTCTAAGACAAGCCCTTAGACAATAGCTATAGGTCATTTCTTTCTTAGAGACTTAGAAAGAAATAACATTTAGTTGCCTTCTAAGCTATGAAGCCTGGATACCGGATACGATACGGGATACGACACGATACGGATACGGGGATACGGGAAAATTTTGAAAATCAAGAGACGACACGACTGGATACTTTAATAAAAAATTAAATTAAAATTTAAATATATAAAAACATAACAAAAAATAAAATAGAATAGAAACACAAATAGAAAAAAAAACAAAGATGAAAAACTGAAATATTGCATTTTACAGATATGAAAAAAAAACTGGCCAAATAGATAAAAAAAATCACACAAAATATATGGATGAAAGGAAGAGGACAACCGACACACCTATGTATGAGTGACTAGTCATAAAAAGTAATGGTGGACAAGTAACTGAGACCACCCGAAATCGTATAATATGAATAGTCAGTGGCAGAAATAGATGACTTTTTATAGACTAAGATATTCATATTAGTACGTAATTGGTCAATAAAACATAAGCATATCATTAGTCAATATATATTCATCACATTGTAGAAATAAATACTTGCGATCTTATCAAGTAGAGATAGTTACGTATATTTATCCCACTCATATCACAATATATTATTTCTTCTATTATTGTATTACGAAAAAACAGATAATTTTGTCTTTTAGTTATTGAGATATTAAAGTGTATCACAATGAGCGACAATCATGTGCTTAGTCGGTAAGAGGTATCGAAAAAGTATCTGAGAAGTATCCTTAGTTGGTAAGAAGTATCAAAGATGTATCTGAAAAGTATCGAGTCAAATATTTTTTAAAAAGAATTAAAAAATTATTAGATACTCTTTGGATACGTATCCGACACGGGTACGTCTCCATTTTTGAAGTATCGGGGCTTCATAGCTTCTAAGTTTAGCAAAAACTTCACCTTTAAGAGCCTTGGTGAATATATCAGCCACCTGGTCATTAGTTGGGCAGTAATCCAACACTAGAACACCCTTAGCAACTTGTTCCCTAATGTAGTGGAACTTAGTTTCTATGTGTTTAGTTCTTCCATGTGATATTGGATTTTTGGCTAAGTTAATAGCTGACTTATTATCCATAAACAGAGTTATAGGATTAGTTAATTCTACACTTATTTCCTTAAGCAAGG
This sequence comes from Astragalus membranaceus, assembly GCA_039519185.1. NCBI lineage: Eukaryota > Viridiplantae > Streptophyta > Magnoliopsida > Fabales > Fabaceae > Astragalus > Astragalus membranaceus. The sequence goes on along the minus strand of CM076846.1, from coordinate 95,851,292 downwards.
TTTCTAACCAGGCTGCTTGGGTGGCAGCATGACATGCAGAAATGTATTCTGCTTCACATGATGACAAGGCCACAGTGGCCTGTTTCTTAGAGCTCCATGAGATAGCAGCCCCTTGAAATAGGAACACATAACCACTTGTGCTTCTTCTGTCAACCTTGTCTGCACACCAATCTGAGTCACAATAGCCAACCAACTTGTTTTTACCTGTAGACCTGCCATTAGGAAAAAACAGACCATAATTAGTAGTGCCTTTTATATATCTTAGGATGCGCTTTGCAGCATTCAAATGAATCTGCAAAGGGCAATTCATAAATCTACTGGTTACACCAGTAGCATAGAGTATGTCAGGTCTACTATGACATAAATATCTTAGAGACCCAACAATTTGTCTAAAATAGGTTGCATCAACTTTAGTGCCCTCTTCCTCTTCTTTCTTAGTAAGATTACCCTCAGCTGGGTTAATTGCAGAATTGCAATTTTCCAGCTCAAATCTCTTTAAGACCTCATTGGCATATTTTTGCTGATGTAATATTATTCCTTCATTTACTCTTAGGAACTCCAACCCTAGAAAATAGGTCAGTTTTCCCAAATCTGTCATTTCAAATTCTTCTTTCATAGAAGATTTGAAATTTGCTATCTCTTTAGCACAACTACCAGTCACAAGTAGGTCATCCACATAAAGACATACAATCAGCAGGTAGGAGTTTATGTCACTTTTGACATAGACTCCATACTCTGTTGTACATCTAACAAAACCACTTTGAATAAAGAATCCATCTATCCTCTTATTCCAGGCCCTTGGGGCCTGTTAAAGTCCATAGAGGGCCTTATGCAAATGGTACACATAATCCTCTTTGCCTTTTTCAATAAACCCAGGAGGCTGGTTTATGTAAACAACTTCCTCCAAAGGTCCATTTAAGAAAGCAGATTTTACATCTAGGTGATACATGTCCCAACCTCTACCACAGGCTAGTGCTGTTACTAGCCTGATAGTCTCATGTCTAGCAACAGGGGCAAAAACTTCTGTGAAGTCAATGCCCTGTTTCTGTTGGAAACCACGTGCCACCAGCCTTGCCTTGTACTTAACTATGTTTCCATTAGGATCAAGCTTTAGTTTAAAAACCCATTTAACACTAATAGCTCTCTTTCCATTAGGTAACTTAGTTAAAGTCCAAGTTTTATTTTTTTCAATAGATTTCAGTTCCTCTAGCATAGCCACTTTCCACTCCCTTTTTTTAAGAGCTTCAGCATAGTCTAGAGGTTCAGAATCTGCCACCATAGCAAAATGGATGATATCTCCATCATCATCCACCTCATTGTCCCTTACTAGGTCATAATCAGCCAACCTACTAGGTAGATTCCTGACTCTAGCAGGCCTAATAGGGTTATTAGTAACACCAGTTTCCTGTTGAGCTATCTCAGGTGAGTTTGGCTCAACAACATGTTCCTCAACTTGAACATCACCTCCAATAGGCTCATCATCACTTTCATCATCATCAATTCCTTGATGATGTTCTGGTAACTCAGTGTTACCTTCATTAATTACATTTGAATCAGTGGAGCTTGCTTGCTCCTTCTTATTCCAATCCCAAGCCTCATCCTCAAGTATAGTAACATCCCTAGATATTTCTAACTTACCTGTTAAAGGACCAACTAACCTGTAAGCACCAGTAGGGTGATACCCAACTAGTACCATAGGCTTACTCTTGTCCTCTAACTTCTTTCTCTTAGGATCAGGAATGTGTCCATAGGTTAGTGATCCAAATACCCTTAGATGTGTGACACTGGGCTTATCCCCAGTCCACATTTCCTCAGGTACTTTATCATCTAAGCCTCTAGTAGGACATCTGTTTAGTAGATAAACAGCAGTGGATACTGCTTCACCCCATAAGTCTTTTGGAAGGGATTTTAATTTCATCATGCTTCTGGCCATGTACAGGATTGTTCTGTTCCTTCTCTCTGCCACTCCATTGTGTTGTGGAGTGTAGGGAGAAGTAACCTCATGAACAATTCCATGACTTGTACAGAAAGCTTCAAATTCTTTTGAAGTAAACTCTCCTCCTCCATCTGACTTAAGGTTCTTAAGCATGTTACCATTTTGTTTTTCTACTAAGGCTTTAAATTCCTTGAATTTAATTAAAGCCTCATCTTTTGTCTTAATCAGGTAGACCCAAATTTTTCTTGAAAACTCATCAATGAAAGATAAACAATACTTGTTCCCCCCTTTTGAAATCACATCAAATGGGCCACATATGTCTGTGTAAACAACCTGTAGAAGATGTTTAGACCTTAGTTTTAAATCGGTCTGGAACATCTTCCTGGGTTGTTTACCCAACAGACAAGTGGTGCATACACTATTAGGTTTCTCAATCTTAGGTAAACCTTCCACTAGGCCTTTAGAGCTAAGATTAAGAAGACTCTTATAGTTTAAGTGCCCATACCTCCTATGCCATAAAACACTTTCAAGATCAGTGGTAGCACTAAGGCATTCTGCCTCTATAGTGCTAATACTGGTTTTAAAAGTTCTGTTCTTAGCCAATTGAGATGTTAGAATCAGTTTGTTTTTTTTATCAAAAAGCTTAAGTTTCAGGTCTTTCATAATGACTGAAAACCCCCCCTCTATAAATTGCCCTAGGCTAATTAGGTTGCAGCTCATACCTGGAACATAGTAGACATTATGAATTGTGACTACCTGACCATCCTCTTTCTTTAGCAGTATGTTTCCCATACCTGTAGCTTGTAGTGACCTATCATTAGCACATCTGATAGCAGTCCTCTTGTTATGGTTGAAATCTACTAGCCAATCTTTATTTCCTGTAAGGTGATTAGAACAAGCAGAATCCAAGTACCATATTTCCGTAATACAGCTCCCATCACTCTTAGTAACTACTAGTGCAATATAGTCCTTATTTTTCTTAAGTTCAATATTAGTTACCTTAGTTTCTGCCCTAGGTCTAGGTTTAGAGTTATCACTTATAGCACTAAACACTACTGGGCTGTCTGAATCAGAATCCTCTTTTGCAACATTGGCTTCTACTCCTGATTTAGACTTATTCCTAGTTGGGCATTCAGTGGCATAATGCCCAAATTTATCACATCTATAACATTGAACTTTTGATTTATCCTTCTTCTTAGAATCACCCTTATTCTTAGAATTAGGTTTAGATTTAGGCTTATTTTTATTAGAGTTAGGTTTAGAGGAAGACTTACTGTTGCCAGGCTTTGAGCCTTTCTTACCTTTGCCTTTTGTGAAGAAGGCAGTGTCTTCATCATCACGGTCTTCATTTAGTAGATTTAGCCGTATCTCCTTGGCTTCTAATCTACTTTGCAGCTGCTCAATCTTTAAGTCCTCAACATTTAGGGTGTCTTCAAGGCTGTTCACTGCAACATAGTACTTCTTAGTTAGTGATCTCAAGATTTTCCTACAAATCTCTTCATCAGTAAAGGTATGACCATTTAAGGTCATGGCATTGGTAATTTTCTTTACACGACCACAGTAGGTCACAACATCCTCATCACTTTTCATCTTTAAGGTTTCAAACTGAGCCCTAAGAGCTTCCAACTTTTCTTTCTTAGCCTCAGTTGAACCATTGTAGTAGGAATCAAGAGTGTCCCAAGCTTTCTTGGCACTCTCAATTCCCCTAACTCTATCAAAATTACTATCATCTAATCCTATATGAATTAGATGTAATGCTTTCCAATCTTTCTGGATTTCTTCTTCATATTTTGCATCATCTTCTGCAGTAGCAGGTGCTGTCACTGGTGTCACACCATCTCTGACAACTTTTAGCACTCCCTGGCAGCCAAAGACTGCTTTCATTTGGTGGCACCATCTATCCCAATTCTTTATATTGAGGATGGGAATTTGAGCCCCAAAACTAGGATGTGTTTGCATATCCTTAGACATATTAAACTGGAACACTTCACACACAGTTAGACTTTAAAATAGAGAATATAGAAAGAAACTTTAAAGAAATCACAAGAATTGAGTAGAGATTAGAGTATATGCCCTGGATCGTTTATAGTAGCTCTGTGTATACCATGTTGAATTTTTCTCACTTTTAATGTTTGTATTTGCAGGAGGGTGTATAACAAGACTGAGGGAGGTGCCACTTGTAAAGCCCAGCTTTACATGTAGCCCAACCCAATGATGCAGTGTTGATCAAACAAATGTTTTTGTTGCCAGCTGCGCACCCGAACCCGTTTGGAAAATAGAACACGCGGGTCGTGTCACTTGACCCGGAGTACTTAAGCTGTTTTTTTCTTTCTCTGCTCAGAAAATCAAGAATCCTAGTTCTCTCTTCTTGTTTCTCCGTTCTCTTCTTCTCTCCTCTCTCTCAGGACCTAGCTGCACCGTGGCTCTCACCGGTGGTGATTGAAGCTGCGCTTCAGCTTGGTTTCTGGTCGATGATGATCTCTGATGATGATGAAACAAAACCCCTTTGGTTTTGCTCTGAATCAAAACACACTGAGACCACAATCATCTCTTCTCACTTCGCGATGAACAGCAAACCCTAGTTTGCCCAGATCTGCTTGATTTCTTTGATCAAGCTTGTGATTCACCTTCGCTAAGGTAGAATCACTTCTCTCTTTACTGTTTCTCTTGTTTTTCTTGCGGATTTGTCACTGTTTGCAGAAACCCTAATTTCTACACTTGTCTTTTGCAGGTGAAGAACTCAACTAGGACTTTTAGAACACAAACAAGGTAAATCTCACACCACTGTGCCTTTTGATTTTCCTTTCTCTGGTCTGAAACAGAAACCCTAATTTCTGTTATTCTTCTCTGCATGAACTGATGAGTTTCACCCTTGAAACTCAGTCAAGAATCCTTCTATCACTTGCACCTTCAAGATCTCTTACTTCAGGTAACTAGAAACTCCTCTAACCTTTGCTCCTTATCTTTCTTGGTTTAAGTCACATAAACCCTAAGTTTCTAACACTGTTTCTCTCTTATCTTGCGAGGTACAAACACTCTTTGAATGCACACCAAGAACTCAGAATTTTGTGGTAGAAAGAAGAAAACAGAAGCATACGTAAAAGAAATGTACAAAGGTGGTAGACTAGAGCACACAAAATTAAACTGTAAAAATTCCTTTTTATTGATTGTATGATGTATGTACAGATGTATGTTTATATAGCTTTCTCTGGTGATCTAGCTGTTAGAATTTGGTTGTTACTAGTTTAACAACCAAAGTTTGTTACATAACAAACTTGAATAGACTTTAGGTTAGTTATAACCATTTGTATATTCTGTTATGTTAGTTAACAAAGTAAACCAAACGGCTATATTTTAAAATAGCCAACGGCTATAAGTTTAAATTAAAGTAGGTTTTGATTATAAACCTCAATAACCGCATCACACCCGCAACAAGACCCCTACAGCAGGACAAATTCACTGCAACTAGTTGCAACACACCGCATCCCTCTTACCAAATCCTACAGCAGAACAAATTCACTGCAACTAGTTGCAACACACCGCATCCCTCTTACCAAATTCATCCAATGCATCTGTTACAGCAAAAATCAGATATGCAAGAGATATTTTCACAACATTTGTATTTCTTGCTCTGCAATCTTCATCCTATTGAAGGGGAAATGAAAACAGAAAAAGAAGAAGAGGTAGGTGAAGGGGAAATATGATGGATTGACGTTGATAGATGTGTAGTAGACTCTTCCTTATCTCATCTTTGTATTTACCAAACCTTATATCATCTAAGAACCAGAGAGAAAGAAGAAGAGGAAGCCGTACCTAGAACCACAAAGAAAGAAGATGAAGCCGAAGTGAAATTGGGGATTTCTCTTCTTTGCGTTTTGTGTTTAGAGTGAAAAAAACAGATCAGGTTATTTTACTTGCTATTGGCTGTTACGTTTTTCTGGGCCTGTATGAAACTGGGTCAGCATTTTTTGCTTTCTGCACCTAGTCATTTTCTATATGCTCCAACATAATTATTATATAGGTTAGTTTAATTATTTTTAGATTTTTATAAATAAAAATAGTCATAGAAAATTATGAGAACGACATTATTTGAGATGAATAAAACATTAACAATATTATAAAGACGTTGCTTTTTACAATCAGATTGTATGAAGTGTAATCTGAATTTGACTCTAGTTCTGTTTAAATTAAAATTAAAATCATTTGTGACTTGGTTTGTATTATATGTTATATATAATATACTATGAAGTTCTTACTTCGTTATGTCATGCTTATATTTGCTTAAATAATAGATTTTAGAAAGTTTATTATTTAGATCACGTTCATTTCACTACAATTAATGATCGAATGTCTTAAAAATGAATGAAAGTTCATAAAAAAAAATATAAATAAAAGATATATAAAGAATTACAATTATTATAGGACTTTTTTTAAACTTTGGTGCGAATAACAAATTATTTCACGCCGCATCGACCGCAATACGCATCGCAGCGACTGTAAATGGCCACAACCGCAACTGCCGAAACCGCAACAGCAACACGACCGCAACCACAATTTGAAACCCTGGTTTCCATGTCGACCTCAGACTCTTAGCGCGCCAAAGATCAGGGTTCTCTGGAATCTCTCTGACTGGGGATTTAGTTGGTGGAAAACATATGGCCATTTTAGATTTACTTGAAGCAACAGAGATAAGTGAAGCTCAAAAAATCGATAATCATGTTTTCCATTCCTGGAGTCCTTCCCTTTCCCCTCTTATAGCCCACAAGTAAGCAACAAATATTTGTTTCTCACGCTTTTAGAAATGCTCCGGAACTGTTTTGGCAAGGATTATTGACATTGATACTGAACAAGGATGGGCATACAATTCGTGTAAGGAATGTCTGAGGAAAGTTGCAGAGTGCGGCACAAAGTTTACTTGTGATCACTGTGGCAAATTGGTCGTTGCTATACCCAGGTTTCTTTACCATTCAGCCAGCTGGTTTGCTGTTAGCAATATATATCTGGTCCAACGTATATATCTGCATATAACTTCGTTATTCCTCTATTTATATCAGGTTCAAGCTGCAGGTTCGGGTCATTGATCATACTGGATCTACAACTTTTATTCTCCTTGACCGAATTGTCTCATCCTATTTGGGGAGATCTGCTGAAGATTATTGTTGGCGAGAATTGTAAAAAGACTTCTAATTGTATTGAATGATGAATCTAGTTTATATACAAGATGTGAAACTGAAAGGAATCAACAAGCTAAGCTTCTAACTAACTAATTTAGACTTAGAACTAAATAGCTGTACAAGCCAATGTAAGATACAAAAAATAAAGGCTTATTGTAAAGCAAGCTACAAATGTACAAATAATAATTGTATTCTAACAGCCCCCCTCAAGGTGAGCATGTATATCCTTCATGTGAAGCTTGGACAATAGATTATTGAACTGAGTAGAATGCAAAGCCTTTGTATGTATGTCAGCAATCTGAGCAGTGGATGGGATTGGCATGAGATGAATTGTTTTATCTTGAACTTTGTCACGAACTAAGTGGCAATCAAGCTCAATGTGCTTCGTACGTTCATGAAAAATGGGATTTTGAGCAATGTGAACAGCAGATTTGTTGTCACAAAACAGTGAGACAGAATCAGAATGAGGACATTTTAAGTCCTGTAACAGAAACAGAATCCACTGGATCTCACAAGTAGTAACAGCTAAGGCTCGGTACTCAGCTTCAGAAGAGCTTCTGGATATTGTCCCTTGCTTCTTAGACTTCCAACTAATGAGAGAATTACCATAGAAAATACAGAATCCTGTGGTGGATCTCCTGCTGTCAGGACAGGATGCCCAATCTGCATCACTGAATGCAGTGAGAACAGAGTTACAGTGGGCACTGAAGAACAGACCACGACCACTGCATGCTTTCAGATACTTCAAAATGTGAAGGGCAGCTTCCAAGTGGGTGTCTAGAGGATTGGAAAGGAATTGGCTCAGCCTATTGACAGCAAAACATAAATCTGGTCTTGTGTTTGTTAGATAGATTAATCTTCCTAACAAGCGCCTATAGATAGTAGGATCAGCAAGAGGGACCCCATCTTGAGTACTGAGTTTGAGGTTAGCAATCATGGGTGTAGATACAGGTTTACAAGCTAAGAGTTCGGCTTCTTCAATTAACTCCAAGGCATATTTTCTTTGGGATAAAACAATACCTGCAGATGACCTTGCTACCTCAATTCCCAAGAAAAAATTCAAATTTCCAAGATCTTTGATCTTGAATTGAGTATCTAGAAGTTGTTTGACCTTAGTAATCTCTTCTAAGTTGTTGCCTGTTAATACAATGTCATCAACATAGATTAGTAAAACTGTGATGGAAGAGGAAGAGCTTTTCACCAGTAAGGAATAGTCATGTTTAGACTGTATGAAACCCAGAGGAGTAAGGAAAGAGATCAACTTGGAGTTCCATTGCCTACTAGCTTGCTTGAGGCCATACAAAGATTTTTGCAGCTTGCAAACAAGATGAGGAGATTCTACTGTATAGCCAAGAGGCACCTTCATATATACTTCTTCTTGTAAATCACCATGCAAAAATGCATTGTTCACATCCAACTGCTGCAAGTGCCAGTTGTTGCTGGCAGCTAAGGCAAGGACAAGTCTGACTGTTGTCATCTTGACAACAGGGGAGAATGTTTCAGAGTAGTCCACTCCTTCAGTTTGAGTGAACCCTTTGGCCACCAACCTAGCTTTATACCTTTCTAAAGAACCATCAGCCTTTAATTTTACCTTGTAGACCCACTTGCAGCCAATAGGTTGCTTACCAGGAGGCAGTGTAGTCAGAATCCAAGTGGAATTGGAGGCAAGAGCCTTAATCTCTTGTGCCATAGCATCAAGCCAACATCGGTGCTTGGAAGCTTGGTTAAAAGTCTGTGGTTCAGTAATAGTAGAAACAGAGGCAATAAAAGATTGGTGGTTAGCAGATAAATGTTCATAGTTAATGTACTTAGAGAGAGGATATTCAATACCTGAAAGTGACTTATCGTGTGTAGAGAGAGATACCATAGCACAATGAAAATCTTTCAAGTAAGTAGGCTTAGATTTTATACGAGTGGATTGCCTTAATGGTAGAGGGGAATGATTAGAATCAGTAGGAATACTAGTTGAAGGAGGAACTGTTTCAGAAGCAATAGAGATGGTTTCAGTTTCTGTAGCACTGAAAACAGGGGAGGGGATCACAGTGTTAGATAAGGGTGGAGGGAAGTCAGGTTCAAGGGAGGGAAATAGTTCAGTGAGGGCAATTCTAGAAGGATTGGTTTGACTGGGTGTTGGTTGGCTATTTATGGGAGAATAAGGAAATATGTTTTCATAAAATGATACATTCCTAGAGAGAAAAATTTCATGAGTGTTGATGTCAAATAACAAGTAACCTTTAGTGCCAAAAGAGTGACCAATGTAGATAGATTTTCTGGCTCTAGGTAGGAATTTTGTTCTATGAGCAGTAAGGGTAGTAGCATAACAAAGACAGCCAAACACCCTAAGATTAGACAAATCAGGATTCTTTTTATGGAAAATGAAGTAAGGGGATTTGGAATTCAGATTCACAGAGGGTAAACGATTTATGATGTGAATAGCATGACTAACAGAGAAGTCCCAGAACTGAATGGGAAAATGAGATTGAAAAAGTAATGATCTAGCAACATTCAAAATATGTTGGTGTTTTCTTTCAACAACACCATTTTGTTGAGGTGTTTCAATGCAAGTTCTTTGATGAATAATGCCTCTAGAAAGATAGAATTCAGGCATGATAAATTTAGTTCCATTATCAGAACGAATGATTTTTATGTGCTGACCAAATTGTGTGTGAACAAAGGCAACAAATTGTGTGATATGAGTTCTAGTTTCTGCCTTTGATCTCATAAGTTTTATCCAGGTAAATCTAGACTTGTCATCAATTATAGTGAGAAAATATTTATTGCCATTAATAGAAGGAGTGCTAAAAGGACCCCAAATATCCATATGAACAATATCAAATAAATTCTCAGAAGAAGATAAATGAGTAGGAAAGGGAATTTTCTTTTGTTTAGCAAAATGGCATGTATCACAATTTGCATTAGATGAATGAGGCATATTACAATGAAGTTTTTGTAAGCTATTGTAACAAGATGAAGATGGATGACCTAACCTGTTGTGCCATACATCTATAGTAATATTATTGACACTAACAGAATTACAGTGGATAATGTGGGATTTAGTAGGAGAAGCTAAGGGTAAGATTTTCATCGTATATAGTTTGCCATCCCTCTTAGCACGGCCAATCACCTTCTGAGAGGGGATATCCTGCAATATAGCACACTCACCATCAAACAAAGTTCTGCAATCAATGGTATCTGCCAATTGGCCAACTGAAATAATATTTGATGTAAATCCAGGGACAAAGTATACATCATACAAAGTAATAGTTGGAGTAAGGTTAATGGTTCCTTTAAAGCAGGAATATTTCGTGTCACCAGAGGGAAGAGTAATCAAAACAGGTTTAATGGCATGAAATGAACAAAAAAATTCCATGGATGAGGTGATGTGATCAGTGGCTCCTGTATCTACACGCCAAGTGATGAAAGAAGTACCTGATGGTGTAGAAACCAGACTGTTAACCGTTACCATATTTGCTGAGGGAGTAGGATCAGCAGCAGGCAAAAGAGCAAGGAGACTGGTGAGTTGGTCTGGTGTAAGATGAACAGGAGCAGTGTTGGCAGAGGGAGATTCATCAACAACAACATTATTAACAGTTTTCTTGTTAGTCTTTGAAGAAAAACCAGGAGGATAACCATGCTTCATATAGCATGTTTCAATGGTGTGGTTGGTTCTGTTGCAGAAAGTACAGAGACGAACACCACAGGAAGATTTACCACGGCCACGACCATTGCCGGAGGAGGAGGAGACCTGAACATTGGCAATTGAAGGAGTGATGGCAGAATCAGGGAGAATAGGAGCGCCAATTTGTCGTTCCTGTTGTATAATCATCGAATAAACCCTAGACAACACAGGTAAGGGATCCATTATCAGAATCAGAGATCGCACCGCCGCGAAGTTGTCATTCAAACCTTGAAGAAAACTCATCGTCATATCACGATCTTGCCGATCTTCAACAATCTTGGATGATTGACAACAACACGTACCGGGAGAAGCGAGGCATTGAGGAACAGGATCAAAATTGAGCAATTCGTCCCATAGAACTCTCAATTTTGTGAAGTAAGATGTAACAGAAATTTCTCCTTGCCTCAGAGAATAAACTTCTTGCTTGAGATTCGCAATTCTTGTGTTGTCACCTTGCGAAAAACGATTGCGAAGCTCACGCCACACTGCATACGCATCAGTGATCCATAGAATGCTCGTTGAGATCTCCGTTGAAACCGCGCGATTTATCCAAGCAAGAGTGAGCATATTGCTTCGTTTCCAACTTGGAAATTTTGGATCAGATGATGAAGGACGCAGAATTGAACCGTCAACGAAGACAAATTTGTTCTTCATTTCTAACGCCATGGTCATCGCTTGAATCCAGGAGTGATAATTGTCGCCGGTGAGAATCGGATTCACAAGAACAAGAGAGGGGTTTTCATTTGATTGAATGTAATAGGGGTCAGAATAATCCCTAGGCTGAGAAGAACGATGAAGAGAGGGCGATGAGTGCTCAGATTCATCAGAGGAGGAGGAGCCTTGCGTTTCCGCCATGGGGAAAAACGAAGGATTAGAGAAGAAGAGGAAAAAGTTTGTTACAAAGGATAACAGAATTTCAGAGAGAGAAGTCAACGCGGAAATTTTGGTCAACTGATACCATGTTGGTGAGAATTGTAAAAAGACTTCTAATTGTATTGAATGATGAATCTAGTTTATATACAAGATGTGAAACTGAAAGGAATCAACAAGCTAAGCTTCTAACTAACTAATTTAGACTTAGAACTAAATAGCTGTACAAGCTGTTGAACCAAGGGTAAACACTCCTTTATTTTGTATAATAACAAATTACATCATATCTACTAATGTTTCAAGTTGAGCAAAGTGCAGGACTTAATTTAAAGAGAAGAAGACACAAAAGAAGAGAAGCTTGAAGAAGAAGCAACATATGAAGTTCAAAACCCAAATTTGTGTCTAAGCCTTCTTTAGGACACCTTGTAAGGTCCTATCACCTAAAGTGTATGGCACTTTAGTTATTGAGAGAGATGACCTTTCAAAACATGCATGATGCATAAAAATAGTTTTGAAAAAATATTTCACAAAATTGCATGCATGCATAAGGTGGCAAGTTGAAAAAAATATATTTTTAGGAAAGCTTGGAATCGATTTCCAACCCATTTCATAGGCCTTGTAATCGATTCTCAGGACCTCCTATATGGCCTGAAAATCGATTCCTTCATGTTTCCAAAGGGCCATGAATCGATTCCCATGCCTTCCAAAAAGAAAAGAATCGATTCCCTATTAATTCAACTAGCCTAAGAATCGATTCCTCCTATTTTGCATGAACTAAGAATCGATTCCCTATGCTTCTAAATGAACTGAGAATCGATTCTCAGGACCTCCATATGGCCTGAAAATCGATTCACTCCTTTCTTCATAAACAATGAATCGATTCCCTCTTTTTCCAAAACATCAATGAATCGATTCCTTTCTTATTTCAACTAAACAATGAATCGATTCTTTTATTTTTTAAAGGCAATGAATCGATTCATCAACATTTTGACTTGATCAATGAATCGATTCTTCACTTATATTAAATGTTTTTCAAAAATTTCAACGGTGCCTAAGCCTATAAATACCTGGGTTGAGCTTCACCTTCAAATCAACCACTGCTCACAATTTCTCTCTATTCTACTCTCTATTGCGAAATTCTTAGATCTAATATTGTTCTTCATAATTTTCATATTATTTTGAATGCTCTTCATTTTATTATAGATCTAAGAATATAGTGCTTCATTGTTTTGAATCTTGTTCAAAAGTTTTGTGTTTTCGAAAATCATATATATCTTCTTAAGCTTTTGCAAGATCATATTTCATATCATATTTCAGAGCATCTATAATCCTAATATCACTCATCTCTCTCAGTTTCTAAACTGACACATTACTAAGAAGTGATTGGATCCATAGATCTCAAACTGTGTAATTCTTATTTTGTTTTAGTGGTTATTTTGAAATCCTGGGAAGTTTTACTTGGGTCTCTCAATCAGGGTGATTGAGTTGGTTGAAATCCTTAGCGGGTGCTTGGGTTCTCAGTTCGGGGAATTGAGATTCACTATTGTTGAAGTCGACTGTTTGTAATAACTCTCTCCAATATAGTGGTTGCTAAGTCCAAGGGTTGAAAAGCCTAAGGCCGAGGACGTAGGGCTTTTATCCCGAACCTCGCTAAATATCTGTGTCTCTCTATCCCTTCTCTTTTTATTTTGCACTATTATTATAACTGTCTATATCTTATTATTGATACTGTCACAAATACGATTATTGTTTATTATTGATATTATTGTGCTTATATATCTTAGTCAATATTATTGTGCTAAATATTGTTATACTATCCTGTCATATTAAAATATCAATAATCATATTCACTGTGCTATTATCAATATTCATCTATCATCTTCTACATCTCTTACCTGATTACTCATCTCATTGTTCAAATCATACTTTCCGCATACGTTTTGAAAAGGATATAATCATCATTTTTGAAAAGAATCCATATTTACTCATAACCTTATTCACCCCCCCTCTAAGGTTATACTCTAAGTCTAACAACTGGTATCAGAGCTAGGAATTGCATATTAGAGCTTTACATCTCGCAATTCTAAATTTATCCTTTACATATCTGTAATTATGGGTTCTTTCATGAAAGAAGGAATGTCCTCTAATAGGCCTCCTCTATTTGATGGTACTAACTACGATTACTGGAGTAGTCGTATGAAATGTCATGTGCAGGCAATTGACTTCACTCTATGGAGAATCATAGTGGATGGTCCTCTAATCCCGATGAAGATCAAGATCACAAAACCAGGTAATACTGATGGTGACACTTCAAAAATTCAAGCCACCGGCAAAGCTGAAGAAGTACCGGTGGAAGACATCTACACCATCGACCTGAGTGAGTTAAGAAAATCTGAGCTTGACAAGATATCCCTAAATGCAAAGGCCATGAATATCCTTCATCTATCACTCTGTGAAGAAGAATATGGTAGAGTAAAAGGGTGTCAAAGTGCAAAGGAAATCTGGGACTGCCTACAAGCCACTCATGTCGGGACAAGCCAGGTAAAAGATACTAAAATTAGAATTCTCACCTCTGAATATGAAAGTTTTAAAATGAAAGAAGGTGAGTCTGTCGCAGCAATGCATCAGAGATTAAATTTAATTGTAAACAACTTGAGGGCCTTAGGAAAGAAATACACCAACAAGGATTTGAATGGAAAGATCCTTGAATCCTTAACTGGTGATTTCTTCCCTAAGACTTGTGCTATAACCGAAGCCAAAGACAATGGCACTTTACCTCAAGAAGACCTTATTGGATCATTGCTAGCATTTGAGGTAGTTTTGGCAGCCAAAAAGAGCCAAGAAAAAGAAATAGTGAGAGAGAAGAAATCTCTTGCCCTTGTTGCTAAAACTACTAAAGTAGCAAGGAAAGTGGTTGAATCTGAAGAAGATACTGATGATGAAGATATGGCTATGCTTCCCAAGAACTTCAAAAGATTTATGAAATACAACAAACATGGTAAGGGTGATTCTTCAAAGAAGTTTGGATACAACAAAGATGAAAAGTATGAGAAGAGAGATGAACAACCAAGATGTTTCGAATGCAACAAACCCGGTCACATCAAAGCAAACTGTTACAAGCTGAAATCTAAGCAAAAGAAAGCAACGAAAGCAACATGGGACAATACAGACACTGAAAGTGAGACCGAAGAAGAAGAAGTTGCAAATGCTGTCTGCCTCATGGCAAAGAACACACCTGAAGCAACATGGGACAATCTCAGCACTGATGGTGAATCAGAAGAAGATGAGCAGACCGACAATGCTGTCTGCAGCATGGCAAATGATACATCAAAGGTAAGCCTTAACTTTTCTAGTCCCTCTACCTCCTCTATGCATGATGATATGATTGATAATGACTATAGTAGTCACGATCTGAGTGAAGCTTTTGAGGCTCTATATTTCGAACACGAAAAACTTTTGTTAAAATCCAAGAAACTAACAAAGAGCAACAAAAGCCTATCCACTCAAATCGAGACTCTTGAAAGTGAAGTCACTAGATTAAAGAATGAACTACACAAATCAGTCAACCTTGAATTTCGAGAACTAAAACAAAACTTTGAAAAGGCCAAAGTTGAAAATAAAATTTTGAAAGAAACTTTGAAAAAGTTTGAGGTCGGTGAAAGGACCTTGACTCAAATACTTCACTCCCAACATGAATATGTTGAGAGAATAGGAATTGGGTACCAAGGTAATTCCACCACCTTAAGTTTGAACAAAAATATCACCTTTGAATCTTCTACTTCTAGTCATAAACCTACTATCTTCAAATGCACATATTGTCAAAAAGGGAACCATAGCTCTTCTTCATGCCCTATTCGTAAAATATGTGAGCTTGGAACCCTTGTACCTGTTTGGAAGAAACCAAGGTGGATTGTGAAAGCAAACCCCTTGATGACTAACTCCCAAGGACCCAACAAAAAGGGTACCTCGTGCTAGTTGTTAAACAATTCTTTTGCAGGTTGGTCCCTCAGCTAAAAAGAAAAATGTGTGGATGGTTGATAGTGGTTGCTCAAGGCATATGACTGGTGATGCTTCACTATTTCTGAAATTGAGCAACAAAGCTAGTGGATCTGTAAAGTTTGCCAACAATGAATCTGCTCAAGTAATAGGTAAAGGTTGTGTGGGTAAGGAAAACACAATTAAAATTAAAGATGCTTTATTAGTTGATGGTGTTAAATTTAACTTACTAAGTGTTAGCCAATTATGCGATAATGATTTTGATGTGCACTTTTCTGTTGATAAATGTGTTATCACCCATATGACTTCTAAACTCTACATTACTGGCTTTCGAGAAAACAATGTATACTATGTTGATTTTGATAATGTAAGTGATGATATAGTATGTATGCCTACCTTGATTGATGATGTGGATCTGTGGCATAGACGTTTAGGACATGCTAGTATAGAACATCTATCTAAGTTAAGTAAGAATGAGCATGTTAGAGGTCTACCTAAATTGAAATATGAAAAAGGCCAATTATGTGATGCATGTCAACTTGGTAAAATGCACAAAACCTCTTTTAAATCAAAACCTGTTATTTCCACCAAAAATGTGCTTGAACTGCTACATCTTGATTTGTTTGGTGAAATTGATGTCGTAAGTCTAGGAGGGTCTAAGTATGTCTTTGTTATTGTTGATGATTATTCTAGATATACTTGGGTTATCCTACTTGCAAATAAAAGTGATGCTTTTAACGAGTTTGCTAAGTTGTGCAGAAAGCTACAAAATGAGAAAAACTTAGCCATCAAAGAAATTAGAAGCGATCATGGAGGAGAGTACGAAAATTCATCATTCAAGACTTGGTGTGAAAAGTATGGCATTCATCACAACTTTTCAGCTCCAAGAACTCCTCAACAAAATGGTGTGGTGGAAAGAAAGAACAAAACTATACAGGAGATGAGCAGGACAATGCTGAATGAGCACAACCTTCCCAAATATTTCTGGGGTCATGCAGTGGATACAACGTGTCATCTGCTAAACCGTGTATACTTAAGGCCATCTCTCAACAAAACACCATATGAGCTGTGGAATGGTAGAGCTCCAAACATTTCATACTTCAAAGTCTTTGGAAGTAAGTGCTTCATTCTTAATACAAAGGACAAGTTGGGTAAGTTTGATGCCAAGTCATCCGAAGGTATTTTTATGGGTTATTCAAGTCATAGTAGAGCTTATATTGTTTACAATAAGACTGATAAAACTATGCAAGAATCTATACATGTTTCCTTTTGTAACACCCCCTTTCTACCCTTTTATTTTAATTAAGAAAATCAGAGTTCAAAAATCATTTTCGATTTCACCACGGGGGTGTCACACATACGTCAAAATAAAACCTCAAGTCTCAAATAAAATAGTACGTCGTCAAAGGTGCAATACATAGCACTCCACAATAGGGAGACCTCAAAACATCGAAAACTACGTCATAAAATCCGACATCAACGCAGCGGAAAAGTAAATCAACCCATCAACGGTATAAAAATCTAAGTACATCAGCAAAGCATCAAATACATCCCCCCAGGTGCTACGTATCAGAGCATGACGACTCGACTCAAGAAGTGAAGCTAAGGCCTTCACTGGGAATCACCTGCACGTTACCAACACGAGGGTAACATTCAAACAGGAAAGGGTGAGCATCATTTCAATCCATATAATAGAAAATATGATAAGTACTAATCGTAGGCTACGCACTAGAGCAATCAGCATCCAAAACACCAAATATTCACATCAGGGGTAGAATGGTCATTTACAACAATAAGTCAAAATTCAATCATCACAATATCCAAAACACATCGTCATGTATATGTATGAGAATGCGATCCACCGCAGCGGACAATGCATGTGGTACCAGTTCATCATCGTCATTAAATTGCCTTTGTGGCATCATCATCGTCATTAATAAGGTCGAAACCTTCTTCATCGTCATTACTAAGGCCGGGGCCTTCTTCATCGTCATTAATGCAAATGGGAATGCATGCAAAACTATGAGCATGCATCACAGAAAATCAGGCACATCATTGCTAAACAACATCATCATCGTCATTACATCATCATCGTCATTACCTCATCATCGTCATTACATCGTCATTACATCATATTTTTTTTTATTATCATCAACACACATAACCCCTAAGGGCATCATCGTCATTACAAATCATCACCCATTACATTACTAGCCGCTAAGTGCATCATCGTCATTATACTTCAAAGCTCATTAAATTTTCATCAACTAGCCGCTAAGGGCATCATCGTCAAAACCCTTTCGAAAGAAAACTCATTAATTTTTTTCATCAACTAGCCACTAAGGGCATCATCGTCATTTGACCCAAAAACAGCACTAGAGACACCGGGGCAGCCACATGGCGCCCATTCAGCAACACCCACAAGGCACCAAATAAGTTACAAGTTTTTAGAAAACATTACAGCACAGGTCATCTCCCAACGACACAGGGCCACGGGCACTTAGGCCACAGCCAACCATTTTCAGAAAATTGGGTTACTGCATTTAAAAATTGTACAATCACATAGACACTGAAATAAGGTTTTCAACGCACTTGGAATCGTCAAAAACGGAGTCCCGAGTCAAAAGTTACGTTAAAAACAAGTTTGGGAAAAAATTAGGCAACACTGCTGAAAACTGGCGCCTTAGGCGCCCAGGCACCAGGCAACACGCGCACTGGCGCCCAGCGCGCAACACACGCACACACGCACGCGCAGCAGGCGCCCAGCGCCCAGGCGCAACACACTGGAACTTGGCGCCCAGGAAACTGGCGCGCGCCAAGACATCCTGCGCCACACACAGACGCGGCGCCCATGGCGCCCACACACTGCACAGCAACATACACAAGGCGCCTTAGGCGCCCTTGCAGCAACCAAAAACCACTATTTTTCCAGCAACTTTCAAAACACCAAAAATTGATTTTTAGCAATTTAACACACCAAAATTTTATATTTTTCAGCACTCAAAATGGCACTTAATTTAATCAAATTATCAAAATTCCTTTGGGCACTATCATCACCATCACCTTGGCGCCCTAGGCGCCTATGCACACACTCACCCAATTTGCGAAACATCAAGCATCCCAACATACCAAATCGTAATTTCATGAATACACAAGTGCCAAAATCATCAAAACAAACGCATAGGTCGCGTCACCTCAATGTTCAAATACCAAAATCAATTCGCATATAGGCATACACATGTATATATATGAAATCATCATCACGGGCAAACCAAGAACATCAAGAAACATCAAAGAACATCAAGAAACAACATGGATCTAGTATAAACCCTAGATCTAGGACCTATCATGAGATCTATTAGATGGAAGGATAGAGCTCCCCTAACCTTTCAAGAAGAAGAACTCGAGCCTTAGGATGCAGTCACCAGCAAAGTCTCAGCAACAATGGAGATCTCCTTCCTCCTTGATCTTCGAATTCTCTCCTCCCTTGGCCGCCCTTGCTCTCTCTTTCTCACGCTCCTCTCTTTCTCTCTTGCTAATTCGAAGAACACAAGTGAAACCCTAGGCAGGACTCCTCACCAAAATGCGCCTAGGTCAAGCCATTGGGCCATGGGCTTCACTTAAGCCCAATCCATTCGAATGCACCTCCTCCTCCTAGCATCACACCACCCCTCAATTAAAATAATTCCAATAAATAATTAAAACCCAATTAAATAAAAGAAATACCTAAATACTTAATTAAATAAATCAATTAAATATTTAGGGTGTTACACATTTGATGAAACTAACCCTTTTGATAAGAAAGCTGCTGATGATGAGGATGAAGTGATTGAAGTGATCAAAAATAGATCACCTGAAACTAACAGTGAAAGTGTAGAAGAAGCCGAGGAGGAAGCTGAACCTCAAGAAGAAGTTATAGTGGAACGAGAGCCCCAAGACATTGATGATCATCTCCATGGAAGAACACACGATGATCTGCCCAAAACATGGAAATCAGTTCGAGATCATCCCATGGAGCAAATTATTGGTAGTCCATCAAAGGGGGTAACAACTCGCTCTTCTCTTAATCTTTTATGCTTTCATGGTGCTTTTGTCTCTCAAATAGTTCCAAATAATATCAAGGAAGCTTTAATTGATCCAGAGTGGGTTTTGTCAATGCAAAAAGAACTTGAACAATTTGAACGGAACAAAGTTTGGCATTTAGTCGAAAAACCTGTTGACAGAACCATTATTGGTACCAAATGGGTTTTTCGCAACAAACTTGATGAAAATGGCACAATTTTATTAAACAAAAGCCGTTTAGTTGTTCAAGGTTTTAACCAAATCGAAGGGGTGGATTTTGAAGAAACTTTTGCTCCAGTGGCTAGGTTGGAGTCCATTCGGATAATATTAGCATTTGCAAGTTACATGGACTTCAAACTACACCAAATGGATGTCAAAAGTGCCTTCCTAAATGGTTTCTTAGAAGAAGAAGTTTATGTAAAACAACCCCCTGGCTTTGAAGATTTTAAAAATCCCGATCACGTCTTTAAACTTGACAAAGCCCTCTATGGATTGAAACAAGCCCCTAGACCTTGGTATGAGAGATTAAGCAAACATTTAACTGCCAATGGTTTCAAAAAGGGTAAGATTGATTCTACCTTATTCCTTAAAACCAAGGGCAAACATATCATAGTAGTTCAAATCTATGTTGATGATATTATCTTTGGATCTACTAATGATGATTTGTGCAAGGAATTTTCTGAGATGATGACTAGTGAATTTGAAATGAGTATGATGGGAGAACTTAACTTTTTCTTGGGACTTCAAGTGAAACAATCAAATGAAGGAATCTTCATATCCCAAACAAAGTTCTCAAAGGAATTGCTGAAGAAATATAACATGAATGACGCAAAAGAAATCAGCACTCCTATGGCAACAACAACTAAACTAGATAAGGATGAGCAAGGTAAACCGGTAAATGAAACTATGTATCGAGGTATGATAGGTAGTCTCTTATACTTAACTGCATCTCGACCTGATATTATGTTTGCTGTATGCTTGTGTGCTCGATTTCAAGCATGCCCAAAAGAATCACATTTAAAAGCTGTAAAACGGATTCTTAGGTATGTTAAAGGGACCATAGACTTTGGTTTGTGGTACCCGAAATCGAGTACGTTTGATTTAGTTGGTTTTTCTGATGCTGATTTTGCAGGTTGCACTCTTGATAGAAAAAGTACTAGTGGAACTTGTCATTTTCTTGGTCCTTGTTTGACCTCCTGGTCTAGTAAGAAGCAGAACAGTGTTGCTTTGTCCACAGCTGAAGCTGAATATGTGGCTGTTGGAAACTGCGTCGCACAAGTTCTGTGGATGAAACAAACTTTGGAAGACTTTGGTCTAATTTTTGAAAGTGTGCCTGTTTTGTGTGATAATACAAGTGCTATTAATATTGCTAAGAACCCTATACAACACTCTAGAACTAAACACATTGACATACGACATCACTTTATTAGAGATCATGTGTCTAGGGGGAGCATTGCACTAAAATTTGTAGGCACGGATGACCAACTAGCGGATATCTTCACTAAACCCCTAGCCGAAGCTCCTTTTTGTAAAATCCGTAGAGAGCTAGGGATGCTTGATTATGCTAGTTTATAAAATGTTTTCTATTTGTTTTTTCACCCCCCCCCCCCCTCCTTTTTGATGAAAACAAAGGGGGAGAAAATATGCAAGTTACTATTATATGTGGGGAGAAAATAGGAGAAAATATATGCTTATGCTTAGGGGGAGCTTTTTTAAAAAGAATTTTCATTATTATCAAACCCTATGCATAATGTAATTTGTTATCATCAAAAAGGGGGAGTTTGTTGAACCAAGGGTAAACACTCCTTTATTTTGTATAATAACAAATTACATCATATCTACTAATGTTTCAAGTTGAGCAAAGTGCAAGACTTAATTTAAAGAGAAGAAGACACAAAAGAAGAGAAGCTTGAAGAAGAAGCAACATATGAAGTTCAAAACCCAAATTTGTGTCTAAGCCTTCTTTAGGACACCTTGTAAGGTCCTATCACCTAAAGTGTATGGCACTTTAGGTATTGAGAGAGATGACCTTTCAAAACATGCATGATGCATAAAAATAGTTTTGAAAAAATATTTCACAAAATTGCATGCATGCATAAGGTGGCAAGTTGAAAAAAATATATTTTTAGGAAAGCTTGGAATCGATTTCCAACCCATTTCATAGGCCTTGGAATCGATTCTCAGGACCTCCTATATGGCCTGAAAATCGATTCCTTCATGTTTCCAAAGGGCCATGAATCGATTCCCATGCCTTCCAAAAAGAAAAGAATCGATTCCCTATTAATTCAACTAGTCTAAGAATCGATTCCTCCTATTTTTTATGAACTAAGAATCGATTCCCGATGCTTCTAAATGAACTGAGAATCGATTCTCAGGACCTCCATATGGCCTGAAAATCGATTCACTCCTTTCTTCATAAACAATGAATCGATTCCCTCTTTTTCCAAAACATCAATGAATCGATTCCTTTCTTATTTCAACTAAACAATGAATCGATTCTTTTATTTTTTAAAGGCAATGAATCGATTCATCAACATTTTGACTTGATCAATGAATCGATTCTTCACTTATATTAAATGTTTTTCAAAAATTTCAACGGTGCCTAAGCCTATAAATACCTGGGTTGAGCTTCACCTTCAAATCAACCACTGCTCACAATTTCTCTCTATTCTACTCTCTCTTGCGAAATTCTTAGATCTAATATTGTTCTTCATAATTTTCATATTATTTTGAATGCTCTTCATTTTATTATAGATCTAAGAATATAGTGCTTCATTGTTTTGAATCTTGTTCAAAAGTTTTGTGTTTTCGAAAATCATATATATCTTCTTAAGCTTTTGCAAGATCATATTTCATATCATATTTCAGAGCATCTATAATCCTAATATCACTCATCTCTCTCAGTTTCTAAACTGACACATTACTAAAAAGTGATTGGATCCATAGATCTCAAACTGTGTAATTCTTATTTTGTTTTAGTGGTTATTTTGAAATCCTGGGAAGTTTTACTTGGGTCTCTCAATCAGGGTGATTGAGTTGGTTGAAATCCTTAGCAGGTGCTTGGGTTCTCAGTTCGGGGAATTGAGATTCACTATTGTTGAAGTCGACTGTTTGTAATAACTCTCTCCAATATAGTGGTTGCTAAGTCCAAGGGTTGAAAAGCCTAAGGCCGAGGACGTAGGGCTTTTATCCCGAACCTCGCTAAATATCTGTGTCTCTCTATCCCTTCTCTTTTTATTTTGCACTATTATTATAACTGTCTATATCTTATTATTGATACTGTCACAAATACGATTATTGTTTATTATTGATATTATTGTGCTTATATATCTTAGTCAATATTATTGTGCTAAATATTGTTATACTATCCTGTCATATTAAAATATCAATAATCATATTCACTGTGCTATTATCAATATTCATCTATCATCTTCTACATCTCTTACCTGATTACTCATCTCATTGTTCAAATCATACTTTCCGCATACGTTTTGAAAATGATATAATCATCATTTTTGAAAAGAATCCATATTTACTCATAACCTTATTCACCCCCCCCTAAGGTTATACTCTAAGTCTAACACAAGCCAATGTAAGATACAAAAAATAAAGGCTTATTGTAAAGCAAGCTACAAATGTACAAATAATAATTGTATTCTAACAATTATATTGGAGCTATGTCAGTAGTAGTTAAAACGTATCTGCTGAATAATTTTACATCTTTAATTAATTGGGTTCATATAACCTATTAATCTTCCTTTTATTATAACAAATCCAGTTGGGAAGCACACATCACAGCCCCCCTGAATTCCAATCATTTGTGGGGAAGCAGTTTCTATTCAAGATTGAGGTTACTGATTCCAATATCGATCATGGCTGGGAAACCTACACTGTGAAAAAATTGACTGCTGAGCAGTCTATCATTCAACAGTTTGTTCCAAAGATCAATAATCTTCAGGTTTTTTCAAATTAACTTTAAGTCATTAATCCATCTCTTATGTTTTCCCATGTATCTCCTAATGTTCTTTTGACATCGCAGCTGTTCAATGATGATTGTCGAGGAAGCTGAGTACAATCATTCCATAAATGAGTTGGTGCATAATAATCCATTGGTAATTTGTAGCTTAGTCTTTTTTTTTGTAGTTTGTAAATTCTTTCCATGCAACATGATGAGGATTTTTTTGAACTAAAAATGAATATGCAGCCAACTATTGAGGAGATTGACTCCACTGAGAAGATTGATATATCAACATTTGTTACTCCAACAAGCAAGATGCTGGTTAAACGTCTCTGGTGTTTGATCTTGAGGATGATCTTCAGGTTGTCTCATCTGCATTTGACCCGATCAAGATCCCAGACAATATGGTTGATCTTGAGAATGATCTTCAGGTTGCCTCATCTGCATTTGTTAAGGATGTTTGTGAAGTCATGACATTGCATAAAAATATGAGACTGATGAGTGGAACATCGGATGAGGACATACAACAACGTAGGGAATTCTCCGATTGGATTTTAGGTGTTGGTGATGGAACTGTTGGCGAAGATAATGGTGAAGATATCAAAATTCAAGTGCCTAATGATTTATTGTTATCACAGACAGTTGACCCCTTGTCTGATATTGTATCCAGCACATATCCATCATTTTTAGATCATTTGGATGACATGAAATTTTACCAAGACAGAGCTATACTGGCTCCGACGAATGAAATGTTCAACCAAATAAATGATTACATGATGGAAAAAATTCCAGGTCAGCTAAACACGTATCTTAGGCTTGACACGCCAGATTTTGACAATGTTCATAGTAATAGGCTTGACAATGTCCATACACCTAAACTCCTCAACACACTTTCAGCGTCGGGCTTACCCAATCATGTGTTAAATCTTAAAGTTGGTGTCCTGATCATGCTATTGAGAAACATTGACCTTGCTTCTGGCTTGTGTAATGGTACAAGGTTGATCATTACTGAGATGGGAAAATATGTGTTGGAGGGAAAGGTATTATTGTAAAAGATGAAGAAAAGGATTCGCAGAAAAGCTACTCTTTGTATTCCTTTCAATTCAATATATGTACAGAGTTGTTTCCTTTGCTTGTTTACTAACAGAATACATCACAAACAATACATGGGCTACACAACAAAGGCCCACTATTTACAAGTATACAAACACTATATTACATTTCCTCTCTTAAGCTAAAGTAAACTTAATTACTCAGATTATCAGTTTCAGTTTCTTTCAGGCTACACAGACCAATTTCTTTCTTTATCTTGCTGAAGCTTTCAATCTTCAAACCCTTGGTTAAAATGTCTGCTAGTTGACTGTGAGAGGGACAGAATTTCAACTCAATACTACCAGAGTTACTAAGCTCTCTCAAGAAGTGAAATCTCACATCTATATGTTTGCTTCCTCCATGCATCACAGGATTTTTGGAGAGCTTGATTGTGGAACTGTTGTCACAATACACACTGAGGCAATCACGCTGCTTCTGACCAATTTCTTCCAGAATGCGTTTCAGCCACAGTCCTTGATAGACACAGTAGGCAGCAGCCACAAACTCTGCTTCTGTGGTTGATAAGGTGACAATGGGCTGCTTCTTTGATGACCATGAGATAGCTCCACCATTCATCATGAACACATAGCCACTTGTGCTCTTTCTATCATCTAAATCCCCTGCATAATCACTGTCACAGTATGCGGTCAATTCCTGCTTCTTCTCTTTCTTGTACAGAATACCTACATCAGTTGATCCCTTTAAGTATCTGAGTATTCTTTTTGCTGTAACGAGGTGCTCATCAGTTGGTTTATCCATGAACCTACTGATTAGGCTCACTCCAAACATGATATCAGGTCTAGTGGCATTCAAATACATCAAACTCCCAACAATCTGCTTAAAGGTTGTTGGATTAACTCTGCTGTCTTCTTCACTTCTTCTGAGTTTGTTCCCTGTCACTACTGGACTGCCCACTGATTTGCTTTCCTCCATCCCAAACCTTTCCAGAACTTCATTAATGTATCTTTGTTGAGTAACAAAGATTCCTTTGCTGTTTTGAATCACCTCCACACCAAGGAAGTATCTCATTCTCCCAAGATCTGACATATCAAACTCCTTCTTCATTGACTTCCTGAAATTATCAATGAGAAGAGAGTCATTTCCAGTGTATATTAAATCGTCTACATACAGACTGACAACAAGTAGTTTATCTTTATCTCCTCTCTTAGTGAAGAGAGTGTGTTCATAAGGGAATTTATTGAACCCTTCTCTGCTGAAATATGAGTCAATTCTGCTGTACCAGGCCCTAGGAGCCTGTCTGATCCCGTACAGAGCTTTCTTCAGCCTGTAAGCTTGCTCTTCTTTCCCTTTCTTCTCATAACCTTTGGGTTGCTCTACATATACAGTTTCTTTCAATTCACCATGTAAGAAGGCTGATTTTACATCCAATTGGTATACTTCCCATCCTTCTCCTGCTGCCATTGCTAGAACAGATCTGATGGTGTCCCACCTTGCCACAGGTCCTATTTCTCTCAATGGATTCTATCTCAGTATCCATTGCCCTTCTCCACTTCTCGTGTTGACATGCTTCCTCATAAGTCAAAGGATCTGCAGAGTTATCAAATGCAACCAAACTGTGCAACTCATTCTCATCATTGATTAAATCCTATAAGTCATCTTCACTCGCAGCATTATCAGTTTGATTTCTGCTAGTGCTTGGAACTCCAGTAACAACATAATCTTGCCACCATACAGGTTTTTTTGTCTTCCTTGGTGAGCCAGATCTCAAGCTTGAGTCACCTTCCTGCTCATGTCTTGTCCTCTCTTGATTCAAGTCTTGAGTAGTTTTTGTATCTGAGTTGGAGTTGTGAATAGTGTGTATACTTTCTGTAGGATAATTATTCACAGCAGTATCATTATTCATGCCAGTTTCTGTATTTGTGTTTGTGGGAATTGACTTATCATCAAGTTCACACCCTGTCTCATTTCTTTCTATGCTCTCCCAGTTCCATGTTTTGGTCTCATCAAAATTTACATCCCTACTGATCAAAATTTTCTTGGTGGTGGGATCATAGAGTCTATAAGCTTTGGACTCTTCACTCACTCCCAAGAATACACATCTCTTACTCTTATCATCAAGCTTCTTTCTCTGTGAGTCAGGAATATGCATGTATGCAAGGCAACCAAACACCCTAAAATGTCTGACAGAGGCACTACAACATTTAGACCCTATGGCAACGGTCGAAAACCGTTTCCTAAAGCCAAAAAACCGTTGCCATAACCTTTGCCAACTGTTTTTAAACCGTTGTTGTTGCGGCTGTTGCCTAAACTAAAGGCAACGGTTTTTTGGTCCCTAAGGCAACACAAACGAAAAACAGTTGCCATTGATAGATGAAACACAACGGTTTTGATTTCCACGCTATGGCAACGGTCGGAAAGCGTTTCCAGTTATGGCAACACATCAAAACCGTTGCGAAATATGGCAACACATCAAAACCGTTGCCAGATATGGCAACACTGGATAACCGTTGCCTCATATATTCAAATAAAAATCGTTGCCAGATTGGCAACATTCTAAAAAACCGTTCTCGTTGACAAAGTAAAACTGTGCTGCTGAGCTACACCCAAAACCGTCCCATATGTATTTTAACAGTCCATGTCAACAACAACACTATAAAACCGTTGCTAGGAACAACCGCAAATAACTAGCATATTATATACCAATCGCATCTCAATCACATCTTTGCGGATCCACGTGAGGTTCAGCCCACTTTCCAGCTTGTGCCTTTTTCTCCAGGGCCTGGAATAAATAGGAAAATATTAAAATACAGAATTCATCCTGTTTGTTGTGATGAAGAAAAATTAAATATGGATCTATGATTTATCAAAGTGACAGAGAAAGTAACATATATGGAAGAATGATAGCCAATACAAATGCGATACAGTACCTTCTGAGTTATCGCTTCCAACAAAGGTTTCCCATGTTCATTCCAATGATTCTCAACACAGGACTAACAAAAAATAAAATAAATTTCTCAAAACTTGTGAAAAAAGGCTGTTCTAACAAACATTATAAATATAGGGTATTATACAACATAAACTAACCTTACTACGAATATAGTGAGCAGCAAGCCAAGGTGGAAGCCAAGCACCATGAGTCTAATCATTAAAACCAGTATGCATCAATGCATCAATTAAGTGCACATCATTATGATAAAACTATTCCTTTCATAAGAGAATGTAAGTTTACTTCGTTTTTAAATTTCCATTTTCTGTTTTTCATAAGATACACATATTAGTAGACACATAGCCAAGAAGATGATATACATGGCCAAGGAGTAGCATATTTGAAAATGGTGAAAATGCAACAAAGTAAACTTAAAGTTAGCACTTAAAGTTAGAATTCAAATTTAAATATGTAACATCTAGACATCGTTTTATCCAAAAACTACTGTTATAGTTAAGTTATCTGGTGAACTACTTACATTCGTGAAATGTTTCCTTCATTAATCTCAATACAAAAAAGTAAAAGGACTTAAAACAATTCTTTTCAGTTTCAGATTGAAGGCACACTATTGATAATTAACCTGGACTAATTTGGAGATTTTTCAGGTGGTTAACAACATTTATACACATAGTTAAGATAGCATTGTCTTGGGAGCCAACTAAGTTATTACCTCAGTCACCTCTTTTGCTTTGGAAGTAGCCTCCAGCTTTGCCTTCACCATTTCTTCCTAAACAAGAGTATCATTTGAAAAACAAGAAACTTCCATCAAATCATCACCAAGCATCCTGCAAAGCATGGACAAGAAGATCTATGCACGCACATACCTCAGCAACTTTAAGTGCACGCTCAGTTTTACGGATTTTTGTCTTCTGTTCCTCATTTATCTTTTGAACCTGCAGAGAATTCACTACTTAAGTCACATCATCCTCAAAAAGATTATGTTTTGATAATTAGAAATAAAACGACATCAATACAGGACTACAGTAACTACTTTAGAAATATAAACAATAAAATTGGCTTAATTTTTAATTTTTTTTATTAGTAATTGGGTCCATAGTGGCCGTGACAACTGCATTTTTATGCTAGTGACCAAGATTTTGAGTACAATAGCAATGACCCAAAAATGTAAGGTGAGTGAGCACCTATACTAGCTACCTGCCTAGACGCAATGGCGCTATTGCAAAAAATTAATAACTTTGAAGTGGTAGTGGGAATGTGGTAAAGATGCCCAGGATTATTCATATAAAAAAAAGTTAGCGGTTGACCATGTTGATTTCAACCAGAAAAATGTAACTATAACTTATGGCAGATGCCACGAAGAAAAGGGGGAAAAAGAGAATGTTAAATGGGCCTGAGTCTCACTCCCTAAAGCTAGCTTAAAGAATGGGGGTGTCCAAGCACATATATACATCCATCAGCCCCAGATTAGCAATATAGGACTCCAATACAACTTCAATACCCACCCTCACACCTAGCATGAGTCCTGGGTCAAATTCCCACGTTACCATCCTTAACCTGGCTTTCAGAGTATGCACAAAAGATTACGATCTTTTACATAAAAACATCCACTAGATAATGCATACATGACATGTTTCTATAGTTCGCCAGCACGTGCATGGGCCTTTCCAACCTGCTCCTCGGCATCCAATGATCCTTTTTTCTGTGAAAAAAATATGATTTTTGAAGGTTTCTTAAAGATACAAGTTAAAGGAAAGTAACAAATGACTCCAAGTAGTGAGTGTGTGATCTCAACTCCTTAGTGATTTAGAACACTCCAAAAACAATAGAAATGTGAAATTAGCATTCACTATCCTTACTCTTGAATTAAAATGGACACTGAATTGAGTGAAAATACCTTTGCATTAATTTGGCATACATCCCAGTGGCACCATCTGCCAAAAAATAAGATGAATGTAAAAGCACAAACTAATAAACAAAAAGGGATAAAAAGTGAAAATAAAGTAGTTTGCAATGGGTGGAAAGAGATCTTTGACAAAATTTAAGAACAATCCAGTAAGCAAACAAAAGCTCATATCGATCTTGAGAACACTGAGTTGAAATCTTTCCAGATTTCATCTTTAGGTCTGGCCTAACATCCAGAACCTGACACAAAACGTTTAACACTGAAATCAGAAATATCTCAACATCCAGCAAAAGAAGCTCTGAATGCATAATATATCTACTCCAATAACATTTCTAAAACAGAAAAATAATTTGGTCAAACTAGATATTGATGTACTGATTATTAACAACATGCATAGATATACAAAGAAGAGCCAATAATTGACAGCAATTTTGATAACTTGTTTACAACAGAATGCATCCATTAAACAACCACTTGAAGTCTCCGTTGGAGAGAGAGAGAGAGAGAGAGAGATGAACCAGAGAGACGATTTGGGGGAAATCGCTAGAACCTTGCTGCCTCTTTCTTGGAGAAATCGATGAACCCTAAACCCAAAATCGCTGAACTCTTGCTTGGAGAAATCTGACTTCCAAAATTGCTGAAACTTTGATTGGAGAAATCGTGAATGCTGCCTTGGTTAGGGTTTTCACGATCTTGGTGTGAACTTAGGGTAATCGCTGAGACGGATTGATATCTGAACATGGAATTTTGTTCCTAATTAACCGGACGGATTGATATCTGAACATGGAATTTTGTTCCTAATGAAATTCTAATGAACTTGTGAGAGCATTTTTGTGTTTGAGTGAGAAGAACGTACGTGAGGGTGAAAACAGAAATAGAGCCATCTCTGCTTGAAAACAGAAACATTACTTGAAAACATAAACAACATATATATATACCCAAATAAAAAATAAACAAAGAAAATCAGCTCACCATAAATCAGCTTCTGAATCAACAACTTTGCACAGGAATAGAACCATCTCTACTTTTGAATTGAACCAAAAATACAAGGGGACTCATCTTCTTTAACAATATAATGCACATTCTCCTGCTTCAATACCTTACACAAAAAGACAAGGTTTTAACAATTAGGAGAAAATGTAATTAAATTATTGAATACAACCAAATCAAATACAAATATGTATGGATATGTATCTAACAACAGTCTATTATCCTTCACAACAAGACCAACTCTGATTTATTGAAATTTTTTCTACCTCAATCAGTTCTCGTGCAATCTGAGGTGAAATATCAACAACTTTCTGGTAGCACTCGTAGCAGCGGCAGAATTCCCATCCGATTAGCAAACAAACAAATCAGATTAGCAACCAAATCAAACAAGTTAGATACAAAAATAGCCAACAAAAGTAACCAATTAGCAAACAACAAATCAGACCTAAAAAATTAGTATCAACCATAACCCCACCAAAAAAATTTAGTGAAGGCCACATTTCCTTCTCAACAAGCCCTAAACCCAGTCCCCTAAATTTTTTCAAATCTCTCTCTAATTTTAGGTTTAATCATACACGCCTCTACACATCAAGCTCTGAGAGAGAGAGTGAGAGAGGCGAACCAGAGAGAGGAAAAATCTCCTCTGTTGAGTTCACCGAAATCGTTAGAGAGAGGGGGGACCAGAAAGAGGGGGGAAAACCAAAGAGACGGAGAGATAGAGAGAGAGTCGAACCTGAATCACTGAAATCGATGAGAAGGAGAGGGTGTTCGAGGAGTGCTGTGAAGTCGTGTAACTGAACCTAAACCTCAATCCTTGTGCTATGAAATCGCTAATCGCTGAGGGAAGTGGGAGAGTTTGAGAGTGCGAGGCTACAGGGAGGAAGAAGATTCGTTGAGGGAGAGGGAGAGTTTGAGGTTGCGATGGAATTTTAGGGTTAGAAGAGGAAGAGGATTTGCTGAGGGTGCGATGGTATCTGAGGGAGAGGAAGAGGAAGAGGAAGAGGGTGCGATGGTATCTGAGGGAGAGGAAGAGGATTCGCTGACAACGGTTGCGAAGAGGGTTGCGAAGAGGAAGAGGGTTCGCTGAATCTGAGGGAGGAAGATGGTATGTCACTTTATGCCAAAGTCTCACCATTTAGCTCAATTTTTTTAATGAATTAATAATTCAACATATGACAACGGTTTCTCAGCGTTGCCTAAAAGCTCAACTAAAAAATCGTTGCCTTAGACCTTTAAGCAACAGTTTTAAACCGTTGCCAAAAAGTTTTAGTCAAAAAAAATTGTATCAACAATGGTGGCAAAAAACCGTTGCCATTGCTATCTAAGGCAACGGTTTTTTAGGCGTTGGAATTTTAGGCATTGCCATAGGGTTAAAATGTTGTAGTGAGGGCTTTATGTTACTCTAGGCTTCCTGTGGTGTGAAGTCTTTAACTGACACAGTGGGACATCTATCTAGTACATAAAAGCTCCATTTTGCAGCCTCTGGCCAGAAACTTTTAGGTAGTTTAGAGTCACTCAAGAGACACCTAACCATATTCATTACAGTTCTGTTCTTTCTCTCTGCTACACCATTTTGCTGTGGTGTAAATGCAGCTGTCAACTGCCTTTTTATGCCATTTTTAGAGCAAAAATCACTAAACTCTTTTGAGTTAAACTCTCCACCTCTATCCATTCTAAGACAACTAATCACACAGTCACTTTCCTTTTCAACCATTGATCTAAACTTCTTAAAGGTTTCAAAAGCAGCAGATTTTTCTCTTAAGAAATAAATCCAACCCTTTCTACTAAAATCATCAATGAATGAAATGAAATACCTCATCTTGCTGTTTGACTCTGGTGTGATGGGACCACAGATATCTGAGTGCACAAGTTCCAGCTTCTTTGTAGCTCTCCAGTTGCTCTGTTTTGCCATACTCTCTCTGTGTTGCTTTCCAATTTGCCAGTCAGCACATATCTTCTCTGTCTCCTTTAGTGAAGTAAGTCCCTTCACCATCTCTCTTTGCTTGAGAAGCATCAGTTCCTTGTACCCAAGATGAGCATACCTCCTATGCCACAACTCAGTTACTTCCTCTTGAGCAACTTGCAGACAAGCAGAATCAAACAGCACTGGAATTGCCTTAACTGCAAACATTCTGTTGCTTGCCATATGTGAGGTCATAATAAGTCCCTTCTCCTTATGATACACCAGACACTTGTCATCTTCGAATACTACTTTAAGCTTCTTTTGCTGCAGCTGCCCTATGCTCAGCAAATTGCTTCTTAGATTTGGAACATAGTATACATCAGAAATCACTTGAACTCTTCCCTCAATTTTTAACTTGACACTCCCTTTTCCTTCAACACTCAACATTCTTCCATCTCCAAGTTTCATTGTTTCTCTAAAATTCTCATCAATGTCTACAAACCACTCCTTTTTCCCACACATATGTGTGCTACTTCCCGAATCCAAGAACCATATCCACTCCCTTATGGATTCTTGATCATTTCCAATTGCCATGAGGAGCATTTCCTCTTCATCATCGAAACCTGCATAGTTTGCCACATTGCCTTCAAGACTTGGCCACTCATTTTGGTAGTGGCCAAACTTTCGGCACTTGTATCACTCTATGTGCTCCTTTGAAGCCTGTCTTCCTCTACCTCTTCCTGCACCACGACCCCTTCCTCTTCCTCTTGATGGATAGCTAACCTTGAGAGCCTGTTCCTCCTCCTTTTGTCCCTTCATTCGCGCTTCTTGCACCAATAGAATGCTTTGCAATGTATCAATTGACATCTATTCCACGTCGTTTCCTTCCTCGATCGAGCACACTACATAGTTGTACTTCGTGGGCATCGATCTCAGGATCTTCTCCACGACTTTCTTCTCGGTCACCTTCTTCCCGTGCCTTCTCATTTTGTTTGCAATTATGAGGGTTCTTGCGAAGTATTCATTCACTGAATCCTCTTCTTTCATCGTCAATAGTTCAAATTCGCGTCTAAGGGCTTGAAGCTGTGCGCTCTTCACTTTGGTGGATCCTTGGTGTTTCTGTCGTAAAGATTCCCAAATGTCCTTCGCGATGTCGCTCTTCAGAATGGTCTCCAAGATTCCTCTTTCAGGTGCTTGAAACAGGTAGTTCTTGGCCTTCAAATTTTTCAATTTCGCCTCGTCATGCGTTCTTCTCTGTTCTTGAGTCGCATCTTCCCACAATACTGGAATTCCGTTTTCAACGACGTCCCAGTAATCTTTTGACCTAAGAAGGTTCTCCATCAGCATCTTCCAATGGTCATAGTGACCATCGAATTTAGGGATCGCGGGTTGCATGTAGCTTCCATCTTCTCTTTCCGCCATCTGCGCTTCTGTATCTTCACGGTTTGTTGCAACGAAATCTGCAGTTTCTTGCTCAAGTAAAAGATGAAGAAAAGGATTCGCAGAAAAGCTACTCTTTGTATTCCTTTCAATTCAATATATGTACAGAGTTGTTTCCTTTGCTTGTTTACTAACAGAATACATCACAAACAATACATGGGCTACACAACAAAGGCCCACTATTTACAAGTATACAAACACTATATTACAATTATCTGGGAGCAACACTGGTCAGAAGGTTTATATCCCAAGGTTATCGTTGACTCCTTCAGATGTATGAATTCCATTCAAATGTCAAAGAAGACAGTTTCCCATTGCAATATCATTTGTCATTACAATAAACAAGAGTCAAGGACAATCATTGTGTAATGTTGGAGTCTACCTTCCAAGCTCCATTTTTTCTCATGGTCAATTATACGTCGCTTTTTCTAGAGTTACTTCTCGGCAAGGATTAAAGGTCTTAATTATCGATGGTGAAGGAAACTATTCTGGTAAAACTTCAAACGTTGTGTACCACGAGGTTTTCAAGAACATACTATAGGTGTGGCAAGTTCTTTTTAATTAACTATATATTAGATAAATAAGTACATTATGTATTTAGTTTATTTAATAAGGTCTTATAATTTTTGTGTTTTTGTACGTCGAAACTAGGGGTGTTCACGAGTTGGTTTGGATGGATTTTAACTAAATCTGTTGCCCGAACCAATAATATTTCATCGGTTTGGATTGGTTTGGATTTTGAATTATTTCTATAAAATCCGAACCAAACCAACCCGATATTGAATGGGTTGGTTTGGATTGGGCTCACGGGTCATTAGATAAAACTATATTGGCGGCCACTAGATTTTTTTTGTTGTATCACTCACCTATATAATGTAGTGATTAAGCTTGTTATTTTATGAGAATCTATTAGCCTATAAAAGGCACCGTACGTACATACTACTCAAATCAGTTGAGTTTAGAAATATAATTATTTTCCTCTCATTCTCTCAGTATGTTGTGTGTGTGATATTATAATGCCATTATAATATCAAAGATTAACAATAATGGTGAACAGATATAAAAAAAATGCAAGATTTTTGCTACTGGACTTCACAAATGATACACAATTGCTCTACATACAAAGTTGCTTTATAAGAGTAGAATGAATTCTAGGAAAGCGGAAGAAGTCAACGACTAATGTATTAGCCCACTACCTTCGGGTTGATGGTTTTGGATTGGATTTATTTTTTAAAATCCGTTATCCGAACCAAACTAATACGGATTTTGATGGGTTGGTTCGGGTTTGGTCTGATCATAAAAATTATCCGAACCAAATACTTCGATTTGGATTGGATTATGGGTTGGTTCGAATTTACCCAAAACATTAAACACCCTAGTCGAAACTAAATTGATAACCAAATTGAGTAGTTGAATCCAAGATAGCAATCTGTCACATTAATATCGCATGCACCGCGCACGGGGTAACTTCTAGTTCATGGTAATTTGAGTTCCTTTCCCATTGTGATCTAAATTTTTAGAGTGCCAACCGATTAATTGCAAAAAGTGAAATACCAATGAGATGAATGATTCATTGGGTGATGCCCCCCCCCCCCCCCCCCCCCCCCAAGGGAAGACTTAATGGTCAAAGTCTTGCATTCTTGGTTTGATAATTTCCAGAGGCCTCTTAAAGTTTATGCATTGACTAAGTCTTTGGAGTGCAGAACATTTCTTTTCTTTTAAATAAAACCATCCAAGGTTCGTTTAAATAACAGCAATTCTATTTCTCCTCTTTCTCTCTCTCGACTCTCACATATATATCATCATCAAGTCCCACTCCCACCCACCCACGCCCACCCAATCTATAATATAGTTATGATCACTGCAACTATTATTACCTTCCTCCTTCCGTTGGTGTCATCACGAGCTGAAACACAAGTAGCACCTGGCACCTCACTTTCCCCAACCAATGCTCCGTGGCTTTCCGATTCTGGTTTATTTGCTTTTGGCTTTTATCCACAAGGCAGTGGCTTTGTGATTGGAATTTGGTTGGTTGGGAAGAAGAATAATATGACGGTAATATGGACTGCAAACCGGGATGATCCTCCAGTCACCTCAAATGCGAAGCTAGAATTTAGCAAGAATGGTACGTTAATACTAGCTGATCAAGGGCGCCAACAGAAGCTTATTGTTAATGCTAATGCAACAGCTTCCTCTGCATCCATGCTTGATTCTGGCAACTTTGTATTATACCACAATAGTAGTTCTTCTTCCCGCTTCATATGGCAGAGTTTTGATCACCCAACTGATACTTTGTTAGGTGGTCAAATTCTACCTGATGGAGGCCAACTATTCTCTAGTTTGTCCGAGAACAACCGTACAACGGGACGTTTTCATCTGGAAATGCAGCTTGATGGAAATCTTGTTCTGTATCCAGCATACACAGCTGAAGAAACATGGGAGGCTTACTGGGCCTCCGATACTAATTCTGGTATCAAACAACATCTTTACCTCAACCAAACAGGGGGTGCACTGCAGATCAGAAATAGCAGTGATAGCGTTATTAAGGATTTGGCTTACGGCGACTACTACACCGATAACAACACCATTTATCGCGCAACGCTCGATTCTGATGGGGTTTTTCGGATGTATGCTCATCGTAATAACAACACAAGTGTCAACGAAATCAAAAGTTTTCCAGAGGGAGGCACATGTGAAGTAAAAGGGTTTTGTGGCTTCAACAGCTATTGCACATTAAATGACTACAAGCCGACATGCTATTGTCTCGAGGGGTATAAATTCATCGATACAAATGAAAAGACTCTTGGATGCGAAGGGAGCTATTCAAAAGCAAAATCGTGTGGAGGTGAGAAAGACGGTGCATTTTATGACATGCTCCCAATGGAGAACATTATGTGGGATAATTATCCTTATTTTGTTAAAAGAATGTCTTCGGAAGATGAATGCTCCTCTGATTGTTTTGCTGATTGCAATTGTTGGGCTGCACTCTTTGAAATTGGCACGGGAAACTGCAAGAAACAAGGACTGCCTTTGAGGCATGTCAGAAGGAAACCTAGTGAAGCCAATACAGCATTCTTAAAGGTGGGAAACAACACCAGCACCATTGATGATGACAATAATAAATACAAACCTTCTCCCCCACCACCACCACCTCCAACCAAGACAACAAGTAACCAAGCAATCGTACATATTATTCTTGTTACCTCCATATTTACTACGCTTTTGTGTTCATCCATTGCTATATTTAGCCTTTACATGTACAAGATTCGAGTACTAAGGTACAAAAGGATAACAGAGACTGGAAACTTGGGGTTGAATGAAGAGGTTGCCTTGAGAAGGTTTTCATACGGTGAGCTGAAAAGAGCAACAAATCATTTCACACAAGAATTGGGCAAAGGATCTTTCGGAGCGGTTTACAAAGGTGCTTTAAACAAACCTAGGAGACTGATTGCAGTGAAGAGACTTGAGAAGTTAGTGGAAGAAGGAGAAAGGGAGTTTCAAGCAGAAGTCCGGGCTATTGGGAAAACCCACCATAGGAACTTGGTTCGTTTGTTGGGCTTTTGTGCCGAGGGTTCTAAAAGGCTTTTGGTTTATGAGTACATGAGTAACGGTTCCCTTGGAAAGCTTCTGTTTGGTGATCAAAGGCGTCCAGATTGGGATGAGAGAGTAAGAATAGCATTGGACATTGCAAGAGGGATTCTCTATCTCCATGAAGAGTGTGAGGCACCCATCATTCATTGTGACATAAAGCCTCAAAATATTTTGATGGATGAGTTATGGACTGCCAAGATATCTGATTTTGGGCTTGCAAAACTTCTAATGCCAGACCAAACCAGAACTTTCACCATGGTTAGAGGGACAAGAGGGTACTTGGCCCCAGAATGGCAAAAGAACACCCCAATATCGGTGAAGGCAGATGTCTATAGCTATGGAATAGTGCTGCTGGAAACTTTGTGTTGTAGAAGAAACCTTCAAGTTAATGTCTCCGAACCAGAGGAGGTTCTTCTCTCCGGTTGGGCCTACAGGTGTTTTGTTGCCGGAGAGTTGAATAAGCTTGTTCCTTTGGAAGTCGTTGACAGAAATGCCTTGGAAAATATGGTTAAGGTGGCACTTTGGTGTATCCAAGAAGAACCTTTTCTCCGACCAACAATGAAGAGTGTGGTGTTGATGTTAGAAGGGATTACTGATATAGCAATTCCTCCATGTCCAAATCCTAATCATGTGTGAAGAAAGTGCTGCAGCGTTCATGTGGTTTTGAGCATATTTCTGTTTGTGTCCTGTAACATATTTTTATTTTCCTTTAATTGTTAAGGACCTAAGGTTGTCTGTTTGAGTTGTGTTGAAATAAAATAAGATTGCAAGCCAAAATCCAATGTATGTAGTATTCCGGGTGTTAATTTTGCTAATGCATATTCCTAAAGTTATGTTTTATGGTATTTTATCAAAAGTTTCAATTGAATGAAAAAATAGAATGACATGAAGAATCGCCTCTTAAAGTTCCAAATTCAATCTATAATAGCATTGTAGTATGAAGCAGATACAGAACATATAAGTTACATTACATATTGACTGTTGAGAGTCATCAAAATGTCAACACGTATCTTCTTTTGAACACCAAGGGTTTTACTATGTAATGTGAAACCTACGAAATTAATTACATTTAGGATCTTTTACGTTAGTGTTAGTATTTAAGCCGTGAACAATGGAGTGAAGTCATGTCTTTGTTTTGATAGCACTCAAATAGACGCGAAGAGAAAGAGGGAGAGTGAGAGAGAGATATTGAGGCAGGGTATAGTGACTGACTGATGTTGTAAGATAAGAGCAAACCAAATTTGTATTTTTCCATTAACCAGTGAACACGGCAATTGGACCACTATTGAATAAACAATAATGCTATTCAGCCAAAGATTGGCAGCCAAAATCAGCCAAAAAAAAAGAAATACGTACGGATAGCTGCAAATATACGGTGGTGGTGGGACCCAAAGGTTGTTTTTAAATAAAATTAAAAAATGTTGATTAAAAAATAAAAAAAGAAACAAAATTAAATGAAAAGCGAAATTCAAGTCCCTCTCTCGAGACATTTCACCCTAAACCCCAAACAAAAAGCTCTCTCGCTCCCTCAGTCTATCCTCCCTCCCTCGACCTCTAATCTTGCCCGCTGGAACTCCAGCCACTGTCATTCTCTGCCGGCGTATCTCCGCCACGTCTGGAGCTCTTGTCTACCGTGTTTGGAGCCCTTCTCCGCCGCAACCTCCTTCTACCCCTCGCAGTGTCTCCGTCAATCTCTCGCTCTTTCCGTAATTGTCGCACTCTCTCGCATAGTATTACAGTTGAAAATCATTCTTCTTCTTCTCCGTCAGTATCGCACCACAGTCAATGTCTCACTATCTCCGTCAATCTCGCAGTGGCCGCATCCGTCACAAGCTTTAGGGTTCAACATCAAAACACATTTGTACACGGTCACTATCTCATTGCATGTGAGGATTGATGATTTAATTGGAGTATTGGAGAGTTGCAAGCAGGTAAAGGTTTTGTTTATTTTTGGGATAAAGTTGCAATAATAGATAAATTTGCTCAAACTTGCTGTTATTGGATTGGGTGTTGCTGCATTTAAATGAAATCAAGTATCATGCATGTTAACTTGTGATATATTCATTTTCAACTCTTCTGGGCATATATACTCTCTGGCACAATGAAGGTATTTGGATGAAGTTGTGTAACCCCTAAGCAAGTTTTCACAATTTTGATTAACATGCTTTAGTGTATATTGTAATGTATAATTTGTGTTACTTTAGTTAAAAATGAATTATGGTCTGCTCTTTGGTCTGATTGGTTTAATAATAATGAATTACTTTAGCATAAAATACAGTTTGATAAGCTATGTTAGTAAATCAATAATGTTATTCAGCCAAAGAATTTAGACAAATCTAGCCAAAAAAATAATAATAATTTGACTTTGTGTTTGTATTCTGGTTACTGGTAACAAAGAAAAGACTGTGAAAAACCAGCTTGGTTTACTGAAATCCTGAATCTGTCTATTCCTTTTGTATCTGGTAATGTTTTCTTGCAAATCGTTTTGAAACCCTAATACCAAGCGAAACTCATCTTGAAAGAAAGTTGATGTTAACAAATTCATATTTTAGATTTTGGAGGGATAGAGTTGTATTTGATAGCTTGGAGCTGTGGAGTTTGTTCTCTGTTTCGTTGTTGTCATGGATGTGCTTTACTGTAGGAGTAGGAGTAATGTTCGTTTTCCCTTGTTGATTCTTTCTTTCCTGTTG
Organism: Astragalus membranaceus; assembly: GCA_039519185.1. NCBI lineage: Eukaryota > Viridiplantae > Streptophyta > Magnoliopsida > Fabales > Fabaceae > Astragalus > Astragalus membranaceus. Next base: position 95,811,100 of record CM076846.1, on the reverse strand, counting down.
GTTATGTTATATTAAGGAGGTGAGTCAAATTGTGAATTATTCCATCAACATGGTCACAGAAGATACTATTGAGTCTAGAAAATATATGTTTCCATAATTGATGTTTTCTATCTTTCTTATTCTAATCTATACGACAAACATAATAAAGATTTTAAGCTTGGTTTTGCTGTAGCTCATATCAGCTCCTGGAATCTCTATTGTTTGGTTATGTTTCAAAAAGTGTAGGATTTATTTTGATTGTGTTATGTAGGTCTGTTCTAAAATTGAAATCATGATGTTTTTTAAGTGCTAGACTTCTCGTTTGTATAATTCACCAACATTTTTTCAAGTGTTAGACTTCCTGTTTTGTGAAAATTTGTCCATTTATTCAAGTATACAGCTCCTTGTACATCATGGGAAGACTGAGGCACGTTGTGAATACTGAATCTTTAGTGAAGATGAATGCATCTTTGACTCCAAAACAAAAGAAATGTCTTCGAATGACACCTTTTAAATCCCTCATTGATCTTGAGAAAAGAAACAAGATTTCTTGTGTCTTACTTAAAGAGTTAGTGCATAGGTGGGATATACACAGTCATGGTATCCGGGTTGGGAATAGGATTATTTCCTTCACGACCTTAGATGTTTGTGTTGGGTTGGGGCTTCGCATTGTTGGAGAGCCCGTTCATGTTGATGATGGGAATGAATCTAGAGTCAAAGATTTGTTCAATGGGGGGGGGGGGTGATTACAGTGTCAACCATAGTTGAGAAAATGGGAGAGTTGACCGATGATAATGATGTAGAGGATTTTTGTAGGTTGTACATTCTTCTTGCTTTCAAAACCTTATACTTTCCAAAAACTACCACAGATGTCCATACCCTACCATTTAGGCTATTAAATGATTTAGGTAGCCTTTGTAAATACAATTGGGGTGGTGAAGTTTATAGGGTATTAGTTTCTAGCCTAGACCGTGTCGCTCCTCGTTTAAATGAAGGGAAGAACAAAGATTCGTTCTATATTGCAGGCTGTGCAGAATTACTACAGGTACAACTAAAAAGTTACATTAGTTTAAAGTTTTTATTACTGAGTATTAAATTTTGACTATTGAACTATATGGTGAATCGGTGATGATGTAGATTTGGACGGTTGACCACCTATCATTGCGGGATAGTTCAAAAAAGACGCGTTTTCCCCGTCTTTTAGATTGGATTGATGTAGGGTCCGGCAAGTGTTTAGTTACAAAAATATTCGATCCCGAAAAGGTTAGAAAAGGTTATTTAATAAATGATTTCCTATGGTTGTTGTAAAAGCTGGTGATTTATAATGATTTATTTTATATTTTTGTTATTAGGTTGTTGAGGATTTACCTTTAAATGATGAAGATTGTACAAATGAAGTTGTCATTGAAGTCATTGAAAACGTCCAAAGGGGCTGCTCATCCCAAAAGAAAAGATTATCAAAAAAACAAAAGGACATTGGGATGAGGCTGTCAATGATTGAGGATGAATTGAAAGTTGCTACAAAAGCTGATGGTAGCAAAGATATTGTTGGAAACCGGAGTGAATTGAACAAATCGTTGGTTGATTTGTATCGATTTTGCACCCGCCGAGTGACAACGTCAACGCGGGACGAGTAAGTGTTAATCTTTTTGATAATTTGACTTCTGAATAAGTACATTTATTGACAATGGTTCGTCTAATTTATGCAGAACTTTGGTTGACTTGAAGGGCAATATTCTTACAAGATCTAGCCTCACAACCTTTAGTCCCAGGAGTTGGGTTGACAACTTTGTAAGTAGTAACACCCTTTATTGAATATGAGTTGTTATTTTATTTTATTTGATTTTTTAATTATTTTTATGAACTAGTATTTTATGTGTGTTCATTTTTTCCAGGTGTTTGCATTTACTTCGCTTTGGATGATGGAAGAAGAAATTAATAGAACGGGTGTTGTCAGCCGTTTCGTATTTAATTCATTCTTTGCTGTGAGGAAATCTAAAACTCTTTTATTTAAGGCATTTCATTTAGGGAACATTTTGTTAATACAGTTTGACTGAGCGTAGTGATTTATAATGTAGGAGAAAGTTATTCGTGATATACCAATGTTCCAAAATGGGTCCCAAAAGCGTTGGACTTTGAAAGATTATTGCCACTATCACAAGTTCCCGGGAAAACCCATTTATCACTTACGGTCTTCCAATTTGGTAAGCGTGTATTTTGAGCTCTTTGGGTCCCATTGTTGTACATGTTAAAATTATGAAAATTACCTAATTAAGTTGTATATATTTTTTAGATTTTTGCACCAGCCGTCATTAATGGGCATTGGGTGTGCTACGTGCTAAACAAACACGAAAGGAAGATGTATATGTTGGACTCATTGGAACACGAAAGGGATGAGAATTGGTATTTGCTTGATTTGGCAATGGTATTGTGTTACGATAACACTTTTTGATTTTCAGGTTTTTCATTTTCATTTAACACTTTTCACGCCTTCCAAATAAATTGACAATTTAAATAATTGTGATTTTTTAGTGCTCCCGTTTTGAAGAGTTGCTGAGTATCATTGTTCAAAAGGAAGTTGTTAACAATGCTGTGAAGATCCATTATGAAAATTTGCCCAAACAACATAATTGGTAAGTCATTTAATTGGTTTCTTCTATAAATGTTTCATTTGTTAGTTGGTTTTGATTATCTTTATTTTTATGTTCTGAAATGCATCTTGTTTGTCGATACAGCCATGACTGTGGAATATATGTGTTAAAATACTTGGAATTGTGGAATGGTGAAAATACAATGCCTTACTACTCGGAGGTAAATGAAAATTTGTTTTCTATTTTGTATTTGAATTAAAAATGTTAGACTTTTAGTGAGTTCGTATTAACAAAAAAAAACATTTGTTTAGGACGATCTACTTAAATTTCGTCGAGAGTATGTGTTGAAATGGGTACTTGATGAAAGAAATACATTTAAAGAAAAGGTATTGGCAGACGCGAATGTTCTGGAACATTTGATGTATTAGCAGAAGTGGTGTATCTGTTAGTAGTGAACCTGAGAATACAAAAGTCAGCAAAGGCAAACAGAGGCGCGACAAAAAAAGCTCAACAAGAAGTCGACAGGGAACAGAGATATAAAGTCTGATGGTCACTGACTCTATGGAGCTGTTGAAGCAAATTCTGATATGGTTGGACAGGTCCTTCCCTCATGTGGAAATGGGGAAAGAGTATAAATTGTTATTTTGGCAGAAGTTTTCATGAAAGCAAAATTGTATATAAATTATGATTTTGGCAGAAGTATAAATTGTTATGCAGAAGTATGAATTGTACATTAATTAACTGTAATTGATATTTTCTCAAAGATTATGTATCAAATGCTCCTTCGGTAGCAATTGATTTTGAATGTTTTCGTAAATTTGATATTGAATGATGAGATTTTATTAAGCAGCTGAACTTCTGTTGACGTAGGCTCGTTTGTTATGGTCAAAAATTTCACCCAGCTGAGCATTGCACAATGCTGCCTCTAAAAGTTGGTGAATGCATAATGTGCATTCGGTTTGATTATTAATGTCTCTAAAAAGTTATGAATGCATAATGTGTAATTCTCCATGTAGCTAAGATTATAGACTTTACTATGAGTGTGTGCTCTGTACTGAAAAAAATGAAAGCTAAAACAGATTGAACAATGATCAATGACCAATGACCAATAGGGGTGTGCATGGTACAAAATCCATACCACACCACACCACACCTCTTTCAAATCCAGTTATGGTTTACTAGTTTTCAAAAAACCAGTTTACATTCATAATCCGGTTCAAAACCGGTACGTAACCGGTTCGAAACCGTTCCGGTTTTAGAAACCAGTTTACCATTTTGAAACTGGTTTTGGATTTCAAAAACGGTTTACCACTTCTGAAAATCGATTTTTACTGCCAAAAATCAGTTTTCTAAACGGTTTACCGGTTTCTAAGTTCATGTTCTATATATACATTGATCTCCCTTGTGTCATGCACCTTGGACTTTAATGCCACCTGTTACCCGAAATGTCAAATAAGCAGGACAAGTGTAACATTTCCCTTTTTAAAATCAAATTCTGATCTGTACTCTTTTGTAAATAAAGGTAGAATAAAATCTGGTTGCTTGGGCTTTATTTGAAATTATTATCATTACTCACATTAGTTAGTATCGTGAGTCTTCTACAATTTAAAAAGGTAGAGCCCTCCAACAGTTATTCTTTGGTGAATGATATATACACAGGAAGGAAGATATGGTAAAAGCTATCGTGAGCGGTGAGTCAGTAGCAATATGTTTGATGGAGCGACTTGGACAAAATAAGAGGAATTTGCGGTGAATGATTGCATTAGAATTTAGATGGAAAGTAAAGATAATAGTTTACCGGTTTATTGAATTGAGTTACCGGTATTACCATTTTTTTGTTAAACATATTGGTTCAGTAACCGTTAACTTCAGTATGGACTTTTATGAAATGGTCCAGTATGGTTTTAAGTAAGGTAATAGTAAACTACTAATTTTGCACACCCCTAATGACCAAGGTAGTCAAACAATTCACCAAAATTTTTAACACGATAGCCAACCCTCCTTAGTCGAAAACCATTAAGACATATCACTGTGTGGATACATGGGACACCAAATAACGGTACTCTAAACCTTGATATGTGAGCATGTGAGCTTGGGGTTAGGTCATGTCCTTTCATTTGAGTTGCCAAGACCAATGACCAAGGTAGCCAATCAATTCACCAACTTTTTTAACACAATAGCCAACCCTCCTTACTTCAATACCATTATGACATATGACTGTGTCGATACATGGGACACCAATGTAGGGTACTATGAACATTGATAAGTCAGATATTCGCACAGGGGTATGCATTCTCTAATAAGGGTCCCATTCCCCTAATTTAGGGTCCCACGTGAGGGCACGAGTAATTGAGACATATATAAATACTAGCATAACACACTTATTTCTTGGCAAACAAACACAACTTGAAAATCATATGCAACCTACAAGCAGAAGTGGACCGACCGATTCCCCTTTCTCAGGTAACACAATTCCAAATTGGCACAAAGTTGGGCGTTGTTTATATTGATGGGGAACATAAAGACTTGATTAATGGAGTAAAGTTTGAAAGTCATAAGATGAAGTCCATCAGGATCAAGGATGACATGAGCTTTGAAGAACTGAAAACCATAATTCAACAGAAGGGTGGAGATGAGTCAAGGATATTGCGTTCAATCTTCTATCGACGTCCAGAGCCAGCTTATGGGAGTGTTGAGTATGTGAGCATGGAGATTATAACTGATTTATGCGTACAAAATATGTTAGCACAATATATGTCCTTTCGCTCTAAAGGTCCAATAGAGTTGAGTGCTAAATTTGCTAGACGTATTGATATTGAGCGTCAAAATGAGTTATCTCCTTGGCCGCCGGGGTCAGTGCTGTCTTATATATACTACAGGTGCAGAATAGTTAATGCAAGGGATGGAGTCAAGTTTGTTGCTTTTGATTCAAACCCACCTGAACCACTTAGGCTTCAACACAATATAACTTTTGAGGAGTTGAAGCAAAAGATTCACCATAAATTGAGGCTCGAACAACACGTGATCAGTACTATGAAGTACCGTTATCCTCGATATGATCGAGAAGGAAGGTGTATGTGGTCCATGTATGATGTACTAACAACTAACCATGTTCGTAGTATTATCTCGCACCACTGCAGACACAGTTATAGTGATTTCCCAATCGAGTTGTGTATTCGCACGACACTAGCTCCTTCGGTTGACCCACCAGTTACGAGGTCTGTAGAAGAGATCATGGAGTTGTTCCGGGAACCACAGTGAAGGTCATACAATTAGTTTACTATGCTAAACGTATTGTAGTTTGCCATTTCTTTTTTTTTTCAGATGTCTTTGAACGTAGGAGTGTTAAAGTTTATGTATGGATTATATCAAAATTGTCAACAATAATTATCAGTTTTTCTTAAATTAACTATATCAGTGTGAAAAACAACCAACTTTTAAGACTGGGATAAACATATTTTCTTAGCACAACATGATATAGTACAACTAAATACAAAGGAAGTTTAAACGTCGTTGGGGACGACGACATACACTTAACGTTGAAGTTCACTCTTCATCGGTATTTGATAAGTACTCATCTGCGCAAAGTATGTTTTCTTCCTCTGCTTGAGACATACGATGACTATTGGCGTGTAGAAATGTTTTGCATACATGGACCATCCCAAATCGTACTCTCCTTATTGCCATAATGTTATTCTCAATCCTAAGGCGATTTAAGGCTTTCTGCATTTCAACGTATTTATGCTGTGCATCTTGCCACATCTCCGCCGCTTTTAAATCCAGAATTGGTGCCTCCAACTCTCTTAAGTCTGATTGAAGAGAAACAGACTCTCGAAATCGGAGGCGCCATTCCTTTTTAATGGCCTTTTTTCCTGCGAGTGTATTATCTGTGTTCTCTTAACACCAATCTAGTTGAAGTAATAGGTGTCTATAATCTTTCATTATGTAGGCAATTTGATCAAATTGATAAAAGAAATATTGTGGGTTCAAAGAAGACCACCAGTTCTGTATATAAAGAAGACCACATTGAACAATGACCAATGACCAATGACCAATGGCCAAGGTATCCAAGCAGTTCACCAACATTTTTAACACAATAGCTAACCCCCCTTAGTCCAAAAACCATTATTACATATCACTGTGTCTTCACATGGGGGACCTAATAATGGTACTCTGAACCTGATTATGTCATATATTCGCATAGGGGTTAGGTCATGTCCTTTAATTTGAGTACCCAAGACCAATGGCCAAGGTGTCCACGCAATTCACCAACTTTTTTAACACAATAGCCAACCCCCCTTAGTCCAAAAACCATTATGACATATCACTGTGTCTTCACATGGGGCACCTAATAATGGTACTCTGAACCTGATTATGTCATATATTTGCATAGGGGTTAGGTCATGTCCTTTAATTTGAGTACCCAAGACCAATGGCCAAGGTGTCCACTCAATTCACCAACTTTATTAACACAATAGCCAACCCCCCTTAGTCCAAAAACCATTATGACATATCACTGTGTCTTCACATGGGGCACCTAATAATGGTACTCTGAACCTGATTATGTCATATATTCGCATAGGGGTTAGGTCATGTCCTTTAATTTGAGTACCCAAGACCAATGGCCAAGGTGTCCACTCAATTCACCAACTTTTTTAACACAATAGCCAACCCCCCTTAGTCCAAAAACCATTATGACATATCACTGTGTCTTCACATGGGGCACCTAATAGTGGTACTCTGAACCTGATTATGTCATATATTTGCATAGGGGTTAGGTCAATCCCTTTAATTTGAGTACCCAAGACCAATGGCCAAGGTGTCCACTCAATTCACCAACTTTGTTAACACAATAGCCAACCCCCCTTAGTCCAAAAACCATTATGACATATCACTGTGTCTTCACATGGGGCACCTAATAATGGTACTCTGAACCTGATTATGTCATATATTCGCATAGGGGTTAGGTCATGTCCTTTAATTTGAGTACCCAAGACCAATGGCTAAGGTGTCCACTCAATTCACCAACTTTTTTAAAACAATAGCCAACCCCCCTTAGTCCAAAAACCATTATGACATATCACTGTGTCTTCACATGGGGCACCTAATAATGGTACTCTGAACCTGATTATGTCAATGTATCTCCCAAAGTAGTATAAATAATAAATGTGTTCTGCTATATTTGGTTATATCTTCAATTAAGGTAAGGGGACTTGGTAAACTCCTTACTTTCCAGATTTATACAATAATTTATGTTGTTGTTATTCTAATATGTAGTTGTTGTGTAGGAAAAAAACGCAACTGACATGGATTACTTCGAATTTTCCTTCTATTCAAATTTAATTGGGACAACATATAGACCACACGAAATACTAGAAAGTATGGGTCGAGTATGGGTGTTAGAGCGAGGCTTGTTTCAATATAGTTTGTGCCCCCAAGACCAATACTCAATATTAAACATGAATGAGTATCGTAGAGAGTGGGAATATCGTCTTGAGGAGTCTATAAGGATGAGACAAGAGCTACGACAATGCTGCATTAAGGCACCAAAGCAAAAATCACTTGAAGTCACTAAAGACAACGATGAGTCTCTAGAAAAGGCAGTTAACATGGTTAGGCACGAAAATAACCAGATGCAAATTCGAATTAACATGCACCAACTTGTACACGCTGCATGTAGAAGACATGATTGGGCACGAACCATTCCTGACGAAATGGACTTACAAAATTACCCGGAGTATTGTACAGATGGGGACTTATCTGACGAATAATAGCATGAGGATTTACCCTGTTATGGTTGTATTCCTCACGAAGGCCGTTTTAGTTTATTTTTCCGTATGTAGTAAGTATCAAATAAATATTGCATTCAATATCATACATGCATTAAAGTCAGTAGCATGCCCAGTTCATACCATAGCATGCCCAGTTCGAAGCTGTGGAGGTGCTGCATACAGAACATACTCAATTCCATAATGGGTTTGATAACTCAGGCTTCAGATATTACATTTTGCATTCTTTTGGGGACAGGGGAAAGTAAAACTCTTCAAATGCATTAGTTTAAGTAAAACAAAACTTGGGATAAAATACCAAAGAAGCTCATTATAAAAACTTTGGATAATAACTAAAAAGTTTTGATGTGCATGCACCACAACCAGAATGTAGTAACAACTATTACAACAACTCGTGGAATACATATATGTCTAATGGACTAAAGGTTTCAAAAAAACTCCTGGAAAACATAAATATCTTTAATTAGAACAAATCGTGGAATACACAGCCTACTTCTTTTTCCCCCTGTGGAAAGCCTTATATGGTGTTCGCATTGCTGCACTATATTGGATCTTTCTTGGATTCTTCCTTCGTCGAGTCTGCATATTTGATTCATCATGGTCATCATCAACTAACTGTCTTTCAATGTTTAGGTGGTCAACATTTTGTGGTTCAGGAGCCGGTTGACTTGACTGTTCTTCAATACACTGTGAATGTTTAGCTTCTTTTGCTTCTTTTACTTCTTGTAATTCACGTTCAAGTTCACATATTTTGCGTTCAAGTATTTCCCTTGCTGATTGAGGTAAGCTTTTTAGCTGACTTAAATCGCGTTCAACTTTAGCTAGTCTTTCTTCAAGTAGCTTCTGCTCCGCCTCTAGCTGTTCATTCAGGGCATTTTGATTCTTCAATTCAATTTTCACCTGTCGCAAATTCTGAAATCCATTTGGTGCCTCTTTTAATGCTTCTCTCACAACATCAATTTCAATCTCTTGTTGTGTTGCATTCAAGAGTTGAAAAACCTAGTAACAATATACCAATATGAAAAGAATGAGTTGTCAAGCCACAACTTATGACAGTTGCCATGTAAAAATCAAATACAAAGTTACTGACATATGTTTCCCAATAGTATTACCTGGTTATTCTGAAATGAGGCCAAAACTTGTTTCCGATCAAGCCAAAAATCAGGCCACTTCAAACAACGCGGAAACAACATTTTAACTTTCGGACTCATCTTGCTGTTTGGCCAGACATGTTCAATTCCCCACACCTATAGAGTAATATATATTGGATGGTAAAAGATATAACATACAAGGAAAAAGAATTGACATATTTGATGACAACACAATAAAATACCTGTAGCACAACCACACAGCCCATAAGATACAAAATTGTTGAGGTATTTGATTGTTCCAAAGTATGCAAAACTTTTGTCAACTTCTGCACCAAATTATTATACACTGCAAGACCCCAATTAAATGTCCCAAGGTCATCTAGATTGTCTAATAGCTTAATGCATCTACAACTAATACCAGTGGATGAGTTGGGGAAGTAAAACTCTTCCATTGCAAGCAGTATATACAGTCTACAAAAATCATCCACATTCTCATCCCCGGAAAGCGTCATCAGTTTTTCATAAATTGCGGATGTACTCATATTTGTTCCTTCAAGTAAAGTGAGGGTATATGAACTAATGTCATCCTCAAAAACCACTTCTTCTCCCACTATGCCAAGTCCTACGGCATAACACACATCTAAAGGACTAAAATCAACTATCTTATTCTGTATTCTAAACCCCCCCTCTTTTTTCGTCCCAACGTCTACATAATTCTTCCAACAGAATTCTAGATATGTTTATTTTTCCCGGTAAGAACATTAACCATTTAAAAGGGGTACCATGAATCCTTTCCTTTTGACATTTTGTAAGATTCTGATTAACTTTGCCTATATAGTTTGTTGTACACTTGTGTCGCAAACGCACCGACATTATACCTGTCCGACATTATATCCCAATCAATCACATTTGCATTACAGACACATAACATTAAGATTCAAATGGTACCTGAGTACAAATATGCAAACATAAATAAATCCATTTTTTTTAAAGACCTATAATTTGTACGGATATCAAAGCCCAAGCTGAATGGGAACCAAATGTTTAGTCTAGCCAAATGTTTACTCCAGTTACTCATAGGGTTTCGTTTCAAATTAAATTGGGGTTTTTGCAATCAGTCAAATTAGGGACAAATTAAGGAATAAATCACTATAAATTACCTGAGTGGAAGAAGGTTGTGGAGAAGAGGTGAAGAAGCTGCGAAACGGCGTAGTCACGGCGGAGACACGACGGAGAGGAATGGAGCAGAGAAGAGGCGCGATTAGAGGGAGAAAATGAGGCTAACTTCGTGAATGGCGGCGTACGGCGATGAGAGCTTGAACGGGAGAGCAGGGCGACGGAGGAGACACCGCGAGGGAGGAGGGAGTGCGTGTGAGAGACCGCGAGGGAGAAGGGAGTGCGTGTGAGAGACTGCGAGGGAGGAGGGAGTGCGTGTGAGAGACAACCTTATTTGTTTCTTTGCTGTTGTTAATTATTAAATAAATTAACAAATATTACATTATTTTTTTTAATTGTAAAATTCGCACAGAGAAAACAGAGAATCAGAAGGGTATTTCAGTAAAAACGAGTTTCATTTAGGTACTGCGGAGGGTGCCTAATTTCTTCTACATTCTTTTTTTTAATTGTAAATTTCGCACAGAGAAAACAGAGAATCAGAAGGGTATTAAAATGGTTTTTTACCTAAGTTTAGGACCATTTTTCTCACGAATTTAATTTTTTTTTTTTAAATATTATACCTTGTAGACAAAGTATAATACTAAACTGTAGTGTTGGGAAAAAAATATAAAAAATGTTTTAATAACTACATGACCTAACCCCTATGCGAAAATATGACATACGAAGGTTCAGAGTACCCTTCTTTGGTGTCCCATATGAAGACACAGTGATATGTCATAATAGTTTTGGACTAAGGAGGGTTGGCTATTGTGTTAAAAAAAGTTGGTGATTTATTTGTCTACCTTGGTCATTGGTCTTGCCTACTCAATTGAAAGTACATGACCTAACCCCTATGCGAAAATATGACATACGAAGGTTCAGAGTACCCTTCTTTGGTGTCCCATATGAAGACACAGTGATATGTCATAATAGTTTTGGACTAAGGAGGGTTGGCTATTGTGTTAAAAAAGTTGGTGATTTATTTGTGTACCTTGGTCATTGGTCTTGCCTACTCAATTGAAAGTACATGACCTAACCCCTATGCGAAAATATGACATACGAAGGTTCAGAGTACCCTTCTTTGGGGTCCCATATGAAGACACAGTGATATGTCATAATAGTTTTGGACTAAGGAGGGTTGGCTATTGTGTTAAAAAAGTTGGTGATTTATTTGTCTACCTTGGTCATTGGTCTTGCCTACTCAATTGAAAGTACTTGACCTAACCCCTATGCGAAAATATGACATACTAAGGTTCAGAGTACACTTCTTTGGTGTCCCATATGAAGACACAGTGATATGTCATAATAGTTTTGGACTAAGGAGGGTTGGCTATTGTGTTAAAAAAGTTGGTGATTTATTTGTCTACCTTGGTCATTGGTCTTGCCTACTCAATTGAAACTACATGACCTAACCCCTATGCGAAAATATGACATACCAAGTGTAATACCCTAATTTTGTCCTATCCAAAAATAAGAAATTTTATTTATTTTAAAAAAAAAATAATTATTTTATTTTCATGCCATGTTTTATTTTATTTTAGTTTGCTACAAGTTTTTAATCTTTGAAAAAATAATAATTAGAAGTAAAGAAAAAAAATAAGCAAAGGAGGAAATAGGGGGGTTTGTTAAAAAAAAAAAGAATAGAGGTGCAATCAGGATTGGGCCATCTAAAACCCAACCCAACAAAAAAGGGCCAGCCCAATTCGCATAACCCATATCCTAACCCTAATCCAACCCATGACCCATAACCCAACTCACCAAAACCGTAATTTCCCTCCTCTCCTAACCCTAATTCGACCCCACCCCCTTTTACCCCAAAAATGTCCACATTCACTCTCCCCCTAGCCCTAAAAAATGTCCACATTCATCCTCAAACCCTAGCCTAGAAATCCGCCCCCACTCCCCTTTATTCCCTCCTTGGAACTCACAATCCCACTTCCACACACTTCCCACTTCCCCACATCTCCTTTCCCCATACACTCCACCCTTCTCTCTCTCCTCCTATCTCACGCCTCCCCAACGGCTCTCTCCCTCACATCACTCTCTCACTTCACACCCTTCCTCTCTCTCTTTCTCCCATTCACACTCAACATTTCCTCCCTCATTCTTTCCTCCCCCCTACGACCCCTTTCTCTCTCACATCACTCTCTCACACACTCACTCTCATCTTTTCACTTCACACACTCAACCCTCTTCTCTCCCTTCCACGCCTCTCTCTCTCTCATACGCCCCTCCATCTCCTTTCTCTCACACAACCTCCAAAACACATCACCTCCACCACTCCCATCAAGCCCTAGCCGTCCACCCTCCCTTCTCCATCTCCACACGTTTTTTCCTTTCACATCCTCTCACGAAATCACCATTTTTGGTGCTTCTTTCTCTCCTCTCCCACGAAATCGCCATCTTTGGGCATCACCACACAAGAGGCCGTTGGTCCCTCCAAAGCTCACGGTTTCATTCAAGGAAACATATGTTCCATCTCGTTTTCCTCAAGGATAGCACACAAACGGATCTATACACAAGGCTTGGTGAAAAAAACCGAAAGACAAAGCGCATCACTACAAGATCAAGTTTTAGTATAAATAGGGGTACGGTTTTGAAGAAGGGGAGGTTTTTTTCGGTTTTGTGTTTAAGAGCAAGAAGGAGGAAGATCCGAACGTGGGTGGAGATCTTGGAGCAAGAAGCGAAATCAGTTTTTTTTACTTTCTTGAAATACTTGAGTGAAAGAGAAAGAGAGAGTTCTTCATTTTTTTCCTTTTTGTTTCTCTTACTAAAATTATCATCAAAATTAATTTTATTCTTTTATGTGAGATCCAAGAGGAAAGATTATTTACTCAAGCTTTGTGGTAATTCCTCTACCTTAGTCTTCTTTTTCGTTTTCATGACCTATTGTACTATTTACATCTTTTATTTCATACTCCTTGCAAGTTATGTTTGTTGTATGCATACTTGGATGTTGAAATTTGTGGATTTGTTGATGATCTTCTATGTTATTTTGTTAGACCAAATCTCATAATGTCATAATTTGTTGACCACGATTTTGTTGCTTATTTGGGAGGGCCATAATTTGTGGAAATGTGTTAATGCATTATAACAACAAATATGATGATTGTCATTAGCATCATAAACCCAATATTTTCTATAAAAATGATTAAGGCAATTTTTCATTATCAAAAGGCAATTTTTATTTATTTTTTTTTAACCAAAAATTATTTCAACCAAAAATGATAACAAAAGAACTCTAAAAACAAAAAAACATTTCCTAGTAATTAATAAAAAGGGGTAGTCAACACATTTCTTTTACTATTATTAAATAAACAAGTAAACTGATTTTTATTTTTTTATTTTTTTTCTTTTATTTATTTATTTATCCGTTTTTTATTTATTTTATTTTTTTTATTTAACCAAAAATTATCTCAACCAAAATGATCTCTAAAAAAGAAAAAACAGAAAAACCTTTCCTTAGTAAAAAAAGAGTGGCAGATAAAACATTTTTAAAAAAACAAGTAAACCGCTACTTGCACCCCTGTGTTTCTAATGACACCACCTCTGTTTCTTTTAAACTTTCAGACTGCTATTTACACCCCCCCCGAATTCAGGCATAAGCCCCTTTTGTCACTTAAGCCCAATTTCGCTAACTGGGCCCTCCTATGCGAACTGGGCCTCCTTTTTTCCCACACCCCTAATTTTGATAACTTAACCCCTTTGAAAGAGCCCAGCTTTTACACAGCCCATTGGAACAATTTCCTGATTTCTGCACCCCCTCTTTTTAAAAACGCAACCCTTCTAACTGTTTACACCCCATTTTTAATAATACAGCCCTCCTTTTATTTGCACCCCCATTTTACTATTGCATCCACTGTTTCTCCTTTTAAAAAAAAAATATATTTCCTTTCCCTAAATAAATATTTTCTGACATCGAAAACAAATATTTTCAAACGTCGAAATCAACGAAAACACTTTTCAAAAACAAATCTTTTCAAACGGCGAAATCAAAATTAATCATCACTAATGGTCACTCGCGCTGTTGCCGTTTGATTGTGGGTGATGATTTCATTCATGTGGGAGCTAGTAGTGTGGCCACTCTAAACCGTTGTTGTTTGGTCCTCACAAACGCTCTCCTTCAATTGCGAAAACCTTTTCAATGCTCAAAATAAAAACCGATTATCATTAATCATCACTCGCGCCGTTGCCGTTTGGACGTTAATGATAATTCATTTTCATAACAGTTAGTAGTGCGACCACTCTAAACCGTTGTTGTTTGGTCACTGCGAACGCTCAACCCCTTTGCGAAAAACTCCAAAAAGATTAAAAAACAAAACCTTTTTTAAAAAAAAACCAGAACTACGTAGCTTTGAATTTTCCATCGCACCGGGAGATACGTAGGAGCGGATATCCTCCGTCAAGCACAATAAACTAAAAACATTTTTTCCTTAAAAAAAAACAAACACTTTTGCCAAAAATAAAAATTTTCATTAAGTCTTTTCATTCTCTTTTCGAAAAAAGGGGCAAATTTAAGTATTTTCCAAATCAGCACTTAAAACCACACATTTAATTAAAGGTTCCCTTTCGGTAGAAAGGAGGCGTAGGGTGCTAAAACCTTCCCCATGCCTAACCGACCCCCGAACCCAAATTTTCCGGTTTTCCAAAAGGCCATCCGCTTTCCAAAAGGTTTTTCTTCAATATTTTCCTGATAAAAAAATATTGGTGGCGACTTCATTTTCAAAAAGTTGTAAACGAAGAAAGATTCCCTCAGGGACTTTTTCGGGCGCAACAGCTGGCGACTTCACTGGGGATATTCTTTTTTAAGTGGGTCAAGCCTAATTAATTAAATGTGTGGTTTAGTGTGCTATCAATGTGATTTGGATACTTTGTTTGTTTCTATCCATTTTCGGTTTGCTCTTCTTATCATGTTGTATGCATGCGCATTTGCTTTCTCTCTTTCCATGTTTATTTTTCCTCGTCTTTGCTTATGTGCTTAGTACCCTCGTGCTTTTCCCCCCATCTTGTTATGTTCCCCTCTTCTTGGCCCCCTTTCTTGAGGTAAGCAAAGCACTTGATTATTGTTGAAACCCTAGGCTAGCTTATTTGATATTGAACCCTAGTGTAGACAACATGTTATCACTTGCTATTATCTGGACTGTTCTGGGTTTTCCTTCGCAGGTGAGGATATATGTGGGTAGTTTTAGGCGGTATGTCCCCGCTACACACACTCACCCCTTATGATTATGTGCTTTGAGAGAGGCCTAAAACCCAAGGTCTGAAAACACCTAGGAGAGTGGAAACGAGTAGTGACTGCCAATTGGACCGATGTCCTTCTGCTCTCACGAAAGTTTCAGCCAGAGTATGCTCTTTTATGGTACCTCACACCAGATGGCATTCCATCGTTGTAGGTGTTATCATGAGAGAGATTTAGCTCTGGTAGCCTTTGCGAGGGAGTAAATAGAGCCACATGGGAGGATTACCCTTTAAATTGCCCTAGATCGTAGGTCTCACCTCTTTTTAGGTCACAAGGGCTTTCCAAATTGTGTGCTGCATTGTAAACTAGGCACGTTTTCAAAAAGAAAAGGAGATTTTTCGAAAAAAGAGAAAATAGAGAAAGAGTTGCCGTTGTAACCTTTCTTTCGCCGGTCTGTACGAAGTGACATATGAACCACTTTATTTTAAAAAAAAGGGGGTGAAAGAGTTACCGCTGTAGCCTTTCTCATACCGGTCCATATGAAATAACGTACGACCCGCATTTTCCAAAAAAAACTTGAATCACTGCCAATAAGGACTGGTCTCTGAGTTACATAGCCATAGAACATCATCATCATTTACACATCATCCTTTGCATAAAACATACATTTTCATTAGTTTTCGCATGCATCTTTGCATTTCATCATGGTTTGCTTGCCGGGAACCCCAAGTAATGAGAAATTTTTGTCATAGATACGGCATGGAATCTAGAAGGGAAACGGTGTATACTCCAAGGTACCCCGTTGTAAACAAGGTAGATGTGACTAGTCTGAAAAAATGTGTTGACCTGATGGGACCTATCGAAAGGGGATCGTTTGATAATGCTTATGGGAACCTCCGGAAGTTGTTGTTGCTAGAGGTGCAGACTGAGGCTATTGTGGCTTTGAGTAGATTTTATGACCCAGAAATCAGGTGCTTTCTTTTCAAAAATTTTCAAATGGCCCCCACATTGGAGGAATATCAGCAGATTTTGGGTTTCGCTCAGACAGAAGCTGTCCCCTACCGGTATCAAGAACAGTACTACACAGATGAGGGGTTCGCTGCATTATTGCAAGTGAGTGTAGAGGATCTGAAGCTCCAAAAGCAGAAGAGAAACAATGTGATAGGTTTCCCGCAGAGCTACCTTGAAGGTTTAATGGGAGCCTATGCTAGAAGCAAAGATTGGGTTGTCTTCAAGCGAGTTTTGGCCTTAGCAATTTTTGGGGTTGTTCTCTTTCCGCAGATTGAGAGGTATGTGGATGTGACTGTTATCGGTATTTTCCTAGCTTTTCAGAACAAGAGGAGCCCCATTAATCCAATTCCCGCCATCCTTGCTGACACTTATTCTGCTTTTACTCATCATTGTGACTTAAGAAGGAAGAAAATCTCTTGCTCTTCTCACCTGTTGTATGCGTGGCTTCTCATTCATGCCTTCACCAACCCAACACGAGTGGAAAAGTTGATTAGCTACGCTGTAACTTGTGAGGTGAAAGCTATGAGTATTCAAGAATGGATCCAGTTTCTAGGGGGTCTAGATGAGCACTCGATCCGCTGGTATCTCTCATCTTGCTGGGAAGATAGGCCTAAGGTAGTCTTCCGCTGTGGTAGTTTTCAAAATGTCCCGCTAATGGGCACTAAGGGATGCATCAACTACAACCTGTCCCTGACTCTGAGGCAATTGGGGTATCCGATGAGGAATTCGCCTACTGAAGAGATGATATTCCCGCTTTACATCTTTGAAGGAGGACCAAAAGATGACAGTTTGCTTAGAAAGGTCTTGCAAGCCTGGAGTACGGTGGTTCGCATGGGAAAAGTAGAGCTTGCTCAGAGGACTAGTGGTATCACCATCGCTCAGTGGCTCGGAAAAAGAATCCAGAATGTTCAACTGCCCTACCAAAAAGAGTTGCAAGTCGAGAGGGAAGTAGTAGACGCCAGTGTCCCTGTTGTCGAAGAATTAGGCGAGGCTAAGTTGGCTCTGATGAAGGCAGAGGAAGAGAAGAAATCTTTGCAAGCTGAGATAGAGAAGATGGCTCTGAAGAACAAAAGGTTGAAAGAAGAAAATGCCCTGAAGTCTGCTACCATTGAGAAGTTCAGTCAGAAACTAAAAG
Source organism: Astragalus membranaceus (assembly GCA_039519185.1). Classification (NCBI taxonomy): domain Eukaryota; kingdom Viridiplantae; phylum Streptophyta; class Magnoliopsida; order Fabales; family Fabaceae; genus Astragalus; species Astragalus membranaceus. The sequence goes on along the minus strand of CM076846.1, from coordinate 95,793,170 downwards.
GGGAAGAGGAGAGCAAGTTAGAAGTTCAAAGGTATCTGCAAGGAGCCAAGGAGGAAATCAAGAGGCGAAGCTTGAAAGAGAAGAAGGCCCTGGAAGAAGCCAATCAGTGGAAAGAATTGTGGGATGAAGCAAAAATGGGAGAGAGAGCTGCGAAAAGCTTGCTTGCCAAGTCAAAAAGAGAATCCCGCATGTTACAAGCTGAATGGGAGAGTAAGTTAGACAGTGTTGTGCAAGAGAGAGACTCATTTGAGAACATCCTCAGGGAATATCAGCGGGCCCTAAAAGCAGAGCAAGAGGATTCTGATGAGTTGAAGGAGCGCCTTTGTCACATCAGCGATGCGTACCGACAAGTGAGGGATGAAAGTCAGTATTGGGAACATCGCTATGTTGAGCTGCTCGGTAGGATTGAAGAGCAGGCAGTCATCATTGAGCTGAGGGACGAAGTTCAACACTGGAAGGATAGGTTCTCCAAGCTATCAGAGTTGGTCAACCAGGCTCTTGCGGATATGCCCAGGAAATTAAGAAAAGCTGAAACTGAGATGTATCCCCTCAACACCCTGCTTGAGGTGTACAAATTTGTGGAGTACTGCAGAGCCCTAGTTGAGGAAGCCAAAGGAAAAGCCGGAAGTACCTCTACCAACAACAAAAGGAAAAAGAGTGGAAATGTCAAAGCTCTTTGTATTTGAGTTTCTTTATTGTAATTTTCCGTTTTGTTGTACCTTTCCTTTTTCAATCATTGTATCAGAATGTCGTATTTTCGGATTCAGATTTTGAAGTATTTTGTTCAAATATACCCGTTTCGCTTCCAGATTCCAATCTCAGTATGATCCAAAGAAAAATAACAAAAATAATCAAAGATTTACCTGCGTATCTATGGCAAGACATAATACACTGCGATTCTCGGCAAGACAAACTAAACACGCATTCATTCGCATTGCATTCATTTATTCGTTCTTGTGTTCATAAGCGTGTTCCGTCAACAGAAAATTAGGCAAGCTGTTTAATCATCGCTATTGGACGCGTCTGCAAGCAAGAAACATGGAAAACAATCAAGCCAACACTGATCAGAACGATCCGCAGCCACATCAGGATGACGGAATTCCAGGAGGTCTGGATCCTAATGGTCAGGGTCAGCATGGTCAGAATCAGGGGAATCAAGTCACTCAAGCTGAGATGGAAGTCCTAAAGGCTCAAATGGCGGAGGTCATAAGAGTGCTAAGTGCCTTAAGAGATGTTGGCACAACTGAAGCTGCTGTTGCTGGGATGAACAATCCTCCTCCCCTTCCTGGGTCTGGGATCTCTCAAACCCTTCAAGCTGTGCAATGGCCTCCCTATGGTCTCCCACTGGGCTATACGCCTCCTGCTGCTGATGCAAACCCTGGAAGAGATCCTTCGGGAACCACGGGGCACGCTCAGCCTAATACAATTGTGAATGAAGTTGGAACAGGGACGCATCAAGCCCAGATTCAGATCCCAATTCCTGTTATTGCTCCAGGAACTCCGGCGGGTTTCAATTCACCAATAATGGTTCATCCACACGTACAGGGCCCAGTCCCTCAGAATATTGCTCACCGACACATGACCCCGGTCGCGGCATCGATGAATAACCCTCACTATGGTGCCGGCGTTTTCCCACAGAATTACCCTGCCGAAGCTAGAAGTCAGTATCAGATGCTGGAAGAAAGGTTAAGAGCTGTTGAAGGGGCAGGTTCCCGAGCCAGGAATGCCCATGAGTTGTGCTTGGTTCCTGATCTAGTCCTGCCGCCCAAGTTCAAAGCACCAACTTTTGACAAATACAGAGGGACAACTTGCCCAGTCAGCCATGTGACAATGTACTGCCGAAAGATGACTGCCTACGCCCGTGATGATAACTTAATGATGCATTGCTTCCAAGAAAGTTTAGCCGGAGCTCCCCTTGACTGGTACATGCAGTTAGAGCCAACTAATATCCGTTGCTGGAAAGACATGGCGGATGCCTTCATGCGTCAATACCAGTATAACAATGATTTGGCTCCAGATAGAACTCAGCTACAATGCATGTCTAAGAGGGATAACGAGTCGTTCAAAGAGTATGCTCAGAGATGGCGGAACCTTGCGGCTCAAGTAAAACCCCCTCTCTGCTGGACAAAGAAATGGTCCACATGTTTATGGAAACCCTTCCTGCGGTGTATTATGATAGGCTGGTTGGCAGCGTAGCCTCAAACTTCTCTGAGATGGTGGTTACAGGGGAAAGAGTAGAGAACGGTATGCGGAGCGGAAGAATAGCTCAGGGCCCGACACCTCCTGTCGGTCAAAAAAAGCGATTTTTTGGGTCTCATAAGAAGAAAGAAGGTGAAACTAATGCAGTCATCGGAGCCAGTGGTCCGTCGCACAGCAATCCACCGCAAGCTATTTCGGTTCCTCCTCAGGCACCACTGGCACAGCCTTTTCAATCAAATTATCAGTACCGAAACTACAATGAAAGGAAGTCTGTTGTCTTTGATCCCATTCCCATGTCCTACACGGACTTGTTTAATTATCTCATCACCAACAAAATAATCAGTACTCGTCAAATGAAGCCATATCAGCCTCCCTATCCCAGAGGGTACAACGCGAATGCCACTTGCGCCTTTCATTCTGGGGCAGTAGGTCATGTGGTGGAGGATTGTAAAGCATTCAAATATGTGGTGCAAGAATTACTTGATACGAAAAGCATATCATTTCAATAACCCAATGTAGCCACCAATCCGTTGCCAGGGCATGGAGGATCTGCTATTAATGCCGTTGACCGTCAGGGGGGTCAGTGTTTGGTTAGAAAAGTTGATTGCATTCAGATTCCTTGCTGAATTATGCCGTTTTGGTGTCATCAAAGAAGGGTGTGCTAGGAAAGACGCTTGTGATAATCCTCGCTGCATCGGAGCATGTGAAGGCTTCAAACCAATTCTCCAAGATCTCTTAGACAGACACCTGGTCCAAGTGGGAATCCAGGAGAAAGAAGAAAGTGTATTTACCTTGCAATCAGGCAATGGAGGCTTCAGGAGACCGATTGAAATTTCCTGCAATCTGAATTCCAGCCTAGCTGTGACGAGACCCTCGACTGTTGTTATTCCAGTGCCTGCTGCTACCCCTAGTGGGGAGACTAGGATGACTCCATGGAGCTGCAATGTGCAAATACAAGCGGAGGTCCCTAAAGGCACTCTGGACATAACAAACATTGCTGGAGGTAGTTGTATCACAAGGAGTGGAAGGTTGTATACTCCTGAAAACCTTAGAAGAGAGCAATCCAAGGGAAATGAAGAAAGGGCCCGTAAGGGAAAAGACAAGGAAGCTGTAGAAGTCAGGGATGTTACCAAGTGGCTTCAGTCTCAAGAGGGGGGGTGAATTGAGATTTAAAAACTTTTCAGATCTTTCGAAAACGTTTTTCCCCTTTTCAATGACTTAGATCAATTTTCGCGCAGGTTGAGTGGAAGCGAAGGAATTAGAATATAAAGCAGTAAAGTAGAATAACAGTAAAGCAGGAAAGCAGTAAAGCACGCAGAGATTTATCCTGGTTCGGTCACCTCCTAGTGACCTACGTCCAGTCCTCACACCCTTGTGAGATTTTCCACTAACACAACAAGGCTTACAGGTGCCTTGGAAAACCTTTACAGACTCAGGCACTCTCCTCCTAGGATACCCCACCTATAGAGAGCCCTCAGATCTAATATAACAATAACAAGAGATACCCCACCCCTGTTACAATCAACTGCCCTAGAAAGATACCCCACTTCCTAGTACATGCAGCTACCCTAGAGAGATACCCCACTCCCTAGAACAAAACACAACAATTAAATAATAAACAATTGTAAATGCAGAAATACCTCTAGTGTAGGCAGATATTACAACTTGAAGAATATTAACCCCAACTAACTCTTAGCAACAGATCAGCTCAGACAGACCAACGGTGCGTGACGAGCAAAAGTATAAGCGTGAAGAGTTTTCTCAAAAGTTTTCTGTTTCATGCAAGTGGGTTGAGTTGTGTGTTGTTGTAAAATGAATCGTGAAGCACTGCCTATTTATAGGCTATGAGGAATTCATTTTTACGTTGAAAATAGTGTAGGAATCGATTCTTTGTTAAAATGTATTTGATCTAGGAATCGATTTATTTAGGTGAGGAATCGATTTATCTTTGTTTGGAAAATATGGGAAATCGATTCTTGAGTGCCATGGAAAACTAGGAATCGATTCCATACTTAGTGAAAATATGTAGGAATCGATTTTCAGCTTGCCTGAGACAAGTGGGAATCGATTCTCAGTTGTTTGCAAAAGATTGGGAATCGATTCTTCCCTTAAAAAATATTTGGCTCAGAAATCGATTTGTGTATTGAAAAACATGACCTGAGAATCGATTTCTACCTTTTCTAATTTACCTGAAAATCGATTTTGATATTTGTTTATGCATGAGGAAATCGATTTTGTTATTTTAAAGGTGATAGAAATGTTTACGTAAATATGCATGCAACTTTAAAAAACTTTGTGAGTGTGTGAGACTTTGATATACGAGATGACCTTTTGAAAGAGCTTACACTTTTTCCTAAGACACACCCAAACCCTAAGGACTACCCTTATATTTAAGGACTACCCTTAAACTTGAATCTTCAGTTCTTGGCTTGCTTGTCTTGGATTGTGACTCTGACGTTTAGTCACTTTTATTGACTTTGACCGTCAATCTAACATTTGTCTTTTTCATCATCAAAACACATCCCGCAATCTCAGGTTACCTGCAACACAAGGTATCCACATTCTCCCCCTTTTTGATGATGACAAAACATTAACTTGTCTCAAGGTGGGAGGTTAGTTCAAACAGATAATGTATATGATACTCCCCCTATCATGATGCTCCCCCTGTTTTATTGGCTGTATGCAAGTAAATGCAAATGCATGCTGAATATTAAAACTTTATTCTAAATATTAAAAACTCTATTCTTCTCCCCCTTTTTGTCATGATCAAAGAGGGCAACATGTAATTGAAATGCGAATCTAACAGCACAGAGAAAAAATTTAATCATTGCATTAAACCAATTTGGTAACCAACAAAAGAGCTAATAGTCATAGACTTATAAGAAAAGGGTTATGCCAACAGGGCACAAAACATAAAAATAAAGTGCTGACTCATAATTTTATCTAAAGATCTTGCATCCAATGCGAAAAGGAACTGTTTCGAGCCTCAAATTCTGTTAGTCGGTTGTTTAAGGCAGTAATCTCGCGACTGTGGGTCTCTCTAGAAAGGATGATTTCTTTTTTTAATTCTTCCTGCATTTCGTGCTGTTCTTCTTGAAAGATGTTGAGTGCATGCAAGAAGTGATTGAGAGCTGTGGATGGGGCTGCAGCAGCAGCAGTTTGGTTTGGTTCTGTTTGACCATCCTCATGTATGGTGGAGTTTGTGTTTGGACCAGGTGGCCTGTTTGGATCATATTCTTGGGATGATGCTATGCCTATGGAGGAGTGATGCCATGTATCTCCAGATTGGATGAATTGCATCTGGTTTAAGGTGGAGGTGTTTATCATGTGATAGGCTGCTTTCCCTTTTATGATTTTCTCCCCTAAGAATGGAATGTTGAAGTGCTGGAGGAGTTTTGTAATGAGGACACAGTATGGAAGAGGTTTGTCGCTTGTCTTTGTGTGCCGAATCATGTGGCTTACGATCAGATGTGCCCAGTTTATGTTCTTCCGGTGTTTGATTCCCCAAAGTAAAATAACCTCATCATAGGTTACCTGAGCAATGTTTGAGGTTTTCGAAAGGATTGTTCGGGCTATGGTGTAGTGGAGAAGCCGATTTTGGGTTGTGAGTGATTTTGCTAGAATAGGCTTTTTACCAACTTCGGCCAGAGCATGACAGATAGATATGCAAGTATCTCCTAGGTCGAATTCGGTCCAAGATTCCGGAGGGTTCATATGGATCAATTTCTCACCATCACAGGGTAAGCTGGTGAGATTACTGAACTGAGCTAGGGTGAGGTGGATTTTGGTTCCTTTTAGTTCAGCTGATAGTGTTTCAGTTGTATCATTGTAGCTAAGAGTGGTGTAGAAGGCTCTAACCATGTCAGGAGCGACTGGGCCTGTTTCAGTTGCAAAGTCTAGCAGTTTATGGAACTCTAACCAGTCAATAAATTCAAATCCCTTTTGACTTTGGAACCAGGGTAAGTCTAGAGCATAAGTGGTTCCTAATCCTCTAAGAGAGAAATTTTTGCAGTAGAGGTCAGCTTGTTCAGAACTGGTGAAATACCTGGAGTGGAAGGAGCTTTCACCATCATGTACCCTTTTTCTTTTGACACAGAGATTCTTGGTTCTTGGAGACATTTGGATTTGAGAGATGCGAATTTTGCTATGAGTTTGCTCTAAGAGAAGACGTGATTTTGGATGATTTATGCGCCCTAAACAATTGGTTTGGATATGATAAGATAACATAGGAGGATTATGCGCTTTTCTTGTTGGAGAGGTTAAGAAAAAAGCGCTAGTTTTCCTAAGTTTTAGGAAGGGATTGATTTTGGAGATTTTGCAAAAGATCATAATCGATTAAAAGATTTTTTAGAGAGAGATTCTATATAATCGATTTTTGAGCTAAATAATAGGCCTTTGGAAGGGCTTGACAATCGATTCATGTCATGGAAGTGGCTTGACAATCGATTAAATGGTTTCTTTTGCAATGGGGTTTTAAGAAAATAATTTTGACAGGCCGTTTTAAAAAATTCAACTAACTTTTAATCATGTATGCACATATTAGAGTCATGGATTCTAGGATGATGGTTCCTTTTAATTTACATGAGTAAAACATGGAAATGAAATTTCGCACTTGTATAGACCAATTTCATGTTAAGAGATTGAATTAATAGTTCTATAAAAAGCGGACTAACCTTTCCTGAGGATTCTTTCCTCAGTTTTATTTTTGATGTAAGTCACATGACTGCTTAACCTGGGGTGGAGTGTTTAAGAATTTGTTTCTTCCCAGTCATGAGCTTTTGTGATTCTGCTTTCAAGGTACCAATTTGACCCCCATACCTTGAAGCATACCTGCAATGATTTTAAACAAGGGTTCTAGGTACCCAAATTTCTTTGGGTCCTTGTGGGTTAGTACTTAGTATGGTCCCTTTGGGAACCCATACTTTCTTCACATTTTGTCTTCCTCTTGTCCTGCAAACAGAAACTGTATGTACATTTTTACCACAATAACTACAACTGATGCATGGTCTTGATCTATGATGCATATGCCTTTTAGTGTAGTTGTTTCTAGGATGTGTAGGATGTGCCTGTTGTAAGCTGGATAGTTTTCCTACTGTCCATTCTAGTTCATGGACTTTCTTTTCAAACTCAGTACATTTGTCACAGACATAATTTGCTTTAAGGTAGCCTAGGCTGTAGTTTTCCTTTCTAAGTTCTAACCTTTCTTTAGTTAATGCAATTACTTCATTTTGAAGGTGATTGATAACTTTCTTTGCTTTATCTAATGCCTTAGCTAATTTCATAGAATCATCATGCAACTCAGTGAAAGCTTCATATAAATCATCATAAGCATTTTGTAAGGATTCAGGGTTAGAAATTACCTCGTTCTCATTCTCGCTTTCATGATCAGCCATTAATGCAACTTGAGCTTCTTCATCCTCTGATTCATCTGATGAGTCCATGCAGTTGTCTTCCCATGCAATGTAGGCTTTTCTTCCTTTGTTATTTTTGAATTCCTTCTTTTCAGATTTGGAGTCCTTTTTCTGTAGATTAGGACATTCCATTTTCATGTGCCCGGGTTTCCCGCATTCATAACAAGTAGGAGGACCGGATGTACTTTCTTTCCTGGAGAACTTTTTTGATTTGAAGTTCTTTCTTGGATAGTTGTTGCTTTTCATGAACTTTTTGAACTTCCGAACCATAAGAGCCATATTCTCTTCATTTTCATCAATTTCATCATCTGAGTTGTCACTATCATCAAATTGACTAGAACAAGATGCTTTTAGAGCCAAGCTTTTCTTTTTCTTATCTGTATTTTCGTACTCAGCTAGACGAGTGAGTTCTAGTTCATGCTCTTGAAGTTTACCGAACAGAGTAGCCAGAGTCATAGTAGCTAAATTTCTTGATTCAGCTATAGCAGTAACCTTGGGTTGCCATTCTCTATTCAGACATCTCAGAACTTTGTTGATTAGATCCTCTGCAGGAAATGACTTACCCAACAAGCTTAACTGATTCACAATGTGAGTGAACCTTTTCTGCATTTCTGGTATTGTTTCACCTGTATTCATTCTAAATAATTCGTACTCTCTGATAAGAGTATTTGTTCTTGCCCTTTTCACTTCATTTGTACCCTCATGAGTAACTTGGAGATTATCCCACATTTCTTGGGCCGATTTACAGTTTGAAACTCGAAAAAATTCATCAGGACTTAAAGCAGAAGTAATAATATTTTTGGCACGTAAATTATGTTGCACTTTTCTTTTCTCATCATCAGACCATTCATTTCTACTTTTAATAGTAAGAATACCATCTACTAAGTGTGTGGGGACATAGGGTCCTTTTTCCACAGCATCCCAAACATCTAAGTCTACCCCTTCAATAAAGATTCTCATTCTTTCTTTCCAATATGCGTAATCTTTCCCGTTGAATCCCGGAGGACGGGTAAGAGAAGCACCCTCTTGCGTAGACCAACCTGAAGCCATTTCTCTTGAAGCTGCTAGGCCCTTTATACAAGAGTCTAGCTCTGATACCACTTGTTACCAAGTGGCTTCAGTCTCAAGAGGGGGGGTGAATTGAGATTTAAAAACTTTTCAGATCTTTCGAAAACGTTTTTCCCCTTTTCAATGACTTAGATCAATTTTCGCGCAGGTTGAGTGGAAGCGAAGGAATTAGAATATAAAGCAGTAAAGTAGAATAACAGTAAAGCAGGAAAGCAGTAAAGCACGCAGAGATTTATCCTGGTTCGGTCACCTCCTAGTGACCTACGTCCAGTCCTCACACCCTTGTGAGATTTTCCACTAACACAACAAGGCTTACAGGTGCCTTGGAAAACCTTTACAGACTCAGGCACTCTCCTCCTAGGATACCCCACCTATAGAGAGCCCTCAGATCTAATATAACAATAACAAGAGATACCCCACCCCTGTTACAATCAACTGCCCTAGAAAGATACCCCACTTCCTAGTACATGCAGCTACCCTAGAGAGATACCCCACTCCCTAGAACAAAACACAACAATTAAATAATAAACAATTGTAAATGCAGAAATACCTCTAGTGTAGGCAGATATTACAACTTGAAGAATATTAACCCCAACTAACTGTTAGCAACAGATCAGCTCAGACAGACCAACGGTGCGTGACGAGCAAAAGTATAAGCGTGAAGAGTTTTCTCAAAAGTTTTCTGTTTCATGCAAGTGGGTTGAGTTGTGTGTTGTTGTAAAATGAATCGTGAAGCACTGCCTATTTATAGGCTATGAGGAATTCATTTTTACGTTGAAAATAGTGTAGGAATCGATTCTTTGTTAAAATGTATTTGATCTAGGAATCGATTTATTTAGGTGAGGAATCGATTTATCTTTGTTTGGAAAATATGGGAAATCGATTCTTGAGTGCCATGGAAAGCTAGGAATCGATTCCATACTTAGTGAAAATATGTAGGAATCGATTTTCAGCTTGCCTGAGACAAGTGGGAATCGATTCTCAGTTGTTTGCAAAAGATTGGGAATCGATTCTTCCCTTAAAAAATATTTGGCTCAGAAATCGATTTGTGTATTGAAAAACATGACCTGAGAATCGATTTCTACCTTTTCTAATTTACCTGAAAATCGATTTTGATATTTGTTTATGCATGAGGAAATCGATTTTGTTATTTTAAAGGTGATAGAAATGTTTACGTAAATATGCATGCAACTTTAAAAAACTTTGTGAGTGTGTGAGACTTTGATATACGAGCTGACCTTTTGAAAGAGCTTACACTTTTTCCTAAGACACACCCAAACCCTAAGGACTACCCTTATATTTAAGGACTACCCTTAAACTTGAATCTTCAGTTCTTGGCTTGCTTGTCTTGGATTGTGACTCTGACGTTTAGTCACTTTTATTGACTTTGACCGTCAATCTAACCTTTGTCTTTTTCATCATCAAAACACATCCTGCAATCTCAGGTTACCTGCAACACAAGGTATCCACAAGGGATGTGTCGGACAAAGAAGCTCAAGAATTCCTGAGAGTAATGAGACAGAGTGAATATCGGGTGGTAGACCAGCTGAATCAAACTCCATCCAAGATCTCGATGCTCTCTTTGCTGCTTAGTTCAGAGGCACATCGTGCTGCACTGCTAAAGGTCCTGAATGAAGCTCACGTCTCCCATGACATTACAGTAAACCAGCTTGATGGTATTGTTGGCAGCATTGTAGCCTCTAATTACTTGACCTTCTCAGACACTGAGCTGCCTCCGGCAGGAAAGAGTCATAATCAAGCTCTTCACATCTCAGTCAAGTGTGGGGACCATATACTTGCCAGGGTGCTCATTGATAACGGTTCATCCTTGAATGTGCTGCCTAAGTCTACAATGGATAAGCTGGATGTAGACTGTTCATATCTAAAACCGAGCTCCACCTTGGTCAGAGCATTTGATGGGTCGGTGAAGGAAGTTTTTGGAGAAGTAGAAATGCCGCTGCAGGTAGGCCCTGAAGTATTTTATGCCGTCTTTCAAGTGATGGACATCAATTCATCCTACAGTTGCCTGCTGGGACGTCCTTGGATACATGCGGCTGGGGCAGTGCCATCCTCGCTTCATCAGAAACTCAAGTTTGTGGCTAGGGGAAAGCTGATAGTGATCTCCGGAGAAGAAGAAACATTGATAAATCGATCACCACCTGAATATTATGTGGAAGCAGCAGAAGAGTCCTTTGAGACTGCTTTCCAAGGATTGGAGATTTCAAACGCTGTCTTCGTCGAAGGTGAACCTCGGTGGAAGCCTAAGTGGTCCAAGGCTGCCATGATGGCTGCAAAGGTGATGCTGGGACATGGGTATCAGATTGGTAAGGGTTTAGGAAAAGCCGCTCAAGGAATTGTAATGCCTGTCCAGTTGAGGGGCAATATTGAGAGGTTCGGTGTTGGGTACATCCCAAGTCTTGCTGATCGGGAGAGGCTGGCATCTGACAGGAGGGAGAAATGGCTGGCCAAACTCAGAGGAAAGGCACCCAATCAGGGGAGAATGGTCATCGCTAATCTTAAGAGTAACTTCCGGAGTGCTAGTATGCTGAACCCTGACCAGGTTAATGTGGTCGAAGAAGGATCAAGCTCAAGTGGCCGTGCTGTAGGTCTGGTGCGCTGCTGTGCGGTTGGAGAGAAGCTGCAAAACTGGGAGATCATGGATTTCCCCGTATTTTCCAATTTAAAGTAATTATCGTTGTAATGCAGATCCCTCGGCTCTGCCCATGGCCTTGGGATATTTCATTCGGGCACACATGTTTTCGTCGAAAATCATCAATCAATAAAGTGTTATTTTGAATTTTCAATAAAATTTCTGTCTTCATCTTTTATCTGTGTTGCTTTTTTCTTTGTTTTTATTCGCCGCTCCATTCTAATGCAGATCAAAAATAAACTCTGAAAATAATAATGCCCATAACTCATACTGTGATTTTGATTACCCGGTTAATCAAGCCGAGGAAGATGTTGAGAATGATTGGGATACTCCTCCAGAAATCATGAGAATGGTAGAACAAGAAGAAAATGTCATCGAACCCCATGAGGAGTCTACAGAAATGGTCAATTTGGGTACCGAGGAAGACAGAAAAGAGATCAAGGTTGGTACCGCAATGGAGGATAAAGAGCTCAAAAAGTTGATTCAGCTCCTGCTCGACTACGCTGACGTATTCGCATGGACATATCGGGACATGCCAGGGTTGAGCACAGATATCGTTGAACATAGATTGCCGGTGAAATCAGAATGTCCCCCGGTGAAACAGAAGTTAAGGCGGATGAAGCCTGAAATGTCTTTGAAGATCAGAGATGAGGTCAAGAAACAGTTTGATGCAGGATTCTTAGCTGTGGCAAAATATCCTGAGTGGGTAGCAAACATTGTTCCAGTCCCTAAGAAAGATGGAAAGGTCCGAATGTGTGTCGACTACCGTGACTTGAACAGAGAAAGCCCTAAAGATGATTTCCCTCTACCCCATATTGACGTTTTGGTGGACAGTACTGCTCAGCATTCGATGTTCTCCTTCATGGATGGATATTCAGGCTATAATCAGATCAAAATGGCTCCAGAGGATATGGAGAAAACCACCTTCATAACCCTTTGGGGAACTTTCTGTTACAAGGTCATGCCTTTCGGGTTGAGGAATGCCAGGGCAACCTACCAAAGAGCGATGGTAACCCTATTCCATGACATGATGCATAAGGAGATCGAAGTCTATGTGGATGACATGATTGCCAAATCAAAGACTGATGAAGAGCACGTGGTTAACCTGCAGAAGCTGTTCGAGCGTCTCAGAAAGTACAAACTCAGGTTGAACCCCGCTAAGTGCACCTTTGGGGTTAGGTCAGGGAAGCTGTTAGGTTTCATTGTTAGCCAGAAGGGAATTGAGGTAGACCCGGACAAAGTACGAGCAATCTTGGAGATGCCAGCACCTAAAACAGAGAAAGAAGTTCGTGGTTTCCTGGGAAGACTAAATTACATCTCTCGATTCATCTTCCAGTTGACTGCAACTTGCGAACCAATTTTCAAACTGCTGTGCAAAAACCAAGAGATGAAGTGGAATGATAAATGTCAAGAAGCATTTGAGAAAATCAAGGCGTATCTTCAAAATCCACCCGTCCTAATGCCACCTGTGTCTGGCAGGCCCCTCATCCTATACCTCACGGTGCTAGACAACTCTATGGGCTGCGTGCTGGGGCAACACGATGAGTCAGGAAAGAAAGAACACGCGATCTACTACATAAGCAAGAAGTTCACAGACTGTGAGGCAAGGTATTCATCATTGGAGAAGACTTGTTGTGCTCTAGCCTGGGCTGCACACCGACTGAGACAGTATATGCTGAGTCACACTACCTGGTTGGTGTCCAAAATGGACCCAATCAAGTACATATTTGAAAAACCTGCGCTCACAGGTAGAATTGCTCGTTGGCAAATGCTTCTGTCAGAGTACGATCTCGTGTAGTAACCCAGAAGGCGATTAAAGGTAGCACACTGGCAGACTACCTGGCACATCAACCGGTTGAGGATTACCAATCAATGCAATGTGAATTCCCAGATGAGGACATTATGGCATTATTTGACGCAGGGAAATCTCAAGATGATGAAAGGTGGAGAGTGTTGTTTGACGGTGCCTCTAACATGTGGGGGCACGGGATCGGAGCAGTGCTGATCTCCCCAGACAACCGCTTTATACCAGTCACCGCCAGACTAAGCTTCTATGTCACAAACAATATTGCAGAGTATGAAGCGTGTATCTTGGGTATCCAGGCAGCTCTCGATCGGAAAGTCAAGAGGCTCGACGTGTACGGAGATTCAGCTCTAGTTGTCCATCAAGTAAAAGGAGACTGGGAAACAAGAAATTTTGATTTGATTCCTTACCGTGACTACATTCAAGAATTAATCAAGCCCTTTGAGGAAATCACTTTCCAGCACATACCCCGCAGCGAGAATCAGTTGGCAGATGCCTTGGCAACTTTGTCTTCTATGTTCAACGTCAGCTGTGACAAAAGTCTGACGACTGTCAGAATCCAGCACAGAGAACAGCCTGCTTATCACTACTGTATGACAGTCGAAGAGGGGTCAGATAGTAAGCCTTGGTACCATGACATCAAGCAGTATATCACAAACAGAGAGTATCCTCCCGGAGCTACAGAGAATGACAAGAGAACCCTCAGGAGGCTGTCAGCAGGTTTCTTCTTGAGTGGAGACGTCCTTTACAAGAGAAACCATGACTTGGTACTCCTCAGGTGTGTAACAGGAGAAGAATCAGTAAAGATTATGCGAGATGTCCATGAAGGCTCATTTGGGGTTCATTCCAACGGGCACGCAATGGCTAGAAAAATCCTGAGAGCTGGATACTACTGGTTGCAGATGGAATCAGACTGTTACAGTTTTGTGAGAAGATGCCATAAATGCCAAATCTATGCAGATCACACCCATGTACCTCCAACTTCTCTGAATGTTTTGAGCGCACCATGGCCATTCTCAATGTGGGGCATGGACATCATTGGTCCCATTGAACCCAAACCTTCCAATGGTCACCGTTTCATTCTGGTTGCTATTGACTACTTCACTAAGTGGGTGGAGGCTGCTTCTTATCCCAATGTAGCGAGCTCAGTGATCGCTAAGTTCATCAAGAAAGACTTGATTTTCCGCTACGGCCTTCCAAACAAGATTATCACAGACAACGGTAGTAATTTGAACAGCAGAGTGATGAAGGATTTGTGTAAAGACTTCAAAATACAACATCACAACTCTTCTCCCTACCGCCCAAAGATGAATGGGGCAGTTGAGGCAGCTAACAAGAATATCAAGCGGATAATACAGAAGATGGTTGTGACCTATAATGATTGGCACGAGATGCTCCCCTTTGCCCTGCATGGTTACAGAACCTCAGTACGCACCTCAACAGGGGCAACCCCTTACTCCCTGGTTTATGGGTCAGAGGCAGTTCTCCCCATTGAGGTTGAAATACCATCCCTGCGGGTGTTAATGGAGACAAAACTTGATGAAGCAGAATGGGTTCGGTCTCGTCTTGACTAGTTGAATCTCATTGATGAAAAACGGGTGGCCGCAATGTGTCATGGACAGTTGTACCAACAGAGGATGAGGAGGGCTTTTGACAAGAAAGTCCGTCCTCGTGAATTCTAAGAAGGAGATCTTGTGCTCAAGCAGATCTTGCCGATTCAGACAGACTCTAGGGGCAAATGGGCTCCCAAATACGAAGGACCTTATGTGGTGAAGAAGGCATTCTCAGGAGGAGCTTTAATTCTGGCAAACATGGACAGAGATGAGATCCCAAATCCAGTGCACTCAGATGTGGTCAAGAAGTATTATGCCTAGAAAAATAGACGAAAAAAGAGAAAGATAAGCCAAGGAAAAATCAGCTCGCTAGGTTGAAAACCCGCAAAGGGCGACCTAGGCAAAATCAGAGTGGCCCGGTGGATTGAAAACCCGCAAAGGGCAATCCAGGCAAAAATTAGGGTCAGAAAACTTGGGCTTGAGAAAAGAAAAAGGCAATCAGCGCTCCAAAGGTTCGGATAAGGGGGTGATCAGTATTATGAGTATGGACGGTGGGCACCGTTACTTCAGAGACGAAATCACGAGATTTGTTCCTTTTTGCTTGTATTTTTGGTAGTTTAAAAGAAAGATTGCAATGCACTTTCGATTGGCGTGACTTTCTGCACGTCCAATTTCTATATCAATAAAAGTCCAACTTTTCTTTCATATGTATGCTTTTCGTGTCTCTGCTTTCATCTATTCAGTTTCTTTCAAAATAATAACTTTTATGATTGATGAAATCGAATTGCAAAACATGTGCACATTTAGAGCATTACAGGATCATTGCGAAATCTTTGAAAAAATACAGAAAGAAGTGATTCCCCAAGTGAATAAAATTGCGGAAAAGACAGTCATGACGAACCAGTGTGCAATCCTCGCGGGATCGTCGTCCTGGAACAGCTTTCGCCTGGCAGATCGATTTAACCAGCAAAAAAAGAGTGCCAAAGAAAAAAACAAATAAGCAGAAAAAAGAAAGCTGCTTAAAGAAAACAAACAGAGTAAACAAAAACAAATAAGCAGAAAAAAGAAAGCTGCTTAAAGAAAACAAACAGAATAAACAAAAAAAAACAAAAGAGAAAGTCACAGAAGACGGAACATAAAAGAACACAACATCTTCACATCATTCATCATATCATCCATACCATTCGTCACTCCATGACATCAAACAGCGGTGCGTTACACTTTCAAATTCGCATCTCAGAAGAGCGAAGAGTAACAAAAAAAAAGGGAAGTGAATGAGGAATCAAACAGAAAAAGCATCCCGCCAAAATCAATCATTGCATTCATGTGCATCCAAATACCCAAATGCATGCATTTCATACACCATCCAAGAAGTTACTTCGGACCAGAGAGTCCCAAAATCTCATTTTTTTAGAAAATCACCATCAGCACTGAGTTAGTAAACTCCATCAACCCAGAGTTAGTAAACTCCATCAACACAGAGTTAGTGAACTCCTCCCACAGATCACAACATCGTGTACGAGCACGCGATGGATCCATCAGACTTCGTTAAGTCCTTCGGATTAGTTGTGTCAGCCTAAGGCATGGCATAAATCCATTGATCAAATCAGTTCCGGACCTGATGTTGATCGGCCGCTCGAAAAGGCCACCCCCAAAGCTCGGACTCGACCAGAGTTCGTTAGAAGGTTTTTAGGCAACCTCCGAATCCCCAATTTACCGCTTTTTCCAATTTACCGTTTTTCCCAATTTACTGCTTTCCCGTTAATGCGACAAGTGTTAACCCCCCCCCCTTTTTTCAAAAGGAAAATAACAAAAAGAAAA
The DNA here is from genome assembly GCA_039519185.1 of Astragalus membranaceus. Taxonomy (NCBI): domain Eukaryota; kingdom Viridiplantae; phylum Streptophyta; class Magnoliopsida; order Fabales; family Fabaceae; genus Astragalus; species Astragalus membranaceus. The sequence goes on along the minus strand of CM076846.1, from coordinate 95,776,664 downwards.
TTTGAGCTTTTCTGGAGCGGACAAAATTAGTGTTATTTCTATATCTTTATTTCCATTTCACCAACAAATATGAAAGGGCCAAGTCATATTTCTTGGTGAAATGTGAAATAAAGAGGGGCAGCTGTAATACCCTAATTTTGTCCTATCCAAAAATAAGAAATTTTATTTATTTTTAAAAAAAAATAATTATTTTATTTTCATGCCATGTTTTATTTTATTTTAGTTTGCTAAAAGTTTTTAATCTTTGAAAAAATAATAATTAGAAGTAAAGAAACAAAATAAGCAAAGGAGGAAATAGGGGGGTTTGTTAAAAAAAAGAATAGAGGTGCAATCAGGATTGGGCCATCTAAAACCCAACCCAACAAAAAAGGGCCAGCCCAATTCGCATAACCCATATCCTAACCCTAATCCAACCCATGACCCATAACTCAACTCACCAAAACCGTAATTTCCCTCCTGTCCTAACCCTAATTCGACCCCACCCCCTTTTACCCCAAAAATGTCCACATTCACTCTCCCCCTAGCCCTAAAAAATGTCCACATTCATCCCCAAACCCTAGCCTAGAAATCCGCCCCCACTCCCCTTTATTCCCTCCTTGGAACTCACAATCCCACTTCCACACACTTCCCACTTCCCCACATCTCCTTTCCCCATACACTCCACCCTTCTCTCTCTCCTCCTATCTCACGCCTCCCCAACGGCTCTCTCCCTCACATCACTCTCTCACTTCACACCCTTCCTCTCTCTCTTTCTCCCATTCACACTCAACATTTCCTCCCTCATTCTTTCCTCCCCCCTACGACCCCTTTCTCTCTCACATCACTCTCTCACACACTCACTCTCATCTTTTCACTTCACACACTCAACCCTCTTCTCTCCCTTCCACGCCTCTCTCTCTCTCTCATACGCCCCTCCATCTCCTTTCTCTCACACAACCTCCAAAACACATCACCTCCACCACTCCCATCAAGCCCTAGCCGTCCACCCTCCCTTCTCCATCTCCACACGTTTTTTCCTTTCACATCCTCTCACGAAATCACCATTTTTGGTGCTTCTTTCTCTCCTCTCCCACGAAATCGCCATCTTTGGGCATCACCACACAAGAGGCCGTTGGTCCCTCCAAAGCTCACGGTTTCATTCAAGGAAACATATGTTCCATCTCGTTTTCCTCAAGGATAGCACACAAACGAATCTATACACAAGGTTTGGTGAAAAAAACCGAAAGACAAAGCGCATCACTACAAGATCAAGTTTTAGTATAAATAGGGGTACGGTTTTGAAGAAGGGGAGGTTTTTTTCGGTTTTGTGTTTAAGAGCAAGAAGGAGGAAGATCCGAACGTGGGTGGAGATCTTGGAGCAAGAAGCGAAATCAGTTTTTTTTACTTTCTTGAAATACTTGAGTGAAAGAGAAAGAGAGAGTTCTTCATTTTTTTCCTTTTTGTTTCTCTTACTAAAATTATCATCAAAATTAATTTTATTCTTTTATGTGAGATCCAAGAGGAAAGATTATTTACTCAAGCTTTGTGGTAATTCCTCTACCTTAGTCTTCTTTTTCGTTTTCATGACCTATTGTACTATTTACATCTTTTATTTCATACTCCTTGCAAGTTATGTTTGCTGTATGCATACTTGGATGTTGAAATTTGTGGATTTGTTCATGATCTTCTATGTTATTTTGATAGACCAAATCTCATAATGTCATAATTTGTTGACCACGATTTTGTTGCTTATTTGGGAGGGCCATAATTTGTGGAAATGTGTTAATGCATTATAACAACAAATATGATGATTGTCATTAGCATCATAAACCCAATATTTTCTATAAAAATGATTAAGGCAATTTTTCATTATCAAAAGGCAATTTTTATTTATTTTTTTTTAACCAAAAATTATTTCAACCAAAAATGATAACAAAAGAACTCTAAAAACAAAAAAACATTTCCTAGTAATTAATAAAAAGGGGTAGTCAACACATTTCTTTTACTATTATTAAATAAACAAGTAAACTGATTTTTATTTTTTTATTTTTTTTCTTTTATTTATTTATTTATCCGTTTTTTATTTATTTTATTTTTTTTATTTAACCAAAAATTATCTCAACCAAAATGATCTCTAAAAAAGAAAAAACAGAAAAACCTTTCCTTAGTAAAAAAAGAGTGGCAGATAAAACATTTTTAAAAAAACAAGTAAACCGCTACTTGCACCCCTGTGTTTCTAATGACACCACCTCTGTTTCTTTTAAATTTTCAGACTGCTATTTACACCCCCCCGAATTCAGGCATAAGCCCCTTTTCTCACTTAAGCCCAATTTCGCTAACTGGGCCCTCCTATGCGAACTGGGCCTCCTTTTTTCCCACACCCCTAATTTTGATAACTTAACCCCTTTGAAAGAGCCCAGCTTTTACACAGCCCATTGGAACAATTTCCTGATTTCTGCACCCCCTCTTTTTAAAAACGCAACCCTTCTCACTGTTTACACCCCATTTTTAATAATACAGCCCTCCTTTTATTTGCACCCCCATTTTACTATTGCATCCACTGTTTCTCCTTTTAAAAAAAATATATTTCCTTTCCCTAAATAAATATTTTCTGACATCGAAAACAAATATTTTCAAACGTCGAAATCAACGAAAACACTTTTCAAAAACAAATCTTTTCAAACGGCGAAATCAAAATTAATCATCACTAATGGTCACTCGCGCTGTTGCCGTTTGATTGTGGGTGATGATTTCATTCATGTGGGAGCTAGTAGTGTGGCCACTCTAAACCGTTGTTGTTTGGTCCTCACAAACGCTCTCCTTCAATTGCGAAAACCTTTTCAATGCTCAAAATAAAAACCGATTATCATTAATCATCACTCGCGCCGTTGCCGTTTGGACGTTAATGATAATTCATTTTCATAACAGTTAGTAGTGCGACCACTCTAAACCGTTGTTGTTTGGTCACTGCGAACGCTCAACCCCTTTGCGAAAAACTCCAAAAAGATTAAAAAACAAAACCTTTTTTAAAAAAAAACCAGAACTACGTAGCTTTGAATTCTCCATCGCACCGGGAGATACGTAGGAGCGGATATCCTCCGTCAAGCACAATAAACTAAAAGCATTTTTTCCTTAAAAAAAAACAAACACTTTTGCCAAAAATAAAATTTTCATTAAGTCTTTTCATTCTCTTTTCGAAAAAAGGGGCAAATTTAAGTATTTTCCAAATCAGCACTTAAAACCACACATTTAATTAAAGGTTCCCTTTCGGTAGAAAGGAGGCGTAGGGTGCTAAAACCTTCCCCATGCCTAACCGACCCCCGAACCCAAATTTTCCGGTTCTCCAAAAGGCCATCCGCTTTCCAAAAGGTTTTTCTTCAATATTTTCCTGATAAAAAAATATTGGTGGCGACTTAATTTTCAAAAAGTTGTAAACGAAGAAAGATTCCCTCAGGGACTTTTTCGGGCGCAACACCAAGGTTCTGAGTACCCTTCTTTGGTGTCCCATATGAAGACACAGTGATATGTCATAATAGTTTTGGACTAAGGAGGGTTGGCTATTGTGTTAAAAAAGTTGGTGATTTATTTGTCTACCTTGGTCATTGGTCTTGCCTACTCAATTGAAAGTACATGACCTAACCCCTGTGCGAAAATATGACATACCAAGGTTCAGAGTACCATTCTTTGGTGTCCCATATGAAGACACAGTGATATGTCATAATAGTTTTGGACTAAGGAGGGTTGGCTATTGTGTTAAAAAAGTTGGTGATTTATTTGGCTACCTTGGTCATTGGTCTTGCCTACTCAATTGAAAGTACATGACCTAACCCCTATGCGAAAATATGATATACCAAGGTTCAGAGTACCCTTCTTTGGTGTTCCATATGAAGACACAGTGATATGTCATAATAGTTTTGGACTAAGGAGGGTTGGCTATTGTGTTAAAAAAGTTGGTGATTTATTTGTCTACCTTGGTCATTGGTCTTGCCTACTCAATTGAAAGTACATGACCTAACCCCTATGCGAAAATATGACATACCAAGGTTCAGAGTACCCTTCTTTGGTGTCCCATATGAAGACACAGTGATATGTCATAATAGTTTTGGACTAAGGAGGGTTGGCTATTGTGTTAAAAAAGTTGGTGATTTATTTGTCTACCTTGGTCATTGGTCTTGCCTACTCAATTGAAAGTACATGACCTAACCCCTGTGCGAAAATATGACATACCAAGGTTCAGAGTACCCTTCTTTGGTGTCCCATATGAAGACACAGTGATATGTCATAATAGTTTTGGACTAAGGAGGGTTGGCTATTGTGTTAAAAAAGTTGGTGATTTATTTGTCTACCTTGGTCATTGGTCTTGCCTACTCAATTGAAAGTACATGACCTAACCCCTATGCGAAAATATGACATACCAAGGTTCAGAGTACCCTTCTTTGGTGTCCCATATGAAGACACAGTGATATGTCATAATAGTTTTGGACTAAGGAGGGTTGGCTATTGTGTTAAAAAAGTTGGTGATTTATTTGTCTACCTTGGTCATTGGTCTTGCCTACTCAATTGTATGGCTGTGAAACAACATTAAGCAACATGTTAACTTCAACTTTACACACTGACTATACAAAGTGTATCCAAATTAGTACCTGATGTCATTTACAACATTTACATCAATACTAATCAAAAGATACATATATGTCTAATTACAACAACAATTTCTCATGACCATCCCCTATACATATATCTTTAATTACAACAAAAAATACTCATGACCATTAATATGCAGGGAGGTATCCTTCAACCTAAAGTCATAGATTTGTAGTCAATTGTGACAATCCTGTGAAGTCTGTTTCCATGTTTGCCAAAAGTTCCATGAATGGAATCTCACCTCCTACCTGTTAATAATCACTTATTCTGTTTAACAACATGAACATATAAATAAAAACTGTAATAACAGACAATCAAACAACATGCCTGACAAGAGGAAGTAAAGTTGTTAGTTGCATTGTCTAATTTTAAATAAGTTGCTTCTGTAACGGTTGGACATTGAGAAGCCCAACTGTTGTGCGCAAAATCTGAGACTCCAGCTTCATTGTTTATATATACATTTCCTGACTGTATAGAGGAATTGTTAAATAAGTTCAACTAAACTTGACTTCAGGTCAAAGTGAAGATATGTAAAATCACTAATCCACAAATGCGAAATAACTAATTTCATTGAATGATGAAAATGATACAGAAAAAACTTAACGTTGTAGTTAACATACTAAATGAAGTTTGCACAATCATCTAATGCAAACTAAACCACATTGTTTGCATCCAACAACTCTCCACGAGTTATAAATGAATCCAACCCAATGACCTCCTGATAAGTCTTGAAATTATGAACAACAAGTTACAACTCAAACTCAACAATAGTACATAATAGCTCCCGAAATTTTCTGACGGATCAAATTAGTCCGTGAACAAATTGAAAATTGGAAACTCTACACTGAAAGTAAAAACTTATAATGGACACGAACCAAAGTAGTTGCTTCCGTCACATCTCCACCAGTAGTAACCTCAATAGTTGATTCCACACAAATGTCGGTGTTGACTTCCATACCCACCGTCCCAATATTGCCGGCCTACACATTATACAAAAAACAGTAAGATGCATGTGATATAGAGTTTAATGCTTAATACATAATTTGTTAAAAAACAAGACAAACCTCCGTATTGTTTTTGTCATTAGCTCGCTTGGTTCGCTTATTCACTCTCTTTTTAACAACTTTCTCAACTGTTGATATTTTTCTGTTTGCAGGAGGACGACCTTTACGCTTTACCCTCAATGGACTGTGACAAGTAGGGAGACTGTCTGGGATTGAGTCATCATTCAAAACCTTGCTTTTAATATTATCCATTGTAGGATCCATACTTGGCAAATCAGAACTAAATTGATGCAATAGTTCATGGAATGCTTTTGTGGCATATTCAGACTCCGCTGCTGCTTCAGCAACCTCGTAGAAATGCTTGCACAATTTCTCAAACCTATCCATCTGTGGCATCAATTCCTTCACACCATAATTGATCTTAATATATGCATGCTTCCTTTTAATATTTTTCTTCCATCTTGTCAAAACATACTTCTCTGGAACTTTTTCAACCCTCTCTTTAGCACAAACACATAATACATGGCAACACAAAATTCCTCTAAACTCAAAGAACGAGCATTCACAGTTGACATCATAGTTGTCACGATTGAACAATACTTTAAGGTAGCGCTCTTTTGGTCTATCTCCAACTATTATCTCCTCCAACACATTATATGTAGCAACGCAACCCTCCAGTGACTCCAAGGAGGGGACACAATTCATTTTACCTCTAAATTCAGTTTGAACCTCCTTAAATTTTGCATGTGTGTAATCACGTTGGAACTGCCTTTCAATAGAGGAGGTGGACCCACAATGAATTATTGTATCTATTGATTGAAAATCAGCTGCAAATTCTTTTTCTGCTTTATTTTTTAGAGCATTGCCATATTGTTTTACAAATTGACCAAGACTTGTTGTTGAATTGATATATCCATCAAAGAAAGCATGTATGCTCTCACTGCGTTGTGTTGCTGACATGCCCGCCCAGAAAAATTTCCTTAACAAAGTCGGTGCCCATCTATGTCGCTCCTTATACAACCCACTTAACCAGTCATTCTCTTGAAGCTGAAATTTGTCTATGAAGGAATGCCATTTATCTTCAAAATCAACAATTGTGTAAGTATCATAAACTGCTTCTTTCATTGCTGCCTTTATCTTGTAATATTCACCATAGCCACTGAGTTTTTCGGGAATTTTTTTCATGATATGCCATAAACACCACCTATGGCGAGTAGTAGGGAAGACTGTCTCAATGGCATTTTTCATAGCCTTGCATTGGTCGGTGACAATACCCAAGGGGGACTTTCCTAGCATGCAAGAAAGCCATGATTGAAAAAGCCACACAAATGACTCTTCGTCTTCACCGGAAACTAGGCCACACCCAAGTAATGTTGATTGACCATGGTGATTCACACCTACAAACGCAGCAAAAGGCATCTCATATTTATTGGTCAGATATGTTGTATCAAATGTCACGACATCTCCAAAATATTCATAAGCAGCTCTACTTCTTGCATCGGCCCAAAAGACATTCTTGACATGAAAACCATCATCCAAATCAATATCATAGAAGAAATTCGAATTTTGTTCCCTCATTTCATAAAAGTAACTAATCAACGCCTTCCCATCACCGCCTTTACCAATTGAACGCCTTTCCTTGTTGACAAAATTCCTCACGTCATTTTCACAAAATGGTATATTTTCATGCCCTCCTGCATCTGTAACAAGAGATTGGAAAGTTTTGTTGATCCTCACGCCCGCTTCATCGTTGATTTGGATTGTTCTCTTCACATGCAGATTTATTTTCTTGTTTGCCCTAAACAACCTTGACTTTGTGGGGGTCAACTGGTGACAATGCTCATCTACAAATTTTTTGATATACCATACTCCATCTGTTTCTAACTTGAAACATATCTTGGCAGGACAATTGCTCACCCTAGTCGGAAGTGTCTTCAATGAACATGGAATTTTTGACATTTGCGCGCTAGACCCCTCTCTCGAGCATGACAGAATTCTGTAGTTGATTTCCCCATCCTTTCCCTTTACTGATGTTCTAATTTTCCATCCAAATCCTTTTTTTATGGCATACTCACCATAATAAGATATCCCCTCATCTAATGAAGCAAAACACATCCCGATTGTTGGCTCCCAACATGTATCGTCATTGTTGGGGTTGTCAACTGTTATACCTTCAGCGTCAGCACTTTCACCCTCAACGAATGTATCACCACCCTCCATGAACTTTTAGATGTCGGCGTCACAGCAGTACTGCACAATAAAATCCAATTATGTATAGCTTATATTAAATTTAATATAGTGTATAGATGTAAACCGAAATTTCTTAACATATCAGCTAAACAACCCCAATTAACCAACTTTTAAATCCCAATTTCTTAAGTATAACTCAAATGTTCTTGGTGTGACATGTACTATAGAGTAAACCAATCTGGTATTTCAACTACACATAGCCACATTACTGCCCCAATTAACCAACTTTTCAAAGCCATAAACCAATCTGTTTTTTCAACTACAGATAGCCACATTACTGCCTCAATTAACCAACTTTTCAAAGCTATAAACCAATATGTTCGGATATCAACTACAGATAGCCACATTACTGCCCCAATTAACCAACTTTTCAAAGCCATAAACCAATCTGGTAAAGGAGAATGTTTAATCTAATAATCATGGTCAAATTCCAATTTTGGATAACAACAATAGGGTTTCGTTTCAGTATAAATTAGTATAAATTACCTGATTCTAATCCTAAGGTTGCAGTGGAGAAGAGGTGAAGAAGCTTCGGCCCGTGCGGAGTCACGGCGGTGAGAGCTTGAAGGGGAGAGCAGGGCGACGGAGGAGAGAGGGCGAGGGAGGGGTGAGAGCGCGAGAGAGAGCGCGAGCGAGGGAGCTGCGGGGAGGAGAGAGCGCGAGCGAGGGAGCTGCGGAGGTGAGAGCTTGAAGGGAGGAGAGAGCGAGAGAGAGAGAGAGAGAGAGAGAGAGAGAGAGAGAGAGAGAGAGAGAGAGCTTGAGCGAGGGAGCTGCGGAGTGAGAGCTTCAAGGGAGGAGGGAGCTGCGGAGTGAGACTGCGTTGAATGAATCAGTTTTAGCAAAAAAAAAATTATTATTTCTTTTATTTTTTGGCTGGTCCCACCTCCGTATTTCCATTGTATAATACGTATTTGGTATTTTTGGCTGTATTTTGGCTAAGTTTTTTGGCTGAATAGCATTATTGTTGAATAAATCATCATGCGCGGCAATTCAGAATCCATGGCCACAAGCAAGTCAAGTATTGAAATGGAGAACGAATAATTAAGTAGTCCGTCTCCCTCCCCATAAAGACACGCAACAAACATTCAATATATTCTGTAACTTGCAGTATTGGGTTGACTGCAGTTGGTAGGTCTCTCGCTACCTTGTCAGAGGTTTGTGTGAGCCTGGGGTACCTGCGAAGCCACTCCGATGCTCAAGTCAGTATTGAGAATAAATGAGTGATTTAGCTGGGAATGAGAGTATGTACCTTATGAAGGCTTTGGAAATCGGTATTTATAGGAAATCATGCTCGTTTGTGGATCGTCGGATCAGTAGAATCGATCTCAACCATTCAAGTGTGGTGGCCTTAATTGGGCTTTGTATGTTGTGGATATGGGCCGAAATGGTTGGGCCAATCCATATCCAATTGCTAAGTGCACCTCCTGGTATTGCTGATTGGGCCTCCTGGTCCAGTCCAGAACACAATAAGTAAGAGAAAGGAATCTAGGAGACCAAATTCAGGGTAATTAAAAGCAAAGAAATAAGGCTCATACTTCCTACAACCCCCCTTTACTCATTGGACATCCCCAAACCATGCGAAAAGACAAAAATGTCATTAATGAAACGCGCGTGTCCCTTTTTTTTGGATTACGAAGGTTCAGACTAAACTTTTGAACCGGTTCAGAAGTTTAGTTCTGAACCAAGCAGACACCCCCAAAAGTCTTTTGTACAATTTTAACAGGTACGACACTTTATTACCGAACCGGTACATAAATAAAGTACCTGTTCACAGCCGAGCCGGACACTCCAGAGGGTTCGGCTACACACTCCTCCGAGGCCGACACGACTGTCTCTCGAGAAGGCAACGCAGGATATCCGAAGACCCAGGCTCGTCCTAAGGATCGAGTGACTCAATGGCATTGCAGACAGAGGGACTCCTTTCTTCCCTCGAAGCTCGGCCCCACCACTTGTGGACTCGGCCAGAGACCGAAGACAGGCAGAATATATATGGAAAGCCCTACAATTGCTCCCCCAGATCTGTAACAGCTATGATATGCATTTATTACTCATTGTTGCCCTTGTGCTATATAAAGACGCCCTTGAGGTTAATGGAGGGACCACGATTTTACTCTCTACTCTCTATACTCATTCTACTATCATCTTACTCTTGTTCTAACTAGATCCTCCCAAGGGAAATAGTTACGAACATTGGCGCCCACCGTGAGGCCCGGCAAAATCTTTCCTACCCCACTATATCCTTAAAAACTGCCACTCTACCATGGTGGCCAAAGAAGTACCCCGTCAGACATCAATACTGATCACATACTACTAGAACTGCTCGACGCAGTGAGGCCACTGCAAGAACATAATGCAGACCAGGCCAGAAGGAACGAAGAGCAGCGCCTGCGCTCTCAAGCACTGGAGGCAAGAGAAGTAAGGTTGCAAGAGCAACTGGCGGAGATGCAGAACAGCAGAAACAAGGCCACCAGGGCTCCTTTGAGAATGTTTCAGTCATTAACAGCAGCAATTGAAGCAGTGGCCATTCCCCACCGTTTTCGCAAGCCATCTATCGACACGTATGACGGAACCAGAGATCCACAAAGTCATGTAGATGTGTTCCAGACCCAATTGATGATTAGTGGCGGCAACGACGCCGTCAGCTGCAACATGTTCACCGGCACTTTGACCGACGTTGCACTCAAATGGTTCAAAGGCTTGACCTCACGATCAATCACGGGTTTTGAAGACCTTGCCAGCCGCTTTGTACAGCAGTTTTCTCTCAACAATAAGAAGTCAGTTCATTCGGAAGACCTGTTCGACCTTCGGCAAGGAGCGGCCGAGCCCCTCAAGAAATACCTGGAACGATTCAACAAAGTGACCGTGTTAGTGGAAGATCCTGATGAAATTTTTTTCGTCAAAGCGTTCATGAAGGGCCTGAGGAACAGTACCTTTAGCGAGGCACTGTCAATCCGAACACCAAGAACCATGGACGAGGTCAGAGCTGGTGCAGACAAGCATATAGAGGCAGAAAAGACCACCGCCAGCAAAGATGAATGTGTTGCCAAAGCATCAAGGAGGCCATACTCACCACCGGAGAGACAAGCTCGGACCGATCAACAGCATTTCTCGGCCAGGCGTGACCGAGGAGGCATGGCGAGGAACCGGAAGTAACCTATACTCCGCTTAGGGCCAAGCCCTCCACCATCCTCCACGAGGCCCTAAATGATGGAATCATACAGAGGCCGACACCTTTCGTCGGCACTATGGGTAAGTATCCACAATCATACTGCAGGTTTCACCGGACAGAGGGACACACCACCGATGATTGCTGGACTTTGAAGCAGCAAATTGAACAACTTAAAAATTCTGTGTTGACAGAGGAGCAGAAGAAGAGACGAGCCAACAACCCACAGCCGAGGCCACTGGCAAAGAGGGGAGGAACCCAAAGGGAAACTGCGCAGAAAGACGGACACGAAATCGCAGAAAAAGGCGATGTAAACACCATATCCGTAGGTTTCTTGGGAGGAGGATCCACTTCATCGGCAAGACGAAGGTACGCACGTTCCATCATGAATGTCATTAATAATGAATCTGATGTGCCCATTCCAGAGTACCCACAGATCTCCTTCGACGTGGAAGACTTCAACGGAATCCAACCCCACTCTGACGATCTGATAGTGATTTATATCACAACCAGCGGGTACAGGGTCGCCCGAGTTGTAACACCCCTTTCTACCCGGTAAAATAATACGAAAATCAGAGTTTATAAAAATTTCCAACATACAATGGAGTGCCACACTTGCTTCGTAAAAACAACAAACAGGTTAATTCGCCTGTGAAAACGGATACATAACACTTACTTTTGGATGAACCGATAAACAACCTTTTAGTCTTTAAATATAAATCATCTTCATTACTATGCAGCGGATTCGCAAAAAAATGAATTCAAATAAACGTGGCGTCTTTCACCAACTTAAGACAGCTCAAAAACGGCAAGGTAACAACTTAAAGTTCCAACAACAAAATAACATAGCAAACAATAATGAAAACATGTGTTCATTCCCCCCCCCCCCGAGTGTTACGTATCAGAGCGAGGACACCGACTCGATCAAACGAAGGTACGCGACCTTCATTCGTGATTACCTGCACGTTACCGACAGAGGGGCAACATTCAAACAGAAGGGGTGAGATATCAAACCATATAATAGGACATATGAAAAACAATATATTAGAATCAGAGGATCTAAATTAACCACTTCTCAGCCAACAATCAACTTCGATCAATCACAAGTTATCAACATAGTCACTTAAGGGTGCAATATGAATGCGACTCAATACTATGCACATGCATGTGGTACCATCGGAGTAGAACTCCCAACGTAAAAATCTTCCAATAAATAGAGGCATCAACAAGGCATAAGCCTTCAACGTAAATTCAACATAATTTGCCAGTCCAGGCCAACGTGGGGTGCTATGCATGCGACGCGATGATAAATACTCAGGCAGTCAATAACAATGGTCACATAGCAGCACAACAACAACGAGATCTCAACGTTGGCCATAGGCCTACAACATAACACCTGCCAATAAATAGAGGCAAATCCAACTAGGTGCAACATTATCAATAGTTCAACCAACGGTTAACAACTTATCAACAACAATTCAACAACTTAGCAACTTATCAACAATTTAGCAACTTATCAACAATTTAGCAACTTATCAACAATTTAGCAACCGTGGGCCTAAATATATATTCAACATCAACAATTCGTTTCAAGCAACAACCATAGGATTCACCCTTGGGCAGCCACACTTGGCGCCCTTGGCGCCCACTGCGCCCAGCACAACACAGGGCAGCCACACTTGGCGCCCTTGGCGCCCACAGCGCCCAGCAGCAACACAGGGCAGCCACAACATTGGCGCCCTTGGCGCCTAAGGCGCCCTTGGCGCCTAAGGCGCCCAGCAACAGGACAGGGCAGCCAACATGGCGCCCATGGCGCCCAGTGCGCCAGAACATCAGCAACAGGGCAGCCAGACTTGGCGCCCTTTGTAACGCCCAAATATTTAATTAAATATTTAGGTATTCAATTATTTATTTTATTTATTTTAGTTGGTGTAATTATATTAACGAAGGATTGAGGGGTGTGTAATTGGATTTTAGGTGATGGCGCTAGTGATTGGGTTTGGTGTCATATGCGAGTCCACTAGCTAGGCGCATAGGAGAAGCGCCTAGGCTAGGGTTTGGTGTCATATGCGAATTGTTGAGAAAGAGAGAGGAAAGTTGCGAAATAGAGAGAGGAGAAGAGAGAAGGGTACGACGCGCATACAAGGGAGAAGAGGAAGAGGAGAATATCGCAAATTCAAAGGAGCAGAGAGGAGCTGTATTGCTGAGGTTCTGTTGGTGACTTGATCAAGAGAATTGGTGCTCTCCTAATATAAGGTAAGGGTGGGGTTCTTCCTTATAATGGGGTTTTATGATGGGGTTATGTGGGGATAGATCCTATGATGCCTAGGGTTTGATTTTGATGAGTAGATTGGTGTTAGTTGAATTGTATATAGGTTTAATTGAAATTTGACATCGTTGGTGATTGTTGTGACTCAAAGAAATTGGTGATTCATTGTTGTTAGTCCTAATTGCATGTTAGGTGTTCGAAAAAATGTTTGTTTGGTATTGTGATTAGCGCATTATGATGATTGACATTGGTGATTATGAGTTGATGAGCTAAATTGGTGATATGATGTGCATGTGTGGTGTTTTGGTGAATTTGGTGTGTTGCTGAAATTTTGGGTCCCTAGGGCGCCATGGGCGTCAAATGTTGTTGCTGTCCCTGTTGCAGAAAATGGCGCCCTGTGCCTGGGCGCCATCCTTGGTTGTGTTGCGTTCGGTGTTTGTGTTGCAGGAAATGGCGCCCTGTGCCTGGGCGCCGTGCTTGTCCATGTTGCCTGGAGTTCTGTTGCTGTTTCTGGCTCCCTGTGCATGGGCGCCCTGTCTGGGTATGTCTCGCGTGCCAAGGTGCAGTGTGCGTGTGTTCCTGGCTTTGGCGCCCTGGGTGTGGGCGCCGTGTGCCAAGATGTTGTGTTGCTGTTTTTGGCGCCCTGGGTGTGGGCGCCGTGTTCCAGGGTGTGTGGGAGTGTTGCCGTGTGTGGGAGTGCGTACTGCTGTGCCTTGGCGCGCTGTGCCTGGGCGCCACATTCTGTGTGTTGCGTTTTCTGGGTGTTGCTGTGTTTGGCGCCCTGCTGTTGGGCGCCGTGTCCAGGCGTGTTTCTGGTTGTGTTGCGTTGTGTTCCCTGCTGTCTGGGCGCCAAGGGCGCCAAATCCTGTGTCATGTTGCGTTGTTGTGTTTCCTGGGCGCCAAGGGCGCCAGTTCCTGTTGCTGGCCAGTTTCCAGCGTGTTCCCTGCTAGGCGCCCAGTGCCTGGGCGCCATTTTCAGGATGTTGCTCAATTTTTTCCCGGTTTTGTTTTTGACATATCTTTTGACTCGGGAGTCCGAATTAGACGTTTCAAAATGTTTTGGAAAGCTTATTCAGAGGCCTAACTGAATATTCTAATTTGAGGGAAAGTGGCCCATTTTTCTGGAAAAATTGTTTTACCGTTGGTGTAGTCGTTAAATGGTGATGTTTTAAAAAGGAAGTTGTCGTGTCTCAAATACTTTGAAAAATTGTCGTTTGTCTCCAGTGTTGTGAAGAACCCTCGTGTCTTAAATGTTTTAGAAAATTGTTGTTATCTTGGTGTATTGGTGCTGTTTTGGAAAATTGTTGTCTCCTTGGTGTCTTGGTGTTGTTTTGGGAAATTGTTGTCCTCTAGGTGCCTTGGTGCGGTTTGATGCTAGGTGTGAAGGCTCAAACCTTGGTGTTGTTGGAACTAGGTGTGAAAGTTCCAAGTCTTGGTGTTCCGTTGTGTCGGGTGGTTGGTGTTTTCGGTGTCGTTGTGGCTAGTTGTGAAAGCCCAACTTTGGTGGTATTTGGTGATTGTTGTTGGTGTGTCACATTGTGATTAATTTGGTGATTGTCTGTGTGCATTCATGGTGTCGCATACAGCATATGCATTATTTTTGTAACATCCCCTAATTAGCTAAGTAGATTAATTAAATTAGCAAGAGGATTATCATGAATTGATTAATTAACATAAATTATAATTGTGCATAATTGCAATATTATGTTAAGTTAGTGATTAATGGGAGGTTAGCAGGATGCTTAAGGATGATAGGAGTCATAGGGGATAAAAATGTTAAGTGAGGGGCAAACCTGTCTTTTAACCATACTATATGTATATATACTTGTTTCAGCTGAAACACCAAAAACACCACATCCTTTATTCAGTTCCAGCAAAAGAAAGAAAAGTAGAGAGGGAGCTTGAGAGGAGGGAGAGAACTCGAGTGAAGGGGGAAGAAGGAGGGAGGAACCAAAAGTTGGTGCATGTTATAATTTCTTCCACCATCAACCTCAGTTTTTCATTCTCCATCTATTGGTACTACTATTGCAACCTATCTCCTTCTCCTTCTCAATCCACCATTTTTGACCCTCAAAGCTTCATAGAGCCAAAAATGGAGTGTTGATGCTCCAAATAGTTTGCATGTCCTTGCTAGAGCCCATTATTCAGTACCAAGGCTCATTCTCTTGCCACAATTGCTGTTGAAGTTGTTTGGGTAGCTAGGATTCGAAATCAACTGCTGTCCAAGCGATTTGGAGTAGTTGAATTCGTTGTTGGAGCGTATTCGAAGAGAGTTCGTGGTTGTCGGATCGGTTGAGCCCTCGGAGTCTCGGTGTTTGCGTGATTTTCATCACGATAGGTGAGTTCTATAACTCGCTTAGGGAACGTGTTCGTTTTTCGAGTCTTCACTTTTGAAAATTATTGTCACACGTTTCTGGTATCGAAAGAATTATATTGAAAACCGTTTTCCCAAAGCTCATGATTGAACTATGAATTTCTTGATTGATTGTTGGGTGTGCTGGATTGGATTGCTATAATATTGTGTTTTAAATGCGTGTTTGAGTTTGGGCCTCGATCGGAAGGGAAGTTGGAATCGGAATGGAATGGAATAACCCCTTGAAAAATCTGTTTTCTGGAAACTGATGGAGCCACACGGATCGTGTGCCTCTGGGCACGGGTCGTGCGCCTCCATCTGATACGACATGAACTGTATTTTTAAAATGCGCACGGATCGTGTGCCCAGTAACACGGGTCGTGCGTAAGTCTCTGAAACTTTCTGTAAATCTGGTAGCTAGCGCACGGATCGTGCGCTTAGTCGCACGGGTCGTGCGTATCTTCCTGGAAAAATTTCTACAAACTGTTCAACCACGCACGGGCCGTGCGCCTACACGCACGGGTCGTGTGAGATTTTCTGACTTTCAATTTCAAAGTGCATTTTATCCATTCCAAATGATTCCAATCCTCTTCTAATCCATTCCCCAAGGTCCCACAATAATGAAAAGGTAACAATGATATGAGATTGAGCATGTTCGATAGAAAGATTGTGTGTTATGAATAAAAATGGAAAACCGCTCTTAGAGAACGCGAGAGTGCAAATGTCAAAGAGTGATAATAACACACGGTACTTGACTAATATTATACACTGTAATTGACTGATATGGTACACGGTACTTGACTGATATTATACACTGTAATTGACTGATATGGTACATGGTACTTGACTGGAATGACTAACAGCCCATTGCGGGTACACAGACTGAAAATGTATAATAAATACAAGAGGAAAAAAAAGGGTGACGACCCTAAGAGGTTAGCATACTAGGGGAGGGGAAGTCATGAGCCCCAAAACCTAGACTCAAGATTGTTTCACCCACTAGAAATAGCGGGATGGGTTCACCAAAAGGTCAAGAGAATGCCTATAAAATAGGTAGACTGAGGTGTTATGCTAAAAACATGGAACAAAGATTGCATGCTTCATGTGTCGCTTAGGAGGGCCATGAGCATGAAGGTTACAGGAACTGAATGTATTTCCACGTGGTTGCTTTTTAGGACCACGAGTTCAAAACAAGGCATAATGAACCGCTAGAGTAGTAAGGGGTCTCGATAGGACTCACTGAGATAATGTTTATCTCACCCTTCATATTTGTGGTTTTTACAGAGAAACAGGGGAAAGCAAAGGCGGTAAAGCATGGCTAGCTGGTGTGACTCTTGGAGTCATTGAAGACCTAGTTTAATGTTTTAGACCTTGTTTCCGTTTGTGGTTTCTATGTTCTGATTGTATAACTTCCATTGCTAAGTTGTAAAATCGTTTCCGCTACTTTATGTTTTTGGATTATTGAACGCCAGGATTATGTACAAGTCTTAAGTTTGAACTTAAGCATTTTCAAGGAAGTTTATGAGGTTCAGAGAACCGATCGATATGTATTATCGAATGTTTTAGTTGTGTTCAATATTTCAATAACAGGAAGTTACTCTGATGTATGCCATTTAGTGCATTTCGGTAGTTCTATATATTAGAATTTATCGGGGTGTTACATTATGGTATCAGAGCAGTTCGACCTAGTCGGGCTTAGACAGTTAGGGTGGTTTTGTTCCTCGAGTAACTCTGCTATTTTGCTTCTTGTGATACTAAGAGACATTGAGACTGATCAACTTAATACTTGGTGTATCATTTGCAGAATTATGGCAGGAGGATCGAGGAATAACCCACCAGTTGATCCGCATTCTGCATGGATGCAGAACGTGATCGAGAGGCAACAGAAGATGATGGAAGATATGCTGCAGATGCAACAGAATGCTCAAGCTCAGCCCCAGCAAGTCCCTGAGCCTCAAGCTGACCCAAGGAGGGTTTTCTCTGAATTCCTGAAAATGAAGCCGTCTGAGTTCCGAGGAGGACCGGATGTTATGGAAGCTCAGCATTGGCTAGATGATATAGAGAAGATCTTCGTAGCTATGCAAGTAACTGATGATGACAAGTTGAGATTGGCAACTCATATGCTGAAAGGAGAAGCTAACAACTGGTGGACTAATGCCAAAGCCATGATGGTAACTCTGGGTACTCCCCAGACTTGGGAACATTTCAAGCAGGTATTTTTGGAGCAGTTCTTTCCGACAGCCATGAGGTTCGACAAGGAGAACGAGTTTCTGACTCTCACTCAAGGAAGTTCAACTGTGGGTCAGTACGCGGCTAAGTTTGAAGAGTTATATCAATTCTTCGGTTTGGCCGGGTATGCTCCCAATGACAAGTGGAAAACCGAAAGGTTCAAGTATGGGCTAAGGGAAGACATTGCTCAGAGTTTGAGTTCTTTTGCCTATACTAACTATGCTGCCATGGTTCAACAAGCACACATAGCTGAGAGTGACTTGAAGAGGTTATATGCAAGCAGAAAAGTATTCCATCAGAATAAGAAGAATGTTGGATCATCTAACCATCAGACGGGTCCCAGACACAACTACAACAAAGGGAAACAGGTTCAGTCATCGAACTCCTCAAAATTCAGTACGTGTTCCAACTGTGGAAAGTACCATCAGGGTAAGTGCCAGATGGGATCCAACCAGTGTTATTTCTGCAAGAAAGACGGTCATTTTGCACGGGACTGCCCAGAGAAAGAGAAGAGTCAAGGAAGTAACCCTGCTGCTACTACAACTCATGGGAGAGTTTACACCTTAGACGCCCAGAAGGTCACACCGTCAGATAATCTACTAAGGGGTATGGGATCTCTTTTTAATAACTCCGTTAGTATTTTATATGATTCAGGTGCGACTCATTGTTTTATATCAAAAGTTTGTGCCGAACGGTTGGGATTGGCTTTAACTCCCTTGCCTCAACCAATCTCCATTAAGACTGCTGCTGAGGGTAGTGTTCAGACTCAAGCGATATGTGAAAATTGTCTTCTATCCATAGGAGACAGGAATTTTGTAGTAGACTTCATTTGTTTACCAATGAAGGGCATGGATGTCGTCCTAGGAATGAGTTGGATGACGGCCAACCATGTGACTATAGATTGCTTCCATCGAACTATCGGTTTTGCCTCCGAATCAGTGGAGCTACAACCGCCAAATTCTGAAGCTGTTATTTCTTTCACATCGGCCAGTAACTATCTATTTCAAGGCGCGGAAGCTTACGTCATGATGCTGTCTGCATCCACTGAGACAGGTCAGGATTTATCTTCTGTGCAAGTTGTTAATGAATTTCTTGATGTGTTTCCCGATGAAGTTCCTTCGTTTCCTCCGAACCGTGAGGTGGAATTTTCTATAGAATTGGTTCCAGGCACTGGACCTATTTCTATAGCCCCATATCGAATGTCGCCATTAGAGTTGAGGGAATTGAAAGTTCAACTGGAAGAACTAATTTCCAAGCGGTTCATCCGGCCGAGTGCCTCACCATGGGGTGCTCCAGTGTTGCTTGTCAAGAAGAAGGACGGAAGTATGAGATTGTGTATCGATTATCGTCAGTTGAATAAAGTGACTGTCAAGAACAAGTACCCTCTACCGAGAATTGATGATTTGCTAGATCAGTTGAGGGGAGCTTCTGTATTTTCAAAGATTGATCTAAGGTCCGGTTATCACCAAATCAGGGTTCGAGCTTTGGACGTCCCGAAGACCGCTTTCCGTACGAGGTATGGACACTATGAATTTGTAGTGATGCCCTTCGGTTTGACCAATGCTCCAGCTGTATTTATGGATTATATGAATCGAATTTTTAATCCTTATCTGGATCAGTTTGTGGTAGTGTTCATCGATGATATCTTGGTGTTCTCTAAGACGATTGAGGAGCATGTGCAACATCTCCGAATTGTTCTGAACGTACTCCGAGAGAAGAAGTTGTATGCTAAGCCGTCCAAATGTGATTTCTGGATGCCCGAAGTTAAGTTTCTGGGCCATGTAATATCTAGGACGGGTGTTGCAGTGGATCCCAGTAAGATCGAAGCTGTGGTAGACTGGGAACAGCCGTCTACGGTTACTGAGGTAAGAAGTTTCTTGGGATTAGCGGGGTATTATCGAAGATTCATTCAAGGATTTTCCCAGCTGGTTCTTCCACTCACTCGGTTAACTCGCAAGGGTCATCCGTTTGTTTGGGACTCAGACTGTGAAAATTGTTTCACGGAATTGAAGGGTCGTTTGACTTCTGCACCTATCCTGATTCTTCCTGATCCGTCAGTAGGATTCCAAATATATTGCGACGCTTCTGGTAAGGGTTTAGGATGTGTCCTAATGCAAAATCGACAAGTAGTTGCTTATGCCTCCAGGCAGTTGAAGCCCCATGAAGAGAATTACCCAACTCATGATTTGGAGTTGGCGGCGATTGTGTTTGCCCTAAAGATTTGGAGACATTACCTGTATGGGTCTCGTTTCGAAGTCTTTAGTGACCACAAAAGTCTGAAGTATTTGTTTGACCAAAAGGAGCTGAACAACAGACAGAGGAGATGGGTAGAATTCCTGAAAGATTATGATTTTGAATTGAAGTACCATCCTGGTAAGGCTAATGTTGTTGCCGATGCTTTAAGCAGAAAGTCTATCCATACTGCAAAGCTGATGATGCACGAGATGTCATTGTTGGAATCATTCAGAGACCTCAATTTGAGAGTTAAGTCGAGAAGGAACAGGTTGGTGTTGAGTCACATTCAGATTTCAAGTCCCTTGAGAGATCTAATTCGCTCAGCCCAAGAAGGTGATGTAGAACTGCAAGCGCAGAAGAGATTGCCGAACTACACCGAAGACGGTGATGGAGTGATTTGTTATGATGGTAGAATCTGTGTGCCGAATGCTGAGGATGTGAAGAGGCAAGTTTTAGAAGAGGCTCATAAGAGTCAGTTCTCAATACATCCTGGGTCTACCAAGATGTATCGAGATTTGAAGCAATTATACTGGTGGCCGGGCATGAAAGTGGATATAGCAGAGTTTGTGTCTCGATGCTTGACTTGTCAAAAGGTTAAGATAGAGCACCGGAAGCCAGGCGGCCAGTTACAACCGTTGAATGTACCTGAATGGAAATGGGAAAGCATATCTATGGATTTTGTCATGGGATTGCCGCGGTCCCAAACCGGAAATGATTCTATTTGGGTAGTGGTGGATCGCCTAACCAAGTCCGCTCATTTTATTCCAGTGCGTTCGACTCACAAGGTTGCTAGGTTAGCAGATGAATATCTCAAGAATATTGTTAAGTTACATGGAATCCCTACAAGTATCATCTGTGATCGAGATCCCAAGTTTACATCTCGATTTTGGAGAGCATTGAACATGGCGTTGGGAACAAAAGTGTGTGTTAGCACTGCTTACCATCCTCAGACAGACGGGCAGACTGAGAGGACAATCCAGACATTGGAGGATATGTTGAGAGCTTGTGTACTCGATAGTGGAGGCAAATGGGAGGATCACCTTCCATTGGTGGAATTCTCATACAACAACAGTTATCATTCTAGTATCGGAATGGCTCCGTACGAAGCATTGTATGGAAGGAAGTGTAGGACACCATTGTGTTGGTGGGATGTAGGTGAACAGAGATTGTTGGGACCGGACTTAGTCCGTGAGACTACGGAGAAGATCTGTCAGATAAGAGACAGGATGAAGGCCGCGCAGAGTCGGCAGAAGAGTTACGCAGATAAGAGAAGAAGGCCGTTAGAATTCGAGGAAGGAGACCATGTCTTTCTGAGACTTTCTCCAACCATCGGAACCGGTATTACTTTGCGAGCGAAGAAGCTCAGTCCTCGGTATGTCGGACCCTTCCAGATTATCGAGCGAGTTGGGCCGGTAGCGTATCGCATTGCATTACCTCCAGAATTATCCAGGTTACATGATGTGTTTCATGTATCCCAGCTAAGGAAATATATTCCTGATCCAAATCAACCATTAAGTTATGAAGCGATTGACATCAGACCGAATTTATCTTATCAGCCTACTCCAATCAGAATCATCGAACGTGGCGAGAGAGCGCTCCGGACGAGGTCAATTCCTATTGTCAAGGTGCTTTGGGACGGTGCGTCACCTGACGAAGCGACATGGGAAGTAGAGGAGAGCATGCGGGAGAAATATCCGTGTTTGTTCGAGTAAGGTATGTTTTGTCAATTTTGAGGACAAAATTTTAGAAGTTGGGGTGATTGTAACATCCCCTAATTAGCTAAGTAGATTAATTAAATTAGCAAGAGGATTATCATGAATTGATTAATTAACATAAATTATAATTGTGCATAATTGCAATATTATGTTAAGTTAGTGATTAATGGGAGGTTAGCAGGATGCTTAAGGATGATAGGAGTCATAGGGGATAAAAATGTTAAGTGAGGGGCAAACCTGTCTTTTAACCATACTATATGTATATATACTTGTTTCAGCTGAAACACCAAAAACACCACATCCTTTATTCAGTTCCAGCAAAAGAAAGAAAAGTAGAGAGGGAGCTTGAGAGGAGGGAGAGAACTCGAGTGAAGGGGGAAGAAGGAGGGAGGAACCAAAAGTTGGTGCATGTTATAATTTCTTCCACCATCAACCTCAGTTTTTCATTCTCCATCTATTGGTACTACTATTGCAACCTATCTCCTTCTCCTTCTCAATCCACCATTTTTGACCCTCAAAGCTTCATAGAGCCAAAAATGGAGTGTTGATGCTCCAAATAGTTTGCATGTCCTTGCTAGAGCCCATTATTCAGTACCAAGGCTCATTCTCTTGCCACAATTGCTGTTGAAGTTGTTTGGGTAGCTAGGATTCGAAATCAACTGCTGTCCAAGCGATTTGGAGTAGTTGAATTCGTTGTTGGAGCGTATTCGAAGAGAGTTCGTGGTTGTCGGATCGGTTGAGCCCTCGGAGTCTCGGTGTTTGCGTGATTTTCATCACGATAGGTGAGTTCTATAACTCGCTTAGGGAACGTGTTCGTTTTTCGAGTCTTCACTTTTGAAAATTATTGTCACACGTTTCTGGTATCGAAAGAATTATATTGAAAACCGTTTTCCCAAAGCTCATGATTGAACTATGAATTTCTTGATTGATTGTTGGGTGTGCTGGATTGGATTGCTATAATATTGTGTTTTAAATGCGTGTTTGAGTTTGGGCCTCGATCGGAAGGGAAGTTGGAATCGGAATGGAATGGAATAACCCCTTGAAAAATCTGTTTTCTGGAAACTGATGGAGCCACACGGATCGTGTGCCTCTGGGCACGGGTCGTGCGCCTCCATCTGATACGACATGAACTGTATTTTTAAAATGCGCACGGATCGTGTGCCCAGTAACACGGGTCGTGCGTAAGTCTCTGAAACTTTCTGTAAATCTGGTAGCTAGCGCACGGATCGTGCGCTTAGTCGCACGGGTCGTGCGTATCTTCCTGGAAAAATTTCTACAAACTGTTCAACCACGCACTGGCCGTGCGCCTACACGCACGGGTCGTGTGAGATTTTCTGACTTTCAATTTCAAAGTGCATTTTATCCATTCCAAATGATTCCAATCCTCTTCTAATCCATTCCCCAAGGTCCCACAATAATGAAAAGGTAACAATGATATGAGATTGAGCATGTTCGATAGAAAGATTGTGTGTTATGAATAAAAATGGAAAACCGCTCTTAGAGAACGCGAGAGTGCAAATGTCAAAGAGTGATAATAACACACGGTACTTGACTAATATTATACACTGTAATTGACTGATATGGTACACGGTACTTGACTGATATTATACACTGTAATTGACTGATATGGTACATGGTACTTGACTGGAATGACTAACAGCCCATTGCGGGTACACAGACTGAAAATGTATAATAAATACAAGAGGAAAAAAAAGGGTGACGACCCTAAGAGGTTAGCATACTAGGGGAGGGGAAGTCATGAGCCCCAAAACCTAGACTCAAGATTGTTTCACCCACTAGAAATAGCGGGATGGGTTCACCAAAAGGTCAAGAGAATGCCTATAAAATAGGTAGACTGAGGTGTTATGCTAAAAACATGGAACAAAGATTGCATGCTTCATGTGTCGCTTAGGAGGGCCATGAGCATGAAGGTTACAGGAACTGAATGTATTTCCACGTGGTTGCTTTTTAGGACCACGAGTTCAAAACAAGGCATAATGAACCGCTAGAGTAGTAAGGGGTCTCGATAGGACTCACTGAGATAATGTTTATCTCACCCTTCATATTTGTGGTTTTTACAGAGAAACAGGGGAAAGCAAAGGCGGTAAAGCATGGCTAGCTGGTGTGACTCTTGGAGTCATTGAAGACCTAGTTTAATGTTTTAGACCTTGTTTCCGTTTGTGGTTTCTATGTTCTGATTGTATAACTTCCATTGCTAAGTTGTAAAATCGTTTCCGCTACTTTATGTTTTTGGATTATTGAACGCCAGGATTATGTACAAGTCTTAAGTTTGAACTTAAGCATTTTCAAGGAAGTTTATGAGGTTCAGAGAACCGATCGATATGTATTATCGAATGTTTTAGTTGTGTTCAATATTTCAATAACAGGAAGTTACTCTGATGTATGCCATTTAGTGCATTTCGGTAGTTCTATATATTAGAATTTATCGGGGTGTTACAATTTTGGTGAAGACCTTTGGTCTTGGAGCTAGGTGTGAAAGCTCAAATTTTTCTAAAACTGGTGAGCTTGGTGTGAAAGCTCGATTTTGGTGAATTGGTGAGCCTGGTGTGAAAGCTCTCAATTTTGGTGACACCCCTATTTACGGGCAAGACTTTTGGTGATTTTGGTACCACATGCATATCCCCGTTGGTGTGGGTTGCATTCATGCATTGTCATGACATATGGTGACTGGTTGTAATGTTTATAATTTGATGAAATGCTTATAATTGGTTGTATGTTTGTAATTTGATGTGTGTAGTGGAGTGGTAGATATAGTATCATATTCTAGCATATTTCCTATCATTTTAAGCTATTATATTGAAGATATCTCACCCCTTCTGTTTGAATGTTACCCCTATGCGGTAACGTGCAGGTGATTGCGAGCGAAGGCTTAGGTACCTTCGCTATTCTGTGTCGGTGTCGTCGGTGTCCTTTGCTTTGATGTGTAACACTAAAGGGGGGATAAACGCTAAACTTTGGATTATTGTATTTTGTCCTTTGGAGTCCATTTTCAGGACGTTGTTATTTTATGTTTAAAACTTATATTATATTCCGCTGCGTGGTGATGTATTTTGACCAGGTGTTATTTATATAGTATGAGACGTGTTATTTAACGATGAATGTGTGACATCCTTTTTCGAATTATGAATTAAAGTTTTTGTAAACTCTGATTTTGTTGAATAATTACCGGGTAGAAAAGGGGTGTTACACCCTTGGCGCCCAGTGCGCCAGAACAACACAGGGCAGCCACAACATTGGCGCCCAGTGCGCCAGCAACATCAGCAACAGGGCAGCTAGACTTGGCGCCCATGGCGCCCAGTGCACCAGAACAGCAACAGGGCAGCCAGACATTGGCGCCCTTGGCGCCAATGGCGCCCAGTGCACCAGAACAGCAACAGGGCAGCCAGACATTGGCGCCCTTGGCGCCCAGTGCGCCAGAACAACAACAGGGCAGCCAGACATTGGCACCCTTGGCTCCCAGTGCACCAGCGCCCAGCAACCAAACGGGTGGCCACCTACGACGCCCTTGGCGCCCAGCAACAACCACAATCGGCGCCCATGGCGCCCAGGACCAGCGAACAACAAAGTGGCGCCCAGGACGGCGCCCAGCAACCTACGAACAACAAGATGGCGCCCAGGAGGGCGCCCAGGACAGATTTTTGGTTCCCAATCATCAACAAACATGTTCACACATCATCAATAGGTAACAAACATCATCAATAGGATTCAATATCAACATTTAGGGTTCAATATCTACAACTAGGGTTTTCAAGAATTAACAACACCTAGGGTTCCTTAACCTTCCTACATAAAGCCCTTCATATACCCGATTATAGAGTTCGAACCCCACCCTTACCTTGGATTGAAGTTGAAACTATCCTTGGTCCTTGCCCTAGCTCTCTCTTCGCCGCCCCTCCTTGCTCTTCTCTCCAAATTCTTATTTTTTTTCTTCTAAAATGAGCAAACCCTAAAATAACACCTATTTATAATTTATTTAGTCTTATGGGCTTTCTCATACACTTATGCGACTTTAGCTTCATGGGCCTTCTTTACACCCCCTTATTTTACTACTCCTTACACCAACAATAGGCCCACATACGAAAATATATTTTTACTCCAATATTTTCTTACAACTTAATTTCCTAAATAATTCAATTAAATAGTTAATTAAACATTCGGGGCGTTACACCTCTCCCCCACTTAGAATATTTTCGTTCTCGAAAATTTACCTGACTCGAACAACTCGGGATAAGATTCCCGCATCTTGCTTTCCAGCTCCCACGTCATGCTTTCTCCGGCAGCTCCCAACGAGACTACTTTCACCAAAGCGATCTCCTTGCCTCTTAGAGTCTTCACATCATGATCCTCGATTCGCACAGGCATCGTCTCCACAGTGGGATTATCCCGTGTAATACCCTAATTTTGTCCGATCAAAAATGAGAGATTTTTTTTAATAATAAAAATAATAATCATTTTTATTTTTATGTCATGTATTATTTTATTTTAGTTGCCACAAGTTTTTAACAAAAAAAATATATTAATTAGATGTGTGGAAACAAAAAATAAGCAAAGGAGGAAATGGAGGGGGTCTAAAAAAAAGAATGGAGGTGCAATCAGGATTGGGCCATCAGAAACCCAACCCAGCAAAAAAGGGCTAGCCCAATTCGCCTAACCCTAGCCCAATTCGCCTAACCCTAAATTTCCTCCACCAAACCCTAACCCATCCAACCAACCCATAACCCATGACCCAACTCACTCCTCCACCAAAACCCTAATTCTCCCCACCAAAACCTAGTCAAATTCGGCCACCCCCCTTACCCTAAAAACCATCCACATTCAATCCCCCCCCTTTCCCTAAAATTTGGCCACATTCACTCCCCTAAAAATTCGACCCACTCCCCCCTTTTTCCTCCTTGAAAATTGCATTCTCCCGTCCACACTCCACCTTTCCTCTTTTCTCTCAATTCCACTTCCCCACACTTCCCACTTCCCCATTTTTCCCTTCCCCATACACGTTACCTTTCTCTCTCTCTCCCACTCAACGGCTCCATCTCTCTCTCTCCTCAATCCCACGCCTATCTCTCTCTCTTTCTCCAACTCACACTCAACCTTTCTCTCTCTCCCCCATCCTACGACTCTTTCTCCCTCACACTCTCACACACTTCACTTCATCTTTCTCATCATTTCTCCTACTCACACTCACACACTTCTCTTTCTCTTTCACTCATCCTCCCATTCCCCCACTCTCCCATCTCCACGCATACCCCTCCCCACCAAACCCTTAAACTCCATTTTTTTTCTCTCCTCACATCATTCTCTCTCACTCACGGATTCACTCTCCTTTCTCACACAAAAAAAAAAGAAAAGAAAAAAAAACCATCATTTCTCTCCCTCTCCCTCTGCCATGCCCATACCCCTTTACCCCTTTTGCATACCATCAAAAAACTGTACAAGGCATGTTGAAGATGAAGTCAGAAAAACGAAAGAAAAGACACCCCTTTTTGTATAAATAGGGGCCACAACCATGAAGCAGGGGAGGAATTTTTTTTAGAGAAAGGAAGAAGAAGAGAAGATTTTCGAAAAAAAGAAGAAAAAGGAGAGTCTAGGTTTTGTTTAGAAAAAGAGAGTTTGAGAGTTTTTTGTTCACTGTATTCTTCTTCTCCCTTTCACAAATTTTATTTTTTTTAGTTTCAAATTCTGTTGTATTGAGGAAATCCGAAGAAAAAAAAACTTCTCCTTCAACATTTCCAGATTTTTCTTTGTTTAAGGTATTGTAATGTAATATTTTATTTAATTATTGCTGTTTTATTTTTTTTTAGTTGCTATAATTTTGTTCATGTAAATAAGTATTGCTGTTTTTTTATTTTTAATGGTGTTGCTGTTTTTTTTATTTTTGTTGCTGTAATTTCGTAAATTCCTTTTTTTTAGATATTATTGTTGCTGTTTTTTCATTTAAATATTGTTGCTGTTTTTTTATTTG
Organism: Astragalus membranaceus; assembly: GCA_039519185.1. Classification (NCBI taxonomy): domain Eukaryota; kingdom Viridiplantae; phylum Streptophyta; class Magnoliopsida; order Fabales; family Fabaceae; genus Astragalus; species Astragalus membranaceus. The sequence goes on along the minus strand of CM076846.1, from coordinate 95,748,840 downwards.
TTGCTATTTTTTTTTTAGTCAAATCGTTTTTTGTATATAGTTATTGTTGTTTTTAGTTTTTATTTGTTGTTATTTTTTTTTTAATTTGTTGCTTTTTTTTAGTAAAATCGTTCTTTTATTTTTTATTTGTTGTTGTTTTTAGTTTTTTTATTTGCTGCTGTTCTTTTTATTTGTTGCTATTTTTTAGTAAAAATCGTTTTTTTTTTGTATATATTTGTTACTGTTTTTTTTATTTATTATTATTTGTTGCTGTTTTTGTTTTTTATTTGTTGCTTTTTTTCTATTAATTTGTTGGTATTGTTGTAATTTTCGGATTAAAATAAAGTTTTTAAAAAAAAATGTTTTTTCTTCTTCCAAAATAAATGGTTACTAATACCACTACCTTCATAAAAAAAAGGGGAATAATAACAATATTTATTTAAACAAAAAAAACAGCAAAAGACACCTTTTTCATAACCATGACAATTATATAAAAAAAAAAGAATATTTCTTTAGAAATTCGCAAATCTTCTTCTCACCGAATGTTTTCTCCTAACGTAGGTAGTAATCAAACCCAAACCGTTTTTTGAAATAAATTAACGAACCAATCAGTCAAAGAAAGGTCAAACAATCGTTTTTCTTTTAGCGTCAAACCGCTATTCGCACCCCCCACATTTTAGTAATACGGCACTCCCCGCTTTCAGCCCAACCTTTGCGCAAGGGCCCAGAAACCCAAACAATGTTGTTTTGGGCTGATACTAAGCACACCCCCCATTTTTGATACAACATCCCTGTTGCTCGCACCCCCTTTTTTACTATCACCCATTCCGCTTTTATTTACGCTGTGTTGTTTCCAAACCATTTTCCTTTCTTTCAAACAACCATACTCACACAAAAATAGGTTGTTACTAATGGTCACTCTGAGCCTAGCTTGTTTGACCGTTAGGACTAACCTTCTTTTTTTCACAGCGGATTAGTAGCGGTAATCACTCTGAGGTTACTCGTTTGATTATTGCAAACACCCGCCTAAACTCCAATTTTCAGTTAATAAAATACAAACGTAATCTCAACTCCTTTTTCAAATCACACTTCCCAGTAAGTATTTTCAAGCGAGCAAACGCTCGATCACAAACCAGGTACTTACAACGGTCACTCTGGGCCCCGCTCGTTTGAACGCCGTAAACATCCTCTTTTTCGAATAAGCCATTAGCAGTGACCACTCTGGATTTATCTGTTTGGTCACCAAGAGCGGCCTCTAGTTTTCGCAAGCTTTTCAATAATTAAAAAATACCAACACACAAATATTTTCTACCCGAGAACTACGAAGCTTTGATTTCTCCATCGCACCCGGAGATACGTAGGAGCGGGGGCCCACTCCTGTCAAGCGCAAAAAACTAAAATTTTTATTAAGTCTTCCTTTCCGTTTTTTTTTGCAAATAATAAAAAGGGTAAATAAAAATGTTTTTTTTTCTACACGTTAGATTAAAAGGTAACCTTTAGAAAAAAGGATGTTGCGGGGTGCTAGTACCTTCCCCGCACTTAATCGGCCCCCGAACCCAGAACCAAAGGTTTTTTCAATGTTTTCCTAAAAATAAATATTGATGGCAGCTCCATTGTTCAAAAGCAACGAAGAATCCCTCCTCCGGATTTTTCGGTCGCTACAGCTGGCGACTCCACTGGGGACTATTTAAGAGGGTCAAGCCTAATTTAGTCAAATGTGTAGATTATTATTAATTTAAGTACTTTATTTACCCTTAGCCTTGCTATTTGCATGTCTATTTTACTTATCTATTTATTTTCTTTATTGAGCCTTAGGGTAGAAGACCTTTGTACTATTATCTGTATTTCTTTTGCAGCTTGGGTAGTCTGGGTATTATGCCTATATCACACACATCACTTACACTTGTTTGTTCACACACTTCTGAGTGGGGCCTTATACCCGGGTCTGGAAAAAACCTAGGACGAGTGGAGACGATTAGTGTCAGTCATTCTGGATTTTATCTGTCTGACTCTCATGAAAGTCTCAGCCAGAGTACGCTCTTTCGTGGTATCCCACACCAGGTAGCTCGCTATCGTTATGGGTCATATCACGAAGGAGATTTCAGCTCTGGAGACCTTTGTGAGGAAGTGAATAGGGCCACCCGAGAGATTGATCACACAAATGACCCTAGACCGTGACCTATGTATGAGACATCACCTGTTTAGGACACAAGGGCAATTCACCTACCCGCTGCATCATCGCAGATATTTTTTAAAAAAAAATCATCAAGCCATAAAAAAAAATCATCTATCCCCTTTTCCTTTTTACGTGTATATGATGAGACACATAGTTAATGCTTTCTCAAAGTTGAATCACCAAAAAAAAAACTTCTTTTTTTAACACGTGTAACATCATTCTTCTTTCATCCATCATACAAAATCATTATTTCAAAAAAAAAAATGATAAAAGTCCTTACATGCATTCATTTCATTAAGCATACACATACATGTTCCCATTCATTCACTTGTCCATGCATCACTCATATTTTCATCCATTCATATACTCATATCATGTACCCTATCAACAGAGAGTAAAAAAAAAAAAAAAGCAAGCTGGTGCGTCAACATCGCTATTGGACTCGTTCTCAGGCTAGAAACATGGAAGAAAATCAGGACAATCCGCCTCAAGATAACCCAGATCAAGGCAATCCACATCAGAACCTAGGCAATCAAGAGCTTAGGGCAGAAATAGATGGGATGAAAGAACAGATGGTTGAAATCTTAAAGGTTTTACAAGCTTTGAGGGGCAAAGACACAAGTGAAGATGTCTCCGTTGGGAACACGGAAAATCAAGTTACCAACCCTCCTCCTCCCAATGGAGTCGGGATCCCGCATACAATGCCCCCTACTGGGCCAAATGGCCAAGGTTACATATGGCCTCCTTACGGACTTCCACAAGGTTACACACCTCCGACAGTCGATGCTAATCCAGAAGACGGTCCCTCAGGAGTCGTGGGCCAACAACAGCTTACACCGACGGGTCACGATGGTAATTCGGGGGCACCACAAGTTCAAAACCCGAACCCCGTCATCGCACCACAAAGACTCCCACTTGGCTGCCCCCCACCGCCGATAGTTGACGCTCAAGCTCAGGGTTCCGACCTCAGGAATCCCACTCATTCACATACCCCAAATGTGAACCCAGCCATAGTTTCGATAATTCATCCTTACTATGGTATGAGTGGGATCCCTCACAATTACTCTATGGAGAACCCTCAAGCCAAAGACAAACTACAAATGCTTGAGGAAAGGTTGAGAGCAGTTGAAGGATCCAATATTGGGGCAACCGGCGCTTATGACTTGTGTCTCGTCCCTAATGTAGTCATTCCTCCCAAATTCAGGGTGCCAGATTTTGATAAATACATAGGTGTAACCTGTCCTGCTAGCCATCTGACCATGTATTGTAGAAAAATGGCTGCCTTTGCACATGATGATAAACTGCTCATTCACTACTTCCAGGACAGTCTAGCTGGGGCAGTCTCAAGATGGTACATGCAGTTGGAACGCAACCACATTCGATGTTGGAAAGATCTGGCCGATGCTTTCCTCAAGCAATATAAATACAACATCGACATAGCTCCTGATAGAGCACAGTTGCAGAATATGGTGAAAAGAAACCATGAATCATTCAGGGAGTACGCCCAACGTTGGAGAGGACTAGCAGCGCAGGTGGCACCACCTTTACTGGAAAAGGAGATGGTATCCATGTTCAGGGACACTTTGCAGTCACCCTTCTATGACAGGTTGATTAGGAGTGTATCCTCTAACTTCTCAGACATGGTCACCATAGGGGAAAGGTTAGAAAGCAGAATGAGAAACGGGAAAATTACTCACGGTTCAACCGAAAACGATGAAGGAGAAACCAATTCCATAACAGGACCAGGGAAAGCCTCTTACGCTTCCAAAAACCGTCCCCAAGCCCTGCGCTTCTCTACCCAAACCAGTAGAATCTATGGGCCACCAAACTATCCAGAAAGGAAACATGTACCGTTTGATCCAATTCCCGTATCCTACTCAGACATGTTCAAACACCTCACCAGTCACAACTTAATCTCCCCCCGCCCGATGAGACCTATTGAACCTCCTTTCCCGAGGGGCTACGACCCAAATGCCACATGCGATTTTCACGCAGACGCAATTGGGCATTCAGTGGAAAACTGCAAGGCGCTGAGACATGTGATTCAGGATCTGATCGAATCCAAATGGTTGAACTTCAATAAAGGCAATAACCCCTTTCTAGGGGCATGAAGAGTCATTTGTCAATGCTATTGAAGGCGTTCAAAATGCTAGAGAGGACATCATCATCTCGTGCGCCGTTATCCTGCATCTGAAGCACTTATGAATTGGGGGACCGTCGATTTTCTTGTGATTTTCAGTTCAAAGTAATTTTCTTGTAATGCAATCCTATGGCTCTACCCAAGGCCTTAGGACATTTCAATAAGGGCACACATGTTTCTTTTCAGTATCAATATTAATAAAATAGCATTTTGAATTCTCCCATAAACTTCTTCGCTCATTCGCTCGATTCGCTTCTTCTTCCATCCTTTTTCAATTTCTACTAATGCAGATCTAAATAAGTTGTCCTTGAAAATAACAACATCGTTGACTCATAACTTCGATCGGCCCAAACTAAGGAAGATGTAGAAGATAACTGAGAAAACTCCTCCAGAGGTAATGAGAATAATGAAGCAGGAGGATGAAGTGGTCCAGCTTCTCGTGGAATCAAGTGAGATGATTAACTTGGGAACGAGAGAAAGCAAAAAGATGTTAGAATGAACATCACACCAAAAGGGCAGTGAATCAAGAAAATTCACTCGCATTACTTTGTCTGACACAAGATACCCACCGGTGTAAGAAAATCAGTGATTGTCAATAAATTTGGTCTGTCGTTACAGCCTTCCAAGTAAGATCATCGCGAACAGTGGGGAAAGGTTTGTGTGGAGACCCCAAGTCGAGCATCATAACCCCTCCCCGTACCACCCAAAAATGAATGAGGCAGTTGTGGCGACAAACAAAGAATATCAGAGATGATAGTAACCTTCAAATGCTCCTTTTTACCTTACATGGAGATCAGACCTTGTTTCACACTTCAACAGGGGCAACCCCGTGCGATGGAAGTAGCACTTCCATTAAACCTTATCAAACAAAAGGATGGTTGTTTTGTGTCATATCAAAAAAGAGCAAAGAAAGATTAACAGCAAAGGGTTCGTCCCCGACAATTTCAAGGAGACTTGGTGCCCAAGAAAATCATACTCATCCAAAAGGATCCCCGTGGAAGATGGACCCTGAACTATGAAGGACCTTATGCGGTAAAGAAATCATTCTCTGGAGGGGCCCTAACCCCCATGAAAGTAGAGGGCGAATACTTCCCGCCCCCGATGAATTCTGATGCAGTCAAGTACTATGCCTAAAAAATGCATATAGAGAAAAGAGAAAAAATGAGCGAAGAAAAACAAGCTCGCTAGGCTGAAAACCCGAAAGGGCGGCCTAGGCAAAAATTAGAGCGACCCGGTGGATTGAAAACCCGAAGGGGCAATCCAGGCAAAAATTAGGGTCAGGAAGTTGGACTAAATAAATGTTTAGGCAATCAACAAAAGCCGGATAGTGAGTTGATCAAGGTCATGAATATGGGCGGCCAACATTGTTACTTCAAGGACACTAACTACCCAAAGATCTGCTTAGTATTTTTGCCTTTTCGTTTCTTTCAAATTCTTAATATGCTCTCAAGCCGGTGTCCCTTTCGCACACTCGGCTCCAGTCTTAATGTCAAACACTTTCCCTTCTTCTTTATTTTCCCTTGTTTTGAAATGACATTTTATGGTAAGTGATATTGAATTGTGAAACATGTGCATGACTAAAAGCATTACAGATTATTACGAAATTTCTAAAGGTCACATAAACGAGGCGATCTCTCATAAATAAAATTGCAAAAAAAAAAAAAAGATAAATACATACAAGATCACTTCAAAAGGCGAATGATAACAATAGGCCGCACTTTGGGCAACTCCCCGTATCGTACGTCGAAAGTCCTGCGAGTTGATCAACAAAAAGGAGCAAGAAAGAGCAAAAGAGCAAAGCAAAAGAGTCAAGAAAGAGCAAAAGAGCCAAGCAAAAGAGTCAAGAAAGAGCAAAAGAGCAAAGCAAAAGAGTCAAGAAAGAGCAAAAGAGCAAAGCAAAAGAGTCAAGAAAGAGCAAAATAGTCGGAAAAAAAAAAAGAAAAGAAACAAAAGCAAAAAACAAAAGTCGTCCATTACATTTCATTCATCATTCCACTCAAAACCAATCATCACACATGCATACATTACATGCATGTCATATGCATAACATCTGTTGCTTTTCAACTTCAAGTGTCGATCTTTCCAGTTTTTAAAAGTCGACGCGACGAGCATCGATCCTACATCAAACCAAATCACAATGTTAGCACCAAGTCTAGCAGAGATCCTTCATACCAACAACAGTCCTTCAATCCAGATCGCATGTCGCGTTATCGAGCAACCGACCGATCAACCGACCCCAGGTCCTTCAGTTCAGTTTGAATCAACACGTCCAAGCAACGACTTCGAACTCTACCTTCAGATCACTACGTCGACACTGAGCGCGACGGATCATCCGACCCCAGGTCCTTCAGGTAGGTTCGAATCAACATGTCCAAGCAACAACTTCGAACCATACCACCAGATCGCTATGTCGACACTGAGCGCGACAGATCGTCCGACCCCAGGTCTTTCAGACTAGCTGTGTCAGCCTAAGACTCAGTGTACGTCCTTCGCGGCCGCTCGAAAAAGGCCACCCCACAAGCAGACCGTATTACTAGTACCATAAGCTAGTTGCGCTCCTTCAGACCCATCGGTCCTTGAGGCTTAGGCATGCCCTTCAGACCCCGACGGTCCCTCAGTAAAAACTCAAATCAATGCGCCAAGCATTAATTTTGAACTAGACCTTCAGATCCCCAGCGATCCTTCCGATCCCCAGCGATCCCTATTTACCTTCTGTCTAAAGCAACCCAGTTTTCATAAGTTTCTAAAAAAAAAAACAACAAAAAACCTCAGCCTGACAAAATTAGCGTCTTGTTATCTTTATTTCTATTTTCCTCGAGAAACTCGAAATCCCTCCGATTTCCTAGCAAAATACAAATAAAGAGGGGCAGCTGTAATACCCTAATTTTGTCCGATCAAAAATGAGAGATTTTTTTTAATAATAAAAATAATAATCATTTTTATTTTTATGTCATGTATTATTTTATTTTAGTTGCCACAAGTTTTTAACCAAAAAAATATATTAATTAGATGTGTGGAAACAAAAAATAAGCAAAGGAGGAAATGGAGGGGGTCTAAAAAAAAGAATGGAGGTGCAATCAGGATTGGGCCATCAGAAACCCAACCCAGCAAAAAAGGGCTAGCCCAATTCGCCTAACCCTAGCCCAATTCGCCTAACCCTAAATTTCCTCCACCAAACCCTAACCCATCCAACCAACCCATAACCCATGACCCAACTCACTCCTCCACCAAAACCCTAATTCTCCCCACCAAAACCTAGTCAAATTCGGCCACCCCCCTTACCCTAAAAACCATCCACATTCAATCCCCCCCTTTCCCTAAAATTTGGCCACATTCACTCCCCTAAAAATTCGACCCACTCCCCCCTTTTTCCTCCTTGAAAATTGCATTCTCCCTTCCACACTCCACCTTTCCTCTTTTCTCTCAATTCCACTTCCCCACACTTCCCACTTCCCCATTTTTCCCTTCCCCATACACGTTACCTTTCTCTCTCTCTCCCACTCAACGGCTCCATCTCTCTCTCTCCTCAATCCCACGCCTATCTCTCTCTCTTTCTCCAACTCACACTCAACCTTTCTCTCTCTCCCCCATCCTACGACTCTTTCTCCCTCACACTCTCACACACTTCACTTCATCTTTCTCATCATTTCTCCTACTCACACTCACACACTTCTCTTTCTCTTTCACTCATCCTCCCATTCCCCCACTTTCCCATCTCCACGCATACCCCTCCCCACCAAACCCTTAAACTCCATTTTTTTTCTCTCCTCACATCATTCTCTCTCACTCACGGATTCACTCTCCTTTCTCACACAAAAAAAAAGAAAAGAAAAAAAAACCATCATTTCTCTCCCTCTGCCATGCCCATACCCCTTTACCCCTTTTGCATACCATCAAAAAACTGTACAAGGCATGTTGAAGATGAAGTCAGAAAAACGAAAGAAAAGACACCCCTTTTTGTATAAATAGGGGCCACAACCATGAAGCAGGAGAGGAATTTTTTTTAGAGAAAGGAAGAAGAAGAGAAGATTTTCGAAAAAAAGAAGAAAAAGGAGAGTCTAGGTTTTGTTTAGAAAAAGAGAGTTTGAGAGTTTTTTGTTCACTGTATTCTTCTTCTCCCTTTCACAAATTTTATTTTTTTTAGTTTCAAATTCTGTTGTATTGAGGAAATCCGAAGAAAAAAAAACTTCTCCTTCAACATTTCCGGATTTTTCTTTGTTTAAGGTATTGTAATGTAATATTTTATTTAATTATTGCTGTTTTATTTTTTTTTAGTTGCTATAATTTTGTTCATGTAAATAAGTATTGCTGTTTTTTTATTTTTAATGTTGTTGCTGTTTTTTTTTTATTTTTGTTGCTGTATTTTCGTAAATTCCTTTTTTTTTTAGATATTATTGTTGCTGTTTTTTCATTTAAATATTGTTGCTGTTTTTTTATTTGTTGCTATTTTTTTTTTAGTCAAATCGTTTTTTGTATATAGTTGTTGTTGTTTTTAGTTTTTATTTGTTGTTATTTTTTTTTAATTTGTTGCTTTTTTTTAGTAAAATCGTTCTTTTATTTTTTATTTGTTGTTGTTTTTATTTTTTTTATTTGCTGCTGTTCTTTTTATTTGTTGCTATTTTTTAGTAAAAATCGTTTTTTTTGTATATATTTGTTACTGTTTTTTTTTATTATTATTATTTGTTTCTGTTTTTGTTTTTTATTTGTTGCTTTTTTTCTATTAATTTGTTGGTAATGTTGTAATTTTCGGATTAAAATAAAGTTTTTAAAAAAAAAATGTTTTTTCTTTTTCCAAAATAAATGGTTACTAATACCACTACCTTCATAAAAAAAAAGGGGAATAATAACAATATTTATTTAAACAAAAAAAACAGCAAAATGCACCTTTTTCAAAACCATGACAATTATAAAATAAAAAAAAAAGAATATTTCTTTATAAATTCGCAAATCTTCTTCTCACCGAATGTTTTCTCCTAACGTAGGTAGTATTCAAACCCAAACCGTTTTTTGAAATAAATTAACGAACCAATCAGTCAAAGAAAGGTCAAACAATCGTTTTTCTTTTAGCGTCAAACCGCTATTCGCACCCCCCACATTTTAGTAATACGGCACTCCCCGCTTTCAGCCCAACTTTTGCGCAAGGGCCCAGAAACCCAAACAATGTTGTTTTGGGCTGATACTAAGCACACCCCCCATTTTTGACACAACATCCCTGTTGCTCGCACCCCCTTTTTTACTATCACCCATTCCGCTTTTATTTACGCTGTGTTGTTTCCAAACCATTTTCCTTTCTTTCAAACAACCATACTCACACAAAAATAGGTTGTTACTAATGGTCACTCTGAGCCTAGCTTGTTTGACCGTTAGGACTAACCTTCTTTTTTTCACAGCGGATTAGTAGCGGTAATCACTCTGAGGTTACTCGTTTGATTATTGCAAACACCCGCCTAAACTCCAATTTTCAGTTAATAAAATACAAACGTAATCTCAACTCCTTTTTCAAATCACACTTCCCAGTAAGTATTTTCAAGCGAGCAAACGCTCGATCACAAACCAGGTACTTACAACGGTCACTCTGGGCCCCGCTCGTTTGAACGCCGTAAACATCCTCTTTTTCGAATAAGCCATTAGCAGTGACCACTCTGGATTTATCTGTTTGGTCACCAAGAGCGGCCTCTAGTTTTCGCAAGCTTTTCAATAATTAAAAAATACCAACACACAAATATTTTCTACCCGAGAACTACGAAGCTTTGATTTCTCCATCGCACCCGGAGATACGTAGGAGCGGGGGCCCACTCCTGTCAAGCGCAAAAAACTAAAATTTTTATTAAGTCTTCCTTTCTGTTTTTTTTGCAAATAATAAAAAGGGTAAATAAAAATGTTTTTTTTTCTACACGTTAGATTAAAAGGTAACCTTTAGAAAAAAGGATGTTGCGGGGTGCTAGTACCTTCCCCGCACTTAATCGACCCCCGAACCCAGAACCAAAGGTTTATTCAATGTTTTCCTAAAAATAAATATTGATGGCGGCTCCATTGTTCAAAAGCAACGAAGAATCCCTCCTCCGGATTTTTCGGTCGCTACATCCCGTACTTGCACATCATCCATATGAATTACATGAGATGGATCTGAAATGTACTTTCGAAGTTGCGACACATGAAACACATCATGCAAATTTGAAAGATTAGGCGGTAAGGCCACCCTATAAGCAACATCTCCAACTCTTTCCGAAATCTGATACGGACCAATAAAACGAGGCGTGAGCTTCTTAGACTTCAAAGCGCGTCCAACACCGGTCACCGGAGTGACTCTCAAAAACACATGCTCACCCGCTTGAAATTTTAAATCCTTTCTTCGCTTTTCATGATAACTCTTCTGTCTACTTTGCGAAGCTTTCATCTTCTCCCGAATCAACCTCACCTTCTCAGTAGTCTCTCGAACTATTTCAGGTCCAAGTACTACACTTTCTCCAGATTCATACCAACATAAAGGAGTCCTACATCTCCGACCATACAACGCTTCAAAAGGTGCCATCCCAATACTAGAATGGTAACTATTATTATAAGTGAACTCTATCAACGAAAGGTAGGCATCCCACGAACCTCCTAAACCCATCTTGGAAGCATCACAATACACCACAAAAGACTCTCCCGGATTGGGCAACGTCAAGATAGGAGACGTCGTCAACCTCTTCTTCAATTCGGCGAAGCTCTCTTCACAACGAGCGTCCCACACAAATGCTTTACCTTTGCAAGTCAGCTGAGTTAGCGGAAGTGCTAACTTAGAAAACCCTTCGATGAACCTTCTATAATAACCAGCTAACCCCAAAAAGCTTCTAATCTCGGTAGCCGACTTCGGGGCTTCCCACTGCAACACAGCATCTACTTTAGACGAATCCACCGCGATGCCACTACCCGAAATGACGTGACCAAGGAAACTCACTTCCTTCAACCAGAATTCACATTTAGACAGTTTTGCATACAACTTCTTCTTTTTCAGGACCTCGAACACTAATCTCAAATGCTCTGCATGCTCTTCTTCTGACTTAGAGTAGACCAGAATATCATCAATGAATACCACCACAAACAGATCCAAGTAAGTATGGAAGATACGGTTCATGTATTCCATAAATACTCCCGGTGCGTTGGTAACACCAAAAGGCATCACCAAATATTCATAATGCCCGTAACGAGTTCTAAAAGCCGTCTTCTGAATATCCTCATCTTTCACTTTAATCTGATGGTAACCCGATCGCAAATCAATCTTACTAAACACTCGAGCACCCACCAGCTGATCCATCAAATCATCTATCCTTGGAAGTGGATACTTGTTCTTAACCGTTACCTTATTCAACTGTCTATAATCAACACAGCCTCATACTTCCATCTTTCTTCTTTACTAGTAACACAGGAGCTCCCCACGGCGACACACTTGGTCTCACAAACTTCTTTTCGAGCAAATCCTCAAGTTGCTTCTTCAATTCGGACAATTCAGATGCAGACATCTTGTACGGTGCCATAGAAGCAGGTCTGGTACCAGGTACAAGATCAATAGCGAATTCCACTTCTCTCTCTGGCGGCACACCTGGAATCTCATCAGGGAGAACTTCAGGAAATTCACACACTACCTGCAACTCCTCAATTACGGCTCGGTTCTCGACAGACATTGATGCCATCAGCGAGAATAACTGGACTTCCTCCTGCATCAACTTCCGCAACTGTTTAGCAGACAACAAACCAGCTTCCTCCTCTTCAGGGGTAGAAAAACTCACAGACTTACTACGACAGTTAATATGCACATGATTATACTCTAACCAGTTCATACCCAAGATCACATCCAATCCACTTAACGGCAAACAAATCAAGTCAACAACAAAGTCTCTGTCGAAAGTCGACAAAGGACATTGAGAACACACAAGATAAATAGTCACCGACCCCTTAGCCAGAGTGTCGACAACCATCTCTCCATTCATAGAAGACAATGCAAGACCCAATCTTTTAACACAATCAGCAGCAATAAAACAATGAGTAGCCCCGGTATCAACAATAGAAGTTAGAGGACTACTATTAATGAAGCATGTACCTCTAATAAGTCCATCTTCTTCAGAAGTCTCTGTCCCTGCCAAGGCGAACACTCTCCCACTAGCTCGCTCTTTCTTCGATTTCTGACACTGACTACTAATGTGTCCTCCTTCGCCACAATTGAAGCAAATCATCTCCTTATGCTCGCACCCAGATACTTCATGCCCGGTCTTACCACAACGGAAACACCTCTTTGCCTCAGCCTTGCACATGTTACTCTTATGACCAGCTTTGCCACATTTGAAGCACACGATACCAGCAGGAGCATCTCCCTCACTAGTTCTCTTACCATCAGCGGCTTTCGGTTTACCTTTACCTGCAGGAGCATCATACGGCTTACCACGATTCGGATGCTTGCCCCTCTTCTCATTAATAATCTTATAATGAGCATTATTATCCTCTTCATAGATCCTGCAGCTATCAATCAAATCAGAGAAGACACGGATTTTCTGATACCCAATTGCCTTCTTGATCTCTGGTCGCAACCCGTTCTCAAACTTGATGCACTTCGAGAATTCAGCAGTGGCTTCACTATAGTGCGGATAAAGCTTGGCTAACTCCACAAACTTAGCAGCATACTCAGTAACTGACAGGTTTCCCTGCTTCAGCTCAAGGAATTCAATTTCCTTCTTGCCCCAGACATCCTCAGGGTAATACTTCCTCATAAATTCCCTACGGAACACAACCGAAGTGATCTCTTCACCTGCAGCTACCAATCTCTGACTAGTCTCTAGCCACCAGTCATCAGCCTCTTCTGCCAACATATGAGTACCATAATGAAACCTTCTGCGCTGGAGTGCAGTCCATCACACGGAAGATCCTCTCCATCTCCTTCAGCCAAGCCAACGCTCCATCAGGATTATACTTGGCTTTGAAAGTAGGCGGATTCTCCCTTTGAAAGGTCGCCAAACTACGAGACCCAGCATTTTCACCAACGTTCTGCTGACCCTCCACAGCCTGAGCCATAGCCGCCAAAGCAGCAGCGATAGCAGCATCATTCCTTCCAGCCATCTTAACTTATCACTACAACACAAACGATAGTTAGAACTAAATGACAATACTCGATCGTCAAGTAACACAATAACTTGACAACTTGGCCGGACAGACCGAAACAGCTCTGATACCACTATTGTAACACCCCATTCTACCCGGTAAAATAATACGAAAATCAGAGTTTATAAAAATTTCCAACATACAATGGAGTGCCACACTTGCTTCGTAAAAACAACAAACAGGTTAATTCGCCTGTGAAAACGGATACATAACACTTACTTTGGGATGAACCGATAAACAACCTTTTAGTCTTTAAAAATAAATCATCTTCATTACTACGCAGCGGATTCACAACAAAATCAATTCAAATAAACGTGGCGTCTTTAACCAACTTAAGATAGCTCAAAAACGGCAAGGTAACAACTTAAAGTTCCAACAACAAAATAACATAGCAAACAATAATGAAAACCTGTGTTCATTCCCCCCCGAGTGTTACGTATCAGAGCAACGACACCGACTCGATCAAACGAAGGTAAGCGGCCTTCATTCGTGATTACCTGCACGTTACCGACAGAGGGGCAATATTCAAACAGAAGGGGTGAGATATCAAACCATATAATAGGACATATGAAAAACAATATATTAGAATCATAGGATCTAAATTAACCACTTCTCTGCCAACAATCAACTTCGATCAATCACAAGTTATCAACATATTCACTTAAGGGTGCAATATGAATGCGACTCAATACTATGCACATGCATGTGGTACCATCGGAGTAGAACTCCCAACATAAAAATCTGCCAATAAATAGAGGCATCAACAAGGCATAAGCCTTCAACGTAAATTCAACATAATTTGCCAGTCCAGGCCAACGTGGGGTGCTATGCATGCAACGCGATGATAAATACTCAGGCAGTCAATAACAATGGTCACATAGCAGCACAACAACAACGGGATCTCAACGTTGGCCATAGGCCTACAACATAACACCTGCCAATAAATAGAGGCAAATCCAACTAGGTGCAACATTATCAACAGTTCAACCAACGGTTAACAACTTATCAACAACTTAGCAACTTATCAACAATTTAGCAACTTATCAACAATTTAGCAACTGTGGGCCTAAATATATATTCAACATCAACAATTCGTTTCAAGCAACAACCATAGGATTCACCCTTGGGCAGCCACACTTGGCGCCCTTGGCACCCACTGCGCCCAGCACAACACAGGGCAGCCACACTTGGCGCCCTTGGCGCCCACAGCGCCCAGCAGCAACACAGGGCAGCCACAACATTGGCGCCCAGCAACAGGGCAGGGCAGCCAACATGGCGCCCATGGCGCCCAGTGCGCCAGAACATCAGCAACAGGGCAGCCAGACTTGGCGCCCTTGGCGCCCAATGCGCCAGAACAACACAGGGCAGCCACAACATTGGCGCCCTTGGCGCCCAGTGCGCCAGCAACATCAGCAACAGGGCAGCCAGACTTGGCGCCCATGGCGCCTAGTGCACCAGAACAGCAACAGGGCAGCCAGACATTGGCGCCATTGGCGCCCAGTGCGCCAGAACAGCAACAGGGCAGCAAGACATTGGCGCCCTTGGCGCCCAGTGCGCCAGAACAGCAACAGGGCAGCCAGGCATTGGCGCCCTTGGCGCCCAGTGCGCCAGAACAGCAACAACATCAAAACGGTGCCCATGGCGCCCAGTGCACCAGCGCCCAGCAACCAAACGGGCGGCCACCTACGATGCCCTTGGCGCCCAGCAACAACCACAATCGGCGCCCAGGACTAGCGAACAACAAAGTGGCGCCCAGGACGGCGCCCAGCAACCTACGAACAACAAGATGGCGCCCAGGAGGGCGCCCAGGACAGATTTTTGGTTCCCAATCAACAACAAACATGTTCACACATCATCAATCGGTAACAAACATCATCAATAGGATTCAATATCAACATTTAGGGTTCAATATCTACAACTAGGGTTTTCAAGAATTAACAACACCTAGGGTTCCTTAACCTTCCTACATAAAGCCCTTCATATACCCGAATATAGAGTTAGAACCCCACCCTTACCTTGGATTGAAGTTGAAACTCTCCTTGGTCCTTGCCCTAGCTCTCTCTTCCCCGCCCCCTCCTTGCTCTTCTCTCCAAATTCTTATTTTTTTCTTCTAAAATGTGCAAACCCTAAAATAACACCTATTTATAATTTGTTTAGTCTTATTGGCTTTCTCATACACTTATGCGACTTTAGCTTCATGGGCCTTCTGTACACCCCCTTATTTTACTACTCTTAACACTAACAATAGGCCCACATACGAAAATATATTTTTCTCCAATATTTTCTTACAACTTAATTTCGTGAATAATTCAATTAAATAATTAATTAAACATTCGGGGCGTTACACGAGTCCTGGTAGACGGAGGAAGCTCCGCCAATGTAATGTACTGGAAGTGCTTCCAAGAGCTTAAGTTGCCCGGTTGAGCTGCTGAAATATTACCTTGGCACGTTGTTAGGGTTTTCAGGCGAACAGGTTGAAGTATTCGGGTACATGGATCTCAGAACTACATTCGAAGAAGGAGACTCGGCCAAGAAAGTTGTCCTCAGGTACATCATCATTGATGCAACATCGTCCTACAACATCATCGTGGGCAGACCGACTCTTAATGCACTCATGACGGAAATATCATACATTCATCTCTTCCTCAAATATCATCTACCCAATGGAGGTGTCGGCACAGTAAGGGGCGACCAGGCGATAGCCAGTAGGTGCTATGCCGAAAGTGCCAAATTAAGTAAAGATGGTCCAAAAACCCAAGGTAAAAAGCTCTAATTGTAGTTTTCTTGACTTGGATCCAAGAATGTATAATGCAGCAAAAAAAAAGAAACCAAGGCCAGTCGACGACTTGAAAGAAGTAATCATCGGCCCTGCACAGCACCAGAGAACATAGATTGGAACCGGCCTGTCGGCGGAGATTGAAGATCGGCTCATCAATATCTTATTAGACAACGTCCACATATTCACATGGTCTCCCTAAGACATGCCAGGTATTGATCCAAACTTTGTCTGTCATCAGTTATCTCTAAACCCTTCTGCACAGCCTGTGTCGCAGAAGAAGAGAAAACATGGATATGAGAATATGAAGGCGATCAAATAGGAGACAGATAAGCTAATGGCGACTGAATTCATCAGAGAAGTAAAATACCCAACCTGGTTGGCTAATCCTATGATGGTGAAGAAGTCCAATGGCAAGTGGAGGATGTGCGTAGGTTACACTGATCTCAACAAGGCATGTCCAAAGGATTCTTACCCGTTGCAGAGCATCGATGGACTTGTTGATGGCGCCTCCGGTTACAAGCTACTCAGCTTTATGGACGCATACTCCTGCTACAACCAAATCAGGATGAGCTACATTGATGAAGAAAATACTGCATTCATTACCGGCCGATCCAATTACTGCTACCAAGTGATGCCCTTCGGTCTAAAAAACGCTGGAGCAACATACCAGCGCTTGATGGATCTAATCTTTGAAAGCGAGATCGGACGAACCATAGAAGTATATGTTGGCGATATGGTCGTGAAGTCCACTGATCCAGCTCATATTGACAATCTAACCAAGATATTCCTGCTCTTGGAGAAGCATGAACTTCGGCTCAACCCTGACAAATGCTCGTTTGGAGTTCAAGCAGGTGAATTCTTAGGATATGTCCTAACCCAGAGGGGCATTGAAGCCAACCCCTCACAGTGTCGAGCCATCATTAAAGCCAGAAGTCCCACCAAGGCCGAAGAAGTCCAGATCTTAGCCGGTCAGATAGCAGCGCTCTCCCGCTTCCTTGTCCGATCAGCAGACAAGATCAGACCCTTGTTAGCGACGGACTTCCCTCACTAAATCCGTCGCTAATCTTGGGGAAATGTGCCACTCTGACCGTTGCAGCTTATTTGACACGTGGCCAAAGTTAGCGACGGAATTCCCTCTCTAAATCTGTCGCTAAATGTTAATTTTTTTTTTATAAACCTGAATTCTTTCTTTCCTCTTTCATTTCTTCCTCTTCCTCTTTCATTTCTTCTTACCACCACCACATCATCTTCTCCCTTCAACACCACACCACCACCACCACACCATCCTCTTTCATTTCTTCTCCTTCTCCATTTTCCTCCTCCTCTTTCATTTCTTCTTTCCACCACAACCATCTGTAATACCCCAATTTTGTCCGCCCAAGTCAAAAAAAACATTTTTCAGAAAAATGGAAGTGATCATACCTGATCAATACGATGAGTTGTTGCTGCCTGATGATGTTGCTCGGTCGTTGGGATGAAGGACCGAGTTCTGAGTCGCACGCGGGTGGTACCTGCAAAGGCACTCCAACGCTCAAGTCAGAGGTGCTTCAACGGGCAGGGTCACAAGGTGAGTAAAACGTACCTGAAGCCACATGCTGGTGTTGTATATATAATGTTGGCTGCGCAGGCGTTCTAGCCGTTGCGCTTTCTACGGAGCCGGCCGCGTCTTGCGGACCAAGTCAGGTATTGGGCCACGCTGGGCCTGTTGGGTAAAATTGGGCTTTGAGCCCACTCCGGAACAGGAAGCAATAAGGTAATTCATAATATGTGGAAAACGGTGGATTGGTGCATTTATGTGTGTTCGTCCCCTATTTCGCATTTTTATTTGAATTACGCGCGCGCGCCAGTAGTAACTGCGTGAGCTGCCCTGTGCCCCCGTCATTTGGCACGTGTCTGTATTTTCATCAAAAAAACAGGCCATTTATTGATCATTATTAATTTTTGGCACCCAAAAACATTTTTCTTAATTTTTAGGAATTTTAGGAAATAAAATAGTGCATATTTTTGCATTTTTGGGCATTTAAATAAAAGCGAATTAATTATTTTTGGACCAAGACCAGGTCAAGGACGTGGCATACATGTTACTCTACCAAGGGTAATTTTTGTATAATTTTTGGAAAGAAAGTCCTAGTCCAAAATAATTAAAAATGCATTTTCCCCATTTTTAGTGCATAAAAAACCCAAAAAAGACCATTAAATATTCCCCAATTACTAAATGACAACTTTTATTGCCTAGAATAATTAGAGGGAATATTTTATGGTGCTCAAATATATATATGACACTTTTTAATAGGTGCACCTTCACTTCCATGCCCAAAATTCAAAACTCAAAAAGAAGGAAGTGTCCTCAATAAGACAAAAGACCAAAAAGGAGAAGCAATTTTCCCTCCCCATTTTTTTTGTCAATTTCGAATTCCATCTCTCTCTCTCTCCACAATTTCTTCCACGCTCTTCTATTGTACAATTATTCCTTAAGAATATTCTTGTACTATCCTTAACCCTACCCATTTCATACACATCCCTAATTTCCACACACTCTCATGTAGATTCATACCCTTTTTTGTAAATGACACCATCCTCTCACACTCACTCCTTCATAAGAAATTGCAAACTTACTTAAAATAGAACACCCCATTCCTATTCTACCCTTAACCCTAATTTCACCCAAGACCATATATAAGCCTACTCTCCCAAAATACAAGGAAAGTTCATTTTTGCACATAAAACCTCCTCCTCTCCTCTCCTTGGGCGAAATCTCCTCCCCTCCCTCACTCTCATTTTTGTGTTTTCTCACTACCCACAATCCAAGTGATCTCTAATCCTAGCCCTTCATTCAAATTTAAAACCCAATCCTAGAGCACCTAGTAAAGAACAATGACCTAATTACCCCTAGACCTAAAACAACTCTATAAATACCCTCTCATTTCCACACATGAGCATCTTTTGCTTCTCATTTTTCCTACACTAAAACCCTAGCACACAAAAATCTCTCCCTCTTTCCTCTCAAGGCCGTAGCCTCCTCTCCCTCTCCTCCATCCATCTTTTTCATTTCCTTCCACCCAAACACCACCACCCCACCTCATTTTGCATCCCTCTTTCACATACTCCTTCCATTTCTCATTCAAAGTTCAGGCATCATCACCAAGTGGGTTTGATCATCATATTTGCGTGGGTATTTCTTTGAAGAACCTTGGAGTTTTGTTGATTTGTGTCTAGTTTCATCTTCTCATCTCACTTTCTAACTTGGAGTTAAGGTAAAATCCTTAAAATCTTGCATCATATTTGAGTTCTTGCCTCAAAAATGTAAAATCATTCATCCTATCATCTTCATATCCTCATATTGTTGATTGTTGTTGGTGAGAAGAGTCATAAGCACTTTGACAAGCACTTAGGGAGGCTTGGGTGCTTATGGTGCTTCTCACCCTTGAATGATTGATGAATTGTGTTGATTTGGATCTTGACCCTTGCATTTCATGAAATAAAATGTTGTTTTATGGCATATTATGTTTCGCATACTTGTAGAAAAATAGGGTTTATGTTAGTTTTGTGCATTTCTTTGCCTAATCACATGAACCTTTACCAAAAATTGTAATCTAGCTTGTTTTCTCATATTATCTCACTTGCTTTCAAAAATAAATGGGTTCTTGGTTATGTATTTGGGTCGCATATTGTGAATAAATGGGGTTTTTATATGTTTGCTTATCATTTTAAGTTGATGATAGGCAATATGACTCTCACTTGTGCCTAGTGCACCTTGCTTAAAGTGATAAGAATTGTTCTATATGATTCAACCCTTTTAGTTTAGGTGTTGTTTAAGTTGACGATAGGCAATATGACTCTCACTTGTGCCTAGTGCACCTTGTTCTAAGTGATGAAGATTGCTCTAGGTGATTCAACCCTCCTTTTAGTGTATGAGATTGCTTATTCTTATGAATTACTTTATAATTTGTCTTAGGTTGATGATTGGTAAAGTGACTCTCACTTGCGCCTAGTGCACCTCGATCTAAGTGAGGAGATTACCTAGAAATGATTCAATCTCTCTTTTATAATTCTTAATGAGTAGGAAGATGCAAATTTAGGTTTCCTTTTATGATAGTTAAATAATGCGTGAATGTTTGAAGGCCAATTTGGCCTATGATGGCATTCACCTTGAAAGGTTTGTGTAAATGTAATTTAGGGTTCGTGTAGGTTTTGTAAAGGATAGGTTGTCCTAATCTTGATGCATCCTCACTTGAAATTGTGGTGTTGGTTCTTGGAGTTTGTGTAGGTTTTGGCAAGGGATGGACTAACTCTAGTCTTGATGCATTCTCACTTGTTAATGTAAGTAATTGCAAAGGATGGGCCAGCCCCCTAGTCTTTATGCACATGTGTTCTTATTCATTTATACTTGTTTTTGTGCTTGTTATGTGATTAAGTATTGAATTGGTGTTCATGATTTGCTTGCTTGTTTTGATGATCGCATTGACTTTGTAATCCGACTTCAAAGTTCAAAACCTTTGTTACTCGTTAGTAACACCTCAAAACCATGTCGCATTCAAATTATACTACAATTTGTTACTCGTTAGTAACATTTACAATTTCAAATCTTTTTCATAACCAAGAACACTTTCAAACATCAAAAAGTCATCTCACAAACCAAAAATCAATTCGATTGCGAAAACCCTTTTGATTACCTAAAGTAAGAACCAATTATCATTAATGATCACTCGCACCGTTGCCGTTTGGTTGTTAACGATAATTTCATTTTCAAAGGAATTAGTAGTGTCACCACTCTAAACCGTTGTTGTTTGGTCTTCATGAACACTCCAACTTAAATAAAACCAATTGTCATCGATGATCATTCGCGTCGTTGCCGTTTGTTGTTAATGACGATTGCATTCTCAAAAGGGTTAGTAGCGCGACCACTCTAAACCGTTGTTGTTTGGTCATCGCGAACACTCGAATCAAAAGCAAAACCGATTATCATTAATGATCACTCGCGCCGTTGCCATTTGGTTGTTAATGATGACTTCATTTTCAAAAGAGTTAGTAGTGTGACCACTCTAAACCGTTGTTGCTTGGTCATCGCGAATCCTCATTCCTATTGCGAAAACTCACCTAAACAAGATAAAAGACAAAAACCTTTTTTCAGGACAAACAAGAACTACGTAGCTTTGAATTCTCCATCGCACCGGGAGATACGTAGGAGCGAGCGGCTAACTCTCGTCAAGCGC
Organism: Astragalus membranaceus; assembly: GCA_039519185.1. Classification (NCBI taxonomy): domain Eukaryota; kingdom Viridiplantae; phylum Streptophyta; class Magnoliopsida; order Fabales; family Fabaceae; genus Astragalus; species Astragalus membranaceus. Next base: position 95,727,421 of record CM076846.1, on the reverse strand, counting down.
CAAAAATAAAAATTTTCATTAAGTCTTCTCATTCCCTTTGAGGCAAATTTAAGTATTTTCCAAATCAACACTTAAAACCACACGTTTAATTAAAGGTTCCCTTTCGGTAGAAAGGAGGTGTGGGGTGCTAATACCTTCCCCATGCCTAACCGACCCCCGAACCCAAATCCTCCGGTTTTCCAAAAGGCCATCCGCTTTCCAAAAAGGTTTTTCTTCAATATTTTCCTTATAAAAAATATTGGTGGCGACTTCATTGTTTTAAAAAGTTGTAAACGAAGAAAAATCCCCTCAGGGACCTTTTCGGGTGGAACAGCTGGCGACTTCACTGGGGACGTTTCCTTTTTAAGTGGGTCAAGCCTAATTAATTAAATGTGTGGTTTGTGTTATTGATCTGATTTGGATACCTTGTTTGCTTCTATCCCTTTCAGTTTCCTTTTCTTCCTTATCATGTTGTATGCATGTGCATTTGTTTTCTTTTCTTCCATGTTTGTTTTTCCTTCCTCCTCCTTGCTTATGTGCTTAGTACCCTCATGCATTTCCCCAATCCCAATCATGTTCCCTTCTTCTTTGCTCCCTTTCTTCAAGGTAAGCTCATGCATTTCTCCCCAATTCTATCATGATCCCCTCTTCTTGGCTCCCTTTCTTGAGGTAAGCAATGCACTTGATTGTTGTTGAAACCCTAGGCTAGCTTATTTGATATTAAACCCTAGGGTAGACAACATGTTATTGCTTGCTTTTGTCTGGACTGTTCTGGGTTTTCATTTGCAGGTGGGGTGATATGTGTTGAGTAGTTTTAAGTGGTATATCCTTGCCACACACACTCACACCCTTATGATTATGTGCTTTGAGAGGGGCCTAAAACCCAAGGTCTGACAAAACTTAGGAGAGTGGAAATGAGTAATGACTGGCAATTGGACCATTGTCCTTCTGACTCTCACGAAAGTTTCAGCCAGAGTATGCTCTTTTATGGTACCTCACACCAGATGGCATTCCATCGTTGTAGGTGTTATCATGAGAGAGATTTAGCTCTGGTAGCCATTGTGAGGAAGTGTTTAGAACTACATCGGAGGATCCCTTTTGAGTTGCCTTAGAGCCTAGGTTCTCCCTCTCTCTATCTGAACCTCACCACCACCACCACCACCACCATTTTTTTTTGAAAAAATTGATATTAGCGACGGATATCCGTCGCTAATACTGATTAATCATAGCCTGCCACGCGCCAGTAATTAGCGACGGAATTAGCGACGAAAAATCTGTCGCTAACCATTAGCGAAGAGGTTTTTAGCGACGGAATTGGTCTGTCGCTAATTCCGTCGCTAACAGTCATTAGCGAGGGAAAAATAGGCATTAGCGAGGGAAAAATCCGTCGCTAATGCACTATTTTTTTGTAGTGTCTTGGTCGGTAGAGTTGTCTGAATTTGATATCAAGTATTAGCCAAGAGGGCCGATCAAGGCTCAGGTGTTGGCTGACTTTATAGCCGAGCTTGTTGAGGCCGATCCGGAAGCCAAGCCGTCGGGCGAATTTGTGTGGACTCTATCCGTGGATTATTCGTCCAATCTAAGAGGAAGTGGAGCTGGGGTGAACCTAGAAGGACCAGACGATATTCTCCTCGAGCAATCGCTTCGATTCAGCTTCAAAGCCAGCAACAATCAAGCAGAGTACGAGGCACTCATCGCTGGCATGACACTAGCTGAAAATCTGGGAGTAAAACACCTGAAGGCCCGAAGTTATTCTCTGCTCATAGCCGGACAAGTTATAAAGGCATTCAGTACCAAAGATGAGCTTCTCGGCAAATACTTTGATAAGGTACAAGAACTTAAATCCAAATTCAATTCCTTTGGCAGGGCGGACATCCTGGGCGCCAAGCTCGCCAGTACAAAGAAACCTGGAAACAACCATTCGGTGATCCAGGAAACACTTTTCGAACCCAGCGTAAATAAAATTCATGTTCTCTCAACAGAGATCGAGCCTAAAAGCTGGATGACCAATATTATTATTTACCTGCAGGAGAACAGTTACAGCTGCAGGAGGAAGAGCTGAGGAAGCTGGCTAAGATCGCAAGCAAATATACTCTCATAGAAGTCGAGCTCTACAAAAGAGGATTTTCCACACCCCTCCTCAGGTGTGTCTCGGATACAAAGGCTCAAGAGATCATGAAAGAAGTGCATGAAGGGCTACTACTGGCCGACAATGAAGAGGGACTTGGTGGAGTATGTTAGAAAATGTGATAAATGTCAATGCCATGCAGTCATTTCCAGGGCACCACCGACCAACCTACAGTCAGTCGTTCCAACTTGGCCGTTCTCTATTTGGGCGTGCATATCCTCGGTCCATTTCCCCCTGCTCCAGACCAGGTCAAGTATCTCTTGGTAGCGGCCGAGATTACTTTACAAAGTGGATAAAGGCAGAACCAATTGCAACCATCACTGCTCAGCGAGTAAAGAAGTTTTATTGGAAGAGGTTAATATGTGTCGGTTTGGAATACCTGCGACCATAGTCACTGACAACGGCACTCAGTTTGCCTCTGACTTAGTGGCCGAACTTTGCAAAACCTGGAACATATACCAGGCATTCACAGTCGAGCACCCACAGACCAACGGGCAGGCCGGGGCTGCTAACAAGGTCATCCTGAACGGCCTCAAAAGAATATTGGATGAAGCAAAAGGGAATTGGGTCGAAGAGTTACCCCTGGTATTGTGGTCTTACCACACCACCCCCCAGTCCTCCACGAGGGAAACTCCCTTTCGGCTAACCTATGGGACCGATGCTTTGATACCAGTGGAAGTGCTGGAACCTAGTCCAAGGAAAATGTTGACAGAGAAAATTCCTGATGAAGACGAACTTCGGGCCAACCTAGATCTCTTGGACGAAGTCAGAGAAATTGCCAAAATCAAAGAAGAAGAAGCTAAGCAGCGAGCAGCAAAGAAGTATGATTCCAAGGTCAAACCCAGAAACTTCAAAGCCGGAGATCTGGTCCTAAAACAATCAAGCCGAGTGGGAGCCACGGGGAAGCTGTCTGCCAATTGGGAAGGCCCCTTCAGAGTCAAAGACGTCGTCGGCCCAGGAGCCTTCAAGCTGGAGAAGCTAGATGGAGGAAACATTCCGAGATCTTAGAACGCGGCCAACCTTCGGTTCTACTATAGCTGAAGAAGCAATCATCAGTTCTCATCATCTCCCATCTTTCAATTAATGTATCATTTGTATGTGGCAATATAAAGCCCCAAATGACTCCACCACCATTATTGAATAAAGAGAACCGATTATCTAAAGAAGAATGTGCCAAAAAAAAAGTCCTGATAGGCAAGGATTGAGCAACATCTCGATGTTGTCCTTGGGCAATGAAGACTCAAAGTCCTGACAGGTGAGAGCGAAGCTGGCGAGCTCACGTACCACCCTTGGGCACACCAGTTCTGTCTCAAAGAAGTTTACTTCCTTGAAACTGAAAGGGGACATCCATCGTATAGGCTATGCTAACGCGCTCGCCGAACGAAGCCAACGAGCTCGGTACAATGTAAGATCCTTCAATGTGTAGGCGAAGCTAACGCGCTCGCCCAATCAAGCCAACAAGCTTGGCACAACGAAGGCCATTGTAACACAAGACCCGACAGGTGTAGACTGTTGATAAGTGCTTGATTTACTTCAAATTTCTAACAATTTACAAGCACTTATTGATTTAAATGCAACTTAATTTAACTTTTTTCATAAATATTAGTAAATATTAACTGCATATATATTTTATGAAGTTATCCTTTTATTCTGTGAAATTGTGCACACAGCTGAAAAAAGCCATTTTTTAAGCCAAGCAATGACCAAAAGATCACAAAAAGAAAAAAGTTGGAATAGTCTGGTCGCTTAGCGAAGCTTTATGCTCGCTTAGCGAGCATGTCCTTACTTCACCTGAAGTAAAAGACACGCAGAAGCTTGGAAGGCGGTTAGAGAAAACCGGTCGCTTAGCGACTTGAAACACTCGCTTAGCGAACAAGACACAACACAGTCAGAGGCGGCAGCACACAAATGGTCGCTTAGCGACCTGAACACTCGCTTAGCGACCTGAACACTCGCTTAGCGAACAAGAAACAAACAATCAAAGGCGGCAACATGCAACTGGTTGCTTAGCGACCCAAACTTTCGCTTAGCGAGCGAATTTTGCCTATAAAAGGGACTTCATTTGTGACATTTAAGAAATATACACTGAAAGGAGAGAACGAAAGGAATTGAAGAATTAGAGCTGGAGCATCATCTTGAGGGATAAAGGGTGCTACATTCTTGAGGTTTTTCATCTCTTTTATATTTTGTATCATAGCTATCATGAAAATGAGTAACTAAACTCTATTTTGTTGAGGTTAGGTTTAGTTATCTTATCTCCATGGATTGAACCTAATTCAGTGTATATATCTCATTTTATGAATTGATTTAGTGACTGAATTTTGTGCTTAATGCTTGTTATAGTTTGATCACCTATACTTGATCTTTGAATCTAAAGTTATATTGGAAAATAAGCTTTTGGTTGTGCCTTAAATTCAATCACCTATTAAGCTTGATGTCTAGGAATAGAATCATGTTTTCTAGTCAATGTATCACTTAATCTTAATGCTACTATTTGCTTAAATAGTTGAGGAATCTTTATTTTTGCAAATTAGTTGTTGATTTCACTTAGTCTAAGGAATTAGTTAAGTTGGATGATATGGTGATGATAAATCAATGAATAAAATAGAGTTATGTATATGAATCAATTAAATACATTGGAATAAGTTCATGAAATCGAATCTCAACATCTTTTTATCAATTGTTACTTTCTTTTATCAAATTATCGTTTTTAGTTTCAAAGTTTACAAAACAACAAACAACTTTCTTTTCCTAACTTAAGATTTGAAAATCTGATTGAACGATCGATAATATCACCAAGTCTCTGTGGATACGATACCTAATACTTTAGTATTTTACTGCTGTATTAGACGGTGCGAAAGCCGACATACAGCCCTTGGGCACCAAAAAAATGCCATTCGTATAATAAACATTGAACCGGCAAAACAAGATGAAGCACAACGAAACGACAAGGAAGTCCGAGCCATGCAATAACAAAGACGAAACATAAAGTCTTAAGTGTGCAAAGAAAAACGAGGATAAGAAGCAAAGCGCGGTCAAACATACAAGTTGAAGGTAAATCGAAAGTAACATTGTGCATTCTACAAACTTAACCATTGTTCAAAATAAAAGCAGCCTTACAAAATAAAATCAAAGGGTTTCTTTCGAATCTTCAACATGCTCGGCCATAGCACGATCAGCAACACCATGACCGGCAGCACCCTCGGCTTGCGCATCCACCTCGTCATCCGCGTTCAAGAGGTGGTCAAGGGTAGATAAATCTAGTGGCATCGACGGAGGATTCTGTTCAGCATTCGGCACAGCATCAGAGGTTGGAGCTACTTGATCAACAATCTGGTCGTTGCCACAACGTTGTCGACGTCAAATTTCTCAACGTCCGCTTCAGGGTAAAGCACCTTCAGCTGAGCCAAGGCAGTCTCAAACCCCTTGTCAAACTCAGTGGCCGCTCCAACCTTCAACTCCTCAATTGCTTCAACCACATCTGCACCTTCGGCCAAATCTGGAAACAAAGCCGAGATCCTCTTCAGCTCTCCTTTCCTCCTCTCAACTTCCTCACAAGCCAGCTTCAGATCTCTCTCAACCTTCGCCAAGCTAGCCGACAGTACCTTCTTCTTCTCAAACAACTCAGCCACCTTTCCCTCCAGTCGACCTTTTTCAGCATCCCATCTTTGTAGGTCCTGCGTCAACAACTCCTTCTCCTCCCGGCACAACTTCAATGCCTCCACATTCTCCTTCAAGAGCTCCTCAATCGTCTTCTTAAGAGAGTCTTCGGCAAGGTGAGCAAGAAAAGAAGCCCAATGTCTATAGGTCTTCACAGCTACTAAGGTCTGACCCACCCCCATCGAAGCAACCTTCTCAACATCGGCCAGACCACCGACGTTGTTCAAAACCCTGTTCAATGGATACCGATAATAAAAGGCAGGGCGAATTGGAGTATCAACATTAACATCAGCCCGCTTCTGACATTTGAGAATGTTCCTCCAAGACAAGTCAGTTATTGCTTCGCCTCCGCCAGGCAACCCGAGCTCAATGCTTGGGGAGGGTCCAGTCTTTGCTCTTTTAGAAGCATGAAAATCAAGAGAAGGAGAAGGATGAGCCACATTCTGAGTAATATTTGGATCTCCAGCCTGACTTGCAACTACTCTATCAACCTGAGCAGGGCTTCCCCGGGCATTTGGAGAACCGACGACAGAGTTAGGAGCGCCACCAACATTGCTCGGACCAGAAGAGGGTTCTTGAACCGACCCTTGTTTCCGTTTTTGTGCTTCCCGAATCCTTCTTCTCTCGGTAACACTGAGCGTTGACATCCCTAACTCCCCTGAAAATAGAAAGCATTGGATCAGTAAAAAAAGGGGGGGCGATGGATTACTTAGGTATCCGATCAACACTTCAGCTTCATCTACCGGGTTAATCAGAAATGACGCCTTACCGACGAAGATTGAACATAAGACCACAACCGATCAGCTTCCGCGCGTTCGGCTGAACTCAAAGACCTCCTCTCAACAGAATACTTATCCCGAGGGTTACGGGTCCAATGCAAGGGAAAGCAATCTTTGCCAGTTTCATCAACCAGCAGATTAGGATTGTTCGGCCCTGCTTGCAGCCGAAACCATTGCTTCTTAAATGACTTATAGCTACTCTTGTAGGCGGTCATGAAGGGGCGGCGGCTATGGTTGCATAAGGAAACCCAGCGGTGAGTCTTCTTCACCGAAGTCCCGAAGAAATGCAGAAACTTGCAAGCCGACGCCTCCATCCCAAGACACTCACACAGAATTTCAAAAGCGCGCATATACGCCTAGCCGTTCGGATGAAGCTGGGAATGAGCCACATTATTCATCCTAAGAACTTGACAATAGTAGGGGGAAAGGAGACCGAATACCTAAGTCCCCAAAAAAGGTTTTATAAACATAGGTGAAAGGAACATCCCTCGGCCTTGGAGGATCACAAACAGCCTCATCTAGGGAAATCGGGCACGCTACGGCCAAGTCTCTATCTACTGGATAGCACAATAAGCCATGAACCTCGGCCAATAATTCGTCCGTAAGAAACTCAGAATACGAGTCCAAGACTTCTTGGTCTACCCAGGATTCCTCGCCATCGGACTGACTTCCCCCGTGATCAAAATGGTCCTCCTCGGCCATGAACGTAGACTGAACCGACCCTATTGAATGAGAAGAGGACGCACTGTCAAATTCCTCTTTTAAAGCATTTATCGCTTGTCTGGATTTGTGCATCAAGCTAAACACGGCGTGTGGGAACGCAATTGGGCTTAGGACACCAAAATTCAGAGGTTACCTCTCCCTCACTCTCGCTACTTATTTCTATTACGGTTACCATTTTCTTTTTAGGCAAAGGGGAAGAATCAACAAATGACAAACAATGAACAGAGAAGAAGGATTTCATACCTTGGAAAATGTTGCACACGAAGATGAAGAAGAAGTAACAAGAGTGAACGCACCAGAAGAATGAAAGAAGACGCGCAAAGACTCCAGAGAAATGAAAGTGGAAACTCGAAGAAGAAGATAAAACGAGAGATGGCGAAAAGAGTGGAATGAAGGGATTTCGCAGATTTTAAATCCCACTAAGTCAGATCCAACGGTAGAGATCCCCTCAGCAAATCAACGGTTCGGATGTGCAACGATTTAAATTCTGCGAAACGGGGGCTTGACATGTGGCGTTCCCCAATGGGAAAACCAGAAGACGCGACAGTTCCCAATGACGTCATCATGACGTTTCCTGCCAAATCAATCAAACGTCACATTCAAAACGTCACATCACTCAGACGTCCGGCCGCAAAGAGAACCAGCAAAAAGCAGAACCGACCGTGCAAGGATCGGCTACAAGTCCATAACGAATAAAGGATCGGCAGAAGAAGAACTCAAACAAGGGAAGGCATTTATCTTTAAATCTATTTATTTCTCATTCAAATTTGATTACATCGGTACATGGGCCATCTATGTTACAATCGGCTTAAATTATAAAACGTAAATTACAAATGAGACGCTAAAGTATCCTCGACCCACTTGGGCCGAGTCGTTTCTCTGCTTGATGATCATTGTGCAGGTCCGGTGTCAAATCGGCCAGTCTCCGGAAGCCTTCTCAACCGACTGAAGACGAAGCAGATGAACCTTAAGCTTCCATTGGAGCTCCTGCCTGGAAAATTCAGAAGCGTCACAAAGGATAGCTCGAGGATTGCCTGCTAATATGGCCAAAGGGCATCACATACGACAACCCTTGGCAATACCTTCGGCAAAGCTCTCCTCGAACAGCCGATGGACCACCTCCAGCAAGTGGCAACCTGAACCCGCAGGGATTCCACATTTTGAGTCTTCTACACAGCCCCATCACCTCGAATAGAGGCGTCGCCAGGAAATATCCACAACTCACGAAGATCAACAACCCCCATCTTGAATCTCCTGACAACCCTAACGCGCCAAAGCTTGATGGGGCTGTGCAGAAGACTCAAGAAGAGAGGAGCGATCTCAACACCACAAAGAATTGCAACAATAGGAAAAGCCATGGATAGCAGAAATGAAGACCCTCACCCCTTCTTATATAGTAACGGAAGACCAAACTCCCACAACAGGCATTTATGGGGGCGCAAAAACAAACGCCAGTCAAAGCACAAAACGAACCAGTCAAACATGAAACTCCCTAGGAAAAGTCAAAGACAAAACGGTCAAGTCAAGAGTCTCACGGACCCAAACTGAAGTTATCTTCAAGAGAGCGCCTTTGTACTTCGTACTCACCGCTCGAGGGACTGTGTTCACAGTCGAGCCGGACACTCCAGAGGGTTCGGCTACACACTCCTCCGAGGCCGGCACGACCATCTTTCGAGAAGGCAAGGTAGGATATCCGAAGACCCGGGCTCGTCTTAAGGGCCGAGCGACTCAATGGCAATTGGAGACTTAGGGACTCCTCTCTTCCCTCAAAGCTCGGCCCCGCCACTTGGCTCGGCCAGAGATCGAAGCAGTGGCGGACCTACCTTGTAGTGAGGGGGTTCGGTTGAACCCCTTGAAAAAAAAATTGCACTTACCACCCTATATAAATAGCCAAAATCCCCTGAAATTTTAATTTTGAACCCCCTGAAAAAATTTAAATTGCACTAGTAGACCAAGTTTTACACCATTTGACACTGACCTTAAAAAATTTGACACCCCTGACCCCGGGGTCCTGGGTCCGCCACTGGATCGAAGACAGGCAGAATATATATGGAAAGCCCTACAATTGTGCCCCCAGATCTGTAACAGCTATGATATGCATTTATTACTCATTATTTCCCTTGTACTATATAAAGACGCTCTTGAGGCTAATGAAGAGACCACGATTTTACTCTCTACTCTCTATACTCATTCTACTATCATCTTACTCTTGTTCTAGCTAGATCCTCCCAAGAGAAATAGTTAGGAACATTGACGCCTACTGTGAGGCCCGGTAAAATCTTTCCTACCCGACTATATCCTTAAAAATTGCGACTCTACCATGGTGGCCACAAGAAGTACCCATCATCTCTGTGAGTTTACTTCTTTTTCGTTCCTTTCCATTTCCCCCATTATCCATGACCCACAAAAATCATTTTTTAAGCTGCAATTTATGAATCTCAAGGAGGAGCTGATTGTCTTTAGCTTCAATTTTTTTAAGGCGAAGGTTTAGCTTCAATTTTTTGAGTGCCAGCAATTTTGAGTGCATGCTTTCAATTTTTTTAAGGTGAAGGTTCTGGAAATTTTTTAGCTTCAATTTTTTTTTTTATGGAGAAGGTTCTGATTCCCCTTCTCTCTGATGCATTTTTTATGGCAAAGGTTCTGAACGGTTGAAGATGAGAGAAGGTACTTGTTTAGCTGCTAATGAAGATGTTCTTGATGCTTTGTTAAATATCTCTATGGAGAATGGGAAGATTGAAATGGATAAAGATGAGATTGAACATTTGTTGCTGGTCTGTATTTTTTTGTTTCCCCTTTCAATGTTTAATTTTGTTTTTTATATATTGGATGTTCTTTGAAAGATACTGCAGAGAACGCCTAAAAGCCATGTGTATTGCAATTTGAAAGAGCTGGGTGTGTACGGTATTTTACTACCGAATTGGTTCGGAATTTAGTACCGTACCAGTTCGGTACTAAAGTACCGAGGAAGTTTAGGAGTGTATTCTACGTGAGGGTAATTTTGGAATATTTAAGGTTTGAGGGTGTCTAATGAGTAGAGGGACACATTACCACACTATAGATTCAGATACTGCGGAATTCCTCGTTCTTTAATAAGACCGGATTAAATAGATAAAATCCCTTCAATTATATAGGTTTAAGCAAGTTTGCAAAATCCACCTATGCATAGAGATGATAATATAGCTGTCAGCTGAAAGAAGAGAAAAATAATGAAGAATAATGATAATGCTAAGAAATATCAAAACAATATTATACTCTTTTGGAACAGATTTTATCGGGCCAATTACTCTTTGCAGAAAATTTGCTTTTCAAACATTGCAAACCAATGCCATTTTCATCGGTATCGGTAATCAAAACCTCAAAACTATTTAGTTGCCTGTATAAAAACCAATTCCATTTTCCTCATACTTATTGGCCAGTAAACAGCCCCCCCTTGCTACTATAACCATTCGCTACTTTTTGACACACTTATATATTTAACAATATTTATTATTATTGCTAATTATTCTATTCAACATAGACAATGATGATAGGACTGGCTTAAGTAGTTGTTGGAACCCCCAAAAGATGGGGAAAAAACCCTCCAAATATGGCCATAATGCTGAATTATGAACACCGATTTCTCTGAAACTTTCATGACTGAGTTTTAGAAGCACACCCACCTAAATTGAGAGTTTTTTTTGTTACAACTTAAATTGAGAGGATTTGATATTGAGTCAAATTTCTAGAGAATATTAAAAAAAGAGGTAAAAATAGAAATCACTATAGCAAAAAAAAGGCCATACAATTACGAAAGAGCGAATAAGTATCAGATGAAAGAGCAAAAGTTTTTTTGATGCATAAAAGTCAGGAACTTACACTTGTTATTGTCTTGAACAAAAGATGCCACACATCATTGTATTTAGTATATTCCACACTTAATGCAGACAAAAAGTATACAGGCATAATATAATTTATTCAGGAAATACAGGAAAATAAAAGAAAATAAACCTGCAAAGCAAAATAAAAGATATGACAGATTAGACACTCCTATGCAGCAAAAGAGAAGGAGAAAATCAGAAAATATCTACAGGTCAAAACAGAACAAATGGTGAAAGTTGTGTAATCAGGTGGGGAATTAAAGAAGAGTTAAAGAAATCCATGTCTTACCTAGTACCAGCGAAGAAAGTCAGTGAAATCATGATTTCCCACCCGTTAATGGTCATACTGCAAAACCAAATCAACCACAATATATATTCAAGCCACACTTGCAGTAACTAATTGCTAGCTACAAACTACAATTAAAACACGCCCAGAAGAAGGGAACAGTATCCATGATAATAGGGTACATCTTTTCTTATACAAAACTACTATGGTTGTTCGTAGATGCATGACTTATTTTTTAAACTACAATTTAACAACAAAATAATGGAGAAGACTACAACACAACAAAGAAAAAGCATTAACCAAAATAGCACCAGGATGGGAAAAAGGAGATTGAACGAGACCAGCACAAGAAAAACAATTGAACAGTAACAAAATTCTTTCATTCTTGAGGATACAAGTTTATCCTACAGCTGTGGCATTATCACAGGGGAAGCTCATGAGGAAATCTTGGCGACATCTTTGCTAGATCTGTTGTATTTCATGTGGCTCTTAACAAGCTGCCCAGCTGCAATTGCAGACATGAGTGAAAGCTCCCCAGCGAGGACAGAACCAGCTACTATAGTTGCTGGTTGCCTAGAATTTGCGCCTGGAGCCTCTTTACTAGCACCCTTAACGCCAAGTAAATTAAGACAAGCTGACTGAGATGCAAGTTGTGTGCCCCCTCCAACTGTGCCCACCTGCACCATTAAACATTGCATAAATCATACACGCAATAGTGACCTTGTCAAGTATCTGGAAAAGAAACACATGAGAAACTAGTAGTTGTGAAATACTTGGTTTATTTAAGATCCAAAGATATCAACTGATTCCTATCCAATATAGTTGGTTTGGTAATGCATTTACTATAGGACAGAACATGCATGAAACAATGACAGAGGAATTAAAGAAAAAGGTCACTCCCAAGGGATGGGCAACAAAGTATGCCTCTCTATACACCTGGCAAATAAGCATGGTATGTACAATATGCTAGTACTAGTTGAAAAAACAACTCAGGTAGACAAAAGAAAACATTGCAGGGAAAGAATCAATTCAGAGTTAAACTAGTCTCGGATAAAAACTCATAGGGAACATAATACTAGATTGACTTGCTGAAACGGACAGTTTATTTACGAGATCACTCCCTCTCAATTGAAAGTAAGGAAGTCAGATACTAAGCAAACACCGAATCATTATCACATGCCTCGCCAATAATATAGTATAGCTCCCTTTTGAATAAATTGTCACTAACAGATTCTTTCTATTTTGTCACTAATAGTTAGATAGTTTGTTTAATTGTTTTGTACCTCGATGGAAGGCATAGTGACAGAGATGGTCTTTGCCATGGTTGACCGATTCCATCATGGTGATACAGTGAGAACTCTCTACATTCTGAGCAGGACCCTGACCTGTTGCCAAGTATATAGCAGAAACAATATTTCTGTTGCCAAGTATATAGCATGTGCATTGAAACCACCAAGAACACCAGCCACGGCGGAGCCAGTAAGGTTTTTGAGCATGTTAAGCTCCACCAATGCCTCCACGCTTGTCTTCAACACTTTCTTCACCACCTCTTCCTTAATTACAGCTCCGCACACCACCGATTTCCCTCTTCCTTCTATCCAATTCACTGCCGCTGCTTTCTTGTCGGAACAGAAATTCCCTAATAATTATACCATCACAATTTCAGCATCATTTCATTTAATTTAATCACAAAAAAGGTGATGTAATATTTGTTAAAATTACCAGATATTCCAATAACATCCATGTCAGGGAAATCATTCTGAAGAAAATCAAGTATGTTTTGGACTCCTTTGGATACCATGTTCATTCCCATAGCATCTCCGGTGGAACAAGTAAATCTCATGTACAAATTCTTCCCTGCTAAAGCACACTTAATATTCTGTAATCTTGCAAACCTACTTGATCTGCACCAAATTTCATATATCAGAAATATGTTTAAAAACAAAAATAATAATATTTTTTCAAAATAGAGAAACTATTATTACCTGTTGAAAATGTGAGCGAGCGAATCAAAACTGAGAGGGTCTTCTAAATAAAACTTCAACATGTCGCGCACGTTATCGTTTGTCTTCACAGCCATTGAGGACCATTGAACACAGCCATTATCGCCAAAATTGGGTTTGCGATAAGTGATACTTGTGACATCTCGCTCGTCACCCTCCACTTCCACCTTACGCTCCAATTTATCTTTGAGAGAAGCGAATGTGATGTTGTCGGCATGCCTGCATAAAATAGGTTTTGGACACCAGAAAAAGACACCATCTTCTCTGTTGGTGATTTTGCTCTGGTGGTGAAGGGCAATTAATGTGGAATCACGAGAGTATTGGGTATTTAGGGTGTCCATTTTCTTGTGTTGTGTGTGAAAAAAGTTGGAATTAGAGGATGTGTTGTGTGTGAAAGAACTGAAACATAAATGAGAGTATTTATGGCGAAATATCTGAAACCCTAACTAGGATTTCCACCGTTGATGAAAAATGTCGGCAAAATATAGATTGTTGAAAGTGTCGACAACATCAAGGCCGTTGAAAAGTGTCGGCAAAATCACGACCGTCAAATAATATTATATTATAAAGCAGTGAAGTTAAAAAAAATTAAATTTTCCAAAATTTCGTGAATCAGATAATTCCGAAATGTAAAAAATTTAAATTTTCTGGAAGCATCATACTTAGATAAATCCGGAACACAATTTTAATGTTCTGAAATTATCCTCTCTTTATGTGTTTCTGGAAAATAAAGAGATAAAATTTTCAGAAATACCTTTTTGAGAGGTAATTCCGGGAAGTGAGATTTTGGTAAAAATGTTAGGGGTATTTTGTGATAAAAAAGACCCCAACATAAATTATTGTTGTAAAAAAAACAACATAAATTATTGGGATTTTTAGCATAAAATAAAAAATGCTCCTATCATTAAATAATTAAATAATTGGATTTTTTTTATCAATTTTTATCGCATGCCTCTGTTTCTTTTTTTTTACCGTGTTATTGATGCGCAGCTGTCGGTGACTTTAGGGAACCTAGATGGTCAGGTGTGCGTAGCTTTGCGAGTTTTTGCCATACCCAATATTCAAATACCTTAGGGTGGAATCTTAGTTCAGTTACCACTCGGACCAACACTTCTTTGGTACCAATATTTCATATTTGTCATTAAATAATTAATAAATTTTTTTTATCAAAATTTAGTTATTTTCACAACGTATTTAGAAACTTATGAAACGAGTGATAAAATATTAATAGGTAAAATTATTTGAAAAGTCTTTTATCTTAATTAAAAGATGAATTTATATTTTTTAGTTTCAAATTAGTCTTTAAAGTATTGAAACGTAAGTGATGTTATATTTTTTGTGTCAAATTAATCTCTTACGTATCAAAAAGTACACACTAAAGATATATAAAAATGTAAAACCAAAAAAAAAAGATATATAAAAATGATTAACAAGTCCAATTGTATTAACATTTTAATATTCAACCAAAAGACAAATTTAAAGAAAAAAACAAATGACGAATCTAAAATTATAAAATAAAAGACATTGATAGTAATTTTGCCTAAGAAATATTATATATATATATATATATATATATATATATATATATATAAATATATATATATATATATATATATATATATAAAATATCACATAATATATATATAATATATGTAAAAGTTTATCGTTGGACTGTCAAAAAAAAAAGTTTATCGTGGGGGCGATAGTCCCTCCGTCTCTAGTTACTTCATGTTGGGCAAGATCTCTAATAGAGGTTATGTGTAACACACCCCAAGTTCTAATATTTAAAGGTAAAATTACACTAGAGGTCTTTTAAGTTATTTAATTGTAATAAGTTGGTCCTTTAAGTTTTTTCGTACCACTTAGGTCCTTTAAGTTACATAATGTGTACACCGTTAGTCATTGTTTCATTTTTAGTTACAAAAAACCCAAGTTGGCACTAATAGAGCTAACGTGGCCATGAGGAGTCTACGTGTCATCTATCCGGTGACAAATTGGTCATTTAAGACTACTATCATGTAGAAATTTGGTACTTTCAACTTAAAAATAAAAAAAATGGTTCATCTTCATGTTCATTTACGTTAAAAGGACCAAATTATTACATGACGACTGTCTTAAATGACCAAATTGTTACGAGACACGTGATACGTAGGCTCCGTCACGACCACGTCGGCTCTATTAGTGCCAACTTGGGTTTTTTGTAAAGAAAAATGAAAAAGGACTAATGGTGTACACATTATGTAACTTAAAGGACGTAAGTGATACGAAAAAAACTTAAAGGACCAACTTGTTACAATTAAATAACTTAAAGGACCTCTAATGTAATTTTGCCTAATTTTTATTGTTTAAGTATATAGTAAATCAGTGTTTATTACTATGATATTTTGTTTCTAAATGCAGAAGCACAATATGCTCTAGCATATGCACAGGACCAAATCACCAGAATAGAGATTAGATCCTGAAATAGAAAGAAGATTTAGGAAGTTGCTTAGCCTCCAAAAGCAGAGACTCCAAAGCTGCAGAATTACAATGTCTCAACCAGGTGAAGGAGAAGGTTCTAGACCAGGCTCAAATAGAGGATTATTCCGGAGGATAGACTTGGCTTAAGGTTGCTGCTTAATTAGGTCGTCCTCACCGGCCGGCTCGTTGCCGTTACCGTTGGACGTTCCAAGGCATTAACCAGGTCGTCCTCGCCGGTCGGCTCGTTGCCGTTACCGTTGGACATTCTAACTCACTCACCAGGTCGTCCTCGCCGGCCGACTCGTTGTCGTTACCGTTACCGTTGGACGTTCCAAGTCACTTGCCAGCTAGTCCTCGTCGGTCGGCTCATTGCCGTTGACGTTGGACATTTTCAGGGCGTGTAGGTCTCATGCTTGCCTCTGGGGTGCTTAATAATATTCTTGTAGGATGCTGTCTTTTTACCTCGTGGTATGATTTCATCTAGGAAGGTGATTTTCTCGTGATTTTTCACCTAATACAAATATTGGTACCATATTTTTGATTTGATGCCTTGTGGCTGTTTTCGCTTCCACACAGGAGAGAGAGAAAAGCGTGATCCATTGAGTAGGAAAGGAAGGAGGGCGAGATCCTCCAAAACTGAGAGGAGGGAGAGATCTCCCCATTTTTTAGGGATAGGGCGAGATCTTCTCCCAATTTGGTGAGAGGGGCGAGATTCTCACTTATTTTGTGACACAAGACGTGATCTTTGCCCAGCTAGGACGAGAGGGTGAGATCCTCGTGGACAAAAGGAAGGAGAGAGGGCGAGATCTCCACCAAAGTAGTAAGAGGGCCGAGATCCCCACTCCCTATTCCCATTTAGTGACCCCCCGGGCCCCGCCTTTGTCCCCTTAGGGGTATGGTAGGTCTCGTCCCCCAAACTTTTCTTCGCCCCTGATCCCCGTCATGAGAAGTTTTCTTTCGCTATTCCTGTTTGCACGGGGACATGGTGTAACACCCTGGTATTTTTATTTGGTAAAAACACCCAAGTGCACATTAAACATACATCAGAGATAATATTTCCTGTTCAGACACTGAATACCATTATAAATTTTTCGCTGAATAAAACAAAACAGTCTTTTATACAAACAAGACTATACGGTACTCAGACCATAACCTGTCAGCAACTATGGTATTTAGCATCATACAAGAAAGCGGAAGAAAACCTAAAACTGAGGACACCATGTTGTTATACATAGACAACCAAAAAGGGAAATAAAAATAACTTAAGCATAAACGCTAAGTCATCAGTAGTCGCCCGAGCCCAACCTACTCGTGTCTCTTGGATTTCTGCTGCCCCTGAGTCTCTGTAAAACAACAACATATAAACAGTGAGATACAATCTCAGTGAGTTCTACCGTAACCCCTACTAACTCTCTCGGTACTAGTTTAAAACATTTTTAATCTCAACACGGCACCGACTGCGTAACCGCTACTCCCGATGAACCACATTATTTTACACATAGCATTCCACCGACTGCGTAACCGCTACTCCCGGGGAATTTGCTATAACTTAGTACGACACCGACTGCGTAACCGCTACTCCCGGTGAACCGTACTACAATTAATTTAACATAACACCGACTGCGTAACCGCTACTCCCGGTGAACCCCCTACCAATAGTACATTCTCCCATTGGCATGGAGCCTAGGGTAAGGGATCATGACTGCCCTGCCTAGTATGTTACACATGGGTCGTCACCCAACTCGATACATATACACACACAGGTCTGTAATCATATGAACTCAGGGTCCATCACCTCAAATAACCAGTTGAACAATTAACCCACGCTTTTATAAAACCAAGTTCACACTCGCACTCTAATTTACCTCTTTTCGACACAATTTTCAACTTCGAAAACAGTTTATTTTGCCTTAAAACTAGAATATTCAGTTAGGCCTCTGAATAAGCTTTTCAACGCATCTTAGAACACCTCAATCGGGTTCCCGGATAAAAAGATATCGCGGAAACAAAAACAGTGTACAGTTGCTGAAAATCTGCAAAGCGTCGCAACGCGAACTGCCACCGTCGCGACGCGAAAAACGACAGAAACATTTTGCGTGACAAAACTTCATTTGGTCGCGACGCGATGCCCTGCGGGTCGCGACGCGATGGAGGTCTGTCTGGTGCAGATTTTGCGATTTTCGCGAAATCCGCTATTCCGCTCAATTCCGATTTCAGTTCCGATCGAAAACAGATTTGACAACCAGCAAAACCAGTCCAACCAATACCATATAATCAATCAATCAAATCAAAAACTCAATCAAAACGAATTTTTATTCAAAGCGCTATTTTTCGAATAACGGTTTTGACTCAGAATTTCTCGAAACCAATCAACACACAAATTATACCAAAACAGAATAAACCTAAGCGTGAGTAAAACTCACCCTTGAAGCGAGAGTCGTTGCCGAGCCGAAATCACCGACGTGTCGAAATCACCGAATCGAACCCAAACAACACCGAACCGCTCCTAACTTCGTTTCGAATTCCCAAACGCGATCCACCGCTCTTGGCTTCGATCCTAACCATGAATCAATCATTAATTCCAGCTCACAACTCAAGATTTGAACAAATTCCCCAACCAAACCCTATAATTTCGTAGGTCAAAATAATGGGGAAAAATGGAAGGGAATCTTACCAAGTTATGGGGTTATGTTGAGGGAGAGGAGGTGATGAAGATGATGAAGTTTGGAGCTTGGAGGTTGAGGATTCTTCTTCTTCTCTTCCCTTTTTCCTTCTTCTTTTTCCTTCTTCTTTTCTCTTCTTCCCTTCTCTGTTTCCGGCGCTTCCTTTCTCTTTTCTTTCTTTCCTTTCTTCTTTTATTTAACACACACACACATATTTATTTAATTAATAAATAAGTGGTGGCGTGGTCCAATTACCATATTGACCCAAATTCCTTATTTCGATTCCAAAACTTCCTTGGTCCGTATTATTCGGTTAACGACCCTGTGACAGCCAGTAATTAATTTTAGCACTCAATAATTTTTCCAATTAAGTACCAAATTAATTCAATTGGGTTAACATCCAAATAATTCGATTAATTATTTTGAGGATGTTACACATGGTCCTCATCCCCGTCTCAGAAATGACTGCAAAGTATTTTCTCCCTCGCCCCTCTGGGGAAAAATTACCCCCCATGGGGCCCTTATGAAATATATCAAGTTAGATGCTTACTGCTTCTTGTATTCAACAACTTCAGGTAAGTCATCGTTGATAAAAATTTTAGTTCCATTGTAGGCACTTACTTTTCCCAATTTCCCTATCAATCAATTTTAAAAAAGTTAAGTCTATACATTAAAAAAGGACAATCAAATATGCACACATCTAAACCAAATATGCACACATCTCAACACCATTATATATAAGATATTGATTCATCTCCTTTTTGCAAACCTTTCCTACAACGTACATTCAATCTTGTTCCACTTAAATAAAACGTGACGACTTTAAAAAGTTAGAGTATGTATTAACATACTATACTATTTGAAAAACAAAGGTGTTGACATTACATTCTCATCAAGCAACAACATGTCAATACTGGATATGACATTTGTATTTTTGAATTTAGGAACCCTCCATGTATGTAGGACATGTATGTAGGACATGAACCTTAAGCCTCCAATCAGTATTGTCGGGGCGTACGCAAGAAATTAGAGTATATCTTCAAGCCATTTCTGTGAACCCTGTGAAGTATGGTTAAATCAAGGGGCGATACTTGCAGCAGATGGTCGTGTGGAATCACATGTGGGTTTGGTCGCACAGTACCTTGGTATTTATAACAATGCTTCTGCCATTTCCCCTACAATCATGATTAATGAAATAAATTCGAATTCAACTCCCACATGACTCATCGAAATTTGAATATCAACCCTTTCCCTTGACCTCTCACACCTCTTAACCTTCCTTTGGGTTCAATGCTCTACGTTCATGAATTAATCAATGATTTCACATTTCAATTCCCACTACAATCATGATCAAATCATTAAATTCAAGCTCAATTCCCCCACACCTCTTAATCTTCCATCCAAAGTGAACTCTATAATGCCCTTTTCCATTCACCCTAAACACCTCTTAATCTTCCCCAACGGTTCATTGGTCAATATTTAGATTTTCATGCACTCAATTGAATGCATAATGATGCCCTTTTCCCTTCACCCTAAACGCCTCTTGATGCACCCAACGGTTCATTGCTCAATGTTTCGATTTTCATTCCCTAAATTGAATGCGCATGGAGTGCCTTTACCCTTAACTTTCCACGCCCCTTAATCTTCCACTGGTTCAATGCTCTAAGTTCATGAATTAATCAATCTTAATGTTACATGTCTCTTAATATTCCCACAGTTTAATGCTGAAATTTTCGAACTTGATGCCATCAATTGAATGCGAATGGATGTCTATAAAACGAAGGACGAAATTTAAACAGGGACGGCTCAACACTAAGCGAGGCCTAAAGCAAGCTCCAAAAATGAGGCCCTTGTATATTTTAGTTAAATATTTTTACCACAAATCGTAATCTCGCAACAACAACGATGCCAGATGAGGTCACCGCATGCAGAAGTATAAAACTGCACAGTCAAAATGTGAAACTGTGAGAGGAGATTGAATAGAGATAGAGATTGCACAATAATATTTTTGAAAAGCACTAGCAAAGTAGATACTCAATTGCTCATGTTCTTATCAATTTTATAAATCACAATGATGGATAAGATATAATTAAAATGTTAAATATTTTTTGATCAAATTAAAGTGTTAAATTATAATTAACAGTCTGAAATTGAAATTAAAATGTTAAACTAAGTCTGAAATTGAAATACCAACAGCCATATTGAGAAGCGAAATGTAAACGATTAAAATGTGCATGGGAACAATATAGGGTCGTTCTATAATACTACCTCTGTCCCATTTATAAGTTGTTTTAGCAAAATCAATTTGTCTCAAATTAAGTGCTGTTTTACATTTTCAAGAAAACATTTAATATTCATTTCCACGAACGCCCTTCTTAATCATGACAAATTTTTATATTTAATAAATAATTCATATTTATCAATGTAGAGATAAATGGTTAAATGATAAATTAGACAACACTTTTGATAATAAAATCTAGACTACTAATCACTTTTCTTAATAGGTGTACAAAAACCTTAAACTAGGTATAAAATGAGACAGAGGCAGTAAATACAAGCGTGATAGACAATTGTTACGGACAAAATTTAAATGACCAATTATATATAATAAAAAAGAAGTTATACTACCAAAACGACGCCGTTTTGGGGTGTTAGTATTCAGGCGTTTACTCCAGACTATCTCTCCGCAGAAGCAATTCAAGCAAAGACCACTATTCCTCCAAACGCCTGCAACGAGCTCGCCGTCGCCGTCGCCGTCGCCGTCCGTACACCGCGCCGTCTCCGTCGCCGTTCGTACACCGCGCCGTCGCCGTTTGTGCCCCGCCCCTCTCTCTCTCTTGTGTCATATCGTATATTGCCTCTATTTTCCTCCAACTCTGCGTCTGAGGTAAGAACGTCGTTCCTGCTTTTTGTCTGACTCAAAGAAACTGTGACTATGAGTCGGTTCAATAAATTACTGCCCATGTGTAACTGTGTTTGAAATAGCTATTCTATTGAATGCACACAACACACACATGCTCTGATGCTAAAAAAATTGGTTCCCAGACCCACTTCCGACGTGATGCAGAAAAAGCAGTGAAGCACAACCACCAAAAAATTTTGTATTCCAATATTTTGGCAACTTAAGTGATAGAAAACAAAAGCATCACTGGCACCAAATTAATTGTTTTAAAATACAATTTGAGTTGAAATTGTCTAAAAAAGTGTGTTAAAATGTGATAAATTGATTTTGATTATTGATAATTGATTTATGCATTTTTTAGGTGTAATACGATGGTTCAATTATAATATTTTAGTTACGAGTTACGGCTCCCCTCAATATTTCAGGCAAGCTCCGCCACTAAGTTATAATTTATAATGCTAAGCTCACTGCTAGTCCAGCATGCAAAGTAATTAATGGGGATGGAATTGTTTTTGTGTATATTGCTTTTCATGCTGATGAACTGGGATTGTTTGTGCTGATGTAATGTTTTTTATGCTTGACAACGTTATAATACTTTTTTATGTTTATTTGGAATAGAATAAAGGATCAACGTTATAAATTTTCTGTAATGTTACAAGTACATGTTGGTTTTTCATGTTTCAGTTAGTTTCTTAATTCTATATTTAAGTTTATTTTTTTTATCAATATTTATTCAGTATACAATAATCTGTTAAGTTGTCACTATCACATTATCTCAAGTAATCTATTCTGTATATTTTTATTTGCTTTAGATACCTTTCCTCATGTCTTGTTTGTGGATTCATAGGAAATTTGATATGGATTTTCCCTACCTACTTCCATACTTCCAATGCTCTTTGGCAGCCTTTTCAGGGAATGTGGTTTACCTTTACTGCTTTTGATTGTTGTAGTTAGAATATAAAATAATATCTCATAATATCTTTGTATTGAATAACTTAGTGCATCTTAGATTATTTCCTAGAATTAATTTCCATATCTTTTATTTATTATTTTTATTTATTTCGTAATTTTCTTATTTAATTAGGATTGAGTATGTATCCTATAAATAGGGATTAGTGTTTAGTTTTTTTTTTGGTTTGTAGACAGAGAGGCAAATGCCACTTGAAAATCACACAAACAACACAACTGCGAGGTCCCGGGTTCGAACTCGAGATATGACATCCCGCCTAACAATTTCAGCATTTGCCACTTGAGCTAAGCCTTACGAATGTTTAGTCTTTTGTATCAAGCTACTACCAAGCATTATCAATAATATTCAAAGTCCTTGTTTTTCCTCTCCTCCTTTTATTTTATCTAAAATTCCCACAACTTCAACAATTATCTCTGTGCTTCTGTATCTGTGGAGAAATAGGAACTTTTGGAAGGTGTGAAAACAGAAACAAGCATCTTTAGATAGCAGTATTCAACCAGAAAATTGAGCTGAAATAGTGGATTGTTGGGGGTCAATCTAATAATTGTAATTTTGATTTCATTTCTTATTGTTAGGCCCACTATTAATGATAGGCCCATTATTAATCTAAGGGGTTGAATATTCTAGAATTAGGGAATGATGAGTATAAGTAGGAGGGGAGTAACAGAATGGAAAAAGGGAATTTGTGAGTGATGGGTATTGGGAGTTTCCCATCTCGGCAAGGGGGTGCTCTGTTAATTGAGAGTATCATTTTATCATTTCCATTTTGCAAGGAGAATAGATCTCCATCCATTGTAGTTTCTTTGTTTTGTGAAACACAAATACATTCAGTTTTCTTTCATTTCTGGTGTGGCTCTATTACTCATGTTTTTAATCCCCTCTGTTCTTATTTAAAATTTTTAATTTTTTAATTATGTTTTTGTTCTCTTAATTTTTAATTTTGTTTTGTATAAATTTTGTATGTGCAGTATGGCAAACAGCAAATATGAGTATGTTAAGGATTTCGAACTTGAGGCCGAGATCATGTTTCCCAATTTCATCGTTGTTTGGATCAATGCCTCTGAACCTCACAAACCTTATGATGCAAACGTGTTGAAATTGATGAGTTCTTGTGCTGTTGCAGTGCTTGAAGAGTATCCAGATATAGTACTTGCATATGGTTTCAGTGATGAGTATACTTTTGTTTTCAAGAAGACCTCAAAGTTCTATGATAGGCGTACTAGCAAAGTATTATCCATCATTACTTCTTTTTTCTCATCTGTCTTTGTGAGAAAATGGAGTGAATTCTTCCCACAAAAGAAACTACAATCTCCTCCTTCATTCCATGGGCGAGCTATAGCCTGTGCGTCCGTAGAAGCCCTTCAAGCGTATCTTTTGTGGAGGCAAAATATCTGTCATTTGAGTAGTCAATATGATCAGTGTTTTTGGCGTCTTGTCGAAAGTGGAATGGATGAAAAGCAAGCACATGGTTGCATCAATGGTGCTAAGAACCTAAATGATCTTTTATTTGATAAGTTCAACGTCAATTACAATACACTGGAGCCAATATTTCGACAAGGTTCATGTATTATAAAGACTGTCGTTGAGGATGTTGTTAAGTACCTAGAGAATGATAAACCAATCACAAGGCTTAGGAGAAAGATAGTTACAGTGCATTCCAAGAAAATAGCAAGTAAAAAGTTTTGGAATGAGCAGGCCATTCTTTTAAAGGAGCTTGGTTGTTTTGCAGAGGAGATTAACAATGTGAAACCAGAGTATGTGAAGTCCTTTGAATTTGATGGCAAGTTGATGCCATCTACATGGATTGTAGTTCGGCTAGATGGATGCCACTTCCACAGATTTTCCGAGATACATGAATTTGTGAAGCCAAATGATGATAGAGCTCTTAACTTAATGAATTCATGTGCGGTGACTGTCTTAGAAGAGTTTAGGCCAGATATTGTCTTTGCCTATGGGGTTAGTGATGAGTATAGCTTCATTCTTAAGAAATCCACTAAACTTTATCACAGGAGAACTAGCAAAATAATTTCAGCTATTGTGTCTTTCTTCACATCCACATACGTGATGAGATGGAAAGATTTCTTCCCACAATGTGAATTAAAGTATCCTCCATCTTTCGATGGACGAGCAGTGTGTTATCCATCTGTTGAGATTGTAAGAGACTATCTTTCATGGAGACAAGTGGATTGCCACATCAACAATCAGTATAACTCTTGTTTCTGGAAGCTTGTCGCATCTGGAAAAAGCAAAAGGGAAGCCCAAAGTAGTTTAAAGGGTGCTCAACTGCAACAGAAACTCAAGGAATTGGCTATTGACTACAATAATTTACCAATAATTTTCCGTCAAGGATCCTCAGTTTTTTGGGAGGAGGTAGACAATGCTCTCCTCCATCAGGAGAATGGAGAGTCTTCTAAAGGTTATGGAAAGGTCGTCGTAGAACATATTGATATCATTGGATCAGCCTTTTGGCTGGAACACCCAAGCATCCTTGATGATAACCCGTGCATCACAAGTATTTAAAGATTAAAAGGTATGGATTTCATGCTATTATGTTCCTTTGTCTATTATTTCGTTTCGTGTTCTGTGCTGGTGAATGTTATTGAAAAATTATTTCCTATTGTCTATATGGTTTCATTGGTATGTACCTTTCTGGATAGAACATAGTTTCTTATAGATTCCATTGACATTAAATTTGTTACTTCGAAGCCTAGTTTTTGTGTGTGCATGTCTCTCTCTAGTATTTCTTTTTACTTCATTTAATTATTTTTTCCTGTTCACCAGAATCACCACCTTTGTCAGGTATCTGAAAGAAGTACTTGAAACAATTCAATGTGAAGATTTGGCTTCGGGCATCCATCGAGAATCAACATGTCTGAGTTAAGATACTTCAACATTTCTAAGAATGAGGGTGAAGAGGAAGAAGATTGAAGACTGAATTCTCTTTGAAGATTGAAGACCTTTTTCTTGAGGCATTCTCCATGAGGTGTAATTGCTGGAGAGTACCTTTTATCTATTTTTTTATCAACCTGTTACTGGTTGTTTTAAATATGTTTCAATTTGGAACCAGCTTTTTGTCTTCAAGGAGTTTTACCAAATTTCAGACATTATAACTTATATGTTGGTATGGCTACCTTTAATTTGGTCACCAGACATTTTTGCAGTGGGAGATCTGTGTCAGTTTTTACTCTTCCAAATATATGCTGGCAAGATTAAACACTCAAATATATTTCTCATGGAAAGTGTTTTATTTAAACTACAAATGCAATTGATTCTTGGCCATATAACATTGAATTATATTTATTTAGCATTTTTATTATACATTCTAAAGTATGAGATAATGGTTCTACAGTTTCACAAGTGCATATAATCTTAACCAGTAAAATGCAAAGAAGTATTTTTTTTATCAATATTTGTACAAACTGATTTTAACCTGGTCATAAAACTCGCTTCAAACAACTTTTGAACAAAGTTTTAAGGGGTTGCTACGCAATGCTACCCCACTATTGACTACTGACCCTGCTTTGAAAAATGCAGGTTTTCCCTATTGAAGCTCATTTTGAGTTTATGTATATTGAATTAAGTTTTTTGTTTCTTCAAAAAGATGCTTCTTATCCATTTGTATTTGTTGTAAAATATGACAGCGTGTCTTCTTTTGAATTTTTGTACCATCTTTCAGCAAGATGCTTCTTCTGTACAAAAACAACCTACATTTGAACAAAAATTTTATATTTCAAGTTCATTTGCTATTGTTATTGTTAATTTTTTTGGGTCTTTTGCAACTCCAATGTAGTTTTGGGTCATAACTAATGATGGGGTTTTCATGTTTTATATGGTGGTTTAGATTCCTTCATCTTGTACAACTGAGACTTCTTCTAGCCATGCTCCTCTTTCAACTGAGGACCAACAACTCAACAAGGAAGAATGGAGAAACTGCTCCGACCTTCCTTTTCAAATGCAAACAAAGCACATGCTCCTCTTTCAATCTTCCCCAAACATGATTGGTAAGTGTCTTCGATGACAGATTTTACTTGACCAAATAATTATTTTTATGTCTTTTTCTGTGGTTATTCATTTGATCTTTAAGTTTTACTTAGAAACGTGCAAGACCAAAATCAAATATTTGTGATAATTAGCCAACCAAAAATGCAATTAAGTTTAACGTAAACTACTGTTTGAAAAAACCTACCACATTAGATACACGGTTCTTTCTTCAGTACAATCAGAATACTGATTTTATACATTAATCTTTTTTTTAATGATGTTTTTTTATACATTAATTAATCTAAAGGTTCACAAAACTACGGGGAATATCGAATTGTTTCAACAAGCCGATCATTCCAAAACAAAATAACAATTTCCGGAGCCATCATAATCCGTGAGTTGAAACAAGGGATATTTCACATTTTTAACACTAGACCATTCTCAAGCTATGCATAAGCATTCCCAAGCCTTTTGCATTTGTATAGATAATTATTTGAATTTCTTTGACACAATCTACCATTGAAGGTCTCTCATTACTCTCAGGACGGACACATCGTGATGCAAGATTGGCAAACATTAATATTGACTCAATGGTGTAAGAATTTCTAGCCATCTCTGGATCTACCACCTTCCTGAGCTTCTTGCGGTCATTCAGTAGGTGCCTCACCTGTATATAAATGTCAACCATATTTGAAGTCTTTGTTTAAATCTATAGAAATGTAAACACACTCGTTCACACAAAACATAAAACAAAAATTATCCTCAAGGATGCCTGAAATATTTTGCACTACATTTTTATGATCACATAAGAAAACATAAAAAGTCCCACCATGGCAACTTTCAAGGCACATTATCTGATAATCACACACATACATATAGATGCTACCTACCTGTAGACAGTACTAGGTTTTGATCACTTGGACCCTGGTTTAGATCTACGGCTCGACGTCCTGTCAAAAGCTCCAAAAGAACAACGCCAGAAGCATAAACATCACTTTGTAGAGTGAGTTTTCCCGTCTGTTCATAGAAGTAGATTGATCATGTTAGCTTGAGACTTCTTTTTGTGTAGCAATTTTGATATGCATGATAATATATTTAAGAAAATAAGTTAAAGGTTGCAAGATGGAAGAATGAATCACCAATTTATTCCTTGCAATCGTAGGGGTCAGATAATATGCTGCCTATTGAAACTCCATAATGTTTCTTGAAATTGAAAATTCTCGATCATTTAAAAATTAAGACTATTTTGATTGAGGATTTTCAATTTCGAAGACTCTTGGAATATTAATAATTTCAGGGATTAAATTAACAATGTCGTCAATTTCAATGACCATTTTGATGATTTACTTCAAGATAAAAACATTCTGATGGAGCCATTTGGTCTATAGACCGGTTTATATGTAGTACACAAACATTATATGTAGTACACAGACAGAGAGCAAGATTAACTGATATCAGTTTTCATGGCAATATTCAGTTATACGTACCTCTGATTATCCCCTTCAGAAATTTAGTTATGTTCGCTTCAAGGCATATCAAATATGGTAAAAATTACTTCCTATATGTTACTGGTGAGAAAGGAAGGAAAACAAAAACACTGGTGTTGGAATCATTTGAAAAAAAAAAACTTAACCTGCCAAGGAAGGACATGAAATGATTTAATAACTTAATTCACCTCACAAGGGTGGCAAGGATTGAATTATGAGCCACTTGGTCTTAAGGTTTGGTAGCCATGGCAACAACTTGACATCTAAGTATAATTTCTTAAGAAAGAGCCTAAGATATTTAGATCTGTTTCCCTAACCTTAACAATTGTCAAAGGCAAAAAAATCTCACCAACTCAAACTGATAGTACTTATTTATCTTTCTGCATAAATGACTTAGTGCCTGGTTGCTGACTGTGAAGTAGAACTTGATGACCTATGAAGAAGCAACTTGGTCACCAAGCACATGATCATCCTACTGTCAACTCTTAAACATAAATGAAATTATTCGCAACATCATTTACTCATAACCTAATAATTTTTACAAGGAAACGAAAATTTTCTTTGTTGTGGGTAAAAAATTTCGGCATTGTGGTTCTAAAGAGAACCAAAATTTTAATTTTAAGCCTATTACTTGTGCATTAGTTGGTCTTGAAATTACTGGAGTAATTTGATTATGGTAGAAAGGGACTACGACAGGGTCTATGTATCTCTTGTACATAGCCATATCTTATATTTCAACTATAGTTAGTTAATACTAGTATACAACAGCTACTAGGATGGGCCACATGGCTGTTACCAGAGTATAAGATGCGAAATAATCACTTATCTCTAGTATACAACAGCTACTAGCATGGGCCACATGGCTGTTCTACTAGAGTATAAGATGAGAAATAATCACCCATCACTAGAACAAATCATGCTTGATATGAAATATAGTTGAATACTTGTTGTGCAATGTGACCGAAGTTTAGAGCAATAATTAAATAGATGCTTGATATGAAATATAGTTGAATACTTGTTGTGCAATGTGACAAGTACCACGGTAGGTAGTCATCAGTGCACTCATCCGACACGAGGGTCCGTCTACCAGTGTCCCTGAAAGTCCGCGCTGGGGATTGATAGAACAACTGTAAAATGGAGTTCGTAGTTGGACGTGGGCCCGAAATGGGTGCAGGAGGGATCTGCTGGACGTATCCAAACTGCCAGCGGACCCTATCTGCCATATAGGGCACAGCGACATCGCCTCAGAGCAGCCAACCTCTGAAATGGGAAAGGTTGTGGAAAGGAACGTACTGTCTGTGGTCGTCCCAAGGGCTCCAAATGACCTGCTCCCGCCCTAAGTTATCCAGTCGCTCCCGAAAATCTTTAAGCTTGACATCGTCGCACTTTGTGTTCCCCCACGTGCTGCAACGTGGAAGCGTAGTAGGATCGTAGTCTTTCCACACCACGATGGTGGGAAAATACTCGTAAATCCAGCCTTGAAGTAAAATAATTAAATGAATAAATAAGTAATTATATAAACACCACAGCCTACTAAAAGGAGGCATGGATCATCTGCGATGTCTCCCAGTAACAGGCGTAGTTCAGCTGTTCGTAAAGAATGGCCAGAGCAGCTGCTCGTAAGTGTGACTCTTGTCGGCAAAGATGGTGGCGCCCAACAAGTGTAGCAAATAGCACCGTGTCGCCTGATCAAAATGGCCACGGTCCATGTTCTCTAAGTATGCATCCTCCAAAAACCTAAATCTGAATGTCGGTCACCTATTGAACCAACACTCCTTCTAGCACTCTGTGATCTATACCCGGCAAATCCACTCCAGCCCGAATGGCATCAGCATTGTCAAAATGTGGCCGATGCGTCAAAAGATTGCCGGTGAGCGGCAAGTGGAGCAAAACCCCTGGGATTTCCGGAAATACCTCTTTTTGAGGTATATCCGGAAATCCCAGCGGTTTTGGTTTCGAATTTATCCCAGAAATGGGTATTTCCGGAAATTTTAACAAAAAATGCTTCCGAAAATAGGTCTATTTCCGGAAAGTTTAACGATGTTTACTTACTTTTTTTTAAAAATATGACGAAATGAGGATTGATTTCGTTTTTTAAAGGGTATTTTAGTCCATTTGGTCATTTATGGGGATATGGGGTATAAGGAGGGGGGTAGGAAAAAAAATTCCGCTATTTTAATTGCTGGCAGCTCCATTTTCTTGATTGCTACAACCTTCAGTGGTGACAAAATTATATGTACTCATTATTCATCTGTAGCTAACTCACCAACATTGAGCCATATACTATGGTAACTATGGCATGACTGAGGAATGCTATTGCCTATAATTTAAGAATCATGATTTATACATGGAAGCTATAACTTGCGTTACAGAAATTTTAGAATTATGATGAATTCTTTTAGGCTACACAACAAATGACTTATATCCAAAACATAATGGATATAACTGATATACACCGTCGGTTAAAAAACTTTAGGCTGACGATGCATAACAACAGTTAAGCTCAAACATATTACCTCTCCTGACCGCAGAGTGCTTCTGTAGACTCTGCCAAACCCTCCTTTTCCAAGAAGATTGTCATCACTGAATGAACATGTTGCCTCTTCCATCTCCCTAAGTGTGAAAACAGATGATCCATGCCTCCTTTTAGTAGGCTGTGGTGTTTGGTCTTCTAGTTGCCAAAACTCTGCAGGTTTATAAATCCCTGAAAGAGAGTAAACGTCAATAATGTTACATGTTGATGGTGCAAGGAAACATCACTTTTTCTTCAAGCTTACAACATGAGAAAAAAGAGAAGGAAGAAGAAGAAAATACAAGGGTCTGAATGATCTTGAGATTTGCTTCTTCTGCGCTTGTTCCAGGCTGAGACCAAACCAAATGGCATGGTGGCTAGCTCTATATATCTTGTATAATTCTATATTAAGAATTGAATTGGCTAGAGCTACTGAACCAAACACTCAATATTGATTCCATGAAATCCTCACATTGGAATAGTACTTGGCATGCATTGGAGAGAGGTTTTCCCATATAATTATTGTATTTTGATAGTATGAGAATCTTGTATGGAGTATGTATGGAGAAAGTGAAGTTAGATTAGAAGAAGAATATTTACTAATAACACATCCTCCAACAACCTTGATTTTAATGAGACATACAACAAAGAATATGAGGTATGTGCTTTAAGGAAAAGAGAAAGCTGAGAAAGAGAAAAGTAGAAACTGGTTACTTACCTTTTGGTTGGGACTTGGAAGAAATGGTAGTGGGGGGGGGGGGGGGGGGTGTTTACTTTTCATAAGGAAATTGAAACTGCACCCTCTTTCTTTCTTCAGTTTCATTTAATTTATTACGTTTCATTTAATTTATTACGTTTTGCTTATTAGAGATTGAAAATGCATTTGGAGGTTGAGAGATCCTTTTCATTTGTTCTCTTAGTCTTCATCATAAATATTGTTTTTTAACTTGTTCCTAAATCTTTCCCTTGTATGGTGTAACCGTCATTGTTACTATTAAAGTCTATCATTATCAGCAATTGACTATGATTTTGATTTTCTTTAGGAATAATGGTAATCTATAATGATAGATGTAGGGTCCCAACTACCAATAATATCCTTTTAGTCAGTTACCATCTGCATTAAATCTTATGGTTGGGGTGAATATAAGTTGAGTCATTTTCAGGCTTGAATTTAATGGCCTCTTAAAAATAAGATCGACATAAGTTTTAAATCTATTCTGAAGTCTAGATAGTCATAAAACTCTAAGTCTAGGTGCAAGTGGTTAATGCATTCAATTTAAAGGGGCAGACTCGACTAACACCAGGTGTGATCCCTGGCGATGGAACAAATGGAGCCAGACTTTACTTACCTTATGGGCAAACCCCGGATTATTCAGGGCTCATTTCCCCTAGACACTGGAGCGGGGACAAGACCTCTATATAAAAAAAAATTAATGTTTGTAGTGCCAAGCCTTATGAGTTCAACCTATATTTACCAAGCTATTTATTTAACTTTAAAGTAATAACAAACAAGACTGTTAGAATATAAGAAAATAGCATATAATATCATGATATTATGATATTATGTTAGAGTATCATAGTCAGATTGGTTTCTTATCTTAGAGTATCTTAGATTATCTCTTAGGATAAGTTTTCATATTATGTCATTATTATTATGATTTGTTTCCTGATTTAATTATTTAGGGTTGAGTCTATTTATCCCTATAAATAGGGGTTAGTGTTTAGTCTTTGTAATCAGTCAATCAAGCTATTATCAAATATATTCAAGTCTTTATTATTTCAACATGGTATCAGAGCAAGTTTTGATTCTGTGACCTACCTTTGTCACTCTTTATTATTTCAACAAAGACGAATGTATTCAATTTTTATAGAAGGAAAAATTCCGCATTGCTGAGCTCTAACACTTACACTTTTAGCCAATAATTTCTAGGTCGTTTGTAGAATAAGCATACCATAGGAAATTTATCCCTGATAAACAATTATGAAAAAAATGAATTACCACGGTTAATCTTAACAACGGTATGCCTCCTGGGGGAAACGAGAAGTCATTGCTTAGATAATTGTATGATCCATCTGGATTTACTTGAACTAGCAATACTGCCATTTCCCCATGGTTTTTGAAGGGTCAACAACATTCATCTCAGTAATTTTCTTGACCTTCTTTTCTTGAACCTGATCAACTTTTTTTTATCAAACAGACATTAAGTCCTGAATTTATTTAAAAAAGAGACGAAAAGATGACAGAAAAGAGCTTAAAGGGGATTAGACTAAAACTCTAAGCAAAAAGGAGATAAAAGACACAATAATATGTAGATCATAACCGAGCCTCCTAAAACACTCCAATCTAGGAACTAGGACTAACAAACAAAAGGTTAATAAAAAAGATACAGAAATATAATTTGTCTTTGAACGGGTATTATAGCCTATAGATTTCTGAACCAATTTCTTTTTTCGATTCTTCTTTTGGGTCTTGGACACCAGCGGTTCAGACTTATCAAATTGAGCATCAGTTCTTGGGATCAGATGATCATCAGCATAAACAAACACATCATCCCAAAGCTTCCCTGCAATTCTCATGTCAGATGCTACCTCTAGTTTAGAAGTAGCATCCAACTGAGGACATAAAGCGAATCTAGGAGACAAATTAATCATATAATTCATTTTCTAGATGCACAAGCAAACATTCAATATGCATAGAAGTGGAAAATATATTTTCCCTTGGGATTTATTTCATAATAGGGCCTTCTTTAATATGTTATCAAACACTTGTTTATATTTTTTGGATCAATTTATCCGTAAAACTTGAACCATTATTATAAGATTTTTTTTATTAAACAGATAGAAATATATACAAACAATTAACGTACTGGAGTTGGATCCCACCCCAAGGTCTCGGGTTCGAATCTTGGGTATAGCAAAAATTTTGTTGGGAGGACTGACCGGCAAAACCGGGTTTACACGTGGCCAGCCAGGTTTCCCGGCGTAGATCAGTCATCAGCAAAACCAGTGGAAACTGCGCGTCAATAACATGGTAACAAAAAAAAGTATATCACCTGGGCAAGCCTTAGTGAGGAGTGACCGCAAGCCTAAGTGAGAATGAGATTAAACTAGTCAAACCTTACGAATTGGGCTTAATTGTTTTTTCAAAAATAGTTGTTAGGATTGTTTTTAAAAAATTGAGCCAGATTTACAAAATAAGCTCTTGTTTAAAAAAGTAGTTGCACTAATTTTTAAAAGTGTCGGGTGAGCGGGCTGGCCCAACCCATGATGGGAAAGCCCACAACGGGTCAACCGTTTTTCGGGTTGGGCCAAGTCGGAACAAATTTTTTAAATCCAATATTTTCCAAGCCCAGCCCACCTATTTTATCGGGCGGGTTGGGCCGGCCTGTCGAGATGGGCTCATTTCAATAACTCTAGTTGTTATTGGGCTGCTGAAAAACAGAGAGAAGTAGAGAGATTTTTTTTTATTAGGGAAGGGGAAATTTTATTAATCAAAATGGGGGTTTTCAGGAAAAGTTAAAAAAAGTAAAATTTCTTTTTTCGACGTTTTGTTCTTCTTATTTCTCTGAACCATCTTGCAAATGTAACTGAGTAGTGTCATTGATTATGGACCCGTTATATGATTTTGGCGTGAAGGCGGTGTGGTCAGCAATACCGATGGAATGCGAAATTCAAGACCTCGTCGATCTCCTCATCCATCTCCAACGGCTCCTCCATCGCGTCCTGCACCTCCTCCTCCTCCTCCTCCTCCTTCTCCACCTCCTCCACCTTGTCCTCATCCTCCTCATCATCCACCACCTCCACCACCACCTTCTCCTCCTCCTCTTCCTCCTCCAGTAAAGAACTTCTGGATCGAACAGAGTGAAGAGCCGTACAGTGCAAATCGTAAATGGGTTTTTTTGGAAACGATGGAAATCCATCTTCACATGTTTCTTTTGTATATACGCATGTCTTTAAATTAATGTTTCCTTTTTTAAAAGAGTACATAAAATTAGGGGTGTTCAAAACCGAACCAAACCAATAGAAAACCGCAAACCGAACCAAACCAAACCGAAAACCGCAAAAAACCGCTTCTTATTGGTTTAGTTCGGTTCTTTTTTTCATTGCACCGCGCGGTTTGGTTTGTTTCGCGGTTTTGATTATAGAAACCGAACCAAACCGCAAGTAACACTAGACTTATTGACTTACAACCTTCCTTACTAACTTACTAGCTCAAATGCAACTAAAACCCAACTCTCACTCACTTACTAGCCCAAATACAATTAATTCTTTGACTCACTTACAAACAATCTATATTGTTATGCTATATTTAAAAATTACTATAAAATATTTAATTCAAATTCTTTTAAACATTGTCTTAACTATCTTAAAAGAATTAAAAGAGCGTAATTTATATACTACATATATTTGAGTAGATTTTTTCTTAAAAATTTATGTTAGCCGTTTTTTATGTTAGTTAATTTTAACTTCGTTTTAAATTATGTTTTGTCTTGAAAAAACCGAAGCAACCGAACCAATCCAAACCGCATTAGTTTGGTTTGGTTCAGTTTTATTTTAGGAAGCCAACCGAACCAAACCAAACCGCATGTAGTTTTACCTTGCGATTCGGTTCACTTTTTATCTCAAAATCGAACCAAACCGCACCGCGAACACCCTTACATAAAATTGTTTTCATATTGATTACGTTTTGCTTATTAGAGGTTGAAACTACATTTGGAAGTTGAGATGCCCTTTGAAGGCCTTTTAAAAATAAGATTGACATAAAATTTAAACCTATTCTAAAGTCTAAATAGACCTAATATAAATTAAATGGGATTTTAAATAAGTCTATTGAAATAGACCTAATATTTATACCTATTTTAAATCAGATTGACAGTAGTAGGATTTTAAATAAATCTTAATCTCTTTATTTAGTAAATAGTCCTAATAAATGTCAGACCTAGTGTGAATCAAATCAAATTCTAATAGAGAGCCTGCATATTGGTTGGACAACCTCTTATCTTATGACCCAATATGATGAAGATATTGAGCCTGAAATAGAAGAGGAAAGCATGCCCATTCCTGTTATTCGGTCCAGGCGTACCCGGGTCAAGCCCAAGTGGCTCCGTAAATATGATACTAAGTGATGCGATGAGAATTTTACCTAGGATTCCCATTCTAGAATTGTGCTGAGTCACAATTAGGTTTTTCAATTTGAGTAGCTGTCATTTACCATTCATTTGCTGTCATTGTACTTTTAGCGACCGAAAAATCCGGAGGAGAGATTCTTCGAAGTTCTTGAAATGAAGCCGCCACCAAAGTTTAGTTTAAGGGCAAACATTGGAAAATCCCTATTGAGTGGATAAGGAGGTTTTGCAGACCAGGTTTAGGCTCGGGAGTCGTCTATGCGTAGGGAATGTATTAGCACCCTACGACATCCTTCCTAAGGAAGGTTACCTTTTAACTAAATGTGCAAACATTTATTAATTCAAAAATAATGATTTTGCCCTTATAATAATAAAAAGACTCGATAAACGGTTAGTTATTTTTGTTTGTTTTTTTTTAAAAAATAAGAAATAAGAAATTTACAAAAGGACTAAAAAAAGGGTTTTTATTAATGCAATTGACTGAGGTCGGCCGCCCTCTGCTCCTACGTATCTCCTGGTAGAGAATCAAATCACACGTAGTTCTTGGTAGAAAATGTTTGTGTGTTGGTGTTTTTTATTATTTGAATGGTTTGGAAATTTGAAAGACGTCCGAAGAGACCAAACAGATAAATCTAGAGTGGTCACCACTAACGGCCCATTTGGAAAGGAAGGTATTCACAATGTTCAAACGAGTTAAACTCAGAGTGACCATTGTAAATAACTGATTTGTGACTGAGTGTTTGATTATTTGAAAATGTTTGCTTGAAAACATGGTTTTCATAAAAATAAGTTGAGATGGTGTGGAGCTGAGTTAGACTCGTTGATTTGTAACATTATGAGAAGATGAGTTGGACTCATTGGTTTGTAAAACGTGTGAGGATGAGTTGGACTCATGATTACTGAAAACGAAGAAAATATTACATACTCCACGGAGATAATGAATGTGAGAAGGTGAGAATGAAGGAAATAAATGGTGTAAACAACAAATATCCATTAGTGGGAAAAGAGAGAAATAAAAGATTAAGCAGGTGAAGAAAGGGGTATGAGAGAGAGTGTGAGACAGCAAATATGGGGGTGCTATTACTTGAGGAAGGAAGAGTGAGAGTTAGTATATAAGATAAATAAACACATACATAAAAAAATGCAAAAAGGGGAGTGGGGTGTAATAGTAAAACAGGGGTGCAATTAACAGAAAAAGGGTTGTATTAATAAAATTGGGGGTGCGTAAAGCAGTAGCCCAATCGTTTTGGGTTTCTGGATCCTGGACTACAAATGGGTTTAAGCAGGGGGAGCTATATGGAGTAAAAGTGGAGGTGAATAGCAGTGGAGGTTGTATTTAAAAATACTGGGGTGCAGACAACAAGGCCCAAATTCTGTTTCAAACCCATTAACCCACGAATCGTGGGCTTCTTAGAGGTGTGCGTTATTAAAAAAATGATCCAAGTAGTAAAAATAAAATCAGAGAAAAAAAAGGTACCAAAGGGGTACTGGGTTTCAAAAACCCTAATTCCATTCTCTTCTCCCTCATGCGCCGCTAACCCAACTTTCTCTTCTCTGCCACACCACCAACCCTACTCTTCAGTCTCTCTGCTTCTTTCATCGCCGCCACATCAACCCTAGTACTCACTCTCCCTTTTCTTCGCCGCACCAACACGTTCACTGGGAGGGAGAGGGCAGTTTGCTGGAGAGATAAAGAGAGGAGGGAGAGAAGAACAAAGAAGTGAGAGAGACAAACAAAAGGGGGAGTTTACGGAGAGAGAAGGAGGGAAGGAAAAGAAGGACGAAGTGACAGAGACAAGGTCGCCGGAGGGGGTGCCAGGGTAAGGCGCCGGCGACGGAGAGGGAGTGAGAATGCGAGAGGGAAGGAGAGAAAAAAGGGGACAGGGAGAAATGCGACGAAGGTTACGGTATAGCGGCGGTAGTACGACGATGAGGGAGGAGAAGGGCGTTCACCGTGAGGGAGAAAGTGGGAAAACGAAGATTGGGTGTTCGGTGGTGGTTATGGCGGTGGCTGTGGGTGTTCAGTGGTTATGGTGATGACTGTGGGTGTTTGTTTGGTGGCTTTGGAGGGTTACGGTGGTGGCGGTGGTTATGGTGATGGCTGTGGGTGTTTGTGGTGGCTTTGGATGGTTGTTGAGTGGTGATGGTTTGGCGTTTGGAGGGAGGTGGGGTCGGCTTCGGTTAGTGGCATTTCACGGAGAGGGGGTGATGTGTGGTAGCCGTGGGAAGGAGGAGGCCGTGAGTTAGTGTGGTTCACAGTGGTGCGATGGTGGTGACCACCGCATGGTGGCCGGAGCTTCAAGCTCTTTTTTTTTTACTTCCCGAAATTTGTTTTGATTTCTGGTTTTGATTTCTCGTCTTGATTTCTGGTCTTCCCGTTCACAGTATTTATAGGCACACTAGTGTGGTGTAGGTGTGGTGCTGAGGAATCAAAAGGACAACCATTGAGTCAGCAAAAGGACATCATCTTTGAGGAGGAAAAAAAAGGACAAGAGCTGGCACCAAGGATAGTCAAAGGAAGGACAAATAATCAAAATGACAGCCAAGGGGAAACCCTAGCTAGGGCAAGCAGCCAGCTGCTGCGCCCCTTTTCTTCTTTTCCCCTTTTTTTGTATTATTTTTGTACTATTTTAGCTGTTTGTTTTTTGGCTCATATTTGTAAAGAAAACTGTATTTATATATATAAAAAACTTTCGACTATTCAGCTTCTTCAATTATTATTATTATTATTATTATTATTATTATTATTATTATTATTATTATTATTATTATTAATATTATTATTATTATTATTTCGCATCAATAACAATAGGCTAAATAATAACAGTAACAAAATAAAATAAAACGAGCATCGAACAATTGTTGTACGAGAGTGCCAAAGACACGCGCTCTTAAAACGATACGTGACACAATGAGAATAAAAACTTTTTTTTGATTTTTTTTTCAATTAGCCGGACAAAATTATGGTATGACAGTTGCCCCTCTTTATTTATATTTTAATAGGAAACATGAAGGGTTTCCAAATTTCTCGAATAAAATGGAAATAAAGATAAAAAAGACACTAATTTTGTCAAGAAACTCTTGAAAAAAATGAATTGACATAGAACGAATGTAAATAAGGATCACTGGGGATCTGAAGGAGCACTGGGGCTCTGATGGTCTAATTCGCAGTCGATGCTTGGCGCATTTATTGGAGTTAAACTGAAGGACCATCGGGGTCTGAAGGGCGTGCCTAAGCCTGATGGACCAATGGGTATGATGGAGCGCGAACTAGCAATGGTACTAGTAAAACGGTCTGCTTGGGGGTGGCCTTTTTCGAGCAGCCATGGGGGCAAGGTCAGGTCGTTGACCTGATTTGCACACATCGAAGGACGTGCACTGTGTTTTCTTTTAGGCGAGCACAGATAGCCTGAAGGACATGGGGTCGGATGATCCGTCGGTTGCTCGATAACGCGACGTGCGATCTAGATTGAAGGATCATTGATGGTCTGAATGAGCGCTTGGGCTCTGAAGGACCACTGGGGGTCTGCAAGAGTACTGGGACTCTGAATTGTGATATGAGACCAACGCTTGGAGCACTGACTTTGAGGGAACAAAATATTGGGATTGACACATGGCGTACTTGCCTAGAACATACCTAATGAATGCATTTACCTGAGAAGCGAAAAGCAATCTATATTTGGCATGTCTAAAAATGCAACGAATGATGTATGCGTGCAAAATAGGTATGTGAAATGGTAAGTGTCCGATGGGATGAATGAAATGTGGCAGATGATGTGAGTTGAAGTTGATGGAACATGGAGGTTGACAAACAACGTATGTGAATGCAGATAAGATATGAATGTGATTGTGCTGATTAATGATGAATGTAATGGAATGAGCAATTTTTCCTCTTTTTGCTTTTTTTGCCTTTCTTTTTTACAAAGTGCGAATGTGATGCAAATGTAATGCTTTGATGCGAATGCCGCGGTGGATAAAAGAAAACACGCGAATGCATGGTACAATGATATGATTAGTGATGTAAAAAAAACTTTTTCTCCTCTTTTTTTTTTGGGCAATGATGAGACCGGCACTTGGCACATATATCGAAGCGAACAATGTTATGC
Organism: Astragalus membranaceus; assembly: GCA_039519185.1. Taxonomy (NCBI): domain Eukaryota; kingdom Viridiplantae; phylum Streptophyta; class Magnoliopsida; order Fabales; family Fabaceae; genus Astragalus; species Astragalus membranaceus. The sequence continues at coordinate 95,687,799 of CM076846.1, read as the reverse complement.
ATGTGACGAGCGTGCAATGATTGGTATCTTGGGGATGATGAATGAAATGGGTATACCATGGGTGTTGAACCTGATGGAATGAGAAAGTCGACAAACAGTTGTATGTGGATGCAGATGAGATATGAATGTGATTGTAATGATTATATGCTATGGTGAATAAAAGGAAACACATGAATGCATGGTAAATAATATGGTTGGTGATGTTGACATATTTTGGCAATGATGAGACCACCACTTGGCATGTCTATCGAAGCAAAAATTGTTATGATTGGTATCTGATGATGAATGTGATGAATGTGCAATGATTGGTATCTGATGATGAATGAAATGGGGCAGACAATGGGTGTTGTAATTGACGGAATGGGAAAGTTGACAAACGGTGTAGGAGATGTGAATGTGACTGTAGTGATTAATTTTTGGTGTGATGATGAATGTAATGGATGGATTTTTCTTTTTGCTTTTTCTTATTTATTTTGCTTCTTTTCTTGATGCATGCAATGCGAATGTGAATATGATGCGAATGTAATTCTTTGATGCAAATGCTATGGTGAATAAAAGGAAACACATGAATGTATAGCAAATGATATGATTGGTGATGTAGAAAGCTTTTTGGCAACGATGAGACCGGCACTTGGCACGTCTATCGAAGCAAAAAAAATGTTATATGTATGCAATGTGATGAATGTGCAATGCGAAAGTAAATGGACTGCAAAAAGCCCATGAATGATGGATGCTGAAGCTGGTCAAAAACAGAAATTGATAAGTCGTGTATGCGACGGTAGATGGCATGTGAATGCAAATGTGCTGCTTAGGTGCAAGTGCTATGGTAGATGCATGATTGCATGGTGGAATGATTTATGCTATGATTTGGTTGATGATGCAGAAAGATTTTTTCTTTTTTATAATGATGAGAAATGAGACTTTTGATGCGAGAGGAAAAGAAGTGAATATTTTGAAATAATCATTCCTTGAAACAAATGATTTGAACTCTGACATGACAATCTCAAAGTTGTTATTCACGGTCACTGATGTGCAAAAGTAATTGGTTATATTTACAGACTTGCTTATTTTGCTCTCCTATGATGGTGTCCTATGATGATTGAAATTTAGGTCCTCAAAGTTAACAGAGTGAATCTTCAGCATCACGTTATTAACTTGTGTTCTATCTCTTTGAAGCTTTGTTTAGCAAGGACGTATAGTAATGCAAGTATAGATGAATGAGTCAGTTAACTCGCGAGACCTAGGGTATGGACAGATGAAGGGATAAATGACTGGTTTTTGGCCAAAGTCATGAAAGGGTAGGTTCTCCCCAACTCGGGAAATGTGGGACTGCCCCAATTTAGACTACCGGTGAAGGTGACTGAATAATTTGCCCCTGTCTAGTGATGACAATAGCTAGGGGTGTAGAGGAAATAGTGAATTGAGAACGCCATGACTAGAGTTTGCAAAAGGCTGTATTTAGCATGGTGGGTTGAGAAATTGCCCCGGTGTGGTCTTATGGATGTGAATATGACGAGGGGATGAGATGGGTGTAGGGCGAATTTCCCCGGTTTTAGGTGGAGTGAATGGCGACGGGATTGCCCCACTTTGGAATGGTGTTTCAAATGGTGCTTTTAGTGGGGTTGTGAAAGGTGATTGAGTTAGGGTCATGGGTTTTTGGAATTGGTCGTATGGATGTGGTGTATGAATGGGATGGACGCTGGAAAATTTCCCCAAGTTCGAGAAGCATGAAAGGTGAAGGGATTGCCCCACTTTGGGATCTAGGTGATGGTCCTAGTCTAAACTTTTGGTTCTTTTAAGGTGACTCCCACAGACAATGATAATCCTGGGTTTTGATACCATGAAAATTTCAACTGGTGATCGCTAAACCTTGTCTTGGTATCAGTGCAAGCCTTTGAATTTTTTTCTTCTTTTTTTTTTAGAAAATATATTGTAAATAAATAAACTTACTTGTCCTAGAATTAAAACTGATAAAACGAAAGCAATCAGTCATTGATCAGAATGGACTTGTTAGGGTTGTAATGTGGCCAATGGTTAGGGGTTTATGAAAGAAATGATACTGGGCCCGAAGAAGTGTTTGGGGTCCATTGTTTGGGTTTCGTGAAAGAAGTGCTAATTTGGCACAAGAAGGTGTTTGAGGGGTTTAGACAAGGATCTGTTATTTGCGGTTCGATATGGCTAGTGGTTGATAATGGTTGATTGGGCTTAAAGTGTTTGGGGATTGATGAGACAATGGTCTTTTTATTCAGTGGTGCACTTCATGATATGATGTATCAGCTCGAAGACTCGTGTCGTCCTTTTATTCAAGACTTTTGGCATTTTTTTTGAATTACGATTCTCATTTTTCAGCCTATTTCCCTTGAGCTGAATAAACTGAAGAAAATAGTGCACCATCTTTAAATGGGGAATAGATCATTGTCTAGGGTGATTGAAAGATTTTTGATTTTTTTTTTTGGCTTAGAGGGGGTAGTAAAGGGTATTTCTTTTTGGATGTAGGGTATAGGAAGATGACCAAACTTCATTTCAAATCGTGATTGCTTGTATTTCTCAAAAAAAAATAACTCAAGGAAAAAAATTATTTATTTTTATACATCTGCTCTTTTTCTTTATTTTTTTGCTAAAGTGCTCCCGGGGTCCCTTATCTTTATTTAAATTAACGAATTAGTCCTTTATGTTTTTTTTGTCCCAAATAAGTCCTTTATCTTTCAAATTTTTGACACATAAATCCTTTTTCGTTAACAGTGCTGATTTATGTGTCAAAAAAAAGGATTTATGTGTTAAAAATTTGAAACATAAAGGACTGATTTGGGACAGAAAAAGATTTATGTGTCAAAAATTTAAAACATAAAGGACTGATTTGGGACAAAAAAAAAGATAAAGGACCAAATCGTTACTTTAAATAAAGATAAGGGACTCCGGGAGCACTTTTGCCTTATTTTTTTATATGCCCTAACTTTTGCTTAAGCTACTCTTGCGAGTTTTCAACCTAACAGACCTTTTTTGATTTTTTTTATTTATTATTATTTTTAAGGACTTGCACCAGGGGATTACAATGTTGACAAGATATCTAGTGATCACAAATTTGGCCCAGCATGGGGGCCTAAAGTGTTAGTTTGTGAAATTTCATCATTGGGAACCAACCAAGTAGTCGACTAGGTACTTGTGTGGAGAATATTCACCTTATAGGATGGTCAGGGTGGGATTGGTCATGAACAAGGAATGATGATAGGAAAGATTTGGACACAAACAAGAGTAAATGCACATTGCATACAAGTTCACTATACGAATGCTTCACAGAGAGTTAACATAGTTAGCGACATGATAGAAGAAACTTTTGATAACACATTAGTTAGCAAAATGGACCATTTGGATCATTTATCATGGGGCTGATGAGATGCATCATTTTGCTAAAGAAAATTGTGAATGAGCTGCAAACAGTGAATAACTTCTTTTTTGAAAATTGAGTGTCTGAAAACACCTGGAGTTTGTAGCTAAGCTAAACTTTTTCAAAGAAGAAATAATCAACCTCGTCTCATCTCTCATCAATCTTTTGAAAAAAATGTGCTCATGTTTTTTTTTTATGTATGGATGAACACATGATAATATATATACATGATGAAAATGCAAATGTGTGAAATGCATGAATGAATGATCACTTGGAGAGGTTAATTATCCAAAATCATTTTTGGGGGCCATGCAACATACTATATATTTTGGATGATGGATGATGCAAGAAAGTGGCCTATTTTTCTTTAATTTGTAAATGATGCGTGTTGGATGTAATGTGTTTGAGGTCGATAAGAATGAAAAACTTTTGTTTTTGTTTTTGTTTTTTTTTATGCATGAAGAGGAATAATGAACATATCTTTTTTATAATATCAAGGTGATATATATTTTTCTATATGGATATGCAAGATGATGCAATTTGGACAAATAAAAAAATATTTTTGTTATTTTCTGGATGATGAGATGTATAGTAATGCAATGATAATGGGCTCCAGGTGAAAAGAATGGTTTTATTTTGTTATGGATGCATGATGACTTTTTTGGTGTGATGATGTCGCCCCATGTGCATGCAAATGAAAGAAAGAAACATGAAAATGTTTTTTTTGAGTGATTTTATTTTTGGAGAAACGCTAACCAGAATACTAGAAAGGGTAAGTATAATGCCCCTGTGTCCTAGGTGGGTCATGTCTAAATTCGGATTTTTAACATGGTCTAGGGTCACTTATGTGATCAATCTCTGAAGTGGCTCTATTCACTTCCTCCCAAAAGGTCTCCAGAGCTAAAATCCCCTTCATGATATGATCCACAACTATAGCGAGCTACCTGGTGTGGGATGTCATGAAAGAGCGTACTCTGGCTGAGATTTTCATGAGAGTCAGACAGATAAAATCCAGAATGACTGTCACTAATAATCTCCACTCGTCCTAGGTTATTTGCAGACCCGGGTATTGATAAGTGCTTAATTTACTTCAAAATCCTAAAACAATTTATAAGCACTTATTTGATTTAAATGCAAATTAATTTAACTTTTTCCATAAATATTAGTAAATACTGCAAATGTATGAAGTTAATCCTTTTATATGAAAGTTGTGCACATAGGTGTTAAGCAAAGCCCAAAGAAATCAAAAAGAAGCAAAATCAAAAGACACTGGTAGCTAAGCAAAAGTAACATTCGCTGAGCCAGAATAGCGTTGCTTCGCCATGAAGAAAGAAAAGGCAAGGGCGACAACACACAATTTTGTTAGCTAAGCAACATCAAGCCTTAGCTTAGCTAACAACATAGAAAAGGCAAATACGGCAGCACATTGTTTTGTTAGCTAAGCAACATCAAGCTTTAGCTTAGCTAAACAAGAAAGAGAATGAAAAGGTGGCAGCACACCATTTTTTAGCTAAGCAACCTCATGCCTTAGCTTAGCTAACAAGAAAGAGGATGAAAAGGCGGCAGCACACCATTTGTTAGCTAAGCAACCTCATGCCTTAGCTTAGCTAACAAGAAAGATGATGCAAGGGCGGCAGCACACCATTTGTTAGCTAAGCAACCTCATGCTTTAGCTTAGCTAACAAATTTTCCCATAAATAGAACTTCATTTCTGAACTTTAGAGGGCATCATACATTGAAATATATTTCACACACTAAAAGGAGAGAATGAAAGGAATTGAGGAATTGAAGCTTGGAGCATCATCTTGAGGGATCAATGGTGCTACATTCTTGAGGTTTTTCATCTCTTTTATATTTTGTATCATACCTATCATGAATCTGAATAGCTAAACTCTCTTTTGTTGAGGTTAGGTTTAGTTATCTTATATCCATGTATTGAACTTAACTCAGTAATATATGTCTCTTTTATGAATTGATTTAGTGATTGATTTTTGCTCTTAATGCTTGTTATAGTTTGATCTCCTATACTTGATTTTTGAATCTAAAAGTTGTATTGGAAAATAAGCTTTTGGTTATGTCCTAAATTCAATCACCTATTAAGCTTGATATATCTAGGAATAGAATCATGTTTTCTTGTCAAATAGATCACCTAATCTTAATGCTACTATTTGCTTAAATAGTTGAGGAATTTTTGTTTACGCAAATTAGTTGTTGATTTCATATTAGTCTATGTAATTAGCTAAATTGGATGATATGGTGATGATGAATCAATGAATAAAGTAGAGTTATGTATATGAATTAGTTAAATACATTGGAGTAAATTAATGAAATCTAATCACAACATCTTTTATCACTTGACTTTCGTTTTATCAAATTATCGCTTTGCTCACAATAGTCCTAGGTATCTGACAAGACTTGCTAGAACTGGGAATCAAGAAGGAGCAAAGACAACAGAAATGAAAATCGGTTTGCTCCAACTTTTATATGCTAACCCTTATGCAGGTCTTGATCATGAAGACCCATATGCTCATCTCATCAAATTCTATGAGCCATGTGGAACATTGGGAGCAACAGAGCAAGAAGAAGAAACCAATTTTCTGAGGCTATTCCCTTTCTCATTAATTGGAAAAGCCAAAGATTGGTTCTTGGATCAACCTCAAACTACCTTATCCAATTGGAACCAGTTGGAAGAAAAATTCATGGCCAGGTATTTTCCTCAATCTAGATTAATGGATGCTAAAACTGCTATTTCAGTATTTACACAGGCAGCCAATGAAACCTTGTGTGAAGCCTGGGAGAGGTACAAATCATTGCTGAGGAGATGTCCAAATCATGGATTTGATAATCAAACGCAAGTACACATGTTCCGCAATGGACTTCTTCAACAACCAAAGTTGTTACTTGACGCAACTGCAGGAGGGTCTCTGATGGCAAAAAGTCCCGCAGAAGCTATCCAGATCATTGAGTCTATGGCTACTAATGATCATCAGAGTCATTACAACAAAGGTTCTTCAGCTAAGAGAGGAGTGATTGAATTGGGCACCAATGATGCAATTTTGGCCCAAAACAAGTTATTGACTCAGCAATTGGAAGAGCTTACAAAGCAGATGGCCGCCTTACCACAGCAGCTGAAGGGTATGCAGGAGACAGCATCAAAACAACAAGCTATAAGATGTGATAGCTGTGAGATCGATCACCCTACAGGTTATTGTCTACCAAATGAGGAGGCAAAGTACATGGGAAATCAACCAAGACAAGGGCAATTTCAGAATTACAACTATCCCAGAGGCAATAATCAAATTTTTAATCAAGGGTGGAAACAGGAAGTAGGACCATTAGCTAGACAAACTCAATACCAGCAGTATAACCAACATCCGGCAATTCAAGACAAAACTTCAAAAATGGAGGAAACTCTCACGCAGTTTATGCAAGTAAGTATGTCTAACCAAAAGAATACTGATGCTTCAATTAAAAATCTTGAAATACAGGTTGGACAGCTAGCAAAACAGTTATCTGAGTCAAAACCAAGAGGCTTCTCTGCAAATACTCAAACCAATCCGAATGAACATCGCAAAGCCATAACAACACGGAGTGGCATCACAATTGGAAAAGGTATTGGGGATAATTTAGCTGTTGAGGAGAGAAGGTATTGGAAAAAGGTATTGTAAATAAAGAAGAAAATGTAGTAGAAAAAGAAAAAATAGAAAAAGAAAAGAAAAATGAAAAGAGAAAGAAATATGAGGTAGAAGGAGAAAAAAATTGAGTGAAGAGCCCACCAGTGAAAAATCTACCTTACCCTCATGGGCCAACGAAAAAGGATAAAGAAAGGCAATTTGTAAGGTTTATGGAGATATTCAAAAGATTGCAAATCAATATTCCATTTTCTGAAGCCTTAGAGTAGATGCCTACATATGCAAAATTCATGAAAGAATTACTCACCAAGAAGAGGAGATTCATTGAAGAAGACACAATTGAACTCGAAGCAGGTTGCAGTGCAATAATTCAAAAATCCTTACCTCTAAAGTCTAAGGATCCAGGGAGCTTCACACTACCAGTCACAATTGGAAATCTTTCAGTAGGTAAAGCTCTTATGGATCTTGGGGCTAGCATTAACATAATCCCTCTCTCTATGCTGGAGAGAATTGGAGACTTGGAAGTAAGGCCAACTAGAATGACACTACAGCTGGCTGATAGAACTGTCAAACATCCTCATGGTGTGGTAGAAGATGTCCTTGTGAAAGTGGACAAGTTTATGTTTCCAGTCGATTTTGTAGTGATGGATATGGAGGAAGATGTAGAAGTTCCTTTGATATTGGGGAGACCATTTATGAAAACTGCAAAGGTCATAATTGATGTTGATGATGGCCAATTAAAAGTCAGAGTGGAGGACGAAGAGGTACATTTCAATGTGTTTGAAGCGATGCACCATCCCAAAGATAAAGGAAACTGCTTCAAGATTGATGCCATAGATAAACTCATTTATGAAGCCAAGAAGCAAATACATTCTCCAAGTCCTCTAGAAAAAGCTTTAATCAATGCCTTTGATGAACTGAATGAAGAGGAAGAAAAAGAAATTGAGAAGTGCCTGAAGGATCTTGATATTTCAAAAGAAATTCCTTCTCATCAGGTAGTTCTAGAAGAATTACAAGCTGGTGATAAGAAATCAAATGAGCAGAAGCCAGAGTTAAAGGTGTTGCCTTCTCACCTAAAGTATGTGTTTCTTGAAGATGGAAGCAACAAACCGGTAATTATCAGCAATTCCTTATCCAGCAATGAGGAGAAGCAGCTAATCAAAGTGTTGAGAGTAAATAAAGAAGCTATTGATTGGACCTTAGCTGATATCAAGGGAATTAGCCCTTCATACTGCATGCACAAAATCATGATGGAAAAGGATTTCAAACCAGAGGCTCAACCACAGCGTCGTTTAAATCCTACAATGAAAGAAGTAGTCAGAAAAGAGGTCGTGAAACTCCTAGACGCAGGTATGATTTATCCTATTTCTGACAGTTCTTGGGTTAGTCCTGTGCAGGTGGTACCAAAGAAGGGTGGAATGACAGTCATCAAAAACAACAAGGATGAATTAATCCATACACGCACTGTCACCGGATGGAGAATGTGCATTGACTATAGGAAGCTGAACAACGCAACTAGAATGGATCATTTTCCACTACCCTTCATGGATCAGATGCTAGAAAGATTATTTGGTTAGGCTTTTTATTGCTTTTTAGATGGTTACTCAGGTTATAACCAAATTGCAGTAAATCCTGAAGATCAGGAGAAAACTGCATTCACATGTCCATTTGGTGTTTTTGCTTATAGAAAAATGACATTTAGACTATGTAATGCACCAGCGACATTTCAAAGATGTATGTTGGCAATTTTCTCAGATTTGGTAGAAAAATGTATTGAGGTCTTTATGGATGATTTCTCTGTTTTTGGACCATCTTTTGATTTATGCTTGACAAATTTAGACACCGTACTGAAGCGGTGCATGGAAACTAACTTGGTTTTAAATTGGGAGAAATGTCAGTTCATGGTGACAGAAGGAATTGTACTTGGCCATAAGATATCTTCCAAAGGCATAGAGGTTGATAAAGCAAAAGTGGAGGTGATTGAAAAACTTCCTCCACCAACAAATATGAAAGGCATTAGAAGTTTTCTTGGACATGCAGGAATTTATAGACGTTTTATCCAAGACTTCTCAAAAATTGCCAAGCCATTGAGCAATCTGCTCAACAAAGAAACACCATTCCGGTTTGATAATACTTGTTTAAACGCTTTTGAATCTTTAAAAGAAAACGGATTTCTGCACCTATAATCATTGCACCTAATTGGAATCTTGATTTTGAATTAATGTGTGATGCAAGTGATTATGCTGTAGGAGCAGTTTTGGGTCAAAGGAAAGACAAAATCTTGTATGCCATACATTATGCTAGCAAGGTTTTAAATGAAGCTCAAATTAATTATGCAACTACAGAAAAAGAATTGCTAGCAATAGTGTATGCATTAGAGAAATTTAGATCTTATCTGATAGGTTCAAAAGTTGTGATATATACTGATCATGCAGCAATTAAGTATTTATTGACTAAATCAGATTCTAAACCAAGATTGATTAGATGGATTTTGTTGTTACAAGAATTTGACTTAGAAATCAAAGACAAAACTGGTAGAGAGAATTTGATTGCAGACCATCTTTCTAGATTAATAAATGAAGAGGTGACAGTAAGAGAAAAAGAAATTTTTGATGAATTTCCTGATGAAAAATTATTAGTTGTACAGGAAAGACCCTGGTTTGCTGACTTGGCAAATTTCAAGGCAGCAGGTGTAATGCCCGATGATTTAAAATCCTCAGAGACGCAACACACTATGTTTGGGATGATCCTCATCTGTTCAAAATTGGAGTAGACAATATCTTGAGGAGATGTGTAACCAAAGAAGAATCTGCAAACATCTTGTGGCACTGCCACAATTCACCTTATGGAGGACACTACGATGGAGAGAGGACTGCAGCAAAGGTTCTCCAATCAGGTTTTTTCAGGCCCTCAATTTTTAAAGATGCATATGAACATGCACAGAAATGTGATAACTGCCAAAGGAGTGGTACAATATCCAAGAGAAATGAAATGCCCTTGCAAACCATTTTAGAAATTGAAGTTTTTGATTGTTGGGCCATTGATTTCGTTGGACCATTGCCATCTTCGTTTTCAAATGAATATATTCTAGTGGCAGTTGATTATGTTTCTAAATGGGTTGAAGCTATTGCTTGCCCCAAAGCTGATGGCAAAACGGTAATAAAATTTTTAAAGAAAAACATTTTCACCCGTTTTGGTACTCCAAGAGTACTCATCAGTGATGGGGGATCACATTTTTGCAATCTACAATTAGCAAAAGCTTTAGAATATTATGGAGTAAGACACAAAATTGCTTCACCCTATCACCCTCAAACCAATGGTCAAGCTGAGGTATAAAATAGGGAAATTAAGAGGATTTTAGAAAAAACTGTTTCTCTTTCTAGAAAAGATTGGTCCTCTAGACTTGATGAAGCACTATGGGCTTATAGAACAGCTTTCAAGTCACCAATAGGTTTTACGCCTTTCCAAATGATATATGGAAAATCATGCCACGTTCCAGTGGAGTTGGAACACAAAGCCTATTGGGCTTTAAAGCTGTTGAACTTTGATTTAAATAAGGCAGGTGAAAAAAGAAAGGTGCAACTACATGAATTGGAAGAACTTAGGTGTCAAGCCTAGCTATGAGTCATCCAAATTGTACAAGCAAAAAGTCAAGAATTATCACGACAAGAGGATTCTCAAAAGAGAATTCAGGCCAGGACAATAGGTTCTGTTGTTTAATTCTAGGTTGAAATTGTTTCCTGGTAAATTGAAATCCAAATGGTCTGGTCCTTTCACAATTAAAGAAGTTAAGCCCTATGGGGCAATTGAACTAGAGGAACCTTCCTCGAAGAGAACTTGGATTGTGAACGGACAAAGATTAAAACCTTATTTGGGAGAGGATTTTAAGAGGATTGCCATGGTGATCTATCTTAAAAATCCTTAAAACCATAATCATGCGTTAAGCTAGTGACGTTAAAGAAGCGCTTATTGGGAGGCAACCTAATTTTCTTAACTATCATTTTGCTAAATACTTTTGGTACTGAGTTATGTTTTGAATACCTTTAGGGTTGATTAAATACTGTTAATATGTTTTCTAGTTTGTAGTTGTCTAAATAGGAAAGAGCTTTTTGAAATGATTTGGTTTTTGAAAAATCAACTTAATTGCATGATCAATCTTTGAATTTTTTGAAAGGGAACAATGTGAATTAGTGGTTGTGTGCATTGTGAGCATAAATGTTTACATCTTGTCAAAAACTTGAATGAAATATTTTCGATAAGCTCAAAAAAAAATTTCTGATTTCAGGAAATGCATAAACCTAAAGCCAAGTGAGTTGTGCGTATCTTAAACACTTAAAATGAGAGTCATAATTGTTTTCACTTGGTTGGTTTTGCTTGAGTCTCTCACTGTTAAAGTTTTATGTGACACATGGATATGATCAAGGCATTTGTTTCATTTAAGCCTTCTTAGCCAAAAAGCCAACATTGAAAATTAAATCCCTTTGATTACCCTTTCGAACCGAAAAAGCAATAATTTTCTTGTATATAACCCTTTAAGCCTTAAAAGAAAAACAAAGAATCTCTCCCATACCTATTAGGATAAGAGAGCACTCATGAGTTGGTTATATTCAAGTTGGGGAGAAAAAGTGATTGAAAATTGAAAAGTGGCACAAAAGTGCAAAACTGTAATGAAATCATTCTCTTGTGTGAAAAGAAAGAAAAAGATGAAAAGAAGAAAGAATGTGGCAAGGCCAAAAAGATATTGGTTGAAAAAAAATGAGCTTGGAATTAGAAAAGGTATTGAAAATTTGTGATTTCTCTCTTAGACCTTTTAGGTTCCTTTGAATATCCAGAAAAACCAAATTTGTTTGTAGCCAAGCCCCATTACAAGCCTCAAAAGACCTTAGTGATCCATGTTTAACATATGATTTTAACAGGTTGAGGAGACAGGTAACAAAGTTGACTTTTGTGAATTCAATTATTGAATTTAGAGAAACACTCACACTTGAGAGATACACTTTTATGTGAGGATGTTATTTCCTGATTGACTGACAATTGATTGAATGAATTGGAATTTTTTCAGGATTGTATCGCAAGTGTAGTACAATTATGTTCTCATTTGTAAAAACACCATAAATCACTATTTTCTCTTTAAAATTGTCATTTTGGTGAAACAAAGAAAAATCATGCAATTTCTTTTGAACTTGATTGTTTAAAAACCATTCACCACTTAAAAACTAGAATCTTGGACTTTTTGTTTTAGGAACAAACAAAATTCTAAGTTGGGGAGAGTTTGATAAGTGCTTAATTTACTTCAAAATCCTAAACAATTTATAAGCACTTATTTGATTTAAATGCAAATTCATTTAACTTTTTCCATAAATATTAGTAAATATTGCAAATGTATGAAGTTAATCCTTTTATATGAAAGTTGTGCACATAGGTGTTAAGCAAAGCCCAAAGAAATCAAAAAGAAGCAAAATCAAAAGACACTGGTAGCTAAGCAAAAGCTAACATTCGCTGAGCCAGAATAACGTTGCTTCGCCATGAAGAAAGAAAAGGCAAGGGCGGCCACACATAGTTTTGTTAGCTAAGCAACATCAAGCTTTAGCTTAGCTAACAACATAGAGAAGGCAAAGGCGGCAGCACATTCTTTTGTTAACTAAGCAACATCAAGCTTTAGCTTAGCTAAACAAGAAAGAGAATGAAAAGGTGGAAGCACACCATTTTTTATCTAAGCAACCTCATGCCTTAGCTTAGCTAACAAGAAAGAGGATGAAAAGGCGGCAGCACCCCATTTGTTAGCTAAGCAACCTCATGCCTTAGCTTAGCTAACAAGAAAGATGATGCAAGGGCGACAGCACACCATTTGTTAGCTAAGCAACCTCATGCTTTAGCTTAGCTAACAAATTTTCCTATAAATAGAACTTCATTTCTGAACTTTAGAGGGCATCATACATTGAAATATATTTCACACACTAAAAGGAGAGAATGAAAGGAATTGAGGAATTGAAGCTTGGAGCATCATCTTGAGGGATCAATGGTGCTACATTCTTGAGGTTTTTCATCTCTTTTATATTTTGTATCATACCTATCATGAATCTGAATAGCTAAACTCTCTTTTGTTGAGGTTAGGTTTAGTTATCTTATATCCATGTATTGAACTTAACTCAGTAATATATGTCTCTTTTTATGAATTGATTTAGTGATTGATTTTTGCTCTTAATGCTTGTTATAGTTTGATCTCCTATACTTGATTTTTGAATCTAAAAGTTGTATTGGAAAATAAGCTTTTGGTTATGTCCTAAATTCAATCACCTATTAAGCTTGATATATCTAGAAATAGAATCATGTTTTCTTGTCAAATAGATCACTTAATCTTAATGCTACTATTTGCATAAATAGTTGAGGAATTTTTGTTTACGCAAATTAGTTGTTGATTTCATATTAGTCTAAGGAATTAGCTAAATTGGATGATATGGTGATGATGAATCAATGAATAAAGTAGAGTTATGTATATGAATCAGTTAAACATTGGAGTAAATTAATGAAATCTAATCTCAACATCTTTTATCACTTGTTACTTTCGTTTTATCAACTTATCGCTTTTAGTTTCGAAGTTATCAACACTACAAACAAACTTTCTTTTCCTAACTTAATATTTGAAAATCTAATTGAACGGCCAATAATATCACCAAGTCTCTGTGGATACGATACCTAATACTTTAGTATTTTACTGTGGTATTAGAACGGAAGTAACATTTTTGCGAAAAAATGTTATCAGGTATAGGGCCCCCACTCAAAAGTGTGGACAAGATATACAACAACAATAACAAAAAGAGTCGTTTACCCTAAGGTTCAATAATATAAAGAAATGCTAATAAATAAATAAAAAGCATAAGGGAAAAAACAAAATATAAATAAAATTAACAAATACTTACACATTCAGTTAATTTGGCTTGACTCTCTTAATTGGTCCCCAGTGAAGTCGCCAGCTGTAGCGACCGAAAAATCCGGAGGAGGGATTCTTCGAAGTTCTTGAAATGAATCCGCCGCCAAAGTTTAGTTTAAGGGCAAACATTGAAAAATCCCTATTGAGTGGATAAAGGGGGTTTTGCGGACCAGGTTTAGGCTCGGGAGTCGTCTATTCGTAGGGAAGGTATTAGCACCCTACGACATCCTTCCTAAGGAAGGTTACCTTTTAACTAAATGTGAAAACATTTATTAATTCAAAAATAATGATTTTACCATTATAATAACAAAAAGACTCGATAAACGGTTAGTTATTTTTGTTTGTTTTTTTAAAAAAATAAGAAATAAGAAATTTACAAAAGGACTAAAAAAGGGGATTTTATTAATGCAATTGAAAGAGGTCGGCCGCCCTCTGCTCCTACGTATCTCCTGGTAGAGAATCAAATCACACGTAGTTTTTGGTAGAAAATGTTTGCGTGTTGGTGTTTTTTATTAGTTGAATGGTTTTGAATTTTGAAAGACGTCCGAAGTGACCAAACAGATAAATCTAGAGTGGTCACCACTAACGGACCATTTGAAAAGGAAGGTATTCACATTGCTCAAACGAGTTAAACTCAGTGACCATTGTAAAAAACTGATTTGTGACTGGGTGTTTGATTATTTGAAAATGTTTGCTTGAAAACATGATTTTCATAAAAATAAGTTGAGATGGTGTGGAGCTGAGTTAGACTCATTGATTTGTAACATTATGAGAAGATGAGTTGGACTCATTGGTTTGTAAAACGTGTGAGGATGAGTTGGACTCATGATTAGTGAAAAAGAAGAAAATATTATATACTCCACGGAGATAATGAATGTGAGAAGGTGAGAATGAAGGAAATAAATGGTGTAAACAACAAATATCCATTAGTGCGAAAAGCGAGAAATAAAGGATTAAGCAGGTGAAGAAAGGGGTATGAGAGAGAGTGTGAGACAGCAAATATGGGGGTGCTATTACTAGAGGAAGGAAGAGTGAGAGTTAGTATATAAGATAAATAAATAAATACATACATAAAAAAATGCAAAAAGGGGAGTGGGGTGTAATAGTAAAATAGGGGTGCAATTAACAGAAAGAGGATTGTATTAATAAAACTGGGGGTGCGTAAAGCAGTAGCCCAATCGTTTTGGGTTTCTGGATCCTGGACTACAAATGGGTTTAAGCAGGGGGCGCTATATGGAGTAAAAGTGGGGGTCAATACCAGTGGAGGTTGTATTTAAAAATACTAGAGTGCAAACAGCAAGGCCCAGCTTCTGTTTTAAACCCATTAACCCACGAATCGTGGGCTTCTCAGGGGTGTGCGTTATTAAAAAAATGATGCAAGTAGTAAAAATAAAATCAAAGAAAAAAAGAGGTACAAAAGGGGTACTGGGTTTCAAAAACCCTAATTCCATTCTCTTCTCCCTCATGCGCCGCTAACCCCACTCTCTCTTCTCCGCCACACCACCAACCCTAATCTTCAGTCTCTCTGCTTCTTTCATCGCCGCCAGATCAACCCTAGTACTCACTCTCCCTTTTCTTCGCCGCACCAACACGTTCACTGGGAGGGAGAGGGAAGTTTGCTGGAGAGATAAGAGAGGAGGGAGAGAAGAACGAAGGAGTGAGAGAAACAAACAAAAGGGGGAGTTTACGGAGAGAGAAGGAGGGAAGGAAAAGAAGGACGAAGTGACAGAGACAAGGTCGCTGGAGGGGGTGCCGGGGTAAAGCGCCGGCGACGGAGAGGGAGTGAGAATGCGAGAGGGAAGGAGAGAACGAAGGGGACAGGGAGAAATGTGACGACGGTTACGGTATGGCGGCGGTAGTACGACGATGAGGGAGGAAACACTGTGAGGGAGAAAGAGGGAAAACGAAGATTGGGTGTTCGGTGGTGGTTATGGCGGTGGCTGTGGGTGTTCGGTGGTTATGGTAATGGCTGTGGGAGTTTGTTTGGTGGCTTTGGAGGGTTACGGTGGTGGCGGTGGTTATTGTGATTGCTATGGGTGTTTGTCGTGGCTTTGGATGGTTGTTGAGTGGTGATGGTTTGGCGTTTGGAGGGAGGTGGGGTCGGCTTCGGTTAGTGGCGTTTCACGGAGAGGGGGTGATGTGTGGTAGTCGTGGGAAAGAGGAGGCCGTGAGTTAGTGTGGTTCACGGTGGTGCGATGGTGGTGACCACCGCATGGTGGCCGGAGCTTCAAGCTCTTTTTTTTTGACTTCCCGAAATTTGTTTTGATTTCTGGTTTTGATTTCTGGTCTTCCCCCTCTGTGTATTACTGTTCATAGTATTTATATGCACACTAGTGTGGTGTAGGTGTGGTGCTGAGGAATCAAAAGGACAGTCATTGAGTCAGCAAAAGGACAGCATCTTTGAGGAGGAAAAAAAAAGAACAAGAGCTGGCACCAAGGACAATCAAAGGAAGGACAACAAAAATTAGGGCACACAAATAAATAAATTAAAAGAGTAAATATACTAAAATGAAGTTTTGTCCTATAATTAAAATTTTTAGAAAAAGGAGCAATCATAATTTGAAATGAAGTTTGGCTACTTTTCCACATCCTAAAAGATGAATTACCCTTTGTACCCACTTTGAGCCAAAATACATTTTCCTTTCAAATCACCATAAACAATGATCAATTCCACATTTTGAGAAGGTGTTGTTGTCTATTTACTCAGCTCTAAAGAAAGAGAATATGAAAATTAAAAAACAAAAAAAAAAGAAAAAAGAAGAGGTGAAATTCTAAAACAAAAAAGATGACTGAAAATCAACAGTCATGAATGAAAAAAAGTATGTAAAGTTTGAGCTGATGCATCGCACCAAGAAGCAAATAAAAGATCATTTGTCTCAAACAACCCTCAAACACTTTTTGGTCCTGATTATCCTTTCTTCATAAACCATTGGCCACATTACAATCCTAAAGTCCATTCTGATCAATGACTTTTTGTTTCCATATTTCTCAAAGTTTTAATTCTAAGATAAAACATGTGAATAATTTATTTGCTCACAAAAAAAGAGATTTAAAAAGAAAAAAAGAGAAAAAACTCAAAGAGGCTTGCACGCTCAAAGTTCATACAAGAGCTAATTAGTGATCATCAACAAAGTGAAATCTTAGTGAAATCAAAGACTCTTGACTGTCATAGTCTGTGGAATCTTCCCAAAAGAAAACCACAAATCCCTACTAAGGCAGTTACTTGACTTACCATCTCAAGATGGGGCATTATCCTCACTTTAATTTTTCCATCGTCCATCCCATTCCTATACTACACCCACATCTATATTGCCAGACCAGACTAGTTCCCTACTCATTACCCTAACTCACTCGAATTAGGGCAACCTTGTCTTTTGTATAGATTGGGGCATCATATCCTCTGTGGCGAAAGAATTATTTCGCCTCCCATTCCATTCATTCTTAGCCACTTGTCACCCCAATACCAGCATATTTCCCAATCCCTCAATCAGTTTATACCCTTAGTTGTCATTGTCCTCCCTAGACAAAGGCAGACTATTTCACTACCCACTATTTGAAGTCAAAATTGGGGCAGTCAAACATTTCCTACTTTGGGGAAAGCTCATCTCTCATAGGCTTGCTCAAATAACCCCATCCTCCACTCCACTCACGTGTCACATTTGTTCATACCCAATATTTTTAGAACCCTAAGCCAACTGACGCCTTCATTTGTATTCACTCTGTTATATATGATTATTAAACAATCCTTCAAAAAGACAAACACACGTTAATGACGTGTTATTGATAATTCCCCCCAAGTTAACATCTTTGTAAGCTTAGCTATCATTGGTCGTCATAACCAAATGAAAATCCATGTGACCAAATCCACCAATGCTCATCACAAATACATTGTTACAAGCCATGGTCTTCAAAGATTGCAATATCGAGCATTTGCTCCCTATTTCCAGCATCAAAAGTTGTGTTCCCATCAAACATTATTGTATCCTTACAAAAAAAATATTGCAAAAACACACGTTGTCACCAACAGTCATCCCATTAGTCATGCATTACACATGTCCTCCTTATTCTAGAATTAAACCATGCATCTGACCATACTCTTCACAATTCTTCCATATAAGTGTTATACACGCATTCACATTCTACTTGTTTTTTTTTCCTTACACAATTTATTAGCTTTCGCGTCTTGCTTCTTTCGCATTACGCATTGCATACCTACACATAACATTTATTGCTTCGATAGAAGTGCCAAATGTCGGTCTCATCATTTCCAAAAAAGTTTCTACATCCCAATCAATCATATCAAATCATCGCACCATGCATTTATGCACTTTCTTTTATTCACCATAGCAATTGCATCAAAGCATTACATTTCCTTCATATTCACATTCGCATTTCATGCACTCATCATATACCAAGAAAATAAGCCAAAAAAGAAGTAAAAAAAAGTAAAAAAAAGTAAAAAGAGAGAAAGTCCTCCATTGCATTCATTCATCATTCCGCTTAAAACCAATCATTACAGATGCATACATTACAGGCATGTCATATGCATAACATCTGTTGCTTATCGACTTCAAGTGTCGATCCTTATCTACTCTCATTTCTTAAGTCAACGCGACGAGCGTTGAATCCTACACCATACACCAAATCGCAATGTTAACACAGAGTCTAGCATAGATCCTTCATACCCTAATTTTGTCCGAGATTTTTTGTATATTACAATACTTTCTTTAGCTCACTATTTCTACTAGATAGTAGGTAGCCTGTAAATCTCAAACCCATTTATCGCACGGTTCGTTTTTTATTTGGACCTATGATTGTGTAGTTGGGCCTGTCATACCCTAATTTTGTCCGGCTAATTTAAAGTTTATTAGAAAATCCAAAGTATTGTTTTTGCCATTTGCGCGTGTCATTCCTGATCATGTACAGGTTTCACTCTCGTGCATGCGTGTCACTTGTCATGATGCGCGCGTGTTATTCCTAATCATGTACGCCTTTTTATTCTAGTCGCGGACGCGTGTTCACTTCTCATCGTGTACGAGTGCTCATTTTAGTACTCATTATTTTATTGTTATAGGTATTAGTTTAATAAGAAAATATAATAAAAATCAGTTTTTGATAATTGCTTTTTATTATATTACTATAATCAGTTTTTGTTTACAAATAAAGAAGTCAACTTTAGTACACATATATAGACAAAAAAAATTAATTAAAAGCAAAAGTACAAAAAATAAAATCAAAATGAAGGGACTAGGAGCGGCCACTGCTTTTATGTTTTGAGAATGAAAACAAGTCTTCTTTCTTCCTGTTCTCCCCTTTTTCCTCTTTTGCTCCAACAAGACAGCTTGCACTACCTTGCTGCTGCTGCTCCTCCTCTGCTCCACTACCCCTGATTTTCCTGCAAACCATAACAGCCAATATTGTCTCAGTATATTACTGGACTCTATAAAAAAAACTAAAGAAACAGAATCAAAGGGGGCATACACAGTCACGGGGCAGAGACACACAGTAACACCAAAACAAAAATCAGAAAGGGAGTGAAACAGAGAATCAATAGAAACCGAAACACAAGCAGAAAACCATCACCCCACCCCATCTTCGACCCTCTCTCAGACCACCTCCATCCAACAACCACCACCACTGAAAGCGCAAAACCACAGCCGTGACCAACCATCACCACCTACACACCATAAAACAACCAACAACCAAACACAATACCCCTTCAGAAATAAAACAACAATAAAACATGAAAAATGAGAATCAGAATAGAAATAAGGGAAAGGAAAGGAAAGCAAACGAACCGGAAAAAAGCACCCCTAGTCGCCGTCGAACTCGCCGGTGAACACCACAATCATCGCCGTCGCGGTGGAATCCTTCCCATCGGTGCCGTCGCAGCACTCCGGCGTAGTCATCTCCGTTGCCTTTCATCTCGCGCTGTGGCACCCTCCACGAGTTCCCGTCGCCTTCGCTGAAGCTCCGGCGCGAAATCCCAATACCATTTGCGTTCGCACCGCCGGAACCACCACGACACCACCGTGGTTGTCCCCCCCGGCGTCGTTCCTCTGTCATCGCCACCAGTGCACAACGCCCTCCGGTCGTCTCCTACGGCGCTCTCTCTCTCTCTCCACCATAACTTCCTTCTTTCTCGTTTTCCCTCTCAGCTCTCCTTTTCTCTCCTCGCCGTGTCTCTCTCCGTCACCATCTCCCTCCCTGCCACCGTCGACCACTGCCTTCGCCGTCGCATCCTCTCCCCCTTCTTCCCTTTCCATTTCTGTTCCTCCCACCCTCTCCACGTTTCTCTCTCTCCATTTTTGATTTTTCACACACTCTCTCTCTCTCTTGGAAGACCAGCAGCGGCGCTGGTAGAAGAGGAAATAGATCTAGGGTTTTCCCAAAGTGAAATCCCACTTATATTAGTTTAGTTTTATTTAATTTTGTTTTTCTTAATCCAATTTACCAATCACACCCCATATTTTTAATAGCCCCACACCCCGTAAAAGCCCAACTTTCACGCAAGCCCGGGGTCTGCAAATAAAACAGCTGGGCTCACTATCTGCACCCCCTTTTTTTAAAATACACAACATCCGTTGCTATTCACACTTCCTTTTTGATAATACAGCACCCCTGTTAATTATATTCCTTTTTATTACAACTGATTTTGTGTTTCATTATTACATCACAATGCTTCCAAACCATTATTTTTCGAACAATTAAACTCACAAAAAGGGTTGTTACTAATGGTCACTCTGAGTCCGGCTTGCTTGATCGTTAGTAACAATTTTGATTTTCAAACGGGCTACGAGTAATGACCACTCTGAGTCCTACTTGTTTGGTCATTACGAACGTCTATCCCAATTTCAAAATACCTAAAAAATACTAACACACAAACTTTTTCTACCCAAGAACTACATGTGATTTGATTCTCTACCAGGAGATACGTAGGACCAGAGGGCGGCCGACCTCTGTCAATTGCATTAATAAAAAACCTTTTTTTTTAATTGATTTCTCTCCTATTTCTCAAAAAGTACAAAAAAATAATTAACTGTTTATCGAGTCTTTTTTTTTTTATTATTATAAGGGTAAAATCATTATTTTGAATTAATAAGCGGTTACTCATTTAGTTAAAAGGTAACCTTCCTTAGGAAGGATGTCGTAGGGTGCTAATACATTCCCTACGCATAAACGACTCCCGAGCCTAAACCTGGTCCGCAAGACCTCCTTATCTACTCAATAGGGATTTTCCAATGTTTGCCCTTAAACTAAACTTTCCAATGTTCGAAGAATCCCTCCTCCGGATTTTTCGGTCGCTACAGGGCCCATCCAATGATTTAGGCCCATGCTTATTCAATTTGAGTCTATGTTAATAACTTGTGTGATTTGACCTGATTTTATTAACTTGTTCTAATCGGGCCTGGTTTTAGCAATTTGTCTAATTGGGCCTATGTTTAGTCTTTTGATCGGGTTTGGCCCAATTTAGTCCTTTTCTTCCATTTGACCAAAAATAATGATAAAGAGTCCAAAAATAATCCATAGTAGCCCATCAGCCCAAACCCAGCAGCTGCGCCTGTCTCTGCCTCAGCTCTCTTGTGGAGCAAGTTTTCCAAACCTAATTCTGAGCCTGAAATGGAAAAAAGATCAATCAGCATAAATGCTTGATTCTGTTCTTCACCTATAAAAGCAAACCAATTTCACAGTATAGGACGGACACAAAAATTCAGAAATCAGAAAAAGATTAAAGGTTTTCACACTGAAACCCTAATCAACAAAATACTCAACTCAGAAGAAAAAAGCGGTAGGCAGACAAGAGTAGAGGTTCAACAGTAGCCGTAGCAAATATGCAAAAGGAGACCTTTCAAAAGCTGGAATAAAGGTTGATCTCCACGTTTTTTCTTTGGGTTTTATCAAGTTTAGTTTAGAATAGGTTATTTTGTAAAGAACTATACAGAAAGATGGTTGTAAGTTAGGATCAATCCCATGGAAAATAGGTTTTGAAAAATAGATAAATAAAATTAACAAAAAGAATATGTTTTTGTTATTATCATAACCAGAATAGAACCACTAAGAAAAACATTAGAATAAAATGTGGGTTAATAATAGGAATGGAACGTGAGAGGGGTGAAATCAAAAGCAAACTAGGATGAACCAAGTTTACAACAGTAATGGTCCAAAAATAGATATAGGATCAGAAATACGTAGAAGAGAAGAAATAGGAGAGAAGAAGAAAACCGTAAAAAAATGGGAACAGAACAAAGTTTACAACCTATTCTATTTTTGTGATTCCTTTGCATTATTTACTTCTTTCACTACTCATCAAAAATCATTTTTATTTAAATAACTAATTAAAAAACAACAACACACAAATATTTTCTACCAAGAACTACATAGCCTTTGATTCTCTACCAAGAGATACGTAGGAGCAGAGGGCGGCCCACCTCTATCAAGTGCACTAATAAAACCATTTTTTAAGTTCTTTAATTATTTCTCTCCTATTTCTCTCCTATTTCTTAGATTAATAATTTTTACGCATTTAGTTAAAGGTAGCCTTCTTTAGGAAGGTTGTCGTAGGGTGCTAATACCTTTCCTCCGCATAAACGACTCTCGAGCCTGAACCTGGTCCGCAAAACCCCGTTATCCATCTAAAAGGTTTTTTCAATATTTTCCCTAAAAATAAATATTGGTGGCGGCTTCATTGTAAACCTCGAAGGGTCCTTTCCCGGATTTTTCGGTCGCTACAAGAAGGAACTGCTGATGAATGGTCTCCAAAAGTGGGATGCTGAGAAGGTTCGGTTGGAGGGGAGGGTATTTGAGCTGACCGGGGTAAAAGAGAAACTGGCGGCCGACTTGGCGAAGGCTGCAGCGGACTTGGGGGGAGCTCATGAAGAGGCTGAGCGGAGCAGCGGAGAACTCAAGAGGATTTCGGCCTTGTTTCCGGGTTTGACCGAAGGTTCAAATCTGGCTCAGGTCGTTGATGACTTGAAAGATGTAGCTGCCCGAGAGTTTGACAAAGGCTTTGAGACCGCCTTGGATCAGCTGAGGGTTCTTTATCCAGATGCAAATGTTGAGAAATTTGATATTGACAAGGTCGTGGTTGATGGTCAGATTGTTGATCAGGAGGCTCCTGCTACCAACGCCGCTCCAGATCTGGATTTATCCGCTCTTGACACCTTTCTAAATGATGATGACATGGGCGATCAGATTGGGGGTGCTGGCGTGGATGGTGTTATTGATCAAGTCATGACCGACGCTGGTGGATATTCGGAGCAGACCCCTTGATTTATGTTTGAAATGTTTTGTGAACAATTTTCCTTTGGTAAAAATTTTACAATGTTACCTTCGATTTGTAAGAATTAACTTTGCTTTCTCAATCGTGCGTTTGTTCAATCTTCACGTTTTATACTTCATATCCGATCGGTTGTATACTCGAACGGTTGTGTTTGTTTTTGTTTCACTTCGGCTTGTTTCACTGGTTATGCGAATGGTCTGGGTTAGTGCCCAAAGGATGTATGTCAGCTTTCGGCCAATCTACACCTGTCGAGTCTTGTGTTTAATTGGACTTCTTTGTGCCGAGCTCGTTGGCTTCGACGGCAAGGGTGTTAGCTTCGCCTACACACTGAAGGCTTCTTACATCGTACCGAGCTCGTTGGCTTCGTCGGCGAGCGTGTTAGCTTCGCCTATACAATGGAAGCTCCCTTTCGGTTCCACTAAAGCAAACTTCGTTTGGAACCAAACTGGTGTACCCAAGGGTGGTACGTGGGCTCGTCAGCCCCGCTCTCACCTGTCAGGACTTTAGTCTTCATTTCCCAAGGACAACATCGAGACGTTGCTCGGTCCTTGCCTGTCGAGACTTTTTTATTATGGTGCATTCTTTTGAAATTCGGTTCTCTTTATTCATAAATGAAGATGGAGTACATTTGGGGCTTTATAGTGCCACATACAAATGATACATTGATATGAATGATGGAGGATGGTGAGAACCGATGTTTGCTTCTTCTGTTATAGTAGAACCGAAGGTTGGCAGCATTCCAAGATTTTGGGATGTTGCTGTCGTCTAGTTTCTCCAGTTTGAAAGCTCCTTGACCGATGACTTCCCTAATTCTGAAGGGACCTTCCTAATTGGCAGATAACTTTCCTGTGGCCCCCACTCGGCTTAACTGTCTGAGGATCATATCTCCTGTAACAGCCCAAAATAATTGATTAATTTATTTAATTAATTATTTAGGATTTATGTGGTAGAAATAATAGAAATAATTATTTATTAGTATATGTGGACCTAATTATTAGTGTTAGTATTAGTAAATTAGAAGTGTTAAGTGGAGGCCCATGATTAGGTCACATAAGATAAGAAAAAGCCCATGAGGTTAAGTGAGTTTATAAAAGGGTTAGGTTAGGGTTTTGTTGTCATGAGAAGGAAAAAGAAAAATAAGGATTAGAGAAGTGAGAAGAGGAGAGGGAAGGCGTGATCCACAAGCTAGAAGAGAGAGAGGCGTGATCTACAACCAAGGAGAGAGAAGGAAAGCTAGGGTTTCACACATCTCCTAATCTAAGGTTTCGTTTTCTCCAAGCTAAGGTAAGGGTGGGATTTAATTCAATATAAGGGTTTATGAGGGATCTACATGTGGGGCTTTAGGGTGTCTTGATCACCATATTGTTGTCTTGAAAAATCGCATGCCCTATGATTGTGTGCCTTGTTGAGTAATTTGATGTATGCTTGATTTCCTCACATTCCTATGCCTAAATGACATGTTGTTATGCTCATAATAATAATTGTTGCCATATGATGATTTGTTGTTGAGAATTTATGATTTTGCATGTCAAGTGTTTGAGCAAATGCATAAGTATGTGGTGTTGAAATTGTTGTTTGGGAATTGATCATAATGAGTTCTACATGTTTATGGTCTTTGTGCGTTTCTGGACACTGTTTCGGTCCTCCTAAAACTGGTACTGTTCGGTTGATCCAAAAATTATGTGGATGATTGTTTCTGAAAATAGACTTAAAGCCGGTCGTTTTGGCACTGGTTTCGCTCAATTTGGAGTTGTGTAGCTCAAGTTATGAGTCACCGAATCTAGGTCAAATTTCTAGAATCAAACTGTGAGTAGGTTCGGCTTTTGTAGGCTTTGTGTTACCAATTGAACTCCGTATAGAACGATTCTTGTTTCATTGGAAAGTAGACTTAATTCTCTACGAAATAGGCACTGGTTTCACGAAATTTCATTAAGAAATGAGAAAGAAAATTTGGCTGCAAGATGGGTAGAGAGTTCTGCCCGATTTTGGTACCACAGTGTAGTGTTTTTGAAAAACTGTACCAACTGGATACTTATTTTAAAAAATAAAAATCATAGGCAGAAACTACACTCAGAGGGCTTTCCAATGAGTGGTCTTTTGTTGAAATCCGATGTCGTTTGCTATTTTAATTAATTCGCCGAAGTAGGTGCACTGCTGTTGGAATTCAGCACTTGTGCTGTGTTGCCATTCTGTGTTGTGTTGCTGTCTTCGGATCCCTACCCATGGGGGCCAAGCCCTATTCTGTTTCTCTTGGTGTTTTGGTCCGTGCCTTTGCTGGATGCCTTGCCTAATCATATTGAGTCATTCCATTCTTGCTCCTGTGCGAATTGTTCACTTTTGCGAAAATTTGGTTGGATCCCCTTCGCTGGGCGCCATTTTCAGGATGTCTTAGTTTTCTCCTAAACTGTTTTCGAAATAACTTTTGACTCGTGAGTCCGATTGAGGCGTTTCAAAATGTTTTGGAAAGCTTATCCAGGTGCCTAACTGGATACTCTAATTTTAAGGCATTTTGAACTATTTTTCTAACATTGTTCCCTGGAGTGGTTTGGTGTCCCGGGATGCCCTTGAGGCGTCTCCGGTGTTCTTTTTCAAAAAGTGGTCGTCAATTCTAAATGTTTTGGAAAGTGATGTGATTTAGGCCTATGGCCAGTGACGTTGATGTGTGATTGTTGGACTACAGCGTTGTCTATTGTTTTAGGCCCTTCGGCCAGTGATGTGAATTAGGCCTATGGCCAGTGACGTTGATGTGTGATTGTTTGACTGTTGTGCATGCATCATTGAGTCGCATGCATACCATGAACATTAGGCCTTGTGCCAGCGACGAGGAAATTAGGCCTTTGGCCAGCGACGATATTTTAGGCCCTTGTGCCAGTGACGTAAATTAGGCCTTTGGCCAGTGACGTAGGTTGGTACCACATGCATGTGCATTGCTTGAGTCTCATATCGCATTCATATTGCACGACTGATTGAATGAAGTTGTTTGGCCATTGTGATGTGTTGATAAAGTGATGTGTTGTTGTGAAAGTGACGTGTTAATGTATACTTAGCTGTTCTTAACTGTTAAGAGTGATGTTGCTTGCTGTGATTAATTGATGTCTTGAGCTTTGTATGTGGTCTTTCATACACTTCTTATATTGTATGGAATCTCACCCCTTTTTGTGGTTGTTACTTTATAGGCGAGCCCGAGTGAAGATTGTAGTCTTCCTTTTGCCTGGTGTCGTCTGCTCTGATAGGTAGCACTTGGGGAAGGGTCGATTTCTGTTTTTAATCATATTTCGGTTGATGTTGAATCATTTAGTAATTGGTGCACTTTGCACTTTGTCGGTTGTTGATGTTTTTAACGATGTTGAGTAGTTCCGCTGCATGTTTTGAGAAAACTACGAGGTTTTGTTTTACGTTGAAAAATGCGACACTCTTTTGGCGCGAAAAACTCTGATAATTTATGAATAAACGATGGGTGAAAAAAGGGTGTTACATCTCCTGCCTTAAAGCTCCTAGGTTTAACTTTGACGTTGGCAAGTTCTCTAACTTCGTCCAGGAGGTCTAGATCGGCTTGAAGCGCGGCTTCATCAGGGACTTTCTCTGTTAACAGTCTTCTTGGACTAGGTTTTAGTACTTCTACGGGGATTAAAGCATCGCTCCCGTAGACCAGCCGAAAAGGGGTTTCTCTTGTGGAGGACTGAGGGGTAGTGTTATAAGACCACAAAACTAGCGGTAGCTCTTCCGCCCAATTCCCTTTTGACTCATCCAATCTTCTCTTGAGGCCATTCAGAATGACCTTTGTCATACCCCAATTTTGTCCGCTTCTTTTTTACTACTCTGATAATTTATTCGTCTAAATTACCGCAAGAGTTTTTGGGCTCGTTTGGACGCTATTTCGTTTTATTAGATCTGTATTTAGTAAATCATTTTATTGGGTCTATGTTAGATTTTCTCGTTTGGGCTTTGGCCCAGCTTGTCCTTTTTCTAGATTTGTCTTTTTAAAATAACTATTTCTCTCACTTAAAAAACCAGTCTTTTATTTACATTATCACCAAAACAAAAATAAAATTACATAAAAATCAAAAAATAGAGAAGAATAAAAAATCACAAAAAGGGGGGTGTCAGTAGCATCAAGCTTCATCCCAGCAAGCCTTCAGCCTAGCAAGTCTGCTTGCCTGGCAAGTCTCCACACCTTACCCTTCACCTATAAAAGGAGGCTCTCTCCACAGTGAAAAAGACAACACAGTGATTCAACAAGAACACTGAACACATTCTCTCTCTCTCCCAGCGAAGCTCTCGCTCTCTCTCTCCCCCTCCCTTTTTTATTTTATTTTTCTTTTAATTAGCTTATTTTTAAATATTACTGATAATTATTTTTCACTAGTTGCACTCTTCATTTTTTTCGTTGGCAACTTTTCATTCATATTCAAACACAAAAATAAAATATTTCTTTCCCTCTCATAAATAAATAAATATTTTCAAAACAAAATAGGGGATTAAGTCGACCGTACGATCGGGTTAGTCATCGTTTTAGGATGAATGGGTTGTACGGCTCAAAAGTCCTAAAATACCTATTAAAAATAAATAATGTCAAAAAATACAAATATACATATCATTTTTCTCTTTCTTCTCAAAAGGAATCAAATCTTTAAAATAGGGGATTAAGTCGGTCGTACTGCCGGGTTAGTCATCGTTTTAGGATGAATGGACCGTACGGCTCAAAAGCCCTAAAATAGCTATTCAAATAAAATCAAATCAGTCCATACACAAACCATTTTCTTCCAAAAAAAAATCATCAAAATCTTATTTTCAAAATAGGGGATTAAGTCGGCCGTACGACTGGGTTAGTCATCATTTTAGAATAAATGAACTGTACTGATCAAGAGTCCTAAAACCCTTAAATAAAAAACACCAACAAACAAACTTTTTCTACCCACGAACTACGTAGTTTTGGTTTCTCCATCGCACCTGTAGATATGTAGGAGCGGGGGCCCACTCCCGTCAAGCACAAAAAATTAATAGTTTTATTAAGTCTTTTTCTTTTTAAATTCACAATAAAAAGGGTAAATAAAATATTTTTCACAATTAACATTTTTTTACATCTAATTAGAAGGTAACCTTCCTTAGGAAGGATGTCGTGGGGTGCTAATACCTTCCCCACGCATAACCGACTCCCGAACCCAAATCTGGTCTCAAGGACCCTTATCCAAACCCAAGGGATTTACTAATGTTTGCCCTTATAATTAAACATTGGTGGCGGCTTCATTTTTGAACCTTCGAAGAATCCTTTCCCAGATTTTTCGGTCGCTACAACCTTGTTTGCAGCCTCGACCTGCCCATTGGTTTGGGGGTTCTCGACCGAAGAAAATTCTTGATAAATGTTCCACTTCTTGAAGAGTTCAGCCACAAGTTCAGAGGCGAACTAGGTACCGTTATCAATGACATATGAGCTTCTTCCAGTAGAACTTCTTCACACACTGTGCTGTGATGGTTGCATAGGCTCTGCTTCTATCCACTTTGAGAAGTAGTCAACAACTACCAACAAATATCTGACTTGGCCAGAAGTTGGGGGAAATGGGCCGAGGATGTCCACGCCCCACACAGTGAACGGCCAAGACTGTCTGGAGATTGGTTGGCGGTGCCCTGGGTATGGATGCATGGCGTTGGCACTTGTCACGCCTTCTGACATATTCAACGGCATCTCTTTTCATGGTCGTCCAGTAATATTCGGCCTCCTACATGACTGCTGCATATCCCCTCGTGCACTTCCTTCAAAATTTCCTGCGCCTTCAGATCTGATACACACTTGAGGAGGGGTGATGAAAACCCTCGTTTGTAAAGCTTGTCCTCAATAAGAGTGTACTTGCTTGCAAGCTTTGAGAGTTTCTTCAGCTCTTCATCCTGCAGCTGTAATTGTTCTCCCTGCAGGTAAGCAATAATATTGGTCATCCAGCTAGGAGGCTCGATCTCTGTCGAGAGAACCTGGATTTTATTTATGTTGGGTTCAAATAATGTCTCCTGGATCACCGAATGGTTGTTCCCAGGTTTCTTAGTGCTGGTGAGCTTGGCCAGAATATCTGCTCTGCCGTTTTGTTCCCTAGGGACATGGATCAGTTCAAAAGAAATGAATGTGGATTTAAGTTCTTGTACATTATCACAGTATTTGCTAAGAAGCTCATCCTTGGTGCTGAATGCGTTTGTGACTTGCCCGGTTATGAGGAAGGAATCACTTTGTGCCTTCAGACGTTTTACTCCCAGGTCAGCATCGAGTGTCATGTCGGCGATGAGTGTTTCATATTCCGCCTGGTTGTTGCTGGCCTTGAAGTTGAATCGAAGAGACTGTTCAAGGAGAATATCATCCGGCCCTTCTAGGGTGATTCTAGTTCCACTTCCTTAGATTTGAAGAACCGTCAACAGATAAAGTCCAAATGAACTCAGCCGAAGGCTTGGCTTTTGGATCTGCCTCGACAAGCTCGGCAATGAAGTCGATGAATGCTTGCGCCTTAATCGGCCCTCTGGGAACATACCTGATATCAAACTCAGATAACTCTACTGACCAAGAGACCATCCTTCTTGCTAGGTCCGGCTTAGAAAGAACTTGGAGGATTGGCAGATCTGTCTTGACTACTATGGGGTGGCTCTGGAAATAGTGCCTGAGTTTTCTCGCTGCCATGATGACAGTATATGCTGCTTTTTCTATTTTCTGGTACCTTTGCTCTGCCCCCTCCACATCCAGCTGATATAATAAATAGGAACCTCGTCCTTCCCTCGTTCCTGCACTAGAACTGCACCGCATGCATCTCTCGAGACCGCCGGGTACAGGAGTAAAGGGACATCCTGTTTTGGAGAGGTGAGGATGGGAGGTGCTACCAGGTATTATCTAAGTGATTGGAGGGCCCCTTCGCATTCTTCAGACCACTCAAAGTTGGCGTTCTTTTTGAGGAGTTGAAACAGAGGTTTGATCTTATCTGCTGACCGGCCAAGGAAGCGAAAGAGCGCTCCTATTTGACCGGCAAGGATCTGGACCTCTTCAGCTTTAGTGGGGCTTCTGGCTTCGATGATAGCTCGGCATTGTGAAGGGTTGGCTTCAATCCCCCCTATAGGTTAAGACATACCCGAGGAATTCTCCCGGGTAGGGCTTTGGAGAGCTTGGTCTATATTTTGATATCTATTTGAGATTTTAAAAAATTGAAAGAGTAACACAATAGATAATGATAAAACATTGTTAATCACACTTCATTTTTGTTTAGAAATATTTAACAGCTTCTTCAATTTAGAATTGAAAATCAAGTTTTCCCCTCCCCTCCTAAACCCTGATCCAAATATACCCTTAAGTTAATCTCTGAAATTCTTTTTCAGTAAGGAAAGAATAGTGTGGATGAAATTACCAAGTGAACTATTTGATGTAAGTAGTTATATATGCCGGTGATTAATTACATTTCTCCAATTATTTTAAAATTTACTCTTCAACCAAAAGATAAATACATAGTATGTTTTAGATAACTAGTGATTATTGATTTTAAAACTTCAGAAGATAATATAAAGGTGTTAACACTCATTTTATTTCTTTGAAAACTTTGCAAAAATAAAAATCCATATTTCAACTAGTAATGCCTTAGTAGTAAAGGTTTAAAAACCACATGTTAATGTAAACATAAAAAAAATACAAAATTTAAAATATACCGGGAGAGGAAAATATAACTCTTCTATATAAGACAATTGAAAGTAAGGTCCAGCTGAATCATCAATCAATCTTAACTAATTTCAAGAATGGAGACAATTATATTAAAAAGGGGTGTAACTAAGATGATGAAAATAACAACCTCTTGTTTACAAAAGGTTGAAGTTAACATCAATACAGTGGATCAAAGGAGTTGTAATAACAGCAACAAAATCAGAAACGTCACTAATTTTTGTTTTGGTGCAAACCAAAACATTTAAACAACCAAAGAAACATCACTAATTTTTGTTTTGGTACTCTTGAATATAGCATTCTACAATGTAGTTAACACCAAAAAATGCCCTCTAACATAAACCTGGAGCACAAGCTCTGTTGCTTTTTCTTTAATAATAAATTAACCACATATGAAACCTTAACTAACCGATAAATGTGTAAAATTCGTTTATCACTCACTCCAGCTTCGACGAGTACTTTAGTGAAAACCATATGAACTGTGATGATCGTATACAGAAAGGTTTTTCAACTTGATTTTCAGTGTTTATTGTGTTGATGATGTGGTTCCATTAGTAACCCAATATTGCTTGACAGCAATTAGTACCTTCTCAGGAACAAGTGGACCATCTTCATGATCAACTAATTTAGTATCCCATCTCATTCCTCCAACTAATTTCTTTACCTTAATTAACACATCGACTTCATCGCGGATTATGACAGCGCCTTCTGGTCGCAAAATTCGATCCATCTCAAGAAGAATGTCTTCTGTGTTGCATCTGCATTTTTAATAAATCACACACATGCTGGAGACACAAACTAAACTTCTTAACTAAACAAAAGCAGATTAACTTATGTAATCATCAGACTCCGCCGCCACAACTAGAACTAAGAAACAGAAAAAGGATGACAACAATCTACCTATATAAACTGGTTAATTGGAAGCATAAATGTTTTAATCAAAGATCAATTTAGGTACTGAAATAGACACATTCATGCACAGGCAAAGATTGTTTCTAACCATATAACACTTAGACTCAACAGACAAGGTCACTGCAGAACATTCTTTAAATTCATATCATCTAAACTATCATCACAAGGAAAGCAGAGCTCAAAATAGGAAATAAGAATCTATTGGTTTTAATTCGAATTAAAAACTAATAACATTACGAATAGTTAAATGGCCGTTTGACCAAAGGAATACTTACTTATCCTTGTACAGACTAAAGAGGCCATTGGCATGAATCAGGTCATATGTCCTTGGATATGTGGAGAAGGCTTCACACCTGGATAAATAAGGAACAAATAAATAAGCAAATTTTTTGTGAGGCAGCTCACTAATGTGAATTTTAAAAGCTATTGTCAGTTATATAATTCAGTACTGAAAGCACATTAGATAGCATTGGCAGATTAACTTCCATCATATTATCAGGTGATTAAGAATTTATTAAACAATAGCATAAGATTTCTACAGTCACAAAAGGTATTTCAATGCTTAAGATTGAGAAGTAACATGAATAAAATAGGATCAATAAGTTAAGGATTAAGGAAGATACCAATCATGATAGATGCCGATCAGTCCTCGCTCGTATACGACCCCGAGTGTACTTTTCTCGGCTATGGTAGGCACAACATTCATGACCCATGACTTAGGTGAATAAATAGCTGCAGCAAAACTACCCAAACCAGCATTCATATCCATAATGTTGCGATATCTTCCGGTATCCAAAAGTGAATTTATTTTCTTGTAAGCATTGACATGTTTCTTCCAATTTTTGTTATCTTCTTGGTATGTCTCAGATGAAACTCCGGGAATAGAGCCACTAGCAACTCTAGGAGGAATGGAATTTAGCCGGCTTGGAAATGGTTTAAGATCAACGCTAGAATCTTCGGGAGTGGGAGTAACGCAGGCCTCCATTTTCTGATACCTATAGTCGCAGAAACAAAGCCATTCCAAGTCAATACACCTCTTATTTATCAACAAAGTTAAACATTGCTCACTTTTTCATAAAAAAAGTTTTTCATAAAAAAAGTTAAACATTTCTCACATTTATGGGATTTACAAAATCATTGAGAAACAATTAAAGGGCCATACATACCAGACATCATCAGGATCTGAGGTTTTGCAAAATTCAACACTAGAGTCGTCTTGTCTGCTACGACATGATTCAGAGTCGGTAGTCTTTTGCCAAATGGCAATTTCAGACTTCTCAGACTTCTTCTCCCAGCAAAGTTTCTTAGCAACCTCTTCGATCTTTCGTTGTTCTTCCTCGAGTTCCTCCTTTGGTCTCTGCCAGGCATTGTAGTTAACCTTCCAATTGATTGGAGGACCCGAAAGCACCCAATAACCACCTGGCCTCAGAACTCTATCAACTTCCATCATATACATCCCATCTACAAATGAAGAATCAAAATTATAATCTCAAAAAATTTGCTTTCTTACTTGCAGCTAATAGTTTGTAAATAAGAAGATAGTATTTAATTTAATTAACATGATATGCTCTTACCATTGGCTCCCCAGGGAATCAAACATCGAGAACAATGAGCCATGTCGAAGGCTCTAGATGGATAAGGCAACTTTATGGTTCCTAGAACACCAATGACAGCAGGTACACCTCTTTCAAGAGCAAATTGTACTTGTGCTTCATGAGAATCCCTTGGTGCAAATGACATGGCAACAACATTTCTGCTCCAAAGATATGCACCCCAACTTGCAACCTGACATAAGAACACACAGTTAAAATCTAATAATGCATGCACCTAATCAAATCAACACGTACAAGTACCCGAAATTGCAAAAGAGATATCACTAAAACTCATCATGAACA
The DNA here is from genome assembly GCA_039519185.1 of Astragalus membranaceus. NCBI lineage: Eukaryota > Viridiplantae > Streptophyta > Magnoliopsida > Fabales > Fabaceae > Astragalus > Astragalus membranaceus. Next base: position 95,654,089 of record CM076846.1, on the reverse strand, counting down.
AGATTTTTAATCGCGACCGCAGTCGGGATCCTTAATATTGTGGATAATCATGGCAGACGAGGCCTCAACCGCAGTCAAATGCGACTAATGCAACCTCAACCGCGATTGTGCTGCATAGACATCAAAACCCTTGATGTCGTGCCCAGATCGCGATCGCAGACCTAATTTAAAACCCCTGGTCAGGAACTTGAGATAAAACATACATACCCCACAACCGGTGTCCAGCGCGGTCCTCACTGTCCCATCAGCTATAGGTATCACAGATGCAAGTTGATCAATATACTTATCAGCACCTTGAGGGAATTGAGTTCCACCACCAGGGAATCTAAACACATTTCCCTCATATTGGATCCAATTCTGAATAGCCTTCTCAACTGTGAGACTCTTGTAAGGCGCATTCGCATAAGGAACGTAATCACGACTCTTAGGCCATGGAAATGGTGTCACATATCCTTTAGGTGCAGGGATCATACAATGTAACTTCTCTTCCTCTGGAGGGCAATGTCTCTCTCTATAATTCATACTTTCTCTAGGAAATGTCATCGCACGCCGTTGATCTTGGCAAGGCGTGTAGTCAGTATAACGAGCATCACACGGTTCAAATGTCTTAGGATTTGAATCAGCTTCATCAATTTGACTAACTTGTCCACCATGATGTGAATCAAAACTTAAATTTGGAACTACATCACATTCTGCATTGTTCTTTGTTATCTCCACTGCTATGCTATCTCCTTTTCCAAAACCACTTCTTTGCCATGCTCCTAACATATAAAAGAAACAGCACAAACCAACTATTATAAAGATCTGCACTGAGCTTCTAGTCCTACCATCATTTGGATTTGGTTTTGCCATCTAGAACCTGAAAAAAAAAAGAACAAATCACTTTCTTATTTAGAAACACAGAAGTTTAAAAAATAATAAAATTCCAAGATTATGATCCACAATATCCGATCAAGATCTAGCACAGAAATATCAAGTCAAAGCAATATACTTGCTTAAAAATGAATAAAACAAATAGCTTACAAACCTATGATATATATAAATGACTTATCTAACTATAAATCACCAAATCAATAGCCATTACTTAATAAGCATTGAATGTAAAGAACTTTCCATAATTGACACAAATCATGTCAATTCACTTTTAAAGCACAGCTAGTAAACAATTATTAATTAGTCTATGATACATATCATTATCAAAATAAATGACAACAAAAGAAAAATGTAAAGCTAGCTTCAGATCTGCTTAATAATGTTCAGCTGAAACTCCATTTAAAGAAAGCACAACACAACCGACAAAAACACAAACGTTAAAGAAAACAAACAAACATCTGAACTAACTAAACCAATAAAGAAAACAAACTAACAACTAACTAAGGAAACATGAGTTTGAACAAACAAACAAACAAATTTACGAATACCCATGAAAGCTAATTCGATAAAAGCAACTTAAGGAACAATATGAACCATGAAAAACTCAACCTTGGATCCCGAGAAGAAAGGAAGCAAATCTAAAATACGGAAAAGAAAGAAAATTTAGATGATGGATCGAAAATTGAGATCTCTTGAGGATCTCGTATAAAAAGTGGGGTTGAGCAATGTGTAAGAGATCGGGGAATCCCAATAGAGAAGAGAGAAAGAAAGATAAATAAAGGAGAGAGAAATAATTAAGCTTAAGAAAAAATTGATAACCTTGAAGAATGAGGATGAGGAATAGCAATAAAACCAGTGAGCTTCAGCAATGATATATAGTGGTAATAGAGAAAAAGTGGAAAAAGAAAAAGAAAAAGTTATGATATTGATATCAAATATCAAAAAAATTCTGTGTGTGTTGTGCCGGTGCTGGGAAATCTGAGACTGCTGCAGTTTTCTTTTTATTATTTTCAATTTTACAGTGAGCGATGATTGGTAATTGGTAAATGAATTGAATTTGGACAAAAATGTAGATCGTGTACACACCACACCGCCTTCTCTCTCCCATTCTGTTATTCTCCGGAAGAGATCGGGATTTTTTTTTAATTTAAACATATTATCATTTTTTAATTCAATTATTAAGCAAGAAATCATTTTGAACAAGAAGAAATGGACAACATATTAGTTAACCCATTTTAAATATGGCTTAATTATGTTCGGTAGATGGGGATCGACATCCTCTCCATTTATTTTTCAAGTTTTGAGTGTATTAATCTACACATTCCTAAAATAGAAGATATATATATTAGGCATTTATATATTTTGTACACTCAAAACTTAGGTAATGAGGGACTATTTATTTCTTTTGAGAAATGGAAAGGATAGATGGCTAATAGGTATATTAAGTACTGAAACACATTAAACATCAACATGACTTCATTAACCACAAACTTCAACATCATTAACCACGATTTTTAAGTGTTCAAATCATATTTGAAGTTCCTATCTTTCTACTCGGTAAGGCATATATGCTTGTATCCCCACTATACATGAGTCTAATGTCTGGTCATTTTTGAATCCTTATGTCTCCTGAATGTCTACGCATGACACGCGATCGATCGAGCTTCCAACTTGCAAGGCGAAAGCGCTCCATCAACTAGGTTAGTCGTTCATGCCTATAGATTCTTTTAGGTATTGTAAGAAATATTGCATTATCATTCAAACAATCGAAAGGGAGGAGTTGTAAAAATAAAGACCAGAAGAAAGTTTGATCTTCTGGTATTAAGGGAAGATCGATGGGTGAGGTCATCTCCGGCCGATTTTACTAATCGTGTTTACCTTGTAGGCGGTGGAACTTGCTTGGATTTTTTGTGGGGGCCAAATAACTATCTCGTAGTTATATATCACTGCAGTTATCCTGTGTTTTTTATTTATCAGTGCAGTTATCTCGTAGTTTCAATTGATTATTTTAGTTGATTAATAGATTATAGTAGATAATAAAAGTTAGATATTAAATTATCAATAAGAGATATTTGTTTTAAATATTAATTACTAATTTAAATAGTCATTAATTCTTCTTGTTTTTTAGATAGTAAGTTTATAGTAGTAGTCTTCAAAATTTTTAATTAAAGTAGTGTTTGTATAAATTTAGAAATTTAGTTAAAAGAATTAAAGTGAAGTGATAAGAGAAAGAGAATAATTATTTATGGGAAAAGTAAGTAAAAAGAAAAAAAGGAAGAAAGAGAGTGTAAAATAAAAGTGAAAATGAGGAAAGAGAGTGTAAGAAGAAAGAGAGTGTAAGAGAAAAGTGAAAAGTAAGAAAGAGAGTGTAAGAATAAAAAGAAAAAAAAGAAGAAATAGAGTGTAATGACATTTTTACCCTCAAAAATTTGAGTTGTCTTTTAGATAGAATGGGGGTATTGGTAAAATCATATGTGGTGAATTTGTATAAATCTATAGTAGATCTCGTAGTTTCAGTTAATTATTTTAGTTGATTAATAAATTATAGTAAATAGTAAAAGAGAGATAGTAGATTATCAATAAGAAATATTTATTTTAAATATTAATCAGTAGTTTAAATAGTCATTAAATATTATTGTTTTTTAGATAGTAGGTTTATAGTAGTCTTCCAAAAATTTAATTATCAATGACAAATATTAATCATTTGTCTTTTTATATTTTTGTGTAGTTATCCCGTGTGTTTTTATATATCATTGCAGTTATCTCATAGTTTCAATTGATTATTTGAGTTGATTAGTAGATTATTGTAGTTATCTCGTATTTTTATAATAGATTAATTGAGTTGATTAGTAGATTATAGTAGATTATTGCAGTTATCACGTGTTTTTTTAGATAGTAGTTTTATAGTAGTTTTCCAAAATTATAATTATCAATGGTAAATATTAATTATAAATTGTCAAAACAAATTATAAATATCAATGATAAATATTAATCCCGTGTTTTTTTATATATCACTGCAGTTATCCCGTGTTTTTTATTTATCAGTGTAGTTATCTCGTAGTTTCAATTGATTATTTTAGTTGATTAATAGATTATAGTAGATAATAAAAGTTAGATATTAAATTATCAATAAGAGATATTTGTTTTAAATATTAATTACTAATTTAAATAGTCATTAATTCTTCTTGTTTTTTAGATAGTGGGTTTATAGTAGTAGTCTTCAAAAATTTTAATTAAAGTAGTGTTTGTATAAATTTAGAAATTTAGTCAAAAGAATTAAAGTGAAGTGATAAGAGAAAGAGAATAATTATTTATGGGAAAAGTAAAGTAAAAAGAAAAAAAGAAAGAAAGGGAGTGTAAAATAAAAGTGAAAATGAGGAAAGAGAGTGTAAGAAGAAAGAGAAAAAAGGAAGAAAGAGAGTGTAAGAGAAAAGTGAAAAGTAAGAAAGAGAGTGTAAGAATAAAGAGAAAAAAAAAAGAAATATAGTGTGATGACATTTTTACCCTCAAAAATTTGAGGTGTCTTTTAGATAGAATGGAGGTATTGGTAAAATCATATGTGGTGAATTTGTATAAATCTATAGTAGATTATTTATGGGAAAAGTAAAGTAAAAAGAAAAAAAGAAAGAAAGAGAGTGTAAAATAAAAGTGAAAATGAGGAAAGAGAGTGTAAGAAGAAAGAGAAAAAAGAAAGAAAGAGAGTGTAAGAGAAAAGTGAAAAGTAAGAAATAGAGTGTAAGAATAAAGAGAAAAAAAAAGAAATAGAGTGTGATGACATTTTTACCCTCAAAAATTTTAGGTGTATTTTAGATAGAATGGGGGTATTGGTAAAATCATATGTGGTGAATTTGTATAAATCTATAGTAGATCTCGTAGTTTCAATTAATTATTTTAGTTGATTAATAGATTATAGTAAATAGTAAAAGAGAGATAGTAGATTATCAATAAGAAATATTTATTTTTAATATTACTCAGTAGTTTAAATAGTCATTAAATATTATTGTTTTTTAGATAGTAGGTTTATAGTAGTCTTCCAAAAATTTAATTATCAATGACAAATATTAATCCTTTGTCTTTTTATATATTTGTGTAGTTATCCCTTGTGTTTTTATATATCATTGCAGTTATCTCATAGTTTCAATTGATTATTTGAGTTGATTAGTAGATTATTGCAGTTATCCCGTATTTTTATAATAGATTATTTGAGTTGATTAGTAGATTTTAGTAGATTATAGTAGATTATTGTAGTTATCACGTGTTTTTTTACACTACAAAAAAAGAAGCCATTAGCGACGGAAATTAGCGAGGGACTAATGGTCCCTCGCAAAAATTGGAATTAGCGACGGAATTAGCGAGGGAATAGGGGCTGTCGTATTTTTGAGAATTAGCGACGGAATTTTACACATTAGCGAGGGAATTTCCGTCGCTAATGGCAAAAGTAAAAAAATTTGCGAGGGAATGTCAGTTCCGTCGCTAATTTTTTTACTTTTCAGATGATGGGACTCAGTTGCAGGGGTTGGTAAGTGCACAGGAATTAGCGAGGGACAGTTTCCTCGCTAATTCCCTCGCTAAAGTCAACTTTTCAGATGATGGGACAGTTCCCTCGCTAATTCCCTCGCAATTTTTTTTTCTTTTTTTCCTTAAATCCGTTTACACTCATCTCTCTCACTCACTCACTCACTCTTCACCCTTCCTCTTCCCTTCCTCTTCACCCTTCCTCTTCACCCTTCCTCTTCCTCTACTCTCCACCACCACACAACCACCACCACCACCACCATCACCACCTCCTCTCACACTCTCCTCTCTCTTCACTCTTCCAACACCACCACCACCACATACCTCCTACCACTCTCACTCACTCTCTCTTACTCTTCACCACCACCACCCCACCACCACCACTCTCACTCCTCTCTCTTACTCTTCACGCCACCACCACCACCACACAACCACCACCACCACCACCATCATCACCACCTCCTCTCACACTCTCCTCTCTCTTCACTCTTCCAACACCACCACCACCACATACCTCCTACCACTCTCACTCACTCTCTCTTACTCTTCACCACCACCACCCCACCACCACCACTCTCACTCCTCTCTCTTACTCTTCACGCCACCACCACCACCACACAACCACCACCACCACCATCACCACCACCTCCTCTCACACTCTCCTCTCTCTTCACTCTTCCAACACCACCACCACCACATACCTCCTACCACTCTCACTCACTCTCTCTTACTCTTCACCACCACCACGCCACCACCACCACCACGTGTAATTTTTTTTTGAAAAACTGCAGTCATTAGCGAGGGAGTTAGCGAGGGAATATCCCCCGCTAATTCCTGCGCATTTACCAACCCTGCAACTGAGTCCCATCACCTGAAAAGTTGTAGTCATTAGCGAGGGAATTAGCGAGGGAAAATTCCCTCGCTAATTAGCGAGGGATTCAATTTCCCTCGCTAATCCCAGTAGCGAGGAGGGAATTAGCGAGGGAACCAGTCCGTCGCTAATTCCCTCGCAAATGACCATTAGCGACGGATTTTGGTCAATTTGCGAGGGAAATGTCCGTCGCTAATGACCAGTTTTTTTGTAGTGTTAGATAGTAGTTTTATAGTAGTTTTCCAAAATTATAATTATCAATGGTAAATATTAATTATAAATTGTCAAAAAAAATTATAAATATCAATGATAAATATTAATCCCGTGTTTTTTTATATATCACTGCAGTTATCCCGTGTTTTTTATTTATCAGTGCAGTTATCACGTAGTTTCAATTGATTATTTTAGTTGATTAATAGATTATAGTCGATAATAAAAGTTAGATATTAATTTATCAATAAGAGATATTTGTTTTAAATATTAATTACTAATTTAAATAGTCATTAATTCTTCTTGTTTTTTAGATAGTAAGTTTATAGTAGTAGTCTTCAAAATTTTTAATTAAAGTAGTGTTTGTATAAATTTAGAAATTTAGTTAAAAGAATTAAAGTGAAGTGATAAGAGAAAGAGAATAATTATTTATGGGAAAAGTAAAGTAAAAAGAAAAAAAAAGAAAGAGGGTGTGAAATAAAAGTGAAAATGAGGAAAGAGAGTGTAAGAAGAAAGAGAAAAGGGGAAGAAAGAGAAAAAGGGAAGAAAGAGAGTGTAAGAGAAAAATGAAAAGTAAGAAAGAGAGTGTAAGAATAAAGAGAAAAAAAAAAGAAATAAAGTTTAATGACATTTTTACCCTCAAAAATTTGAGGTGTCTTTTAGATTGAATGGGGGTATAGGTAAAATCATATATGGTGAATTTGTATAAATCTATGGTATATATATATATATATATATATATATATATATATATATATATATATATATATATATATATATATATACTAAAAACATTTATGGGGGTTGGGGATTCCACCAGCCCTAAAGAAGAACAGCCCCCGCTTTTCGGCTGAGTGCGTGAAAGACTGTATACCGCAGAATATCGACTGGCCTAGTAGATGGAGCACTTTCACCTTGCAGACCCGATACTTGAAGGACTCAAAAATACGATCAGACATCAGATTTACCATCAAGGGGAAAGCATATGCCCAGCCTAGTAGGGAGAAAGGCACTTACTCCTAAGGTGTTCATACGAGGTCGATCGGCGGACTTTCCTCTAAATTGAACATCTATCTAAACCCAAAAAACGAGGGCCGCTACTATACCTATTTAGTAACTATAAAAAGACATCCAATCAAAGAGAGGTAATCCTAATCCTAATACCCTAATAACATTAACATATTAAAGAGGGTTTGACTTTGCCATCAGTATATTGGTCGAACTAAGGGTTTGACTTTGCCATCAGTATACCAGCGACAACACCACCATGACAAACTTCTAAACCGGTGAAACTACCTCCATCAACCTTCTCCCAAGATAGTCAAACAACCTTTATTAATTGGTAAAAGATATGGATTAGTCATTATTGATGTTTCACAATATGGACTTAAGGTTAAATTAAATTCTTAGCCCACAACGATGAGTCTTATATGGTCTTTTTTATATTCTTTTGGCAAGCTCAAGTTCATAATGAAACAGGCATTTGCACCACCATCACTAGAAGTGACAATAATGGTGAGTTCAAGAATGAGAACTTTAAGGGTATGTTTGGGAGGGGGTTTTGGGAGGGGAAGGGAGTGGAGGGCTTATTTTTCAATTCTAAATTGAGTAAGCTATCACTACGCCAGATTTAATGAAAAAGAGCGCAACCTTTAGTAGCGCTTTAACGAAAACGCTACCCATGCCTAAGAACGCTAGCTAATCTGTAGCGCTTTTTAAAAATGCTACCTATAGCCAAAACACGCTAGAGGAATAGGTAACGCTTTTTGGGTAAAACGCTACCCATTGTAGAGAGCGCTAGAGGATCCGTAGCGCTTTTTGAAAACGCTACCTATAGCCAAAACTCGCTAGAGAAATAGGTAACGCTTTTTATGTAAAACGCTACCCATTGCAGAGAGCGCTCAGGTTAATCCGTAGCGCTTTTTAAAAACGCTACCCGTGGACGCCTGTAGCTATTCCCTGTGGTGGTCAAGAAATTTCTTGTAACACCCCGGTATTTATATCAAGTAAAAATACCCAAGTGTACCATCATAAAATAATCAGAGATATATTTCCTGTTTAAATACTGAACATCACTATAAAATTTTCACTGAATAACAACAGAGCTGTCTTAAACGTAAATAAGACCATAAGCCATCAGTGAAATACAGTGTTCAATATCGCACAAGAAAGCGGAAATAAATACATAACTTTTACAACAGTTAAAGTCATAATGCCGTAATACATGACTAACAAGGGAAAACATAACTTAAGCATAACAGCTAAGTCTTCAGCAACCATCCGAGTACCACCTACTCGTGCCTCTTGGATCTCCACTTTCCCTGTTTATCTGTAAAACCACAACATTTAAACAGTGAGATACAATCTCAGTGAGTTCTACCGAGACCCCTAACTACGCTCTCGGTTCATTTATGAATTCTCGTACATTCGTAGTTTACTTTATAAATTACATTCTTTTAATTTAGCACGACACCGACCCCAGCTTTGGTAATCCCGGTGACTCGTACTAGTCAACATAGTATGATACCAGCCCCAGCTTTGGTAATCCCAGTAACCATACTATTGATATCTTTAGAATGACACCGACCCCAGCTTTGGTAATCCCGGTGACCATTCTTTCTAAATTTTAACACGGTACCGGCCCCAGCTTTGGTAATCCCGGTAACCCGCTCTCGGTTTATTTATAAAACCTTTACTTGGCAATCCTGTTATTGAATTGCAATTATTCACTGGTAATTCGATATGAATTACAAACAATTACTGGTAATTCAATTAATGAATTACAAACATAACCTTTTAATATTTAGCACGTCACCAACTACCGCAAGCTTAGGTGAACCCCGCATAGCCAATAGGTGTACAATGTCTAAAGGCAAAAGTAACAACATAGGGGCCTAGGTCAAGAGCTCATGACTTCCCTCACCTAGTATGCTATTTCATAGAGGTCGTCACCTCGACTAGATATAATATATATCAAGAATCATAGACCGGTTTAGATGAATACTTAATAAACATCCCGCGTCAATTACATAGTTCAGTAAATAGAACGTACCATAGACCGGTTTAGATAATTTAACAATCATCCCGCGTCATTTATACAATATCACATAGGACTCATAGTCCGCTTTCTTTTCGATAAAAAAAAACATTAAGTCCGCATTCGCTCTCGCATACTAACTCGACACTTTTCAACTTAATTTTCAATATCAAAAACAGTTCATTTTGCCTTAAAAATAGAATATTCAGTTAGGCCTCTGAATAAGCTTTCCAACGCATCTTAGAACACCTCAATCGGGTTCCCGGATCAAAAGATATCGCGAAAACAAAATCAGTGAAAAACTGTTGAAAATCTGCAAAGCGTCGCGACGCGATACGAAACCGTCGCGACGCGGAAAAAGACAGAAATATTTTTGTTGCAAACTGAAGCATGGTCGCGACGCGAAGGAGGGAGGTCGCGACGCGATGGGGACCTGATGCTGCAGAATTTTGGCGGTTTCGCGCGAAAACCGCTATTCCGCTCAATTCCGATTCTCGTTCTGATTGAAAACAGTCCAAACAAACAGAAAAACAGATTCAACCAATATCACACAATCATTTAATTCAATCAAAAACTCAATCGAAACGAATTGTATCAAAAACGACGTATTTTTCCAAATAGCGGTTTTCAACCCAAAATCTCTCAAACTCAATTACCAAACAATATTCCAGTCCAGCGAAAGCGATAAAACAGTTAATTAATTAATTCGAAACATAAAATCCTAAACGTGAGTAGAACTCACCCTTGAAGCGTGAACCACGATCGAGCCGAAATCACCGAGTAGCCACACGAACGCTCCCCGCTCCGGCGACACCCAATCCGCTTCCAAAGCTTCCCACTCGATCACGAAACCGCTTTTGACCGGAATGCCGAATTCCTCGAAATCCTCCATGGACACTATTCATCATCTTCTTCAACCTCAAGTCACTATTCACAAAAACCCAAATTTGCTCCCTAACCCCTTGATTCTTCACAAACTCCAAATCGGACTTCAATATTTGCGCTATCCACCTTGAGCTCGCTCCCAAACACCATCCAAAACTTTCCTTTGAGCTTGAACAACAAAACCTCCACTTTACTCCACATTTCGAAAATGGTGGATTTGAGGAGAGTGAGTTGATGATGAAGATTTTGGTACCAAGACGAAGAGGAAGGAACGCCGAACATTTTTCGTGTTGGAAGGAAGTCGTTTTGATGAGCCGAAGTCCTCCCTTTTTCCTCTTCTTCCTCCTCACCCTTTCTTTCTCTTTTCTTTCTTTTCTCTCATTCTCTCTGTTTCTCCTCTCTGTCACTCTCTCGCATCATTTCTTTCTCTTTTCAACACACAACACACACTTATATTTATTTATTTAATATATACGCGGTAACGTGGTCCAATTACCATATTGATCGAAATCTCCTATTTCGATTCCGAAACTTCCTTGATCCGTATTATCCGGTTAACGATCCGATGACAACCAATAATTAATTTTAGCACTTAATAAATTTACCAGTCAAGTACCAAATTGGTTTAATTGGGTTAACACCCAAATAATTCTATTGATTATTTTGCGGATGTTACATTTCTGTTCAAGTAAGTTTCCTTTTCGTTTTGGGTTCTGAATGGTTCCTTTTTGTTCGTGATCGGTTCTCCTTTGTTCTTCTTTCTTCTATCTTACCACTGTTTCGTAAATAATCGCCACATGCTAAAGGAAGTTTCATTTTCAGTTTGATAAGCTTACCAGCTACAATGGTTAGCATTTTCCCTTACAGTGTATCCATTTCTCCCTTCCATTAAAGCTTTCTATGAGTGCTGATTTAAAGTTTTAAAGTTTTAGGTGTTTAAAAGCTTTCATTCTTTTTGTACATTTAAAGCTTTTATTTTGGGTTTGTTAGAGCTGATTTAAAGCTTCCCTAATGTGTATCCATTTCTCCCTTCTTCTATTAAAGCTTTCATTTTTTTTTCTTCTGATTCTGTTAGAGCTGATTTAAAGCTTTAGGTGTACAAAGCTTTTTAGGAAGGGGTTTTGAGAGGTCTGAACTTTGAAACATGAAACTTGAACTTTATGAAATGCTTCTTTTGGTTTTTTAATTAATAATGCCTATGCTACTTACTGTTGGAAATGCTTATTGCAGTTTTAATTAAAGTCCTTTACCCTTGAGGGACAATGACTATTTGTAAATTATAGTGGCTTTTGAGTTTTCACTGATTATTGTTGTTGCCGTTGAATTTGGTAATTTTCCTATTTATTACTTAATCATTATCGGTTGGTTGGTTTATTATATGAATGTCCTAGTATTTATGCATGTATAATTAATGGTCGTTTGGTATGCAATAACCCTTTGATAGCTGAAAAATATCTCAAGTATTTGTCCCCCACTTCAAGTCCTATCCTTCTAGCGAATTCCATCTTAGAAGCAGGTGAGGCAGTAGTGATTCTATATCTTTTTACATTATTTGTAAGCTTTCATTAATCCAACCGTCAGATTTTTTTTCATTCAACTTTCATTACTGCATTAAGCTTCATTACAGGACACTGTACTCAACTGAGAAAAGAATACATCTATCACCTTTTACGTCACATTTTTTCATTCAATTAATCTCTTCAAACCAGATCAAAGAGCACCACTTCAAACATAAACCAGCTCAAACAAAATAACATCTTCAACACATTCAAGAAATTTCTGTTCAAGTAAGTTTCCTTTTCGTTTTGGGTTCTCCATTGTTCTTTCCTGTTGGTGATTGGTTCTCCTTTGTTCTTCTTTTTCTTCTATCTTACCACTGTTTCATAAAAAATCGCCACATGCTAAAGGAAGTTTCGTTTTCAGTTTGATTAGTCAAAACCTTATAAAAACTCAATTTTATCAAATCCAGTAGCTATAAAATTTGTTACTATGAAAGATTTTTAACAACAAACAATTCCTTGTTCCAGAACACAATTCCTTGTTCTAATTCATTATCAATGTAAGGGAAGTAGTATAGAATGAAACTGACTTCAAATTATTTTATTGCAGGTTAGATGACATCGTCTAGTCACGATAGTGCGCATGACAATTGTCATGAAAGTGATGCTGGAAACAAAAAGAAGTACACTCCCCGTGGAATGACCGTCAAAAAGAATCTCATCAATCGGATAAGTAAAGGACATCCTAAAATGAAGGTCCTTTGGAATGTTAAGGGTCAGCCTATTGGGCAAAACGGCACAAATTTGACTACATTCATTGGTAGTAAGGTGAAGCAAGTGGTACCAATTACAATCAATAGTTGGAATGAGAAAGGTAATATCTTTTTGGCTAAACTCAAAGAGGATCTCTGGGTAATAATACAGGTATATAATTTTAGATCTCTTGAGTTATCTTATTTAATAATTTTGTAACCATATTTATACCAGTTTCATTGAATATGTGTAAGCAGAATTGTTTTGATGTTGATGAGTGTTAAGACTTTGGCAAGTGTACCAAATGTCGTCGCAAGTAATAAAATACGGTAAGTAACCGGTCGATTCCACAGGGATTGTGTTTTATTATCAATAGACAAATAAATTAATCCTTAGACGTAATAGTTGGACGAAAGTGAAGTAACGGTAAAACAAAGCAAACGTCTGTAAACAATAAAATAAAAGCGATTAGGGGTCGAATCTTCTCCCCTCACCTATCCTATGATCCTTCAGTTAATCTCAAATTGGTTGTTTAAATTACCAGATTCAATTCACAAAATTAGGTTAAGGACAATCCCTTGCCTCAAAACCCCTTTTACCTAATTGAGAAACCCTAATCCCTTAGATGATTCATGCCAACAGGTAAAGCAATAAACGCAAGAAATAGAGAATTCACATATCCAATCCCATATTCCTATGGTGATCACAAGTATGTGATCTACTACCACATATCAAGAATGTAACCCATATCCCTATGTGATCACAAACCCTAATTCATTACAACTAGCATATGTAGAAGTAAAGCATTACACAAAGAGGCATAGACTTATGATAAATTAACCAAACAACTGAATCAACCATAACAAAGTAATCAATAGATAGGTTTGGGGAGAGTAATCTCTACCTAATCAAAACAAACTACATGGACAACATCAAGGAAAGAGAAGATAGAAATAAGGAGAAGTTACACATAGAGGAATCCATGAGAAGTCTTCAAAACATTGTTCCCAAGTGATTAGAAGCTCCCAAAAACGCCCCCAGCTGCTGCTCCAAAGTGTCGCTCAGATCCCAAGACGAAGTCCCTTCAAAATTTGCTGAAACTGCTTTAAAAACCCTAATTTTCACGCACCATCGCGACGCGGCTCGTGTCCGTCGCGTCGCGACGAATGACAGAAACTTCAGGCCTCGCAAAACTGCTCCAGGTCGCGTCGCGAACCCTCCTGGTCGCGACGCGAAAAATAACAGAAAGTTCTGGCTTGTAAAATTCCTCCAAATCGCGTCGCGAACCCTCCTGGTCGCGACGCGAAAATCAACAGAAAGTTCTGACTCGCAAAATTCCTCCAGATTGCTGCATTTCCGGGCAAGTGTCTGGTTCGCCGAAAGATGCCACAACCAATTAAGAGGTCTTCAAGTCCCATTTAGCTCCAAAAGTGAAGGAATAACTTACAATTGAACTTCCTACTACAATTATCTAAAACTGAACTAAATCCCAGATAATGACTGTTATACAATAAAAACCCTGCACAATTGGTCCTAAAAATGCCTAACTTACATCATATGATTGAGAGTCAACAATGAGTCTCGAAAAGACTACTTACTCATGGAAGCTGGAAGGTTACATCGGAAGTTCAGAACTTATCTATCAAGTAAATGGCTGAGAGATGATGATGGGAACATCAGACATGAGCCTCCATCAGTATATGCTGGATTTATATCATTGGAGGATTGGCATTTATTTGTAAAAAGACGCACTGAAGATCCGAAATTTTTGGTTAGTACAATAATCTTTTAAGTTACATATATATGAAAATTATATATTATGCATTAATGTATACTTATCTTCCTAAATAGAAAGTAAGCAACGAGAATCGAGATAGAGCTTCAAATTCTGAGTACCCTTATAGAGGAGGTTCTAGTGGATATCAAGTTATTGAAGAAAGATTGGTAAGGCACAATAAGCTTAATTTCTTTTGATTTAATGAATCTTGATTTACAATTTCTTAACAATTGGTAAATTTAAATAGTTGGTGGAGGACGGGAAAGATCCTACTCAAGAATCCATTGGGCGACATGTGTTGTGGGTAGAGGCCCGACAAAACAAGGCTGGTGAGATTGTGGATCCTAAAACTAAGGAGGTGTCGGAAAGAATTGTAAGTATTTCCAAAATTCAAATCTTGTTTTGTAATCATTATAATGTCTAATAATTTTTTATACTTATGCTCGTGAATTAGGAAGCCATATCACAGGGAGATGTAACTGATTGCTCTGGGGAACAAGATATCCTTGCTCGTGCCTTGGGAAAGGAAGAATATTCAGGTCGGACACGGGGTTGTGGATTTGGCATTCCTCCCACCGCCATGTTTGGACCAAAGAAGCGTGGAAAAGAAGATAACTGTTGTAAAGAAAATAAAGAGTTGCGAGCAATGTATTTTGAGCTAATGGCAGAAGTTCAGGATTTAAAAGAGAGATTTGGGGTCACGCCTAAGGAACCATCCCCTGCCCAAAATAGTGTACGAGATAGCTGCACCATTGCGTCAACCAAGGTATTAATTATTACACGCTCTCTTTCTTGTACATATATATTACATCAAATACCATATTCATTTTTGTTTATAATTGATTTAGGACAACAATGAGTGTGAACTATATATCTCAAACCCACATCAAATGGTTGCAATTGGCTTCTTATGTAACCAATTGGGTGCCTTAATGCACAATTTACCCATACCTGAAAATCATCTGAGAGTCAAAATTGACTGTGCAATTGTGGGGTCTGCACCATTGCCTGTTCCGGTTGACAGTACAGATTTAAGGATTGTGGATGATGCAGTTGGTACCTTTGTGGCATGGCCATCACACCTTGTCTTTGTAAGTGACAATATATTTGTTGACCACTCGTTGGCTGATTGTCATATATATATATATATATATATATTGTGTGTGCTAATAACTAATTATTTTTTATATATATAGGTAAAATCTAAAGACAAAAGTCTTAGCAAGGCAAAATCACGACCTTCCATTTCTACTGGCCAGACAAAAGTGTCTCGACCCTCCCCTTCTATTAATGGAAAGGAAAAAGTATCAAACAAAAAAGCTATTAGTTCTTCCAATGATTTCGAAGAATTCATCACTTATATAAAAATGCACGCGTTAAATAAGATGACTGATATAAGCAATTTTTTCATACCATTGGATGAGGAAGTTTTGGGACTCGAGCAAGATCTGACGATCAATCGTGAGGATCTCAAATGTGTATATCAGAGCGAGTGGGTAACCGTTACTGTTATTAGAGCATATATCAGGTACTATGTCTTTTTATTATTTGACATTCTTGATTTTTTTCTATTAAATTTTTGAGTCAGTAGGTCTTGTATATTGATTGAAATGAATTCACTGAATTACTTGATGCAGCAAGCATTGTTGATAAAATAATGGGTCAGTAGGTCAGTAGGTTTTGTGAATAAAATAATTTGCAGTTAAGAACACCACATGCTTGTATCTCCACCAACAAAAAACTATTATCCCTTTTATCAGTTAGTGAGACTGAAAAGATTGTATTAGAAATTAACAGGACTGCTGTGAGGTTTTCTCAAAGGGTAGGAGTTTTTGAAGTTTGAACTAGAGACAGAACTGATCATACATACCTATGGAGAAGCGGCTGTTTTGTCATAGGAAATTTGTTTCTCTCAAGCCAACTCTATTAATTATGTATATTAATTATAGGTACTTGTGCAGTAGCTGACATGTTCTGATTACTATTATTCATGTATATTAATTATAGGTACTTGTACCATGACATATTGGTCCCTTTCCAACGGACACAAAGATTTGTGTTCTTATGCCCGGAGCGTACTTATGTGCGCAATGTTCCCCTCAATCAAAAAGGTGCAACCAAAATTATGGAAACAATCAAGCGTGAAATTACAAGTTATATCAGTCAACGCTTGAGGCTTGCTCAAAATACAAGCTTTGATACCATGTTTTTGGCACCGATTAACTTAAGGGGGTGAGAAATTTAATCCATCAATCATATATAAATTGCATTTTTGAAATACTTGTCATTTATTTATTCAAAAATTTAATTTGTAGGCAACATTGGATATTGTTGGCAATCTATCCTAAGAGAGATGTGGTGTACTTCTTAGATTCATTACAAGGTCGTTACAACCACTACCCTAAGTTGATCGGGATAATAAATAGGTGTGTATTTAGATCTTTCTCATATTTCATAATTAAATTATATATGTATATATTTCGATTAATATAGTTATATATATGACGTTGTGTTCAGTTGTTTGGCAACATTTTGGGCACTGAGTGAAACTAGGACCATGTACAGGAAGTCAAGATCTGAAACAAAATGGATTCCAATAATTGTAAGTTTGTAATCAATATTCATTATATATTTAATTAAATTTTTTGGTCAAAAAAATATATTTAGTATAATTTAACAATTAACTAATATTTTGTTTTATAGGGTCCCAAACAACCAAATACCAATGATTGTGGGTACTATGTTATGAAGTATATGAAGGAAATCATCACTCACAATCAAATGGAAATTCCAAATGAGGTATCTAGTTAGATTTCTTTTTGATATTGATATTATAATAGTTTCTCCAATTTAACCATTTAAATTATAATTTTATTTTTTCAGTATTTTCCTGACTGTCGGTTCAAGGAATACTCTGATGAGCAACTTACTGAGCTCAAAGGAGAGTGGTGTCGCTATGTTACCGGTTTTATTAACTAACCAACTTTGAATTTGATGTAATATTTTTAGATATAATGTAATGAAAGTTGTTCATTTGATTTCGATATATATATGTTGTTAGCTAATTTGTTTATATATGTTGATATGTATATATATTGGATGTTGTGTAAATGTCCAGGGAAATGGATTTGAAATTTGTAATCTAAAAGGGAGAGCACATCAGTAGTATTGGATACTCGTGTAGATGAATAGTAGATGGTAGCGTTTTATTTGAAAAGCGCTACCTACTCTCTTAGCCGCTTTTGGGAATGAGTAGCGCTTTCAATAAAAAGCGCTACCAATTCCTAAGAGGTGCTAAGAGAATGAGTAGCGCTTTCCCTAAAAGCGTTACCCATTCTAAAGAGGTGTTAAGGAAATGAGTAGCGCTTTCTCCTAAAAGCGCTACCCATTCCTAAGAGGTGTTAAGAGAATGAGTAGCGCTTTCCCTTAAAAGCGTTACCCATTCTAAAGAGGTGTTAAGGCAATGAGTAGCGCTTTCTCCTAAAAGCGCTACCCATTCCTAAGAGGCGCTAAGGGAATGAGTAGCGCTTCTAAGGAAAGCGCTACTCATTCCTATCAATTGGTAGCGCTTTAAAAGCGCTACGCATCGTGGGAGTGGAATCTGTAGCGCTAAGATTAGTAGCGCTCGAAAGCGCTACCTATGGCTAAAAAAAGCGCTACCCATTATTAATTTTGTTGTAAATGTTAATAAGCATAAATGAAATGTGACTAAAATTGTTATATTGTTATCTATCATGTTATTCTTTTATTTTTTTAAAATCTCAAATACATATTAAAATATAGACTAATCTTTTCTAAGTCTTCCCCTCCCCTCCCCTCCTAAAACCCCCTCCCAAACATACCCTAAGAAATTTTATCTTGAGAATGGGATCTCCCGAAACTTCTATTCTCATAGAACACCACACAAAAAAATGGTGTGTTAGAGAGAAAAACGGATCTCTACAAGACATGGCATAACCATGTTGAGCGATTCAAAGGTTTCCAAGTTCAATTGACACTTCTTGTTACATACATAATAGGATATATTTTAAACATTTCCTAAACAAGACACCCTAGCTATGAATTGTGGAAAGGTGGAAAACCTAACCTTTCACATCTTCAGGCACTTGGGTATGTTTGCTATATTTTGAATCTCAAGGACCAACTTGGTAAGTTTGATGAGAATTCAGATAAGGGAATCTTTTTGGGTTACTCAAAAACTTCTAAAGCTTGTAGAGTTACAACTTAGAGATCAAACAATGGAAAAGTTTATTAATGTTAGATTTGACGACTGGCAATGACAATGATGACGACGACGACGGGATGTCTGAAAATTACCGAATGTATTTGACACTAAAATGCCAACCAAACAAAGTTGGAAATTAAACATCCATCATATAGAAGATCTCATCTGGTAAAGCTTAAGACATAGTGAGGACTAGGTCATCATTTGGAGAACATGCTAACATAGCATTGTTGTCTGAGATTGAACCTAAGAAAATTAATTGATGAAGTCTCAGTAATTATGGTTTTACCATTTTACCCCCATTTTATCACCCCAATTTCCTAATTCTTTTTATTATTTAATTAAATTAAATAACTAAAACAAATGATTAACTAGTTAAATTAAATGATTAAAATAATCATTTAGCTAATTAAAATAAATATTTGGATAATTTAACAAAATAATTAAAGTACATTAAACTAAAATATTAAGTCAAACACATAGGGTTGTTTTTATCCTTTCAAAAGTAGTATTCTTTCTCTCTTCTCTCTTTCGCTCTAACCAAACCAAGAGACACAACTTTCTCTATCCTATATCTTGCTAACTAGAATGATTGACTCAACAAGGTGTTGAGCTAACTAGAGCTAGTGTTGAGCTGACTAGAGCTAACTAACAGTGGTCAAGCCATTTACAATTTAACCGAGTATTACCCCCCCCCCCCCCCCACAAGCTGAAGACTGATAGATGTCCAGAAGCTTGAGTTTAGTGATGAGATGGATGAATGGTTGAGGTGCCAAAGCCTTTGTAAATAGGTCTGCAATCTGATTTTTGGTTGACAGAGGGAGGAGCTTCATGAGACCAGATGAGACCTTGTCCCTTACAACATGGCAATCAATTTCAAGGTGTTTGGTGCGCTCGTGAAACACAGGATTTGCAGCAATGTGCAGAGCACTCTTGTCACGGTATAAAGCAGGCTTGCTACTGCAACTGATGCCAAGGTCTGTCAGTAGATAAGAGAGCCATTGGAGTTCACATGTAGCAGCTGCCAAGGCACGATACTCAGCTTCAGAGCTGGAACGAGCAATGGTAGATTACTTTTTGAAGCACCAGCTGATGAAAGAGTCCCCAAGAAAGAAGCAGTAACCACTTATAGAGCGCCTGGAGTCTGGGCACCCAGCCCAATCAGAGTCACTAAGCGATGGAGCTCAAGAGGAGATGATGTGCTAAAGAAGAGACCTTAGCCAGGGGAACTCTCACTACAAGAAAACTGGCAACCGGCGGCGGTTCAAAAGGCATTCTGCGGTGGTTTTAACCGCTGCTAAATGCATCTCGCGGTGGTTCCAAAACCGCTGCAGTTTTCTCCGCCGCGAGGTAACTCTGCGGCGGTTTTGACAACCGCTGGAATAACCGCCGGGAGTAGCATTTAGCAGCGGTTTGTGTGGCGGTTTGACATCTGCGGCGATTCCGAACCGCCACAAAACAGTTGTTAAGTTATAGAACACTCAATTTTTTTGCAGCGGTTCGTGGGAATTTAGCGGCGGTTTCTATTTGCGGCGGTTTATAACCGCCCCTAAACAAATGGAGTCAGAATAATCAGTGTCAATCTGCAGCGGTTTATAACCGCCGTAATTAACTGCTTTTTTTTAAAAAAAATATTTCTTATTTGGCTGCTGGTCGAATCGTATGGAATGCTAAAAATTATATAATTACTATGATAACAACTAAAAATATAAGAAAACAACAATTAAATTAAAATTGACTTCATTACTTCCAAAAATTATTACAAACAAGTATTCTACTCAAAAATTACATAGGTACCTAAGACAAGTATTAGAGAGTAAGTCGTTCAATCATAAACAAAGAACTAAACATAAATCTTGTGAATTCATTGGATTGGTGATCAAGTACCAAACTGGGAAATATATTCCTCTTTGAGAGTCCTATGTGCTAGTTTGATGACCAGAAAACACCACATTGCAACCTGAGTGCCATACAAAAGGTTATGCATCTGAAAGGCCCGTATATTTTCCAACCATTGCAATTCTAACCTGTGAAGAACATGTGAGGTCAGTACTGGAACTACTCATGGAGTTGAATATCCAGTCAATTACTAATTTTTCAAATGATATATCAGAAATATAGAAACCCACAGATTCATGTCATAAACTTTTGTTGTAGTGATCCACTCCTTGAAATTAGGTTGAAAATGGTACCTAAATGCAAATACTGGAGTGCATTTTGGAATGTTACCCTGAATAGAGGATAACATATGCAACATGTTTGTATGTATATCAGTAAACTAGAGTTTGGTTCTAAATCCTTACAACTTGGCTGATTTGCAGTCAGCAACATGGAAGTAAGTTCTTCTTGAACCAAGACGCATAGTTCCCCCCACATGAGTCTTTGAACCCTATCAAGAGAAAACCAGATTAAATTGAATTCTAAAACGAAAAATATCATCTATATAAAAATATGGGAGTATCGGGAAATATACTTCTGGCATAAATATGACACAAGGATTTTTGGTTTCAGGCTCAAATTCTGTGCTATTAGCATCATGCAGACCCAGAATGTAGCGACCGAAAAATCCGGAGGAGGGATTCTTCGTTGTTTTTGAACAATGGAGCCGCCATCAATATTTATTTTTAGGAAAAAAACATTGAAAAAAACCTTTGTTTTTTTTTGGGTTCAGGGGTCGATTAAGTGCGGGGAAGGTACTAGCACCCCGCAACATCCTAAAAAGGTTACCTTTTAATCTAATGTGTAGAAAAAAATTAGTTTAAAGAAAACATTTTAATTTACCCTTTTTATTATTTCGCAAAAATCGGAAAGGAAAACTTAATAAAATTTTAGTTTTTTTGCGCTCGACAGGAGTGGGCCCCTGCTCCTACGTATCTCCGGGTGCGATGGAGAAATCAAAGCTACGTAGTTCTCGGGTAGAAAATATTTGTGTGTTGGTATTTTTTTTTTATTTATTGAAAAGTTTGCGAAAACTAGAGGCCGTTCATGGTGACCAAACAGATAAATCCAGAGTGGTCACCACTAATGGCTTATTTGAAAAAGAAAGTGTTTACAGCGTTCAAACGAGCTGGGCCCAGAGTGAACGCTATAAATACCCGGTTTGCGATCGAGCGTTTTGTTCATTTGAAAAATGCTTACTGGAAAGCGTGATTTTTTAAAAAAGGGAGTTGAGATTACGTTTGTATTTTATTAACCGAAAATTTCTTGAAGTTTAGACGGGTGTTTGCGATGATCAAACGAGTAAGTTCAGAGTGATCACCGCTACTAATCCGCTTTGAAAGAAGAAGGTTAGCCCTATCGGTCAAACAAGCTAAGCTCAGAGTGACCATTAGTAACAACCTATTTTTTTTACGCGAGTCTGATTGTTTGAAAGAAAGAAAAAAAAACGGTTTGGAAACATTATGGTGTAAATAAAAACGGAGTGAGTTATAATTAAAAAAGGTGGGTGCAATTAACAGGGGTGTTGTATTAAATGGAAGTGGGTGATGGGCTTAGTAGCAGCCCAAAACTGAGTATTTGGTTTTTTTTTTGGGAACCCTGCGCGAAAATTGGGCTGGAAGCGGGGAGTACTGCACTACTAAAATGTGGGGGGTGCGAATAGCGGTTTGACGCTAAAAACGATTATTTGACTTTTTCTTCTTTACCATTTCATTAGCTTACCCTAAAACATATAATTCTAAAGCGCTCCCTTTTTTAAAACCTAGACTAATAAGCATTGGATTTGGAAAAGGTTTGCTCATTCATAAAGAAATGCCCCTTCTAATTTGAAAATAATTGTCATGTTTATTGTTTTAAAAAGGTGCTGTCATGTTTATTGTTTTTAAAAAAAGTACCTTTGCTGTTTTTTTTTGGGAGAATAACTATTGTTATTATCCTCTTTTTTTTTTTAGGATGTAGTGGTGTTAGCAGCCAATTATTTTAAAAAACGTTTTTTTTTATTTACAAAAAGGCTTTATTTTAATCCAAAAATTACATTAATATTTAAATAAAAAAATAAAAAAAGCAACAATTTAAATAATAAAAAACAGCAACATTTTAATATGTATAAAAACAGCAACCAAATTAAATAATAAAAAACAGCAACTAAATTAAGTAAAAAACAACAACTAAATAAAAATAGGAAAAGCAGCAACTAAATAAGAAAAAAAACAGCAATAATAATATCTAAAAAAAACATGACAGCAATAATTTTATTGAAAAATAAAAAAAACAAACAACAAAAAGGTAAAAAAGGCAACAAATAAATAGAAAAACATTATATTTTTTTTAAAAGTATTTCAAGGGGACTTTATTTTAATTTCGAAAATACAGCAACTCTTTTCTTTTTTTTTTACAGCGACCTTTTCTAGAGAAAAAACAGCAACATTTAATTTACAGTAGCATTTTCTACAGCAGCATTTTTTTTACAGCAGAAAAACAGCATCAAACAGCAACATTTCCTTTTTTACAGCAACAAATAAATCGAAAACAACACCATATATATAAAAAAACAGCAATATTTCTTTTTTTTTACAGCAACAAATAAATCGAAAACAGCAACATATAATAGAAAAAACAGCACAGCATCAAATAACTAAAAAAAACAGCAATATTTATATACAAGAAAAAAAGCAATAATTTAAATTAACAATTACAGTTCATACTACAAAAATTATCTTAAAATCCAGAAACGATGGGGACCCGAATTCCTCCTAGGACCTCCTTAATACAATGGAATTTAAACTAAAAAAAATTTAATTTTCAGAAGGAGAAGAAAAAAGAAAAGAAAAGAAAAGTAGAAAACAGTGAACAGATCTCACTATTTTTTTTTTCTAAAAATCTACCCTCCTATTTTTGCTACGAAAATTCTTCTTCTTTGTTGAACACCCCCCTTTTTTTCAAGATCTTCTCCTTCCAAAATCCCCCCCGCTTCATGGTCATGGCCCTCCTATTTATACAAAAAAAGAGGGTCTTTTTCTTCTTCGTTTTCTGATTCTCACCATGCCTTGCACAGTGTTTCTTCTTTTTTTTGACTTAAAAAAAGGACTTGATATGACAAAGATGGTGAAGGGGTATGGGCATGGTAGAGGAAAGAAATGATGGATGAGTGTGAGAGAGATGGGGTCGTAGGGATGGGAGGAGAGGATGAGAAAGGAAGGGTTGAGTGTGAGTTGTGTGTGATGGAGAAAGAAAGAGAAAATGAAGGTTGAGTGTGAGAGAAGGAGAGTGAGGTCGTAGGAGGGAAGAGGAAGTGATGAGTGATGTGAGAGATGAAAGAAAGAGAAAGTGAAGTGTGTGGATGTGAGAAAGAGAGAGTGAGCCGTTGGGGAAGTGGGAAGGAGAGAGGGAGGAGGCGTGTGAGAGATGGGAAGAGTGTATGGGGAAGGTAAATGTGGGGAAGTGGGGAGTTGAGAGTTCCAAGGAGGGAATAAGGGGAGTGGGGTCAAATATTGACTAGGGTTAGGGGAGTGAATGTGGCTTGATTTTAGGGTTAAAGGGGGAAGTTGAAGTTTTTAGGGTTTTTTTTTTTTGAGTGGGGGTGGCCGAATTTAGGGTTAGGAGGAGGGAAATTAGGGTTTTGTGATGAGTTGGGTTATGGGTTATGGGTTGTGGGTTAGGGGTTTTTTTTTGTTGGGTTGGGTTTCTGATGGCCCAATCCTGATTGCACCTCCATTCTTTTTTTAACAGACCCCCCTATTTCCTTCTTTGCTTATGTTTTTTCTTCACTTCTAATAAAAATATTTTTGTTAAAAACTTGTGCCAACTAAAATAGAATAATACACGACATGAAAAAGAAAATAATTATTTTTAATAAATAAAATTTCTTATTTTTGGATCGGACAAAATTAGGGTAATACAACTGCCCCTCTTCATTTATATTTTGCTAGGAAATCGGAGGGATTCCGAGTTTCTCGAGGAAAATAGAAATAAAGATAACAAGACGCTAATTTTGTCCAGACTGAGGTTTTTTGTTTTTTGTTTTTTTTTTTGAAACTTATGAAAACTGGGTTGCTTTAGACAGAAGGTAAATAGGGATCGCAGGGGATCTGAAGGATCGCTGGGGATCTGAAGGAGCACTGGGGCTCTGAAGGTCTAGTTCAAAATTAATGCTTGGCGCATCGACTTGAGTTCGACTGAGGGACCGTCGGGGTCTGAAGGGCATGCCTAAGCCTGAGGGACCGATGGGTCTGAAGGAGCGCAACTAGCTTATGGTACTAGTAATACGGTCTGGGGGTGGCCTCTTTTCGAGCGGCCAATAGGGTTAATCAGGTCCGGAACTGATATAACCACGAAGGATGTGCACTGTGTTTTTTAGGCGGACACAGCTAGTCTGAAGGGCCTGGGGCCGGATGATCCGTCGGTTGCTCGATAACGCGACGTGCGATCTGGATTGAAGGACCATTGTTGGTCTGAAGGAGCGCCTGGGCTCTGAAGGACCGCTGGGGGTCTGAAGAATTGGTGCTAACGATACATACTAAAATTATCTCAACAGACACTCGCAATGAATGATGCATGCGTGCGTGTAGTTAAGTAATTGATGACATGATGAATGAAAGGTGGAATGATTTTGTTTTTGGCTTTTGTTCTTGGCTTTTTTCTTTTTCATTTTCTTTTCTTGCTCTTTTGCTCTTTTTGCTCTTTAGCTCTTTATTGACTTTGCTGGCATCATCAACTCGCATGACTCTTGACGTGGGATACGAGGGTTTCCTTAAGCAGTGGTGCCAAAGTGCGGGTTATTAAGATTTGCTGAAGTGATTATGCATTTGTCCTTTTTGCAACTTTATGAGAGATCATCTCTTTTTGTGATTTTTAGAAATTTCGCAATGATTATAATGCTTGTGATCATGCACATGTTTCGCAATTCAGTATCGTCTACCATGAACGTTATTTTTACGATAATAGGGAAATGAGAGAGAAAAGGAAGTGTTTAATATTCAAATGGAAAACAAATGCGCAGAAGGTCGCGCTGGCTGAAAATTACATTGGGAGTTTAAACTACAAAAAGAAAGGGAAGAAAAAGAAAACAAGGAAAGCTGATCTTTTGATTGTTTGTATCTTTGAAGTAACAACGCCAATCGCCCATTAACATAACTTTGAGCATTCGCTGTCCAACTTTCGGAGGTATTGACTGCCTTTGTAGCTCAAAGTCCAACTTCTGACCCTAATTTTTGCCTGGACTGCTCTTTAGAGTTTTCAGTCCACCGGGTCGCTCTAATTTTTGCCTAGGCCGCTCTTTCGGGTTTTCGACCTAGCGAGCTTATTTTTGCTTGGCTCATCTTTCTCTTTTTTTCATATATTTCTTTAGGCATAGTACTTCTTAACTGCGTCCGAGTTCACTGGGAGTGGGAGGTCTTCACCGTCCATTTTTGTGAGAATCAATACTCCTCCAGAGAATGCCTTCTTTACCACATAAGGTCCTTCATAGTTAGGGGTCCATTTTCCACGGGAATCCTTTTGGATAGGCAACATCTTCTTGAGCACGAGGTTTCCTTCTTGAAACTGGCGGGGGCGCACTTTTTTATCATAAGCCTTTTTCATTCTTTGCTGGTACAACTGCCCATGACACAAAGCAACTATTCTCTTTTCTTCTATGAGGTTCAACTGATCCAGACGAGCTTGAACCCATTCTGCTTCCTCCAATTTTGTTTCCATTATCACTCGCAGGGAGGGTATTTCCACCTCGATGGGAAGAACTGCTTCCATCCCATATACTAGTGAGAATGGTGTTGCCCCCGTTGATGTGCGGATAGAGGTCCGATACCCGTGCAAAGCGAAGGGCAACATTTCATGCCAGTCCTTGAAGGTCACTACCATCTTTTGCACGATCTTCTTTATGTTCTTATTTGCTTCCTCAACTGCCCCATTCATCTTTGGACGGTATGGGGAGGAATTATGATGCTGGATTTTGAAGTCGTCACACAACTCTTTCATCATCTTATTGTTCAGGTTGGTCCCATTGTCCGTGATGATCTTATTTGGAAGACCGTAGCGGAAAATCAAATCTCTCTTTATGAACCTGACAACCACTGATTTTGTTACACTGGCGTAAGAAACGGCCTCGACCCATTTGGTGAAATAATCAATAGCGACAAGAATGAAATGATGTCCGTTTGATGCCTTGGGTTCGATGGGACCGATGACATCCATTCCCCACATTGAGAATGGCCATGGTGCTGTTAAGACATTCAGAGAGACAGGTGGTACATGGATATTGTCGGCATAGATTTGACATTTGTGGCATTTTCCGACGTAGTTGAAGCAGTCAGTCTCCATTGACAACCAGTAGTAGCCAGCCCTTAGGATTTTCCTTGCCATGGTGTGCCCATTAGAATGGGTGCCGAACGAGCCTTCATGGACATCTTTCATAATTCTTTCTGCTTCTTCTTCTGCTACACATCTGAGGAGTACCATATCGTGATTCCTCTTGTAAAGCACTTCCCCATTTAAGAAGAAACCCATTGACAGCCTCCTAAGTGTCCTCTTATCATTCTCGGTGGCACCAGGAGGATATTCTCTGTTTGTGATATAGTGCTTGATATCGTAATACCAAGGTTTACTGTCAGGCTCTTCTTCGATTGCCACACAATGATGTGCCGGTAGGTCTCGATGTTGGATTCGGATGAATGTCAGACTCTTGTCGTTATTGATGTTGAACATTGATGACAAAGTCGCCAAAGCATCGGCCAACTGATTCTCTTCGCGAGGGAGGTGATGGAAAGTGATCTCTTCAAATTGTTCAACCATCTTTTGGATGTGATCATGATAAGGAATTAATTTGGAATCCCTGGTTTCCCAGTCACCTTTTGTCTGATGGATGACTAAAGCTGAGTCCCCATATACATCGAGTCTTTTGACTTTCCATTCAAGGGCTGTTTTGATGCCTAGGACGCACGCTTCATATTCTGCAATGTTGTTGGTGCAATAGAAACTCAGTCTAGCGGTAAACGGTACGAAGCGGTTATCAAGAGAGATCAGTACAGCTCCGACCCTGTGCCCGTATAAATTAGAAGCACCGTCGAATAACATTCTCCACCTTTCATTGTCCGGAGGATTCCCTTCTACGAATAGAGCCATTATATCTTCGTCTGGGAAATCGCACTGCATTGATTGGTAATCTTCAATGGGCTGGTGTGCCAAGTACTCAGCCAATGCACTACCCTTGATTGCTTTTTGGGTGACATATAAAAGGTCGTATTCAGATAGTAGCATTTGCCAGCGAGCGATCCTCCCTGTGAGTGCGGGTTTTTCAAAAAATACTTGACTGGGTCCATTTTAGACACCAACCAAGTCGTGTGGCTCAGCATATACTGCCTCAAACGACGTGCAGCCCAGGCCAGAGCACAACACGTTCTTTCCAACAATGAGTATCTTGTCTCGCACTCGGTGAATTTCTTGCTTAGATAGTAGATGGCATGCTCCTTCTTTCTGGATTCATCATGTTGTCCCAGTACACAACCCATTGATTTGTCTAGCACCGTTAGATATAGGATGAGAGGTCTGCCCTGCACAGGCGGCATCAGAATCGGTGGATTTTGGAGGTACCTCTTGATCTTTTCAAAGGCTTCTTGGCAATTATCATTCCACTTTGTTTCTTGGTTTTTGCACAAAAGCTTGAAGATAGGCTCGCATGTAGATGTTAGCTGCGATATGAACCTAGAGATGTAGTTCAATCTTCCCAGGAAACCACGAACTTCTTTTTCAGTACTCGGTACCGGCATTTCTAGTATTGCTCGTACTTTGGCTGGATCTACTTCTATTCCCCTCTGACTGACTATGAAACCCAACAGCTTTCCCGATCTTACACCGAAAGTGCATTTGGCAGGGTTTAATCTGAGCTTGAACTTCCTGAGACGTTCGAAGAGTTTTTGCAGATTGACGATATGCTCTTCTTCAGTCTTGGATTTTGCAATCATGTCATCCACGTAAACCTCTATTTCCTTATGCATCATATCATGGAACAATGCGACCATTGCCCTTTGGTATGTTGCACCAGCATTCTTCAGTCCGAATGGCATTACTTTGTAACAGAAGGTTCCCCAGAGAGTGATGAAGGTGGTTTTCTCCATGTCTTCGGGGGCCATCTTAATTTGGTTGTATCTGGAGTATCCATCCATGAAGGAGAACAGAGAGTGTTGTGCTGTGCTATCTACCAAGACATCAATGTGAGGCAAAGGGAAGTCATCTTTGGGACTAGCTCTGTTCAGATCTCGATAATCAACACACATCCGAACCTTCCCGTCTTTCTTTGGGACTGGTACAATATTGGCTACCCATTGAGGGTATTTGGCTACCGCTAAAAACCCAGCATCGAACTGCTTCTTAACCTCATCTCGGATTTTCAACGACATCTCTGGTTTCATCCTTCTTAACTTTTGTTTTACCGGCGGGCATTCTGGTTTTACCGGTAACTTATGCTCGACTATGTTGGGGTCCAGCCCAGGCATGTCTTGGTATGTCCATGCGAAGACGTCAACATAGTCAAACAACAACCTAACCAATTTCTCTCGCTCACTGTCTTTCAATGTGGTGCCAATGTTGGCTTCTTTTTTGTCTTCTTCCGTGCCTAAGTTGATCGTTTCAGTTGATTCCTCGTGGGGTTCGATTATTTTTTCCTCTTGTTCCATCATTCTCATTAACTCTGGAGGGGTTTCCCAATTATCCTTAACATCCTCCTCAGTTTGATTGATGGGGTGATCAAAGTTACAATATGGATTATTGACGTTGTTATTTTCAAAGACATTTTTTTCGGATCTGCATTAGTGTAAATTAACGGAATAAAAACGAATGAAAGAAAATAAGAAGCGAATGTAAAAAAGAAAAGGAAAACAGGGGTTTATTGGGAACTGAAATAACGTTGCATTGATATTAATATTGAAAGGAAAACATGCGTGCCCCAATGAAATATCCTAAGGCTTTGGGCAGAGCCAGAGGATTACATTATAGAAACATTACTTTGAACTAAAAACCACGGGAAAATCAATGATCTCCCAATTCTCGAGCCTTTTGTTTGCAGGACAAGGGCGTACAAGACTGACGACACCTTCTTCAGCGCTTAGATCGTCCTCAACTGCGGCGATCTGATTGGGGTTCAACATTCCCGCACTCTGAAAGCTTTCCTTGATGTCGCAGATGATGATCCTCTTCGTATTTGGCACTCTGTCCTCAAGCTTGGCTAACCTCCGCTCCTTCTTTTCCTCCACAATCCTTCTCTTGTCAGTGCGATTGAGCCGATATCCTATCCCATGCCTATCTTTGTTCTCCTCTGGCTGTATTGGCGTCAGGATCCCCTGTCCGGTCTTTCCCAAGCCTCCTCCAGCTTGGTAGCCTTTTCCTATCATGAACTTAGCAACCATCACGGCAGTCTTGGATAGCTTGGGTTCTAACATAGCAGATGTATTGGCGATTTCCAATGCTTGGAAGGCAGTCTCTAAAGACTCTTCAGCGGCCTCAATGTAACGAGTGGGAGAGGACCTATTTATCAGCATTTCTTCCTCACCGAAAATAACCACCAGCTTATTGTTGACTATGAACTTGAGCTTCTGGTGTAAAGAAGAGGGAACTGCCCCTGCAGAGTGGATCCACGGCCTCCCCAAGAGACAACTGTAAGATGGGGCAATATCCATTATCTGGAAGGTCACCACGAAGTGTTCCGGACCTACTTGCAAAGGTAATTCCATTTCTCCGATGACTTCCCTTTTCGATCCGTCAAAGGCCCTGACTAATATGGAGCTTGGTCTCATGTATGAACAATCCACATCTAATTTCTCCATGGTTGATCTGGGTAATACATTCAAAGATGAACCATTGTCGATAAATACCCGAGCAAGAGAGTAATCTCCACACTTCACAGATATGTGTAGGGCCTTGTTGTGCCCTCTTCCTTCAGTTGGAATCTCATCATCAGTAAAGGTGAGATAATTACTTGCAACAAGGTTTCCGACGATCCCATCAAATTGGCCGACCGAGATGTCATGAGCG
This sequence comes from Astragalus membranaceus, assembly GCA_039519185.1. Taxonomy (NCBI): domain Eukaryota; kingdom Viridiplantae; phylum Streptophyta; class Magnoliopsida; order Fabales; family Fabaceae; genus Astragalus; species Astragalus membranaceus. The sequence goes on along the minus strand of CM076846.1, from coordinate 95,623,486 downwards.
ACATGGGCCTCATTCAATACTTTTGTCAATGCTGCACGATGGGCATCGGAATTGAGCAGTAATGACAACAGAGATATCTTTGCGGGAGTTTGGTTCATTTGATCAACCACCTTATACTCGCTTTGTCTCATAAGCTTCAGAAATTCACTGGCTTCTTGCTCAGATAACATCTTCTTTCCTGCATTCTTATCGACAGGTTCCTGCTCTATGCTTTTGCCCTTACGGGCTCTTTCCTCCCCTTCTTTTGCTCGGTCCTCACTAGGCCCTCCAGGGGTATAGAAACGCCCACTTCGAGTCATCCCACCGGTCCCTGAGATGTTAATGACATCAGGGGTAGTCTGAACTTTCACATCGTAACTCCACGAGACTGCATTGGTGCTTTTAAAGGGAAAAGGGACTGGCACTTGAATAGTGATTGGTTTAGGCACAGCGGTGGTTAGCTTTGTGTCCTTTTTGTAATGAATTTCCAGTGGTTTCCGGATACTCTTGCTCTGGTCAATGCTTGACTGGAGAGTCGACACGCCTTCCTCTTTCTTTTGAAGACCTATTTGTATTATGTGTCGGTCTAATAAGTCTTGCAGGACTGGTTTGAATGCTTCACAGGCCCCGACACAAAGGGGATCAGCACACGAGCCCTTTCCGGTACATCCCTTCATAATGACTCCGAAGTGACACAAATCAGCATGGATGAGGTCCAGGGGTGTGAGAATGTCCTCCACCTTTATGACCAATAATTGCCCCTCAACATCCTCAATGGCATTGACGGAGGGTTTCCCGTGCCCCGGCAGAGGGTTAGTGGCAACATTCGGACCATCTTCTACGAAGCTTAACCATTTAGATTCAATTAAGTCTTGTACTACATATTTCAATGCCTTGCAATTTTCTGTTGAATGGCCAACTGCCCCAGCGTGGAATCCACAGCTGGCCTCTAGGTCATAGCTCCTAGGGAAAGGAGGTTGAAGGGGTCTCATTGGACGGGGAGTGATCAAGTTGTGACTGATGAGGTGATTGAATAGGTCTGTGTATGACATGGGTATTGGGTCGAAATTGGCGGGCTTTCTTTCTTGGTAGTTTTGTGGTCTATAGCCTGGGTTGACTTGGTGAGGTGGGGCTTGTGGTGTTTGAGTAGGTATTTGTAAAGTCTGTCGGGGGTTGTTGTAGGGAGGCTTTCCGGATCCAGAGATGGCATTAGCTTCGCCCTCCTTCTTTTTAGGAAAACCTGTGAAGGGCCTTTTCTGATTGCTGGTTCCAGTGGAGCTATATGCAATCTTCCCGTTTCTCCATCCATTCTCTAATCTTTCTCCGATGACGATCATATCTGAAAAGTTCGAAGACACGCTCCCAATCAACCTGTCGTAAAAAGGTGATTGAAGGGTGTCCATGAACATGGATACCATCTCCTTTTCTAACAAAGGTGGTACTACCTGTGCAGCCAACCCTCTCCAGCGTTGGGCATATTCTTTGAAGGACTCATTATCTCTCTTCGTCATGCTCTGCAGCTGTGTTCTATCGGGAGCCATGTCAATGTTATATTTGTATTGCCTCAAAAATGCATCGGCTGGGTCTTTCCAGCATCTGATATGGGCACGTTCTAATTGCATGTACCAGCTCAAAGCTGCCCCAGACAGACTATCTTGGAAGTAGTGGATGAGCAATTTGTCGTCGTGAGCAAACGCCGCCATCCTCCTGCAGTACATGGTTAAGTGGCTTACAGGGCAAGTCGATCCTCTGTACTTGTCGAAGTCTGGCACCTTAAATTTTGGAGGGATGACCACGTTAGGGACGAGGCACAAGTCATAAGCATCTCTCGCACCAACATTGGATCCCTCGACTGCTCTCAACCTTTCCTCAAGCATTTGTAGTTTGTCTTTGGCTTGAGGGTTCTCCATAGAGTAATTGTGAGGGAGCCCACTCATACCATAGTAAGGATAAATCATCGGAACTATGGCTGGGTTCACATTTGGGGTATGTGAATGAGTGGGATTCCTGAGGTTGGAACCCTGAGCTTGAGCGTCAACTATCGGCGGCGGAGGGCAGCCAAGTGGGAGTCTTTGTGGTATGACGACGGGGGTCGGGTTTTGAACTTGTGGTGCCCCCGGATTACCATCGTGACCCATTGGTGTAAGCTGTTGTTGGCCCGCGACTCCTGAGGGACCGTCTTCTGGACTAGCATCGACTGTCGGAGGTGTGTAACCTTGTGGAAGTCCGTAAGGAGGCCATATGTAACCCTGGTCATTAGTCCCAGTGGGGGGCACTGTATGCGGGATCCCGAGTCCATTGGGAGGAGGAGGGTTGGTAACTTGATTTTCCGTGTTCCCCGCGGAGACATCTTCGCTTGTGTCTTTGCCCTTCAAAGCTTGTAAAACCTTTAAGATTTCAGCCATCTGCTCTTTCATCCCATCTATTTCTGCCCTAAGCTCTTGATTGCCTAGGTCCTGAGGTGGATTGCCTTGATCCAGGTTATCTTGAGGCGGATTGTCCTGATTTTCTTCCATGTTTCTGGCCTGAGAACGAGTCCAATAGCGATGTTGACGCACCAGCTTGTCTTTTACTTTCTGTTGGTGGGACACATGGTATGAGTATATGTATGAGTATATGAATGGATGAAAATGCGAATGATGCATGTGTGCATGAGTCTTATTGTTTTAGGTAGGGAATTGCAAGCGCATCCTGATTTGTCATAAGTACACAGATTAAAGTTTCACAATATTTTCAAGATAAAGGATCAGCATGTGGGACAAACAAACTTCATTGATGGAGGAAAGTACAACATTTTGGAAATAAAACTTCGAAAAGAAAAGTACAATGTTCTTTAAATTTCACTCAAATACATATGGCTTTCATTTTTCCACTCCTCCCTATTTTTCTACTAGCAGTGCTGCCAGCCTTCTCCCGGAGTTTGGCAATCAGAACCTCGCAAAACTCCATGAATTCGGAAACTTGGACCGGGGTGTTAAACGGGTGCATTGCCGCGTTAGCCTCTTTTAGACGTTTGGGGATTCCCGCGATAGCTTGATTGGCCAGCCATGCCAACTTTGAGAATCTGTCTTTCCAGTATAAGCTTTCATTCTTCAACTGTATGAAGGCTTCATGGTTTTCTATCCTGCTGACCAACTCCACAAAGCGGTTCTCCCAATAGATGCTTTCTGTCTTCAGCTGGTGGTAAACCTCCTCTTGATATCTGATATGGTCGTTCAGCTCATCAGATTTTTCATGCTCCCTTCTCAAGGCTTGTTGGTATTCTCGGAGTATCTCTTCAATGGTATCTTTATCCTGCTTGATACTTTTCACTTGCTCTTCAAACTCGGCTACCATCATCCGGGACTCTCTTTTTGATACCATTAGCAGGCTCTGTGCGGTCTTTTCAGCAATCATTGATTCTTCCCATAACTTTTTCCACTTGTATGCATCATCGATGGCTTGGTTCATTTTCAGGTTGCGACGTTTTATTTCCTCTTTTGCCCCTCTTAGGTACTTTTGAACGTCTAGTTTGTCCTTTTGTTCAATCTTGAGCTGCTTGCGGCTGTCTTCAATGGCCACTGACTTACTTGCATTCTCCTCCTCCAACTTCTGGTTTTTTAGGACCACTTTCTCTAACTCTGCCTGCAAGCCCTTCTTTTCTTCCTCGGCCTTTGACAATGCCATTTTAAGCTTATCTAAATCTTCGACAGTGGGAAGGGTAGGTTCAGGTATTTCTTCCTCCACCCGTAGTGCACTTTGGTAAGGCAATCGGGTGTCTTGGATCCTCTTTTAGAGCCATTGACGAAAGGTGTTTTCCTTATCGCCGCTCCTCTTAGTAAGCTCTTGTCCCTTGCGGACGACTATATCCCACGCTTGAGAAATCTTCCGAAGCATGTCAACCTCTTTTGGGCTTCCCTCATGGAGGTAAAAAGGGATTAACATGTCTTCGGTGGGCGGATTTCGCATGGGGTACCCCAGCTGTCTTAGAGTTAGAGAAGGATTGTAATTTATGCATCCTCTTGTCCCCATGAGCGGGACGTTTTGAAAGTTTCCACATTGAAAAACTACTGCGGGCCTATCCTTCCACCATGATGGGTGCCAACGAACCTTGTATTCATGAAGGCCCCCTAGAACTTGCAACCATTCACTAGTGTTCATTGTCTTCACATCACACCCTCCGGCGTCTTCAATTGGGCCTTCTACTCTGACTTTGTTAACGAAAGCATGGGTGAGAAGCCAAACATACAAGGCGTGCAGGCAGCAAGATATCCTCTTTCCCCTTAGCTCACTATAATGAGTGAAAGTACAGTAAGTGTCTGCAAGCATGGCTGGAATTGGATTGGATGAGTTTTCTTTATCCTTGAAGGATAAGAAGACGCCAATAGCTGTTGTGTCCACATATCTTTCAAGGCGTGGGAATAGGACAATGCCAAAGATAGTCAAAGCTAACACCTGCTTAAAAGGACCCCAATTTCTAGCGTCGGCGAAGGACTTCATTTGGCTTTCCAGATACTCTTGTGGGAATCCTGCAATGCCATTTCGATTTTTCTTCCGGAGCTTCAAGTTCTCTTTGCTGGTTTGTAACATTGAGGCGAGTTTCTCATCAGTGTAGTATTGTCCCTGATACTAGTAGGGTCCATTGTCTTGTTGAGGAAAGCCGAAGATCTGTGTAAATTCTTCCTGGGTAGGTGCCATCTGGAAATTTTTGAAGGTGAAGCATCTTAATGAAGAGTCGTAGAACTGGCTCAAAGCGGCAATGGCCTCCGTTTGCACGTCCAATTGTAGTAACATAATAATTTTCCCATACGCTCTATCAAAAGACCTGCGCTCGATGGGCGGCAATCGACCAGCACATTCCCTTAGACTTGTCAGATTAGGCTGTTTTACTATAGGGTAGTTCAGAGTTTGGATTGCTTCACAGTTTGATCCCATATCGCCTTGCTTATGACAAAACTTTCGAGCCCCTTACAATTCCCGGCAAACCTAAATGAGATGAATAGCATGCATGTGAGGATTTTTTTGTATATTTTTTTTATGAAATAACGATGATGTATGATGAATTAAAGAATGACGTTACAAAGAAAATTTTGGTGATTCAAATTTTGAGAAACATTAACCATGTCACATAAAATATACGTAAAGGGCAAAAGGAGTAAATTTGATTTTTTTTTGAAAGATAAAAAGTTTTTGCGATGATGCAACGGGTAGGTGAATTGCCCTTGTGTCTTAAACAGGTTAGGTCCTATATGTAGGTCACGGTCTAGGGCTACTTGTGTGATCAATCTCTCAGGTGGCTCTAATCACTTCCTCACAAGGGTCTCCAGAGCTGAAATCTCCTTCGTGATATGACCCACAACGATAGCGAGCTACCTGGTGTGGGATACCACGAAAGAGCGTACTCTGGCTGAGGCTTTCATGAGAGTCAGACAGATAAAATCCAGAATGACTGACACTAATCGCCATCAATATTTATTTTTAGGAAAAAAACATTGAAAAAAACCTTTGTTTTTTTTTTTGGGTTCGGGGGTCGATTAAGTGCGGGGAAGGTACTAGCACCCCGCAACATCCTAAAAAGGTTACCTTTTAATCTAATGTGTAGAAAAAAATTAGTTTAAAGAAAACATTTTAATTTACCCTTTTTATTATTTCGCAAAAATCGGAAAGGAAAACTTAATAAAATTTTAGTTTTTTTGCGCTCGACAGGAGTGGGCCCCTGCTCCTACGTATCTCCGGGTGCGATGGAGAAATCAAAGCTACGTAGTTCTCGGGTAGAAAATATTTGTGTGTTGGTATTTTTTTTTATTTATTGAAAAGTTTGCGAAAACTAGAGGCCGTTCATGGTGACCAAACAGATAAATCCAGAGTGGTCACCACTAATGGCTTATTTGAAAAAGAAAGTGTTTACAGCGTTCAAACGAGCTGGGCCCAGAGTGAACGCTATAAATACCCGGTTTGCGATCGAGCGTTTTGTTCGTTTGAAAAATGCTTACTGGGAAGCGTGATTTTTTTAAAAGGGAGTTGAGATTACGTTTGTATTTTGTTAACCGAAAATTTCTTGAAGTTTAGACGGGTGTTTGCGATGATCAAACGAGTAAGTTCAGAGTGATCACCGCTACTAATCCGCTTTGAAAGAAGAAGGTTAGCCCTATCGGTCAAACAAGCTAAGCTCAGAGTGACCATTAGTAACAACCTATTTTTTTTTACGCGAGTTTGATTGTTTGAAAGAAAGAAAAAAAAACGGTTTGGAAACATTATGGTGTAAATAAAAATGGAGTGAGTTATAATTAAAAAAGGTGGGTGCAATTAACAGGGGTGTTGTATTAAATGGAAGTGGTTGATGGGCTTAGTAGCAGCCCAAAACTGAGTATTTGGTTTTTTTTTGGGAACCCTACGCGAAAATTGGGCTGGAAGCGGGGAGTACTGCACTACTAAAAGGTGGGGGGTGCGAATAGCGGTTTGACGCTAAAAACGATTATTTGACTTTTTCTTCTTTACCATTTCATTAGCTTACCCTAAAACATATAATTCTAAAGCGCTCCCTTTTTTAAAACCTAGACTAATAAGCATTGGATTTGGAAAAGGTTTGCTCATTCATAAAGAAATGCCCCTTCTAATTTGAAAATAATTGTCATGTTTATTGTTTTAAAAAGGTGCTGTCATGTTTATTGTTTTTAAAAAAAGTACCTTTGCTGTTTTTCTTTGGGAGAATAACTATTGTTATTATACTCTTTTTTTTTTAGGATGTAGTGGTGTTAGCAGCCAATTATTTTAAAAAACGTTTTTTTTTTATTTACAAAAAAGGCTTTATTTTAATCCGAAAATTACATTAATATTTAAATAAAAAAATAAAAAAAGCAACAATTTAAATAATAAAAAACAGCAACATTTTAATATGTATAAAAACAGCAACCAAATTAAATAATAAAAAACAGCAACTAAATTAAGTAAAAAACAGCAACTAAATAAAAATAGGAAAAGCAGCAACTAAATAAGAAAAAAAAACAGCAATAATAATATCTAAAAAAAACATGACAGCAACAATTTTATTGAAAAATAAAAAAAACAAACAACAAAAAGGTAAAAAAGGCAACAAATAAATAGAAAAATATTATATTTTTTTTTAAAAGTATTTCAAGGGGACTTTATTTTAATTTCGAAAATACAGCAACTCTTTTCTTTTTTTTTTACAGCGACCTTTTTTAGAGAAAAAACAGCAACATTTAATTTACAGTAGCATTTTCTACAGCAACATTTTTTTTACAGCAGAGAAACAGCATCAAACGGCAACATTTCCTTTTTTACAGCAACAAATAAATCGAAAACAGCACCATATATTTAAAAAAAAACAGCAATATTTCTTTTTTTTTTTACAGCAACAAATAAATCGAAAATAGCAACATATAATAGAAAAAACAGCACAGCATCAAATAACTAAAAAAAACAGCAATATTTATATACAAGAAAAAAAAGCAATAATTTAAATTAACAATTACAGTTCATACTACAAAAATTATCTTAAAATCCATAAACGATGGGGACCCGAATTCCTCCTCGGACCTCCTTAATACAATGGAATTTAAACTAAAAAAAATTTAATTTTAAAAGGAGAAGAAAAAAGAAAAGAAAAGAAAAGTAGAAAACAGTGAACAGATCTCACTATTTTTTTTTCTAAAAATCTACCCTCCTATTTTTGCTACGAAAATTCTTCTTCTTTGTTGAACACCCCCCTTTTTTTCAAGATCTTCTCCTTCCAAAATCCCCCCTGCTTCATGGTCATGGCCCTCCTATTTATACAAAAAAAGAGGGTCTTTTTCTTCTTCGTTTTCTGATTCTCACCATGCCTTGCATAGTGTTTCTTCTTTTTTTTTGACTTAAAAAAAAGACTTGATATGACAAAGATGGTGAAGGGGTATGGGCATGGTAGAGGAAAGAAATGATGGATGAGTGTGAGAGAGATGGGGTCGTAGGGATGGGAGGAGAGAATGAGAAAGGAAGGGTTGAGTGTGAGTTGTGTGTGATGGAGAAAGAAAGAGAAAATGAAGGTTGAGTGTGAGAGAAGGAGAGTGAGGTCGTAGGAGGGAAGAGGAAGTGATGAGTGATGTGAGAGATGAAAGAAAGAGAAAGTGAAGTGTGTGGATGTGAGAAAGAGAGAGTGAGCCGTTGGGGAAGTGGGAAGGAGAGAGGGAGGAGGCGTGTGAGAGATGGGAAGAGTGTATGGGGAAGGTAAATGTGGGGAAGTGGGGAGTTGAGAGTTCCAAGGAGGGAATAAGGGGAGTGGGGTCGAATATTGACTAGGGTTAGGGGAGTGAATGTGGCTTGATTTTAGGGTTAAGGGGGGAAGTTGAAGTTTTTAGGGTTTTTTTTTTTTTGGAGTGGGGTTGGCCGAATTTAGGGTTAGGAGGAGGGAAATTAGGGTTTTGTGATGAGTTGGGTTATGGGTTATGGGTTGTGGGTTAGGGTTTTTTTTTGTTGGGTTGGGTTTCTGATGGCCCAATCCTGATTGCACCTCCATTCTTTTTTTAACAGACCCCCCTATTTCCTTCTTTTGTTATATTTTTTCTTCACTTCTAATAAAAATATTTTTGTTAAAAACTTGTGGCAACTAAAATAGAATAATACACGACATGAAAAAGAAAATAATTATTTTTAATAAATAAAATTTCTTATTTTTGGATCGGACAAAATTAGGGTATTACACAGAACAGATCTTGTAAATTCAATGACAGCAATTTGCATCCCCAAGCAAATGCCCAGATATGGAACACTGTTTTCTCGAGCATACTTAGCAGCAAGAATTTTCCCTTGCACTCCTCTATCACCAAAACCTCCAGGAACTAGAATCCCATCAGCACCCTACAATACAAACCATTTGGGGAACACCTGAAGTTAATATCACATTTGAATACATTTAAATCATGCAGTATTCACATAAGAAAAGTGAAGAAATGGATTTATTTTGTGCATAAAAGCCCATCTAATGGAAACCAAAAAAAACTTTAAAAGACTCCATGCAGCTTCATAGGCATCAGCATCCTGCAAGAAGTAAATTAATCATCAGAGGTTTGGCAGAGTAAAACAAAACAGTTAACTAACCAATGCAGAACAGCAGATCCCCTGCAGTAATCACCTCTTTAAATGTTTTATCTTCAAGATCCCCTGCAGGAACCCAATCCACAACAAGCTTACGGTTGCAGCCAACAGAAGCATGCAAAAGTGCCTGCTCAAAAAGATCAATTATATAAGCTTTATCCTTTTAGCATATCATAGTTAGCAAGTTCCATACAGCAGTTCATGTTGGAAACTGAAAAGAGAAATAATACAGAATACACGCCCAATGCATTTGTGAATTATTAATTTTAAGGAACAGCATCTCCCTGGCTTATCATCCTCACAACAAACATTAGACACAAAAATAAGGAAGCACTGACAAAGCAAATAAAGGTGCCCAACAGGCTGATAATAGTATCTCATACAAGACAGTTCACTATCCCTTTCTTAAGAAATTCAAGTACTAAAAATGCAAGTTGCGGAGAATGGAAAAAAGGGAATTATTGAAGAGTAATGTACCTTCAGTACAGAAAGATATGCATCTGAAAGGCCCGTATATTTTCCAACCATTGCAATTCTAACCTGTGAAGAACATGTGAGGTCAGTACTGGAACTACTCATGGAGTTGAATATCCAGTCAATTATTAATTTTTCAAATGATATATCAGAAATATAGAAACCCACAGATTCATGAAATGTGTCATAAACTTTTGTTGTAGTGATCCACTCCTTGAAATTAGGCTCTGTAGCAACACTGCAAATAACAGAAAGAAGTTTCATAGAATATTAGAGGATTACTTACTCTTAACAACAAAGGAATGTGCCAAATATTTGGAACATCACAGAGAGTAAGTATGTTCAATAACTGCAGTTATGTAAATTCACTATGAGAATATAGGTAAGGATTAAAGGGTAAACAAAGTTAAAATTTGTGAACAATTGCATCATATTACCGGCATATGACAAAATTGAGAAAGTTTTGCCTTAACATTGTTATCAAGTTCCTGGTAAGGACAGTTAATAAATCTTGAATCAGTATAATGTTGAAGCAACAGAATGAAAAGAAAAAGCAAAGAGCAACAGGAAACGGACCTTTGAACTGCGACAAGCAAGAAGATTTGGGATCAACCCTAATCCTCTAAGTTGACGGACAAAGTGTCAGGTTGGTTTTGTTTTCTGTAGATTAAAACTTCCAATAAGTAAAAGATGATAGTAAATTGATTATACTGTATGAGAAGATACAATGACAGTATCTCAATTTACTTATGGTGAAGCAGCTATTTAAAAAGAAACAAAAAAAATGCACTATATACTGACTAATAAATCTAATTTCCTTTTCTTCTTATCTTTTTCTATTCCTAATATTAAAATATAAAAGAAAATGTCCATTGATGACATAAAGCTTGCAGTGTACCTGTTCACCAACCGCACTGAGAACAGGCACCAGGCTGACATGAACCAAACAGAAGTTGCTAGAGCCTAGAAAAAATAAACAATATAAGCAACTGATTTGCCAAAGAACACCCTACAATTTTTTTTGATATAATTCAGTATATACTATGAGGTCTCAAGTATTAGAAACATTACCTACACGGTAGGAAAATTGCCCAAGTGCTTCAACAAAAGGCATAGATTCAATATCCCCTACATTAAAGTAAGGCCATTTTAAAATACTGTTTCATAATACAGAGGTTCTAGCATTCCACAGTCCTGCTAAAGTTTCTGTTTCAGCCTCATCCATAGTTTTCAAAATTAAACAAAATTATAACTAAAATGTTACTAAAAACAAATTCTGCCCGAGTATTACTTAAAATTTGTCCTGAAAATGTTATTTTACCTATAGTTCCACCCAATTCAATGACACAAACATCAGCCGGGCCTTCTTTTCCATCAACTGGTACTTGTGCTACACGTTCTAGGGTGCAGACGAGCATAGCATCTAATAAAATCCAATAAAAACAAACAATTCAGTAATACAGTAGTAGAAATCAACAAAAAATAAAGCAAAATCTAAAGTAAACAAACATAGAATGTACCAAACCGAGAAAGTCAACTAAAATAAATAAAATCCAGTTGACAAAGTAAGGAATGGATATCAATATGGGGAACAAGTATAGCCTCTTTTGCACTTATAAACAACAAAAGAGGTTAAGTTATATTCCCATGAAAACAAAAATAGAGAAAAATGAAGAACCATACTTGCGGCAAATCATCTTGTCTTGATTGTATTTGCGAGCCAAAGTCATCAAAGAAGGTTCAATGATATTGATACCACCACGAAGCCTAAGAACAAGATGAAGAGTTGATTCCTTCTGAATATTGTAATCAGCTAAGGTACGTCCATCTTCTAATTGCTTTCCGGCGAAGATCAAACGCTGCTGGTCCGGTGGAATTCCTGTGAATTTCGTTTAAGTTTCAATTTGAATAGAAATGGAATGAGATTTGATGCAAAGAATGAAGAGATAGAAAGATTAGGGTTTGGAAATTACGATTGCTACCTTCCTTGTCTTGAATTTTGGTTTTCACATTGTCGATTGTGTCGCTGCTTTCGACTTCGAGGGTAATGGTTTTCCCAGTTAGGGTTTTCACGAAGATCTGCATCCTTGCCGCTTCGCTTCTGAACCTCCCTCTCTCTCTCTCTCGACTATCAGTCCTGGTGTTGATGACTGCCGTTTTATATTCCCGTTTCTAGGGTTTTATCTTAGCTGGGCTTTCAATTGGGTTTTGAATCAAGGTGGAGGATGAGAGACAAACAGAAGGTGGAGGATGAGAGACAAACAGAAGATGGAGGATGAGCGACGAACCATGGCGGCTAGCGACCAGACAAACAAAAGTCGTGGGATGAGCGACCCTCAACCAGCGATGCTATTTCTGAATCAAGGGGACGGCGTGAGATGCTGAGAGGGATGCGAGAGAGAGAGAGAGAGAGGAAGAAGACGAACCTGGTTGGTGGTGGCGGAGGCGAGAGAGTTCCAGAGACAGAGAGAGCGAAACTGAGAGTTGTGTGAGAGAGTGAAACTGAGAGTTGCAGAGAGTTGTGTGAGAGTGGTGGATGAAAGAATTGTGAGAGAGAGAGAGAGAGCGCAACTGTGAGAGTGGTGGATGAAAGAATCGTGAGAGAGAGTTGTTTCTTAGGTTTTCTAATTTTAATTTTTATTAAAACAAAAATTAATAGAAAAGAACCGCCGCAGTATCCGCCAGAAACCGCCGTCGCTTGACTCCATAAAACAAACCGCCACAGATTACCCTATAACCGCCGCTGTTTACTTACTAACTGAGGCAATCAACTAAACCGCCGAACAAACTGCCGCCAAATGATAAGCGGCGGCGGTTTACTTAAAACCGCCGCAGATTAACCGCCGCCGGTTGCCAATTTTGTTGTAGTGTCTTGAGGTATTGTAGCACTCTTTGTGCAGGGAAACTGAAGTCTGGTCTGGTGGTGGTTAAGTAGAGTAACTTGCCAACCAATCTTCTATATTGAGACTCTTTCATCAGCTGGTGCTCCAAAAAAAGAGAAGAGCCATGTATGAGGACTCAGTGATGCGAGTGAAGAGGGTGTGATCAGCATGCCCTTATTTGAAACCAAGTGAGAGAAGTAGATTGGACAAGCACCTGTACCATTGCCTACTGGCCTGCTTGAGTCCATAAAGAGACTTAAGCAGCTTGCAAACCTTGGAAGGAGAGGTGGAAGGGAGTTTTGGAGGAATGACCATGTAGACATCTTCCTTAAGTTCACCATGGAGAAACACATTGTTAACATCCAATTGGTGAATGTGCCAGCGCTTAATAGCAGCCACAACAATCAGAGTTCTCACAGTAGCCATTTTTGCAACAGGGGAAAATGTATCAAATAGTCAATGCCCTCTGTTTGAGTATACCCCTTGGCTACAAATCTAGCCTTGTGTCTTTCTATTGTGCCATCAGCTTTATGCTTGACCTTGTAAACCCATTTGCATCCAATAGGAGTAACATCATCTGGCTTATCAACAATAGACCAAGTGTGATTGGTTTCTAGTGCCTGCAACTCTTTGGTCATAGCATCAACCCAGCAAGGAATCTTACTGGCAGTGGCATACAAAGAAGGTTCAGTAACAGCATCACTGTTTGCTATATAGGCTCTGTTAGAAGGTGAAATGTTATCATATGAGAGGTATTGGTGAAGTGGATAGGCACAAAAGGTGGTAAGGTTGCAAATATAGTCTTGTAGGTGAGGAGGAGGGTTGTGAGGGCGAGTAGATTGGCGAGGAGGTGGTGGAGGGTGGTCTGTATGGTTAGTGTGGATGATGTGGTGACTGTGGGAGGTGATGGCTCAGAGGCAGGGTAAGGCAGGGTGTAGTAGTAGGTGTGGGTGGCTCAGTGATAGGGGCTGTGGGAGGTGGTATAGCTGTGTCAATAACAATATCAGTGTTAGAGGAGGTGGCTAGGTCAGTGTTAGTGGCTAAGTCATTTGAAGTGGCAGGGGAAGAGTGTTGTTTAGTAGACAAATCCCAACATTGATGTGAAGAGGTTGGGACATGATAAGGGAAAATGGTTTCATGATGAACTACATGTCTTGAGATAAAAATATTTTTGCTGGAAACATCATAGATAACAGAGCCTTTAGTGTTGGATTGGAAGCCAAGAAAAATATGTTTCCTGGCTCGTGAGTCAAATTTAGATCTTCCAGCAACAAGTGAGGTAGCATAACATAGACTACCAAAGGCCTTAAGGACATCCAAATCAGGCAACTTGTTGTATAGGAGCTGATATGGAGAGCATTTGTTAAGAACTAATGAGGGTATCCTGTTGATCAAGAATACAGGTTGCAATATAGCATAAGACCAGGGGTACTCAGGGACAGAGGATTGTAGCAGGAGAGCTCTAGCCACTGATAAAATGTGCTGATGCTTCCTCTCTACTCTAGCATTTTGTTCAGGGGTCTCAACACAGCTGAACTGGTGTAAAGTACCTTCTCTGTTGCAGATATCCTATAACTGAAACTCAGTCCCATTGTCACTACGAAATGTTTTAATAGTCTTGCCAAATTGGTTAGCAACCATCTTAATAAAATTCATCACAGTTTGCTTAAAATCAGACTTGGATTTCAAAAGAAATACCCATGTAAACCAGGAATGGTCATCAACAATGGTCAAAAAATATTTGAATGCATGAATTGAGGGTAGAGAACAGGGTCCCCATACATCCAAATGAATGAGATCAAAAATATTGGCTGCTCTACTATTACTTAATGGAGATGATAGCTTTCTTTGTCTAGCAAAATGACAAATATCACATACCAAGTCTTTATTTGCAACAATTGAAGGGAAATCCTTACACAACATGTCTAATTTTGAATGGGAAGCATGCCCAAACCTGTAGTGCCAAATGGCAGAATCTGGTAACACAAATCCAAAATTACAGTTGTTAGAAATGCTACATATAACAACATCAGTATCTGCATTATCAGCTGCAAGGTGTACCAATCTACCTTGAACGAGCCCCAAACCAATCCTCTTGTGTGAGGGGTCCTGGATGATACACATAAGGTTGGATGCAGAAAAATGAACATCAATTCCATACTCAAGAAATCTTGGAAATGATATCAAATTAAGATTGAAGCTAGGAATGTATAAAACATCATGGATGGTAAAATTTGCATTGAGCTTAACTGAGCATATAATGGAGCCTACAGCATATGTACCATTAGGAAGGCGTACATGAATAGGTTTAATGGACCTATATGATTCAAATAGACTTAGAGTAGTGCAAACATGATCTGTAGCTCCTGAGTCTATGATCCAAAGCGCAAATTGCACAAAATTGGCAATGAAGGGCATAGGATCAAAAGAAACAGGTAAATTACCTTCAGCATCAGTGATGCGAAGCTGATTGATAGAAGGTTCCTCAGTGTTGTTGGACATAGCAGAAGAATCAGCTTGAAGGTTGCACTTCTTCAAGATATCCATGAGTTGCTTATAGTCCTCTTGAGAAATAGCTGCAGCGGATGAAGGTGGAGTAGCATCACTTTGATTATCACTCTCAACAGAAACAGCATTGAGGCTAGGTTTGCCATCTTTCTTGGAACCAAAGGGGAAACCATGATTCTTGTAACAGGTATTCACAGTATGACCTTGTCTATTGCAGAAAGTACACTGCCTAGGGACTGAGGATTTGTTCTTGTTGAAGTAGCGCTTGCCTTCAACATCATTGATTTGAGGCATAGAATCATCTTGAACCGGAGTAAGTCCATTTTGTCTCTCATGTTCAATTACCATAGAGAAGACAGTAGTAATGGAAGGTAAAGTAGGCATCAATAGAATCTGCGAACGTACCATTGCGAAATTGTCATTGAGACCTTTGAGAAAGCACACGACAACGTCTTCATCGTGGAAGAGTCTTGCATTACGCATCGCCTCGCAAGAACACTTTACTGCGCAAGTGCATTGAGGACGAGGGCGATAATTCTCCAATTCCTCAATGAGAACACTCATTTCCGTGTAGAAATCAGTGACTGAGAGTGAATCTTGCTTCAATTGGTAAAAAACGTACTTCAAATCAGCGACTCGCACCCGATCAACACGCTCGAATCGTGATTTGAGATTGCTCCAGGCTTCGGAGGCGAGTTCCTTGTAGACGATGCTCTGAGCGATCGTTGGTGAAACTGAGTTGATGATCCAAGAATGGACAAGGTTGTTGCATCGTTCCCAGGCATCGTATAGAGGATCGAAGGAATCTGGTGCAGCAATCGAGCCATCAACAAACTTGAAATTGTTCTTTTCGATTAGGGCTTTACGCATCAATTGCGCCCAAGAATGGTAATTGTTCGGAGTAAGGTGCTTCGTGACCAGGGAAACAGCAGGATTTTCGTTCGGGTGAACGTAATAGGGACTTGAAGTGTTTGTGGGATCAAGAGAGGACTGCTGTGAGACGGTGGTTGAGGAAGATGGTTGCGTCGTGTGACGAGGCATGGCTACAGCAGCGGAAACGGTAAGAAGAAATCAAAAAACTTCTGATACCATGATATGAACTGAAAACAGAATCAGTTCCATTGAAATGAAAAGCAGTTACAACTGATTTTTGAGAAATGAAATTGTATTATTCATTCTGAGATGAATCAGTTAGAAAGTATGATTATATACAAAGGAATTAACTATCCTATATCCTGCTAACTAGAATGATCGACTCAACAAGGTGTTGAGCTAACTAGAGCTAGTGTTGAGCTGACTAGAGCTAACTAACAGTGGTCAAGCCATTTACAATTTAACCGTGTATTATTTTAATTTTACTATTTTGTCCTCAACTAAATTACTTTTACCATGAATAACAATTATTATAATTTATAGGATGTGACACTTTATAAATTTAAATTAAATAGCTCAAATAAATATGTAACTAATTAAGTTAAATGATTAATATAATTATTTAGCTAATTAAAATAAATATTTACCTAATTTAATTAAATAATTAAAATAAATACCACTTGTAAAAAAAGTACTAATTCAATTAAATTTAAAAATTAAATCAAACACATAGGAGTGTTTTTGTCGTTTTAAAATTAGTATTCTTTCTCTCTTCTCTCTTTCACTCCAACCAAACAAAGAGGCACAACTCTCTCTTCCTTAATTCTCTTCTCTTTCCCTTAAACCAAACAATCCTCCTAATCTATTCTAATTCTCATCTCTTTCTCTCTTCCCTCACTCTCTCTTCCCTCTTTCTCTCCTAATCCAAACACACCCTTAGAGTCCATTATGAGCCGGACAAGGGACTTTCCCACCCTAGCCACCACAGGAATATAGATTATATAATCTATATAGATTATATAATCCGATGAAGTATACGGTCTCTATAAAACTATCATATCTGATAAAAAATAATCTAAAAAAATCATAAATAATCTCTCGTAATAAAATATAAACAAATTTAAACTACTCATACATTTATTAAGATAAATAGTTATTTATATTTTAATTTTGTAAATTTCACTTAAAAATTTAGCTTCACTGTCTAATTAAATTATCCTTCATCTCAATTGAAACATTAATTTTATGAAAACTTGTTTCAATTAATCAACTAGTATCTATTTCTTTTGAGAAATGGTGAGAATCTTATTGAAATTGAAATGAAATTTATTTTTAGTATACTTTCATTAAATTAAATATTAAATAAAATATAAAAATTGAATGCTATTTATGTTTTATTACAACTCATATGCGATTTTTTTTGATAAATATTATACAACTCATGTGTAATAATTTGACTTATATTTTATTAAAGAGGGAGAATGTGATTTACTACTTGTTGGATTTTGATAGTCGGTAATTTACATGACTTTGTATTTTAAGGCAGAGCCAAGGCCAGTTGGCCACCGACACCAATGACGGCATGAACTTGATGCGGAAGTGGTGCTGTTTTTTTATTGTAAAAAATATAATATAATAAATCACAAGTCCATAACAATTTAGGGAGACAGAGATTTGTGTTGCCATCCCTCGAATAAATTATTCATTATTTTTTTGATAAATGTATACAATAATGTTTTTTTAAAGAAACTATATGATAATGTTGTTTATTATTTTAAAATGTCTAAACTTTGTTACTCACTTGTTGCCAAAAACTTTGTCACTATTAGTTGTCTCGACAATTTCAGCGATATTGGGACATCGACTCTTGGATTCAAACCCAAATGTAAGTAGTGATAGTGTTTGTGTCTGATGTTTATTTGTCATTTCATTTAAGTAGACAAAAAAAGTCTAAACTTTGTTTTATATTAGATTAATAGAATGAATTAGTTTAGTACACACTAAATCCTAATAGTACATGAACAAGTTCGTCCTTAGTTATATTTTGGGTGTTTTGAGCAAGAAAAGAAATTAGTACTCTCATAATTAATAGCGTATCTAGGGCCATGGTCCAGAGTGGTATGTCTCTCTCTTGGAGCCGCCGCCGACAATGCTCAAGAGAGTGGTGTATGTCTCTGTTTCTTTGAAGAGAATGAGAGTATCGGTACAGGTGTGAAGAAGAAGAAGTGGAGAATAGATTTATATAGAGGAAACGAAAATCAACGGTCAAAAATTTCCGGCGGATTTAGGGTGTTTCCGGCGGATTTTTGAAATTCAAAATTGGCGCATCCAGGCTTTTCCAGCAGATTTTTATCCGCCGCAAACTTACCGACGGAATTAGGTACTTTCCGGTGGATTTATTCCCTGCAAACATTTCCGGCGGATTTTGATTTTTTTTTTTCATAAAAAAAATGCCCTGACTTCTTGCACTCGAAACAAAGTGACTTGGGATTTGTCTCTAGACTTGGTTTTCTTCTTGGATTCTTTCTTTTTCAAGTGTCTTCGATGTCTCCTTTGTTTCATCTTCAGTAGCTTAAGCCACCTCAGTAGAAGGACATCTTATCTTCTATTGCACCAGACTCGCTACCAAAAGACACCTCGTATGTAGACAGTTCTACTTGCAACGCCTTAGAACCATAGACCCTTTGTTCGACTCCAAAGCTATAGGCTTTGACTTCTTTATATTTCTTCCTCATTCAACTGAAGCTCGCTCATATGCTCTGCGAGAACTTAGAAGATCTTCCAGTTTTAGCGTATTCAAGTCCTTTGCCTCTTGAATAGTCGCAACCTTAGGTCTCTCTATTTTGGAAAACTTCTATTTAATTTTGTATATTTTTTTGTATATTTATTTATTAAATTTTGTATATTTTTTTATTAAATTTAATTATGTTTCTATGAATATCAGAAACAAGTGGCTTGACGTGATATGGTTCCATCATAGTCATAGGAGTACAACAGGCCAGTAATATTTAAATGAAGTAATTAAGGTTGTTTTTGTTTTGTCCAATAAGGTAAAAACTGTCGGGGATAAACACGTGAAAGAGAGAAGAAAAGGAAGTGGCGGCGCTAAGGATAAGAGGAATAAGTAGGGCAATATAATATTAGGTAAAAGCTGCACTGAATTTCATAAAAGTAGGTTTTATATTTACATTCTACTGACGTCTATATTTATATACAATGAAACAGGCCCAGGCCCATAATTTCGACTAGCCCATTCGACTGGCCCATTTCGACTAGGTTTCTAACTACACCTACTATAATTACAAGCAATAGAATTACAAGGCATATCTCAATATTCCCTCCTAATTCACATTGCTGAGTGACATCATCCCAAGCATTCTTCTTAGTTATTCGAATCTTCCCTTTTGCAATGGCTTGGTCATTGCATCAGCTATCTGAAGCTCCGAACAGCAATATTCCAGATTCAGCTTCTCATTGTTGACTTGATCACGCAGGAAGTGATATCTGGTTTCTATGTGCTTCGACCTACCATGTGCAACAGGATTCTTGGCGAGATCTATCGCAGACTTGTTGTCGATCAACAACTTCATTCCTTCGACCCTGTGCACTCCAATTTCGACCAGTAGCATGCTCAGCCATGATGCTTGGCATGCTGCAAAGGAAGCAGCTACATATTCTGCTTCACAGGAGGACAACGCAACTATACTTTGCTTCTTCGAGCACCAAGAGATGGGTGTCGATCCATACATGAAGACATACCCACTTGTGCTTTTTCGATCACTCTTGTCTCCACTCCAGTCGGAGTCAGTGTAGCCAAACACTTTATTACCATTCTTCGACACACTCTTGCTAGGGAACAGAATACCATAACTTTGTGTTCCATTTACATACCTTAGTACTCTTTTTGCAGCTACCATGTGAGAGCTTTTCGGCTTCTCCATGAATCTGCTGATCATTCCGACACTAAACATAATGTCAGGTCGAGTGTTGCACAGGTACCTTAGGGAGCCCACGATCTGTTTGAACAAGGTGGCATCTACTTCAATCCCTTCGTCGTCTTTCGACAGCTTGCTGCTAGTGTCTGATGGTGTCGAAACTTCCTTGCAGTTGCTCATGTCGAATCTTTTTAAGATATCAGCTGCATACTTCGACTGGTGCAGGAGTATACCCTTACTTGTCTTGGTAAACTCCATCCCCAAGAAATATGATAGATGTCCCAGATCACTCATTTCAAATTCTGACATCATCACTTTCTTGAAGGCTTCGACTTCGACTTCATTGCTGCCAGTTACAAGTAGATCATCTACGTACAGGCACAACAACAACTGAGTCGAAGTTCCATTCTTCTTCACATATACTCCATGTTCATTAGTGCATCTAATGAACTTCTGAGCCAAGAGAAATCCATCAATTCTCTTGTTCCACGCTCTTGGAGCTTGCTTGAGCCCATACAGGGCCTTCTCCAGCTTATAAACCTTGTCTTCTTTACCCTTCGACTCAAAACCAGGTGGTTGACAAACATAGACTTCCTCCTCCAGAGGTCCATTCAGAAATGCTGACTTTACATCTAGTTGATGTAGGGGCCAGCCTCTATGACTTGCCAATGCTACTACTAATCTTATGGTTTCGATCCTGGCTACTGGGGCAAAGACCTCATTGAAATCCAAACCAGGTTTCTGCAGGAACCCTTTGGCTACTAGCCTGGCCTTGTACTTGGCCACTTCTCCATTTGGCTTGACTTTGGTCTTGAAGACCCACTTCACCCCTATGGCTTTCTTTTCTTTTGGAAGTTCGACTAGCTTCCAAGTATCATTCTTCTCGATTGACTCCAACTCGTCAATCATTGCTTCCTTCCACTGCTTGTGACTAAGGGCTTGCTCCAGGCTCACTGGTTCTGCTTCTGCCATTAGTGCAAAGTGTGTCAGGTCTCCCTCTGCTGTAATAGCAGAATCTGGGTAAGTGTCGAATCCTTCTAGTCTTACTGATTTCTGCCTTTCCCTTTGCGACCTTCTTAAAGGTTCGACAGCAATGGGTTCTTCTGGCTCTTCAGTTTCGACCTCTTCATTCTGATCATCTCGATCAGAGACTTCGTCGAAGTCCATCATTGTAATTTTCTCGCAGCCTTCTTCCCAGTTCCAATGTTTCGACTCATCTACTACGACATCTCTGCTTTTCACTATTTTCTTCTGCACAGGATCATACAGTTTGTATGCTCCTGTCGAATGATAGCCAACAAGGATCATTTGTTGTGCTCTATCATCCAGCTTGCTTCTTAGTTGCTCAGGGACATGTCTATAGCATACTGAGCCAGTTATTCTGAGATGCTTGACACTTGGCTTTCTTCCTAGCCAAGCTTCTTCAGGTGTCTTCCCAGTCAATCTCTTTGTGGGACATTTGTTTAGAATATACACTGCTGTGGCTACAAGTTCTCCCCATAAACTATGAGGTAGCTTATTCTCCTTCAACATACTTCTTACCATGTTGAGGATGGTCCTGTTTTTCCTCTCAGCAGTACCATTATGCTGAGGCGTGTAAGGTGCAGTGACTTCATGCACAATTCCTTCTTTCTCACAGAATTCGACAAATCCATGAGAATTGTACTCACCACCTCCATCGCTTCTAAGGATTTTGATTTCACATTCACTCTGCTTTTCAATCATTACCTTAAACTTCTTGAATATTTCTAGTACTTCACTCTTCCTTTTGATCAAATACACCCAGGACATTCTAGTGTATTCGTCAATGAAGGTGACAAAGTACTTATTCCCTCCTAAGGAACATACTTCGAAAGGACCACAGACATCAGAAAATATCACCTCTAGCTTCTTCTCTGCTCTGCTAGGTACTTCTGATTTAAACGAGTTTCTTGGTTGCTTCGACTTGCAACAACTCTCGCAAACTTCGACAGGTACTTTTACTGCAGGCAACCCATGAACCATATTCTTTTCATGTAGTTGACTCAAGCTCTTGAAGTTGAGGTGGCCAAATCTCCTGTGCCATCTCCAGTGCTCCTCTTCGACAGTACTCTTGAGGCAATGTTCTTCGACTACTTGCAATTTGATCTTGAAGGTTCTGTTACTCTGCATTAACACCTTCAGGATCAACTTCTTGGTCGAATCAAACAGGCTGAGACTGTTATCACCCATTTCGACGGTGAATTTCTTCTCGATCATCTGCCCAATACTTAGCAGATTGCTCTTCATAACTGGTACATAAAATACCCCTTGGATGTAGCACCACTTACCATCTTTCGACAGGAACTTTATGGTACCTACTCCTTCAGCAGTAACTCTACTGTTATCTGCAAACCATATCTTTTTGCTTATCTGCTCCAGTTCGACAAACCACTCCTTGTGACAACACATGTGATTTGAACATCCTCTGTCGAGATACCATTCGACTGACTTCTCTTCAGTCGAATTTGTATCAGCCTTCAACAACAGTAATTCTGGGTCAGTAGCTGTCATGAATGACAATTCTTCATCATCATTGCTGGCAATGTTGGAGGCATCACCAGTGTTTCCACTGCCCTGCCACACACACATCGCACAAGTATTTTGAGCATCACAAGTGAATCCACTTATACAAGTGTTCCCACTATTTTGCTCGCTACTTTCAGCAATTCCTTCATCGAGTCGAATCTCATCTTCGACAGCCATCAACATTAACTCCTCTGAGTCAGAGTCTGAGTCACCATCATTAGCAAACTTGGCTTCTGCATCTTTATCCCTAGGAACTTTCTTGTTTTTACACTTGTTCCTATAATGCCCAAATTGCTGACAGTTATAACACTGAACTTTCGACAGGTCTCCCTTCTTCTTGTCGAAAGATCCTTGTTCTTTCTTCTTACTGCTTGATCCTTTTTCTCTACCCTTCTCCTTGTTGCCTGCCTTCCAATTTTTCTTAGAGGAGTATGAAAGCAAGGCTTGTTCAGCTTCTTTCTCTGAACTTCTCTGCCTTATTCTCAATTCATGAGCCTCTAAGGAACCCTGAAGTTCATCTAACTTCAATGTATCTAGGTCCTTGGATTCTTCGATAGCAGTAACAACGTAGTCGAATTCCAGGGTTAAGGATCTGAGCACCTTTTCGACTTTATTTACTTCAGTCACAATTTCACCATTACCTTTCATTTGATTAGTTAATGCTACTAACCTCGTAATGAAATCTCCAATCGATTCTCCATCTGTCATCTTCAAGCCCTCGTACTGCTTCCTGAGCGACTGTAGACGTATCTTCTTCAGCCTATCTGCTCCTCCATACGAGTTCTTTAGGATGTCCCAAGCTGCCTTTGCTGAATCACAGTTGATGATCAGGTTCAGGATGTTGGAATCAACACATTGGTGAATCAAAAACAGCCCTTTTCCATCTTTCTTCCTCAGTGAATGGTGGTTGTTCCTCACCGCTTCAGTGGCGTTTGCTGCCAAGGGTGGAACACCATCATTCACGACATCAAGTACATCTTGATATCGAAACAACACCTTCATCTGCGCACACCAACGTTCATAATCCTTTCCGTCAAAGATTGGGAGGTTCCCCAGAATACCTCCACCAGAGTTGTCTCGCGCTGCCATGAATCTTGATAGATTTTGTGAGGATCTAACAAGCTCTGATACCAGTTTGTTGGGGATAAACACGTGAAAGAGAGAAGAAAAGGAAGTGGCGGCGCTAAGGATAAGAGGAATAAGTAGGGCAATATAATATTAGGTAAAAGCTGCACTGAATTTCATAAAAGTAGGTTTTATATTTACATTCTACTGACGTCTATATTTATATACAATGAAACAGGCTCAGGCCCATAATTTCGACTAGCCCATTCGACTGGCCCATTTCGACTAGGTTTCTAACTACACCTACTATAATTACAAGCAATAGAATTACAAGGCATATCTCAATAAAAACGATAGCTTTTGGAGAGGAAGTAAGGGGCGCCTTTCTTCTTTACTTGCAGAACTATCTCCCTTTAGTTGCAGAGCCATTCCAGCACCCCGCATCCTAGGCCCGGACATCGGACGGTTTTGTGCGGTTTCGGGCCCAAAACCAGCAACCGACTCAATCGACGGTTTGGATGCTGAGGCCCGTTTCCGCCCAAAATTTTGTTCGGTTTAACGGGTTTGGTGGGTTGGGCGGGCGGATTTATGCGGGTTGAAGACATACAAGATTGAGGAGCAACGTTTTGACAGTGGTGCTGGAAATGACTTCTCACGGTGGCGTAGAGTGGCCTTCTGGAAAGATAAATGAGACTCAGAAAAAGAGAAGACACGAGGCGTGAGGGAGAGAGAAGAAAATAAATACCGTAAAGTGTAAACAACAAAGTACTTACTAAATAATTAATTTATTATAACTTTTCAAAAGCAAAGTTCAAAAGCATTATACTCGAGAAATGAAAAGTTATAATACATTATTAATAATGAAACCAAATTCAAAAGCACAGTTTGACAACGTGCGCAAGCACACTGCACAAGGTAAACTTTTCTAAATACACAATCTGGTACGCATGTGAATGGATCGGTGGTAAGCGCGTGAAAGAGAGAGAGATGGGACAAGGCTCTACTGCGATGGGACTCTTCTCTGCTCTCTACCTGCTGCGTCTTAAGTTGGATCATCACACGGGCGGGTTCGGTTTCAAGCGGTGTTTTTTAGTCCAACCGAGCCCGCCCAATTCAACCCACTTAAACCCAATTGTACGCATTTTTTAACCCGCAACCCACTCATGCCCGGCCCATTAGTTGCGGTTTTTTCGGATCTGCGGTTTTGCGGGCGGGTCGGACTTTTTGTCCAGGCCTTCCTCCTTCTTCCCTCTGTATTATTTCACTTATCCAGCCGTGTCAAGCCCCTATCACATCATTTAAAGCCGCATCAGAGCCATGATAAGCAGTATCCAAGCCGTACTCATACCGTGTCCAAAATAAAATTTTTAAAAAAATAAATAAAAATTACTGGATACTTGTAGGATACGTATCAAACACGTATCGGTGTCGGATACGTATCGGATACGGATACTTGGGCCAAAATGGATTATTGGGGCTTCACAGCTTCTCAATATCTAAGTGATTAAAATAAAATTATTATTAAAAAATATAAAATAAGAAACTAATTTAAATTTTTTTAACAAATGAAATATAGGTATCACATGGGGTAATTTTGTCATTAACATATAATATATCGTATAATTATTTATTAGCAATATATAATAGAATAACATATGTTATCTTTGTACCCAAAAAAGAGATAATGTATGTTATCTTATTTTTTATTAGGTTCACATCAAACACATAATATGATAGTGATGATCCTGTTTCTATATCGTGTCAGTATTCTATCGAGACCATGAAACGGAGCCTAAAGGTTTCTTATTCCAACATATAGCACTGATACAAGCATACTATCATATTTGAAAGAAAGAGGAACTACAAAATAACTACTAGGGTGAGCACGACACATGTTAGAACGAGTTATAACTAACCCTAACGCGGTCCCAAATTTGGATCGGGCCAATTTGTTAAACCTAACCGGTCCTTAAACTTGAATAAACCCAATAAGCTATGGGTTAATTTAGAACCAAGTTTAATTAGGAGGAGACCGACTTGTCGCAAAATATAAATAATAGAATATTAATTTTTTTTTGGTTTTAGTTCAATTAAATATTGATATCAGACGACGAAATTTAGTTGATAAATTCAGTAAAAAAGTAACGTTGATGTGTGCCCAACTTTGTGAAAAATACATTTAATTTTTCCCTATAAAATATGTATACTTTCTATTGATATTGCGACCACTATAATATTGAAATATTGATGGTGCAACTATAAAGTTAACGTCCCGAATTGTTTAAATTTAACATCAAACTACTTGTTTTTAGTTTAACGACCGACTAAGTTATCACAATTCAAAAGTACAAATATGATAATAATTATATATTAAAATACGTGTATTTGGGACGAGACGAGTAACCCGAGAGTCAACTTGAACTCGTCCTAACCCGAACCTGAGTTACTAATTAGGGTAGTCCCATTTGCCTATTTTTTGTGTGGGACGAGGTTGGGTACAACCCAAAATAATTAGGTTGGGATGGGTTAACGAGTTGGAATGGGTACTGCACACCCTAATAAGTACTAGTATTTTTTGATAAAAAAAGTACTTATTAGGGTACTAGTGCTTATAGCCAAACACAATTGGCTCAGTAGCTTAATCTACTCTAGGACACGGGGTCGACTCGGTGTTCCTGGATTCGATTCCGGTAGTGGACAAACACGGTGATGGTCAATGCGAAATTTGATCATAAGCGCAAGCGAAAATTAGTCTTTCGTTAAAATCGTTGGGATCAATGTTTTTAAAACCGGACCGGAGATTGAACCGGACAGACCTCCGGGTCATGGTTCAATTGGTTCCCTCGGTTCAACCATGGTTGAACCGGATGAGTAATAATTAAATAAAAAATAATAAAAGTATTAAGTTTTGGAGAAAAAGTAAATTAAAA
Organism: Astragalus membranaceus; assembly: GCA_039519185.1. Taxonomy (NCBI): domain Eukaryota; kingdom Viridiplantae; phylum Streptophyta; class Magnoliopsida; order Fabales; family Fabaceae; genus Astragalus; species Astragalus membranaceus. The sequence goes on along the minus strand of CM076846.1, from coordinate 95,597,221 downwards.
AAAGGATTAAATATATGTTACCCCCCGACAAATATCCTCATTTTCCATTTACCCTCCTCCAATTTTTTTTTTTTAAAAACACCTTGCAAATATTAAGTGTTTCTAGTTACCCCCTGTAGTTAGATTTTGTTAACTGCGTTAATTGTATGCTGATTTGGCTTCCATGTTGGCTTGACACGTTGCTGATTAGGTGACACGTGGCTTGTAACAGCCCAGGTCCAACGCATTGGCCACCCCAGCACTATTACATCACGGTCTTCTCTACCCCCCTTGTAGAATTTTTGCCTTCCGTGGGAATCGAACCTTGCACCTGAGGCATAAGTGCAAGTTAAACACACCTTGAACCTTGGACCTGGGCTGTTACATGGCTGCCATGTTTCAAGTTACCCCCCTCAGCTCACTCTTCCATGTCTTCCCTAACCTCCATCCCAGCACCCCTCCCTTAACTTGCTGCACCACCCCTCCTCATCATCAACGATTCTGCAGCAGGAAACTCAATTCATCATCATCCCTCAACAACAATAATAAACCCAAAAACTCAAATTGAAGATATGAAGAAATCCAAAAACGAATTCAACGAAATCAAACCCATAAACGAAATCCCTAGATGAAATTTACGAAATCAAACGAGCTGGTGGAAATCAAGCGAAATCAAAACAAAATCAAACGAAATCAAACGTGCGGGGTTTTCCATTTCGTTTTCCAGATCTGAGTTTTTGTTTCCATGGTGTGTGGGGTTTGCTGTTGCTTGATTTGAAGAAGAATTCGAAGGAGCAGGTGGAGAAGAAGAATTCGAAGGAGCGGGTCTGGAGAAGAAGGATTCGAAGGAGCAGGTCTGGAGAAGAAGGATTCGAAGGAGCTGATCTGAAGAAGAAATACTTTAACAACATAAATAAATAAGAACTGGTATAATATCGCAAGTGAAACATTGGTTCAGTGGTAATTCCTCTTGTGTGTGAACTAGAGGTTGTGAGTTCAACATTTTTTGCCGGGGGGGGGGGGGGGGGGGGGCTAAATAGAAAATGAGGATATTTGCAAGGGTTAACATATATTTAAGCCTTAAAAAAATCAAAAAGTGCATTTCGGGCGGTTCAACCCGGGCCAATTGATAGTTCAAAACGGTTGAATCGGGGTTTGTAACGCCCCGAATATTTAATTAATTATTAATTGAATTGTTTAGAAAATTAAGTTGTAGGAAAATATTAGAGTAAAAATATATTTTTGTATGTGGGCCTATTGTTGGTGTTAGGAGTAGTAAAATAAGGGGGTGTAAAGAAGGACCATGAAGCTAAAATCGCATAAGTGTGTGAAAAAGCCCATAAGACTAAATAAATTATAAATAGGTGTTATTTTAGGGTTTACTCATTTTTAGAAGAAAAAAAATAAGAATTTGGAGAGAAGAACAAGGAGGGGCGGCGAAGAGAGCTAGGGCAAGGCCAAGGAGAGCTTCGAATTCTTCAATCCAAGGTAAGGGTGGGGTTCTAACTCTATAATCGGGTATATGAAGGGCTCTATGTAGGAAGGTTAAGGAACCCTAGGTGTTGTTAATTCTTGAAAACCATAGTTGTAGATGTTGAACCCTAAACATTGATATTGAATCCTATTGATGATGTTTGTACCTATTGATGATGTGTGAACATGTTTGTTGTTGATTTGGGAACCAAAAATCTGTCCTGGGCGCCATCTTGTTGTTCGTACGATGCTGGGTGCCGTCCAGGGCGCCACCTTGTTGTTCGCTGGTTCTGGGCGCCATGGGCGCCGGTTGTGGTTGTTGTTCTGGCGCACTGGGCGCCAAGGGAGCCAATGTTGTGGCTGCCCTGGGTTGTTTTGGTGCACTGGGCGCCAAGGGCACCAATGTTGTGACTGCCCTGTGTTGTTTTGGCGCACTGGGCGCCAAGGGCGCCAATGTCTGGCTGCCCGTTGCTGTTTCTGGCGCACTGGGCGCCAAGGGCGCCAATGTCTAGCTGCCCGTTGCTGTTTCTGGCACACTAGGCGCCATGGGCGCCAATGTCTGGCTGCCCTGTTGCTGATGTTCTGGCGCACTGGGCGCCAAGGGCGCCAAGTGTGGCTGCCCTGTGTTGTTGCTGGGCGCAGTGGGCGCCAAGGGCGCCAAGTGTGGCTGCCCTGTGTTGCTGCTGGGCGCTGTGTGCGCCAAGGGCGCCAAATGTGGCTGCCCTGTGTTGCTGTTGGGCGCAGTGGGCGCCAAGGGCGCCAAGTGTGGCTGCCCTGTGTTGCTGTTGGGCGCTGTGGGCGCCAAGTGTGGCTGCCCTGTGTTGCTGCTGGGCGCTGTGGGCGCCAAGTGTGGCTGCCCTGTGTTGCTGTTGGGCACAGTGGGCGCCAAGGGCGCCAAGTGTGGCTGCCCTGTGTTGCTGTTGGGCGCTGTGGGCGCCAAGGGCGCCAAGTGTGGCTGCCCTGTGTTGCTGTTGGGCGCAGTGGGCGCCAAGGGCGCCAAGTGTGGCTGCCCAAGGGTGAATCCTATAGTTGTTGCTTGAAACGAATTGTTGATGTTGAATATATATTTAGGCCCACGGTTCCTAAATTGTTGATAGGTTGCTAGTTTGTTGATAAGTGGCTAAATTGTTGATGAGTTGCTAAATTGTTGATAGGTTGCTAGGTCGTTGATAAGTGGCTAAATTGTTGATGAGTTGCTAAATTGTTGATAAGTTGCTAAGTTGTTGAATTGTTGTTGATGAGTTATTAATTGTTGGTTGAACTGTTGAAAATGTTGCACCTAGTTGGATTTGCCTGTATTTATTGGCAGGTGTTATGTTGTAGGCCTATGGCCAACGTTGAGATCCCGTTGTTGTTATGCTGTTACGTAGCTATTGTTATTGACTGCCTGAGTATTCGTCATCGTGTCGCATGCATGGCATTACACGTTGGCCTGGATTGGCAAATTACGTTGAAAGATTATGTTGTTGATGCCTCTATTTATAGGCAGATTTTTACGTTGGGAGTTCTGCTCCGATGGTACCACATGCATATGCATAGTATCGAGTCGTATTCATGTTGCATCCTTAAATGATTATGTTGATGACTTGTGATTGATCAAAGTTGTTTGTTGGCTGTGAAGTGGTGAATTTAGATCCCCGATTCTAATATACTGTTTTTCATATGTCCTATTTTATGGTTTGATATCTCACCCCTTCTGTTTGAATGTTACCCTTTCCGTTGGTAACGTGCAGGTAATCACGAATGAAGGCTGCTTACCTTCGTTTGATCGAGTAAGTGTTATGTATCCGTCTTCACAGGCGAATTAACCTGTTTGTTGTTTTTACGAAGCAAGTGTGGCACTCCATTGTATGTTGGAAATTTTTATAAACCCTGATTTTCGTATTATTTTACCGGGTAGAAATGGGGTGCTACATTAGTGGTATCAGAGCTGTTTCGGTCTGTCCGGCCAAGTTGTCCAGTTATTGTGTCAATTGACGCTCGAGTATTGTCATTTGGTTCTAACTATTGTTTATGTTGTAGTGATAAGCTAAGATGGCTGGAAGGAATGATGCTGCTATCGCTGCTGCTTTGGCGGATATGGCTCAGGCCGTGGAGGGTCAGCAGAATGTTGGTGAAACTGCTGGGTCTCGTAGCTTGGCGACCTTTCAAAGGGAGAATCCGCCTACTTTCAAAGGCAAGTATAATCCTGATGGAGCGTTGGCTTGGCTGAAGGAGATGGAGAGTGTTAGACTATCTGATAACCTTAGAGGGGGGTGAATAAGGTTATATGCAAAACTTGAATTCTTTTTCGGTTTTCAAAAACTTTAGCAGTGTTTGTTTAAATCAAATGCGGAATCTGAGATTTAAACTTATATGATGTATGTAAGCATGCAGATCAGGCACAGTGAGATTTTATTCTAATGTTACTATATTCAATATTCACTATAACCAGATATTTATAACTAAACTGGCAGATCAGGCAAAGTGCAATATTACGCTATTATCAGAGTTCAGGATAGACGTATATTATAGGCAGCGTAACAATAAGCAGATCGGCGCAGTGATAGTATAAATAGATATAAACAGTAAATAAAGTAAAGAGAGAGAGAGATAGAGATACACCAGGAATTTTATGAGGTTCGGGATAAAAGCCCTACGTCCTCGGCCTCCGGCTTTGCAACCTTTGTACTTGATAACAACCACTATATGAGAAGAACCTCTTCAATGTTTACAAGCAAGCAACTTCCCTATAGCTAATCTCAATTAACCCTAATTGAGAACCCGAGCACACATCTAAGGATTTCGCAACCGCTTCAATCTCCTGATTGAACGACCCAAGAGCAGCTCCCAGGATTTCAATACCACTTCAATCTTCCCCGATTGAACGACCCAAGATCACCTCTGACCCCCACAATAGTAGACTACAATATAGAAGCTATGATCTAATCACCTCAGATAATATTACAATATAATAGCTGAGAGAGATGAGTGACTAGATCTATAGAAAATGATATGAAACTGATAGCTCTATTTTTCTCTTTCTCAGATCTAGAAAATGTATGTGAGAAGTAGAGAAGATGTTGTGATTTGTGGTGTGGATGAGTGAGTCGAAGAGTGTGAAGCACCTCCCTATTTATAGGTTTAGGAAAACGTAGAAATTTGAAAAAAACATTTATTGCAAAGATGAATCGATTGTTTGATGAAGTTAAAATGTTGATGAATCGATTCTTATCATTTTAGAAGATATAAGAATCGATTATATGGCTAGTTAAAAAAGAGAGGAATCGATTCTTTGCATATGGAGAACATAGGAATCGATTGTTTGTTTCTTTGGAAATAGGTAGGAATCGATTTATAGCCTATAGGATTGCTTAAAAATCGATTTCATAGTCTTTTGAAATAGAAGGAAATCGATTCTTACCTTTGGCTTATGTATATGCATGAATCGATTACATACTTCAAACATAGGGCAAGGAAATCGATTCTTGGCCAATAGGTGAGCCTAAAATCGATTTCATAGCCTATATAAATTGTATAAATCAATTTCATAGCCATTGAAAAAAATAGAAATTGATTTTTGATTTCCACAAAATCGTTTTTAGGTTTAGGTGCCACCTTATGCATGCATGCAAAAATATATTTCAAAACCCTAATTTTGATGCATCATGCATGTTTTGAAAAACTCATCTCTCAGCTACTAAAAGTCATAGACCTTCAGTGATAGGACCTTACACAGTGTCCTAAAGAAGGCGGATAAACAAATAGGTCTTGAACTGCTGAGGTGGCTTCTTCTCCAAGCTGCTCCATTTTAATCTTCCTGCTCTTTGCTTTATGTCCTGTACTTAATTCAACTTGAACCATTAGTAGATAAGGTGTAATTTGTTATCATACAAAACAAAGAGTGTTTGCCCTTGGTTCAACAAACTCCCCCTTTTTGATGATAACAAATTACATTATGCATAGGGGGTTTGATAGTAATGGAACTTTTTCAAAAAGCTGCCCCTAAGCATATGCATAATAAAATAAACAGTACATCAGCAGGATAGCAGCAATTATTTTCTCCCCTCACATATGCCATGCATATATTCTCTCCCACATATAACATGCATAATATTCTCTCCCCCTTTGTTTTCATCAAAAAGGAGGGGGTTGAGCACATAGCATATGAGATAATCACAAACAGACATAATCACTTTGTAAACTAGCAAAGGAGCACATAGCATATGAGATATCAGAAACAGTAGTTCATGCTATGCTCCCCCTTTCTTGGTGATCCCCCTTAATAATTTTAGAATGCAAGGCTTTAGCAAAAAGAGGGTGGATCATCATGGTTTTAAAAATATGATACCCAAGATAATCATCCTTGGTTCAACAATATAGGTATCGTTTTTAACATCAAAAATATGTTGCATCAAAGATCTAGTATAATAGCACTTGAGAAAAAGCTTTGATGCATACAAACAATTACTTCACATAAGTGTTTAATACTTGATAAATATAGTTGTGTTTTCCTTACCCACACAACCTTTACCTATTAAGCAGATTTATAGTTGGTATACATTACAGATTCACTAGCTTTGTTGCTCAAGTTCAAGAGTAGTGAAGCATTACCAGATTCATGAGCTTCGTGTCTCAGCTATCAAGGTACCAATCCCCTATACCTTGAAGCATACCTGCACAAAAAAATCAAGTAGGAACTTTTGGTACCCATTTCTCTTTGGGTCCTTTGGGGTTAGTTATCAAGGCGGTTTTCACAATCCACCTTGGTTTCTTACAGGCAGGTATAAGGGTACCAAGCTCACATAATTTACGGATAGGGCATCTAGGTGAGCTATGGTTTCCCTTTTGACAGTAGGTGCATGAGAAAACAATGGGTTTATAACTTGAAGTAGATGCAACAAAAGTTAATTTCTTGTTTAAAATGGAGGAGGTGGAATTACCTTTGTACCCAATTCCTCTCCTATCAATATATTGATGTTGAGAGTGAAGCAACTGAGTCAAGGTCTTTTCACCAACCTCAAACTTTTTCAATGTTTCTTTCAAAAGTTCATTTTCAACTTTGGCATTTTCAAAATTTTGTTTAAGCTCACAAAACTCAAGGTTGACAGATTTATGCAGTTCATTCTTTAATCTATCTACTTCATTTTCAAGTGTCTCAATTTGAGTGAGCATGCTTTTGTTGCTCTTTGTCAATTTTTTGGATTTTAACAAGAGAGCTTCATGTTCAAAATAGAGAGCTTCAAAAGCCTCACTCAAATCTTGACTACTACAACCATCATCAAGTAAATCATCATGCATAGAGGAATCAGAAAGACTAGAAGAGTTAAGGCTTACCTTAGATGAGTCATTTGCCATATGACAAACACCATTTGCAATTTGCTCTTCTTCGTCTGTGTCACTATTAGTGCCAAGACAATCCCATATAGTAGCCTTAGGTGTTTCACATGCCGTGAGACAAATGGCATTTGCAACCTCCTCTTCTTCACTGTCAGTATAGTTGTTCCATGTAGCCTTCTTAGCTTTCTTGGATTTCTTTGAGTTATTTCTCTTTTCAAGTTTGTTGAATCTCATCAATTCTTCAAATAATTCAGCCATGGCTTCATCATCAGATTCTTCATCAGACTCAACCTCTTTCCTTGCTACCTTAGGTGTTTTAGCAGCAAGAGCAAGAGATTTTCTTTCTTTTACCATTTCTGCTTCTTGATCTTTGTTAGCAGCCAATACAACCTCAAAGGCTAGAAGTGACCCGATAAGATCTTCTTGAGGCAGAGTACCAATATCCTTAGCTTCAGTAATTGCACATGTCTTTGGAAAGAACTCACTGGTTAGGGAAGCAAGGATGTTCCCATTTATATCTTTTGTGGAGTACTTCTTCCCTAGAGCCCTCAGGTTGTTCACGATCAGATTCAGTCTCTGGTGCATAGCTGCCACAGATTCATCTTCCTCCATTTTGAAGGCTTCATACACCGAAGTGAGGATTCTGATTTTTGTATCCTTCACTTGGCTCGTACCGACATGAGTGGCTTCCAAGCAATCCCAGATTTCCTTTGCTGTTTGACATCCTTTGACTCTACCATATTCTTCTTCACATAAGAATAAGTGAAGAATATTCATTGCTCTGGCATTTTGAGATATCTTATCCAACTCTGACTTTCTCAGCTCTTTCAGGTCAATGGTGTAGATATCCTCAACTGGCACTTCTTCTTCTTTGTCGGTAGCTTTACTTTTGATTTTCATTGGGATCAGTGGTCGATCTGCAATGATCCTCCATAAGGTGAAATCTATAGCCTGCACATGACATTTCATTCGACTACTCCAATAGTCATAGTTAGTCCCATCAAACAAGGGTGGCCTAAAGAAGGACATCCCCTCTTTCATAAAAGAACCCATGATAATAGATAGATAAATAAAATTTAAATTGCGAGATGTAAAGCTCTATATGCAATTTCTAGCTCTGATACCACTTGTTGGACTATCTGATAACCTTAGGGGGGGTGAATAAGGTTATATGCAAAACTTGAATTCTTTTTCGGTTTTCAAAAACTTTAGCAATGTTTGTTTAAATAAAATGCGGAATCTGAGATTTAAACTTATATGATGTATGTAAGCATGCAGATTAGGCACAGTGAGATTTTATTCTAATGTTACTATTTTCAATATTCACTATAACCAGATATTTATAACTAAACTGGCAGATCAGGCAAAGTGCAATATTACGCTATTATCAGAGTTCAGGATAGAAGTATATTATAGGCAGCGTAACAATAAGCAGATCGGCGCAGTGATAGTATAAACAGATATAAACAGTAAATAAAGTAAAGAGAGAGGGATAGAGATACACCAGGAATTTTACGAGGTTCGGGATAAAAGCCCTACGTCCTCGGCCTCCGGCTTTGCAACCTTTGTACTTGATAACAACCACTATATGAGAAGAACCTCTTCAATGTTTACAAGCAAGCAACTTCCCTATAGCTAATCTCAATTAACCCTAATTGAGAACCCGAGCACACAGCTAAGGATTTCGCAACCGCTTCAATCTCCTGATTGAACGACCCAAGAGCAGCTCCCAGGATTTCAATACCACTTCAATCTTCCCCGATTGAACGACCCAAGATCACCTCCCAGGATTTCAAACCAACTCAATCTCCTGATTGAGAGACCCAAGAAAACTTCCTAGGATTTCAAACCAACTCAATCTCCTGATTGAGAGACCCAAGAAAACTTCCCAGGATTTCAAAGTGACCCCCACAATAGTAGATTACAATATAGAAGCTATGATCTAATCACCTCAGATAATATGACAATATAATAGCTGAGAGAGATGAGTGCCTAGATCTATAAAAAATGATATGAAAGTGATAGCTCTATTTTTCTCTTTCTCAGATCTAAAAAATGTATGTGAGAAGTAGAGAAGATGTTGTGATTTGTGGTGTGGATGAGTGAGTCGAAGAGTGTGAAGCACCTCCCTATTTATAGGTTTAGGAAAACGTAGAAATTTGAAAAAAAAACATTTATTGCAAAGATGAATCGATTGTTTGATGAAGTTAAAATGTTGATGAATCGATTCTTATCATTTTAGAAGATATAAGAATCGATTATATGGCTAGTTAAAAAAGAGAGGAATCGATTCTTTGCATATGGAGAACATAGGAATCGATTGTTTGTTTCTTTGGAAATAGGTAGGAATCGATTTATAGCCTATAGGATTGCTTAAAAATCGATTTCATAGTCTTTTGAAATAGAAGGAAATCGATTCTTACCTTTGCTTATGTATATGCATGAATCGATTACATACTTCAAACATAGGGCAAGGAAATCGATTCTTGGCCTATAGGTGAGCCTAAAATCGATTTCATAGCCTATATAAATTGTATAAATCGATTTCATAGCCATTGAACAAAATAGAAATTGATTTTTGATTTCCACAAAATCGTTTTTAGGTTTAGGTGCCACCTTATGCATGCATGCAAAAATATATTTCAAAACCCTAATTTTGATGCATCATGCATGTTTTGAAAAACTCATCTCTCAGCTACTAAAAGTCATAGACCTTCAGTGATAGGACCTTACACAGTGTCCTAAAGAAGGCGGATAAACAAATAGGTCTTGAACTGCTGAGGTGGCTTCTTCTCTAAGCTGCTCCATTTTAATCTTCCTGCTCTTTGCTTTATGTCCTGTACTTAATTCAACTTGAACCATTAGTAGATAAGGTGTAATTTGTTATCATACAAAACAAAGAGTGGTTGCCCTTGGTTCAACAGAGAGGATCTTCCGTGTGATGGACTGCACTCCAGCACAGAAGGTTCGTTATGGTACTCATATGTTGGCAGAAGAGGCTGATGACTGGTGGATAGAGACTAGTCAGAGATTGGTAGCTGCAGGTGAAGAGATCACTTGGGTTGTGTTCCGTAGGGAATTTATGAGGAAGTATTACCCTGAGGATGTCCGGGGCAAGAAGGAAATTGAATTCCTTGAGCTGAAGCAGGGAAACCTGTCAGTTACTGAGTATGCTGCTAATTAAGTTTGTGGAGTTAGCCAAGTTTTACCCGCACTATAGTGAAGCCACTGCTGAATTCTCGAAGTGCATCAAGTTTGAGAACGGGTTGCGACCGGAGATCAAGAAGGCAATTGGGTATCAGAAAATCCGTGTCTTCTCTGATCTGATTGATAGCTGCAGGATCTATGAAGAGGATAACAATGCGCATTATAAGATTATTAATGAGAAGAGGAGCAAGCCTCAGAATCGTGGTAAGCCGTATGATGCCCCTGCTGGTAAAGGTAAACCGAAAGCCGCTGATGGTAAGAGAACTAGTGGGGGAGATGCTCCTGCTGGTATCGTGTGGTTCAAATGTGGCAAAGCTGGTCATAAGAGTAACGTGTGCAAGGCTGAGGCAAAGAGGTGTTTCCGTTGTGGTAAGACCGGGCAAGAAATATCTGGGTGCGAGCATAAGGAGATGATTTGCTTCAACTGTGGCGAAGGAGGACACCTTAGTAATCAGTGTCAGAAACCGAAGAAAGAGCGAGCCAATGGAAAAGTGTTCGCTTTGGCAGGGACAGAGACTTCTGAAGAAGATGGACTTATTAGAGGTACATGCTTCATTAATAATATTCCTCTAACTTCTATTGTTGATACCGGTGCTACTCATTGCTTTATTGCTGCTGATTGTGTTAAAAGATTGGGTCTCGCGTTGTCTTCTATGAATGGAGAGATGGTTGTCGACACTCCGGCTAAGGGGTCGGTGACTACTTCTCTTGTGTGTTCTCAATGTCCTTTGTCGATTTTCGACAGAGACTTTGTTGTTGACTTGATTTGTTTGCCATTAAGTGGATTGGATGTGATCTTGGGTATGAACTGGTTAGAGTATAACCATGTGCATATTAACTGTCGTAGTAAGTCTGAGTTTTTCTACCCCTGAAGAGGAGGAAGCTGGTTTGTTGTCTGCTAAATAGTTGCGGAAGTTGATGCAGGAGGAAGTCCAGTTATTCTTGCTGATGGCATCAATGTCTGTCGAGAACCGAGCCGTAATTGAGGAGTTGCAGGTAGTGTGTGAATTTCCTGAAGTTTTCCCTGATGAGATTCCAGGTGTGCCGCCAGAGAGAGAAGTGGAATTGACTATTGATCTTGTACCTGGTACCAGACCTGTTTCTATGGCACCGTACAGGATGTCTGCATCTGAATTGTCCGAATTGAAGAAGCAACTTGAGGATTTGCTCGAAAAGAAGTTTGTGAGACCAAGTGTGTCGCCGTGGGGAGCTCCTGTGTTACTAGTAAAGAAGAAAGATGGAAGTATGAGGCTCTGTGTTGATTATAGACAGTTGAATAAGGTAACAGTTAAGAACAAGTATCCACTTCCAAGGATAGATGATTTGATGGATCAGCTGGTGGGTGCTCGAGTGTTTAGTAAGATTGATTTGCGATCGGGTTACCATCAGATTAAAGTGAAAGATGAGGATATTCAGAAGGCGGCTTTTAGAACTCGTTACGGGCATTATGAATATTTGGTGATGCCTTTTGGTGTTACCAACGCGCCGGGAGTATTTATGGAATACATGAACCGTATCTTCCATACTTACTTGGATCAGTTTGTGGTGGTATTCATCGATGATATTCTGGTCTACTCTAAGTCAGAAGAAGAGCATGCAGAGCATTTGAGATTAGTGTTGGAGGTCCTGAAGGAGAAGAAGTTGTATGCAAAACTGTCTAAATGTGAATTCTGGTTGAAGGAAGTGAGTTTCCTTCGTCATGTCATTTCGGGTAGTGGCATCGCGGTGGATCCGTCTAAAGTAGATGATGTGTTGCAGTGGGAAGCCCCGAAGTCGGCTACCGAGATTAGAAGCTTTTTGGGGTTAGCTGGTTATTATAGAAGGTTCATCGAGGGTTTTTCTAAGTTAGCACTTCCGTTAACTCAGCTGACTTGCAAAGGTAAAGCCTTTATATGGGACACTCGTTGTGAAGAGAGTTTCGCCGAATTGAAGAAGAGATTGACGACGTCTCCTATTTTGACGTTGCCCAATCCGGGAGAGTCTTTTGTGGTGTATTGTGATGCTTCCAAGATGGGTTTAGGAGGTGTGCTTATGCAGAATGGAAAGGTAGTTGCTTATGCGTCGAGGTAGTTGAGGACTCATGAAAAGAATTATCCTACGCATGACTTAGAGCTTGATGCGGTTGTTTTTGTGCTGAAAATTTGGAGGCATTATCTTTATGGTTCTAGATTTGAAGTATTTAGTGACCATAAGAGTTTGAAGTATTTATTTGATCAGAAGGAATTGAATACGAGGCAACGACGGTGGTTGGAGTTATTAAAGGATTACGATTTCGGATTGAATTATCATCCAGGAAAAGCCAATGTCGTGGCTGATGCGTTAAGCCGAAAGACCTTACACATGTCAGCAATGATGGTTAAGGAGTTGGAATTAATTGAGCAGTTCAGAGATATGAGTTTGGTCTGTGAAGTGACACCGCAGAGTGTCAGGTTGGGAATGCTAAGGATTAATAATGACTTTTTGGACAGTATCAGAGAAGCTCAGAAGTTGGATGTTAAACTGGTGGATTCGATGGTTGGAATCGATCAGTCTGAGAATAACGATTTCAAGCTGGATGCGCAAGGTGTGTTGAGGTTCCGTAATAGAATTTGTATTCGTGATGACGTCGAGATGAAGAAAGCAATTCTTGAAGAGAGTCATAGGAGTAAGTTGAGTATTCATCCGGGAGCTACTAAGATGTATCAGGACTTGAAGAATTTGTTTTGGTGGCAAGGGATGAAGCGTGATGTAGCGCAGTTTGTGTATGCATGTTTAACTTGTCAGAAGTCGAAAGTTGAACATCAAAAGCCTGCAGGGTTGATGCAACCGTTAGAGGTTCCAGAATGGAAATGAGATAGTATTTCAATGGACTTTGTGGCGGGATTGCCTAATACCGCAAGGGGTCATGATGCGATTTGGGTGATTGTTGATAGGCTAACGAAGTCGGCTCATTTTGTTCCTATTAACATCACATATTCAGTACCGAAGTTGGCAGAGATTTATATCCGAGAGATTGTAAAGATGCATGGTGTTCCTCTATGTGTCGTTTCGGATAGGGATCCGAGGTTTACGTCTGATTTTTGGAAAAGTCTGCAAAAGGAGTTGGGTTCTAAGTTGAGATTGAGTTCGGCATATCACCCTCAGACGGATGGTTAGTCAGAGAGGACTATTCAGTCGTTGGAGGATTTGTTGAGAGCTTGTGTTCTGGAGCAAGGAGGTTCGTGGGATGCCTACCTTTCGTTGATAGAGTTCACTTATAATAACAGTTACCATTCTAGTATTGGGATGGCACCTTTTGAAGCGTTGTATGGTCGGAGATGTAGGACTCCTTTATGTTGGTATGAATCTGAAGAAAGTTTAGTACTTGGACCTGAAATTGTTCGAGAGACTATTGAGAAGGTGAGGTTGATTCGGGAGAAGATGAAAGCTTCGCAAAGTAGACAGAAGAGTTATCATGATAAGCGAAGAAAGGATTTAGAATTTCAAGCAGGTGAGCATGTGTTTTTGAGAGTCACTCCGGTGACCGGTGTTGGACGCGCTTTGAAGTCTAAGAAGCTCACGCCTCGTTTTATCGGTCCGTATCAGATCTCGGAAAGAGTTGGAAATGTTGCTTATAGGGTGGCCTTACCGCCTAATCTTTCGAATTTGCATGATGTGTTTCATGTGTCGCAACTTCGAAAGTATATTTCAGACCCATTGTAACGCCCAAATATTTAATTAAATATTTAGGTATCCAATTATTTATTTACTTATTTTAGTTGGTGTAATTATATTAGCATTTGTCTAAGAGGTGTATAATCGAATATTAGGGGATGGTGTTAGTGATCGGGCTTAAGCTGGAGGAAAGCCCGTGATCCAAGAGCCCACTAGCTAGGCGCATAGGTGAAGCGCCTAGGCTAGGGTTTTGGCTCATTATACGAATTGTTTTGAGAAAAAGAAAGAAAAGTTGCGAATAGAGGAGAGGAGAGGAGAGGAGAGGAGAAGAGGGACGACGCACATCCAAGGGAGAAGAGGAGGAGGAAGATTTCGCAAATTCAAGGAGAAGAAGGAAGCTGTGTTGCTGAGGTTATTGTTGGTGACGTGATCAAGAGAATTAATGCTCTCCTACTATAAGGTAAGGGTGGGGTTCTTCCTTATAATGGGGTTTTATGATGGGGTTATGTGGGAGTAGGTCCTATAGTACCTCTTGATTGATTTTGATGTTTGATTTGGTGATAGTTGAAGTATAACTAGGTTGAATTGAAATTTGGCTTGTTGGTGATTGTTGTGACTCTAAAAAAAATTGGTGATTCATTGTTGTTCTTACTAATTGCATGCTAGGTGTTCGATTAATTGTTGTTTGGTGTGGTGATTGGCAATTTATGATAATTAACATTGGTGGTTAAGGATTGGTGATTTAAATTGGTGAAATAACGAAAATGTTGATCCCTAGGGCGCCATGGGCGCCATTGTCCTAGATGCTGTTTTTGGGGCCCTAGTGCTAGGCGCCATCCCTGGAATGTTGTAGTGCTGTTTTTGGCGCCCTGTGCCTGGGCGCCGTGCCTGGCCATGTTGCCTTGATGTTCTGTTGCTGTTTCTGGCGCCCTGTGCATGGGCGCCGTGTCTGGTGCATGTTCCCGTGTGCCAGTGTGTGTGTGTTGCTGTGTCTTGGCGCAGGGGCTCCATGGGCGCCTGTTCCTGAGTTGTGTTGCGCGCTGTCTTGGCGCAGGGGCGCCATGGGCGCCGTTCCCGTGTCTGGTGCATGTCTCGGTTCTGTGTTGCGTTTTGTGCTGTAGGTTGTCTGGGCGCCAAGGGCGCCAATTCCTGTGCCATGTTGCGTTTCTGTGATGTTCCAGGTGGTATGGGCGCCAAGGGCGCCATTTCCTGCAGTGTTGCTAGGCGCCCTGCTCCTGGGCGCCAGGTTCAGTGTGTTGCCTGTTGCTGGGCGCCCTGCTCCTGGGCGCCAGTTTTCTGTGTTGCGTGTTCCTGCTAGGCGCCCTGTGCCTGGGCGCCGTTTTCAGCATGTGTCTCAGTTTTGTTCCTATTTTATTTTTGCAATATCTTTTGACTCGGGAGTCTGATTGAGACGATTCAAAATGTTTTGGAAAGCTTATTTAGAGGCCTAGCTGAATATTCTAATTTAAGGCAAAGTGATCTATTTTTCTGGAAATTGTTAGCCGTTGGCTTAGCCGTTAAATGTTGCCGTTTTTGGGAAAAGAAAAATTGTCGCATCTCAAATATCTTGGAAAAGTGTCGTCGTCCCAATATTTTGAAAAATGGTTGTCATCTTCGTGTCTTGGTGCTGTTTGAGCTAGGTGAGAAGGCTCAAACCTTGGTGTTGTTGGAGCTAGGTGTGAAGGCTCCAAATCTTAGTGTTCCGTTGTTTCGGGTAGTTTGGTGTTTCGGTGTCATTGGGCTAGGTGTGAAAGCTCAATTGTGGTGATATTCGGTGATTGATTTTAGTGTGTCACATTGTGACTATTTTTGGGTGATTGTCTGTGTGCATTCATGGTGTCGCATACAGCATATGCATTTATTTTGGTGAAGGCCTTTGGTCTTGGAGCTGGGTGTGAAAGCTCAATTTTTCTAAAACTAGTGAGCCGGGTGTGAAAGCTCAATTTTTCTAAATTGGTGAGCCAGGTGTGAAAGCTCTCAATATTGGTGACGCCTCTATTTACAGGCAAAACTTTTGGTGATTTGGTACCACATGCATATGCCCGTTGGTGTGGGTTGCATTCATGCATTGTCATGACACTTGGTGACTGATTATGGTGTTTACAATTTGACGTGTGTTTATGATTATATGTGTGTAGTGGAGTGGTAGATATAGTTGTCATATTCTAGCATATTGCCTATCATTTTACGCTATTATATTGAAGATATCTCACCCCTTCTGTTTGAATGTTAGCCCTATGCGGTAACGTGCAAGTGATTGCGAGTGAAGGCCTAGTTACCTTCGCTAGTCTGAGTCGGTGTCCTTTGCTTTGATATGTAACACTCAAGGGGGGAAACGAACCTAGACTTGGCTGTTGCATTTTTATTTATTTGGAGTCCATTCAGGACGTTATGTTTTATGTTTTGAAACTTATTTCTATTCCGCTGCGTGGTGATGTATTTTTGACGATGTGGTTAACTAAACTGGTGTTATGGGCTTCGTCCCTTTTTGACAGAGTGTTATATATCGTATGTGACGTTTTGATTATCGATGAATGTGTGACATCTCTTTTCGAAGTATGAAATTTTTTTGTAACTCTGATTTTATTAAATAATTACCGGGTACAAAAGGGGTGTTACACCCATCTCATGTAATTCATATGGATGATGTGCAAGTACGGGATAAGCTCACTGTGGAGACGATGCCTGTACGAATCAAGGATCACGAGGTGAAGACTCTTAGAGGCAAGGAGATCGCTTTGGTGAAAGTAGTCTGGTTGGGAGCTGTCGGAGAAAGCATGACGTGGGAGCTAGAAAGCAAGATGCGGGAATCTTATCCCGAGTTGTTCGATTCAGGTAAATTTTCGAGGGCGAAAATATTCTAAGTGGGGGAGAGTTGTAACGCCGCGAATATTTAATTAATTATTTAATTGAATTGTTTAGGAAATTAAGTTGTAGGAAAATATTAGAGTAAAAATATATTTTTGTATGTGGGCCTATTGTTGGTGTTAGGAGTAGTAAAATAAGGGGGTGTAAAGAAGGCCCATGAAGCTAAAATCGCATAAGTGTGTGAAAAAGCCCATAAGACTAAATAAATTATAAATAGGTGTTATTTTAGGGTTTGCTCATTTTTAGAAGAAAAAAAAGTAAGAATTTGGAGAGAAGGACAAGGAGGGGGCGGCGAAGAGAGCTAGGGCAAAGCCAAGGAGAGCTTCGAATTCTTCAATCCAAGGTAAGGGTGGGGTTCTAAATCTATAATCGGGTATATGAAGGGCTCTATGTAGGAAGGTTAAGGAACCCTAGGTGTTGTTAATTCTTGAAAACCATAGTTGTAGATGTTGAACCCTAAACGTTGATATTGAATCCTATTGATGATGTTTGTACCTATTGATGATGTGTGAACATGTTTGTTGTTGATTTGGGAACCAAAAATCTGTCCTGGGCGCCCTCCTGGGCGCCATCTTGTTGTTCGTAGGCTGCTGGGCGCCGTCCTGGGCGCCACCTTGTTGTTCGCTGGTTCTGGGCGCCATGGGCGCCGGTTGTGGTTTTTGTTCTGGCGCACTGGGCGCCAATGTTGTGGCTGCCCTGGGTTGTTTTGGCGCACTGGGCGCCAATGTTGTGGCTGCCCTGTGTTGTTCTGGCGCCAAGGGCGCCAATGTCTAGCTGCCCGTTGCTGTTGGCGCACTAGGCGCCATGGGCGCCAATGTCTGGCTGCCCGTTGCTGTTTCTGGCACACTAGGTGCCATGGGCGCCAATGTCTGGCTGCCCTGTTGCTGATGTTCTGGCGCACTGGGCGCCAAGGGCGCCAAGTGTGGCTGCCCTGTGTTGCTGCTGGGCGCTGTGGGCGCCAAGTGTGGCTGCCCTGTGTTGCTGTTGGGCGCAGTGGGCGCCAAGTGTGGCTGCCCTGTGTTGCTGTTGAGCGCTCTGGGCGCCAAGTGTGGCTGCCCTGTGTTGCTGCTGGGCGCTGTGGGCGCCAAGTGTGGCTGCCCTGTGTTGCTGTTGGGCGCAGTGGGCGCCAAGGGCGCCAAGTGTGGCTGCCCTGTGTTGCTGTTGGGCGCTGTGGGCGCCAAGGGCGCCAAGTGTGGCTGCCGGGCGCAGTGGGCGCCAAGTGTGGCTGCCCTGTGTTGTGCTGGGCGCAGTGGGCGCCAAGAGCGCCAAGTGTGGCTGCCCAAGGGTGAATCCTATAGTTGTTGCTTGAAACGAATTATTGATGTTGAATATATATTTAGGCCCACGGTTGCTAAATTGTTGATAGGTTGCTAGGTTGTTGATAAGTGGCTAAATTGTTGATGAGTTGCTAAATTGTTGATAGGTTGCTAGGTTGTTGATAAGTGGCTAAATTGTTGATGAGTTGCTAAATTGTTGATAAGTTGCTAAGTTGTTGAATTGTTGTTGATGAGTTATTAACCGTTGGTTGAACTGTTGAAAATGTTGCACCTAGTTGGATTTGCCTGTATTTATTGGCAGGTGTTATGTCTCGTTGTTGTTGTGCTGTTACGTAGCTATTGTTATTGACTGCCTGAGTATTCATCATCGCGTCGCATGCATGGCATTACACGTTGGCCTGGATTGGCAAATTACGTTGAAAGATTATGTTTTTGATGCCTCTATTTATTGGCAGATTTTTACGTTGGGAGTTCTGCTCCGATGGTACCACATGCATATGCATAGTATCGAGTCGTATTCATGTTGCATCCTTAAATGATTATGTTGATGACTTGTGATTGATCGAAGTTGTTTGTTGGCTGTGAAGTGGTGAATTTAGATCCCCGATTCTAATATACTGTTTTTCATATGTTCTATTATATAGTTTGATATCTCACCCATTCTGTTTGAATGTTACCCTTTCCGTTGGTAACGTGCAGGTAATCACGAATGAAGGCTGCTTTCCTTCGTTTGATCGAGTCGGTGTCGTCGCTCTGATACGTAACACTTGGGGGGGGGGGATGAACACATGTTTTCATTATTGTTTGCTATGTTATTTTGTTGTTGGAACTTTAAGTTGTTACTTGCCGTTTTGAGCTGTCTTAAGTTGGTTAAAGACGCCACGTTTATTTGAATTGATTTTGTTGCGAATCCGCTGCGTAGTAATGAAGATGATTTATTTTTAAAAGACTAAAATGTTGTTTATGGGTTCATCCAAAAGTAAGTGTTATGTATCCGTCTTTACAAGCGAATTAACCTGTTTGTTGTTTTTACGAAGCAAGTGGCACTCCATTGTATGTTGGAAATTTTTATAAACCCCGATTTTCGTATTATTTTATCGGGTAGAAATGGGGTGTTACAGGGTTCATTCCGGTCCAACCCGATTCTGAGCAGTTTAATTGGTCCGTGGTTCAAATGTGGTTGAACCAACCATCGGAGTGTTCAGTTCCCAGTCCAACCGGTTAAACCATCTGGTTCTTACAACATTAGTTGGGATACACCGTGCGTACCCAACAATCGTCCGAAACAAAAAAGATACTAGTACTTATTAAATTGTACCCAAAAAAAACAAAAAAGGATACTAGTACTTATTAAATATATGTAATTAAAGCAACTATTTTATAACTTGTATAATTTCCGAATATACGTTCAAATTCAATTAAGCGAACAAGTTTATGAACTAAGTGCCTTCTTCTTACCGATCAAAAAAACTAAGTGCCTTACCCAATAGATTTGGCCTAGTGGTGAGCGGACTATGGTCCATAAGGGTCGATTCGGTTTGTTCTCGGGTTCGATTCTCACGAAAAGTATTTTTTGGGGAGGTGAGATGACCGATTGCCGCGCTCTCTCGCCGGGGCTGTGAAGTTCCCCCTCCACATTTTTATGATGCAAAAAAAAAACTAAGTGCCTTCTAACCAATAAAAAACCTTCGGTAAAAAAAAAACCAATAAAAAACCTAGCCGTTCAAAGGGAATTGATATATGTCCCGAAAAAAGATTTCCAGATGCACACAATAGCTGATGTGGAGGTAGCGCAGTTTGTTATAAATTATTATTGTGAACCGTTAGATTAACTTTCGTGAAAGTTTCGGGATAGCATTGCTGCGGTTCAAATCTAACTCGGTATTCAAATACATAAAACGGCTGGCTCCAAACTTTTAAAATCAATTAGCTAAAACCAAAATTTGAATTGTGTCCGAACCTCTCGCGTAAACGAGTATGTGAATGGAGAAGGATAAGCGCAACGATGGAATAATCGATCCTCTCGCCAAATACTGGGGTCTTTCTCTCTTTCCCTCTACATTTTCTGCTCCACACTCCAAACCCTACGACGATCTCGACGCCATTCACAACGATCTCAAATCCATGGTAACCTAACTAACTAACTAACTCCTTCGAGCTCTTTTTCCTCTTCTCGTTTTCGAATTGTTCGATTCATTCTGTTTTAGGTTTCAATTGGAATTTTACAATCACTGTTTGCTTTACTTTCATCTGAAAATAAAATTAGGGTAGTTTGGAGTTACTTTGTTAATTGCGTGAAATTTGTAGTTGATTTTAGTTTAATGTAGGATTAAAGTATTGATAATGATAATGATAATGTGAATTGCTATTTGTGTTTCTTATGATTGTGATGTACAGGCATTGCGAAGTCCTGCTAAGGTTGTAGAGCAGACAAAGGCTATTGTAGGTGAAGATTTGGAACAGTTTATCTCTGAAAATTCAACACATGATGAGAGAAATGATGTTGTTACTGAAGTGGGTGGAGAAGAGTTTCCTCGAAGACGGAGACCGGCTTTAGGCCGCAAACGAGCAGCACCGCGTTTCTCTCTTAAACAACCTAAAAAGTAAGGTCACAATAAATTTTCTCTCTGTTAGTGTAGATGCTGATCATACATACATATAGTACATACATACATGTTTCTTATGTGTTCATCTGGCAGGCCGACTCTTGAGGATTTGTTACCGCCTCTAGACATTGACAACTTGAAAGATCCCGTGGAATTTTTCATGGCACACGAACGGTGGGAAAGTAAGTAATGATTTGTTTCTTTTCATGATTGAACCACAGATGCATTTCTATGACTTGTTCTTAACTTATGTATTTTGATTGCATAGATGCTAAAAAAGAAATAGAAAAGCAGTTGGGTATTGTGTCATCTCGGGATAATGTATCCACTAAACCACGACAACGTCGACCAGGACTTCCCGGGCATAATCGAAGGTACTGGCCATAAGTGTTTTCTTCAACAATCAGTCTTAATTATGTTTTTTTTTTTTTGCTAAATGTGGTCTTAATATTATATTGGTCAGGCCGGTTAAATTCAGGCATCGATATTCAACAGAGGCTTTGGACAATAATGATGATGTCCTATCCTCTCAAGAGGTATTTGTATCTGGCAGTCGTGATGTCCCATCCTCTCAAGAGGTATTTGGATCTGGCAGTCGTGATCCAGTGGATGAGAGAACTGACAAAGAGGGAGTTTGTCTTACACCAATGGAAAATGAAGTAACTGGTGAGCTTACACTTTTCCATGCATGCTTGATTAGTTGATTACCCGTGTTCATCTTATTCTTCCACACTTATTGTCTTTTCTTCTTGATATTGGTACCCTTTTTTACCCTCTTATTTATCATGCTTCAAACATTTCTGTCTGTGTTAGGTTCATCTACTATTGAAGAGAACAAGCTCGATGACATTTTGCAAGGATTGCTTCGCTGTGATCCGGAAGATCTAGAAGGGGATGGAGCAATGAATCTTTTGCAGGAGAGGTTACAGATCAAACCCATTGTTTTTGAGAAATTATCTCTTCCAGACTTGCCAGACTTGCCAGACTTCCCAGATAGGAAAGTGATTGATTTGAAATCTTTGCGAGCGAACTTGTCAAAGCCAAGGAAAACTTTATCCAATATAGATAATTTGTTGAAAGGAATGACTAATAAGACACCTATTAGACGAAATTCAGGATGCACTGTGCAGCAATTAGGTTCACCCACACCACCAAGAAGTCCATTTGCTCTGTTGTCATCATTGCAGCAGCATATTTCACGCTCAAAGCCACCAGTGGATCCATTTTCGGCTCATGAAATTGGTCATGTATCTACAAAAAGCTATTCTCCAACTCATATGATAAGCCAGGAAGTTAATCTTGGTTCTGGGAAGCCGTCAAATGAGCTGAATGCACATATGATTGAAGATGATATTGCTGCTAGTGATACAAATACAAATCTGGACACTTACAAAAATTCCAAGGAAGACAACTCTGGGAAGTCATCAGACAAACTGAATGCACCCTTAATTGAAGATCTAGTTGCAGTTAGTGAGACAAGTTTGGATGAGGACCCAGTCAGAAATTCTACCAGTACTTCTCAAAAGTTTGTGGTAGACAATTCAAAGGAACCCGTGTTTGATGTTGACTCGAATGAACCTCATGTTGACATGGATGTGGATATTGGAGAGAGTGGTATAGAAAAAAGGGCTATGGATGACACAGTAGGCAGGCAAAATATTGGAGAGAGTGGTATGGAAAAAAGAGCTATGGATGACACAGTAGGCAGGCAAAATATTGAGCCGAATAAGATGCTGGAAGAAAACACACAGGCATTTACTGCTTCTATGCCAACAGTTGATCTGGATTCCGACTTGGTGAATCCACCAGGTATGTTTCTGAGATATATCTACCTTTGCAAGTAACTGAAAGCTCAATGCCTAAAAAGCTCAATGGCTAAACTTTATTACATTCTGCGTGCTTTAACCACTTTTAAATCTGTTATTTTATTTTAATAATGCTGGGATTTCATTTATATATTTATTGCCGATTACCACGGCTGCATTATCCATTAGTACTCCTTTATCAATGCTTGAGGAGCTCAAGTTTTTATTAACTCATCGATATATGGTACAAGCCAGCTGTTTATGGCGAAGCTAGTTTTTCCTGTCAAGTTACACTTGTTCTGTTGTTCATCATGTACTCTCTACAAAATGTTAAGTTTCATTTGCATTACTGACAAGATTAAAGAGAAAAAAGACAATAGCAATTAACTTATGCATGATCACTACCGCCATGTGCAAGGCTAGTTTATTCCATATGTAAGTTCTTTTGGCTTAGGTGATAGCTTTTGGCTACAAGGTTCGGCAAGTTTATTCCATTTGCAAGTCCTTTGGCTTAGGTGATACCTTTAGGCTACAAGGCGTTGCAGATTACATTCTGACCTGAACGTAAATTATGATTCTTATTGCCGATATGACATATGCTCCTGCTTGATCATTGGTTAAAAAATAGGATTTTATTCTTTACATAGACACCAGACACGATGGATTTGTGAATAGAAATCAACACTAGAATTTCATGAACATACAAGATGTTATAAGAAAAGGCCTTATGAGAAAATTTATCAAAACGCTCAATGTTATTTTGTTCTATGTTGTTGGCCCCTCCTAGTGGGATAACACTTGATTATTGTTATTGTTGGTGTACTTGTTAAAACAACCTAATGAACTCCGCGCATAAGTTTCCATTTGATCTGAAGTCCGGGGAAGAATTTGGTTTTGAATTAGTGTTGATGTACCTTTGATGGCACTAACTTACTTGTGATTTGCATTAGCTGATCAATCAAGTCCAGTTGAAATTCTAGCCAATTCTGTGGACAAGAGAAGATCAGATGATGAGCCAGAACACTGTTTACAGGTTACTAGCTTAGCTAATTTTCTGTTTTTTCATCAAACTTTATACGATTTATTTCTTAACTATTTCAATCATTTTATTGCGTATTAGAAATTTATCATAGTTAGATAAGAAACATTATCAAACAGTTTATTGCACTGAATAAGTTTGCCCCGTGTTAATTTCTTTCCTGATTTTCTGAGGTTTTCCGCTCATATGATCACATCATCATTATAAAGTTGATGCTTTTAGGTTGAGTGGTTAGGTCTCAAACACTGAAATAAATAATAACTGCTAGTGGTGGTTATTGTACATTTTTCAAGGGCTCTACGCTGATGGAAAATAAACTTGATTTGACTCATTGTACTAATGAAAAAGCTACTTTTTATTACTTCTATTATTCAAACTGAGGTGTAGATGTAAAATAAATTTTGTTTCAAAATAACTAAACATCTAGCGGTTTACTAAATATGTTTGACTGGAGAAAATTTAAATTTTACACTATCCACCGTAGTTCTAAACTCACAGTTTATTTAGCAATCCCAGAACTTTTAGTTCCCTCTATGCTCTCCTATTTGTAGGCAACGCAAAATTGTACTGCATAGTCCAGATTGAAAATAGATGCTGTAGAACTGATCTATAATCAGTTAATACCAAATGTTATGGCTTTAAGTCGGTTTATGAATTAATATCTTTTCAAAATGATTATAGATAATCCTTGGCACATTATTCTAGATGTTGGTCTGATAATGACAATCTTCTTTTTTATGGCTAGCTGCTTTTAGAATTGAATCACTCTGTCTTCTGGTACAGGAAAAGACAGATGGTACGATGGCCCCTGTTAATGGACAAAAGAGAGCTAAATTAGGTTCAAGAAAAGAATCCAAGGATAAGAGACTTATGCAGAAGAGGCAGAGCCTTGGAGGTTTGCTCTTCTCATTTTATCTCATTCATTATTATTTTTCAAGAATACTTTTTGTTGTTATCTAGTTATTATTTTTTATCATCCCAGCTGCTGGGACATCATGGAAGTCTGGATTAAGGAGAAGCACCAGGAACAGGACAAGACCTTTGGAATACTGGAAAGGGGAAAGACCGGTGTATGGTCGTGTACACGAGAGTGAGTACAATCGTAATACTTTGTTTTATTTAGAAATTTGGCCTACTTCATCCGTGTACAGGGACCATCATGTGTCATTAGACCTAGATTTTTGACTAGCCATTACTATATCTACACAACTATCTTGCACATTGACATACGTTTTAAGCATTTCTTGTTTATAACAATGATTATACTATATATGTTGAAAATGCATAAAGAAATGGTGCTGTTTTGAAGTTATCACGGTAGAGTAACTGAATAATATTACTAGTTATCTTAACATGTGACTAATTATAGTGGGAATGCAAGGGGATAAAATATTTTTCAATATAGGTATAAAGATTACTTGTATTGTTTTATTAATTTGGCTTTGATTGTGAAACTATATTGTTCTTGACATGTGTGTTTACTCTAGTATTAAAAGAAATTTGTTTTTGTAGGTTTGACTACTGTCATCGGGGTGAAGTGTATGTCTCCAGGAACTGATGGGAGACCCAAGATGAAGGTGAAATCTTACGTATCGGATAAATACAAAGAGCTTTTGGAGATAGCTTCTCTATATTGAAAGTGAAAGGAAAGAGTGTTCTGATTTGTTTTCTCGAACATCTTGTCTACTTAGTCTATTGATGGAATTGACATGCAAAAGTGTTCCTTCATTGAACGAAGTAATGCATGATATACATCCGGGAGTAGCTATAAAATTAACTACTCGCTCTGTTCCGTATAATATGACTTTCTAGCCAAAAAAATTTGTCTCATAATACATGACTTTTTAGAATCCATTCATTATTTAATAATATATCTTTCATAACTCTATTAATTTATCTTTCCAATATCATTAATGAAGGTTAATTTGGTAAATTAACTCACAAATTCTCTTCCCCATACAAAATTAACTACTTTTATTAGGTGGGTTTTCTTTCGGATTTGGTTGGAATCCGGGTGTGGTGGGTGGTTGCTGATGCGTTGCCATTGTTCCTTTTGCTTCTGAGCCCCTTCCCAATCCCCGGGCCTCCTCCTTTAACCTCGATCTTTGGAAGCAGTGTTTTAAAAACCAGGCCGGCCGGTCGGACCGGTCGAACCGGGAACCAGGGGGGTAACCGAGCCGGACACGATTTTGGATCGGCCATGCAGCAAACCGGTGGGAACCGGTGTGACTCGGCCGGTTTTTGGAAAAACCGGTGACCCGGTGACCCGGCTCGAACCGGACCGGGTTGTGCATTTTGTTTTTTTTTTTTTATCAAATCTTTGAACTGTAATTGGGAGGGGCCGCGCGAACGCAGGCTCCCAATAGTGATTGCCATCTAGGTAAGTAAGTTTCCCATTGACACATGCCTTGCTTTTATATCTCATTCTCCTCCCTGTTCCTTTCATTCTATCCGATGTGGGACTATTTGTAAACTACTTAAAACAAAAGACACTAAAAAAAACCCTCAACAAAATGCCATTAGTGGGGTTTGAACCCGTGACCTGTTGAAAGCAAATGCTGAGCGCTACCATGAGGCTACCAATCTTATTGAGGATATTATTCATTTCAAATATATATAATTGGTACCTATTTTCCAAAAAGTCAAGTACGCTCATCCTCATGGCATTAACTTGTAATAATCTTATGTTTCAACAAACTTATTTAATATTAAGTTTTTTTTTAAAGATTTATTTAATATTAAGTTGTTAACTTATGAAATTTGTTCTAAATATTTATTGAAGCATGATATGAACTTTTAAAATTTATTTAATATATACCAAGCAAATAAAAATAAAATAGGCATGGTGTGTAATTTTAGCAAATTAAGTTTTACAAGTAAGAAATATATAAGTCCTGAAAATTTGGGAATTTTTTATATTTTAGTAGATATAAAATAAACATTGTTATTAATTTTACAGGGACGAAATTTATATTATATACTATATAGGTATTGAAAATTCTCGAAATAGAGACCGGGTCCGAGTCATCCGGTCCCGGTTTTGGTCATGCGGTTCAACTGTCGACCCCTCGGTCCGACCATTGACCCAGTGACCCGGTACCTTCACCGAGTCGGTCACCGGTCCGAGTTTTAAAACATTGTTTGGAAGTGAGCTTAATGTGAGGATATTGAGGTGGTGCAGGGTGCTTGGCGCGTGCGTTCAGTGGGCGATGGATGATGGTTGTGTTTCGGAATTGGGTCCATTGGTCGACAGCTTGCAGTTAGCAGTTCTCTTCGTTGGGCTCCCCCCTTTTGCCCTCAACTTCGGAGCCCCTTCCCAATCGTCTCCTGGCCTCCACCTCTAAACCTGGATCTTTGGGAGTGTGCTTAATGGGAGGATAGTGATGTGGTGCAGGGAGTGGGGTTGATGTGGGTGTTCAGTAGGCGGTGGGTGGAGTGTGTGGGGGTTCATCGGGTGTTGATCTGCTTTCTTCTTCAGGTTGTCCTGGTCGCCGTATAATTTCTTTTCTTAGAGTTCTTTGGTTGTTTATTTTAGGAGCCTTTTTAGGCTTTCAATTATTGTCATCATTGCCAAGGGTTTTGGTCTAGTCCCCCATTGTGGTTTGTCTTGTTTTCTTTTTACTTTTAATAAATTCAGGCTTGCTGCCTGTTTGTTAAAAAAAAAACTACTTTATTAGTATGTGGGAAATGACCCAAAACGACATATAATATGGGACGGAGGGAGTATATAACTAATTATCAAGCACTGATTGATGTGACAAACTTACTCGATAGGCCTAAAGGTTTGGGGTTTTCGGTTCCTGGAAATGGACATCACCATTTTATTTTATAACATTATGACACGTGTCACTACTCAGATCCAACGGCTGAGATTAACAAAATTAAAAAGTCAATTAAAAATTCATAAAAGGCAAAGGGTTATGGAGAGAAGAGGTCTTCGTCTTCACCAACCTTTAAGGCTTTAACAGTGCTGCCCCGGTCATCGCCCAACCATTTCCCACCGCTGCATACAGCGTGTGCCGCCGCCATGCCCTATGCTGCTGTCGTTCCCTATGCTGCCACTGCCTCATGTTCGTGTTTTATACGTCCCCATTTTCTGCTAGCTCGTGTGCGAGTTATTCAATTTTTTCTCAACTGGCTATTCAGTTTGTGCGTAAGCTATTTGATGTGAGACGGAGAGAAATGCATCACCAGCAAATCTATTAGTCAATAATAACATGAATCCCCCCTTTTATTAACAACCCATAAACATCATAAATTTCCAAATTTAATGCTAAACTTACCACCAAAAATGATCAAGCAGCCCACTGATGATAGCACACACTGATTAATGGACATTGATCAGTTTGGTTCATCACTGTCACCATGACTTCTAAGTTCCAACTAGGAAAGCACAGGATTAATAATTCATTGATGAAGCTAATCTAGATTCATGTTTTTTTTAACTTCAATCTCAATGTTGATACCCTCTACCAACTTTGTTCACCTTAGAAAGACTTATGTACAAATCAGTATGTTTAAATTGCTACCTTAGAGGCAAAAATAAATTAGTCACTAATAAAACAAATTGGTAGTGACTAGTGAGTGACAAAGCATAATAAGCAAATTGCATGCACTTTGTTTAAAGCATTTGCAGTTGAATAATAGTACATGGAATGATTGCTAGCATAGTCATCTGAATGCAAATGTAAAAGAAATCACCTGATAGAAGCCAACAAAATTGAATACAAGGTGTCATTTATGAAGAACTATATTTGTTAATTCACCCTAAAAGATGAGGAAGCATTAATTGCTGGGATGTGAAGATGGAAAAAATTTAAGTGTAATGGGCTGACTCCACTTCACTAAACAGATGGTTGAAGTTTTTGAAAGGTTAAACTTTAAGTGCTTGCATCAATTGGAGAAAAGACTTGAAATTGGATACAAGCATTTATTTCCTATTGCTCTAAAGGAAGAAAACGAAGTATAAACACAAGGAGGTGACTATATACCTTCGTTAGCCTTTGATTCAACCATCGTTCGATTCTATTGCAAACTAGCAGCATCTGGTTGTGACTTCACAAGTGGTGAAGTCCTCCACACTGTTCCAGAATCTGCATAAAGAAGAATCAAGTTAGGGTTTGTGTATACGTTGAAATTGACAAGATCAAATAGAGGGGTTGTGGAAATCAGCAACAAAGTAAGCAGATCTTCAAACCCTAGCAGAGGGTTGAGTGAGAAGACGAAGAAGAAGAACGAAACGGCGTAAACCAGTGAGAAAGAGAGTGAGAAACAGTGAACTGGATTTAGGGTTTCCTGTTTTTGTTCAAGGCAACCGGGTCAACCCGTATCCGTTGCGCTAACCCGCGTGTTGCAATAGTGGTTGCTCCACTGGGTTCCGCAATAACCCGTTTTGGTGATCAAAGTGGATCACTTCTGTTTTTTGAAGCTGTGGGCCAAATCAGTGGGCTGGACAATTGCTATCTGCACCCCAGCATTTGTGATTGGCAACCTGCAAGAGTAAATCAACAAATGGTCAATATTACAACAGGTATGTGTTTCTTCGGTTGATAATAATGGCGACGGTGGTGGTGCTGCGACAACAAATCAATGAAAACAAGCAGGGGAAGCTGAAAACACGAAGAGTCGGCACAGGGCGCAAGGAAGTGCAGGGCGCAATGGAGGTTCAAATCGCTATGACGGTGCAAGTGGGCGGCAGTGGAAGAGAGGGTGGCGCTGTTAAAAGGGTTAGAGAAGGAATATTTCTTCTCTGCGTAACCATTTTTGACTTTTTTCAATTTTCTAAAATAAGCCGTTGGATTTGAGTGGTGCCACATGTCGTGTTGTTATTAAATAAAATGGAGATGTCCATTTCCCTCCAAATGGATAGGATCTGGACCCAAAGGTTTGGATGTGGACTCAAGTGTGGTCCCAAAAGTGTGGAAGGCCTACGTAAGGAGGACTAGGATGGGAAAAGGGGAAAGATGAGGTGGCAGGTAAGGTAACAGGATGAGCCAACACGTGTGAGACTGGGTTAGTGTATAAGGAATTATTAGTTAGAGAGAATCATTTAAAAGTGAGTTAGTTATGAGTAGGGATGTCAACGAGTATCTACCGACCAGATAGTACTCATTTGATACCTGTTCTGCTGGATTAAAATGAAATACATGTCCTCTCTATAGCTGTGCGGGTATTTGCTATTTGGGTATTTACAGTATTTTTTCTTTTTAGTATTAGCTTGTATTTGTAGATATCAATGGATATCATATTTTTTTTTTAAAAAATATGTGTTAAATTATTTTTTTTGGATAATTGAAATGATTTTATTCATGTACCACTAGCTCAGCATCATTGACAACACTCTCACACCTTTTAAGAAGAGTTTGAGAGGCCATTCAATCACGTGCTAGAGTTAAATAGAAAAAAATAGGCTAAAGTGCTCTCGGGGTCCCTTATCTTTATTTAAAGTAACGATTTAGTCCTTTATCTTTTTTTGGTCCCAAATCAGTCATTTATGTTTTAAATTTTTGACACATAAATCCTTTTCTGTCACAAATCAGTCCTTTATGTTTCAAATTTTTAACACATAAATCCTTTTTTTTGACACATAAATCAGCACTGTTAACGGAAAAGGATTTATGTGTCAAAAATTTGAAAGATAAAGGACTTATTTGGGACAAAAAAAACATAAAGGACTAATTCGTTACTTTAAATAAAGATAAGGGACCCTGAGAGCACTTTAGCCAAAAAAATACACCACATTCATATTCAAAAAACAAAAGATGGATTGTTCTATAAGAGCCTCTAGAAGAGACACCCCATAAACAGTGACCTAGCTATGCTAATGAGACCTATAGCTATCACACAAAGGAAGAAAAAAAAACTACAAACCAAATAGCAAAACACCTAAGCAAAGACCCCAAACTGAACGACTTTGAAGTAGACAAAACAAGCAGCAACTTTGACAGCAAAATCACTTCTAGCAAGACACAATGCAGTTGATCCGGAAGTGAACCTACAGAATAATGCAGTAGGTTGCTGCATCCAAATTATAACCACATCTCTCTCTCTCTCTCTCTCTCTCTCTCTATATATATATATATATATATATATATATATATATATATATATATATATATAAATTATATGAGTATTTATAGGGTTCAAGTGGTTGTTGAGAGAACCTGAAACAGCAACAACGAACTGACCTGCAAAATAACAAACAGAAGTCGATTGGAGTCACAAGAAAGAGGGGTTTGAATTGCGACCCTTTTTAAAATTCATTCTGTGGCCAACCAGTTTAGTTGATTGAAGGTAAGTCACTGATCTAATAAGATATAAACACTTAGAAAACTCTGACTACTGTATCTTCTTAGAAGCTAGACAGTGTAAGAAGACACTTTGATAAATGATGTGTAAGTGAGTTTCTTGCTTCTTACACTAGTGATGATGATTTTGTAAGGTAAATGCTTGGTTAAGAAGATGTAAGAAACTATGGTTTTTATGAAGAGATAGATCAAGTATATTCAACTTAAAAAATTGTAAGAAGCCTTTCAAAGTGGTTTTCTTACTATAGTGTAGAAGAGGTTTTCTTTTAAGAGCAAAGTGCTATGAGATATAAGCTATAAGAAAAATAGTAAGGGACACACAAGAAGTATAGTGGTTCACCCTAATCATCCAAGGGCTACATCCACTCCTCACACCAAGTGAGATTTTCAACTATTTTCAAATAGCTTACACTTTACAAGCCAATCCAAGCCTAAAGCACATGATAGTTTCTTGTACAACTCTATCTACTATAACACTAGTTTTCACCCACAGATCTAGCTACTGTGATACCTCTAAGAACCAATCTTAGGCATCTTCACTAACAATCAAGGAACCAATGCCATGTTAGGAAGGTACAAACCCCTAAGAACCTACTTAGGCTTCTTCATTAACAACCTAGCAAACATATGCCTTGTTAAGAAGGTAGTGTTTGGGTTTTGTTTTGGGAATGAAATAACTTGAGTTGAAATATGGTTTCTAACAGAATATAATCTGCAAGGCTATGAACATACTCAGAAATATTCCCATAAAAACTTCGAAGAGTACTGAGAATGGTTGGGAGAAGAGAGGTGCTTCAGAAGCTACTTGAGAAGCTTCCTTAGAAGCTATATGATAGGAAATATTGACCCAAGCTTATAACCAACTCTCACAACCTGAATGAGGTTTTCCATAATTTATTTATAGAGGTTTTAACCCAAAAGAGTCGTTGGAAATGGTCTCCAAGTCAATGTAGTCGGTTGGACCTTTTTACAAAAATATGCTGCACTTTTCCGCACTCTGCAGCACTTTATAGCTATCTTTGTATTTTTTGTAGCACTTCTTTCAGCTTCTGATTTAGACCTTCTGAATGTATCTTTTGATATATATCTTCTAAGGTATCTTCTGAAGTATCTTCTGAGATGTCTTCTCTTGAACCTTCTTAAGATTGTTTTGATGCCTTCTCTACTTGTGATACATCATGGT
Source organism: Astragalus membranaceus (assembly GCA_039519185.1). Classification (NCBI taxonomy): domain Eukaryota; kingdom Viridiplantae; phylum Streptophyta; class Magnoliopsida; order Fabales; family Fabaceae; genus Astragalus; species Astragalus membranaceus. The sequence continues at coordinate 95,565,525 of CM076846.1, read as the reverse complement.
CCGTGTCTTCTTAAAGTTGCTAAAGCATCTTGACTTGACTTTTCTTATCATGAGAGGATATATGGATTGGGTCATCTCATCTTGAGAAACTTCTTGTTCTTGCCATCTCATTGTTACTAGGCTTCATGAAGAACAGTCTTCTCATCTTGAGAAGCAATAAGCTAGTGTCTTCTTTATCTTGAGAAGCTTCTTACTACTACCAACTCTTCTTGAGAGGCTTCTTGAAGAAACAACTTCTCATCTTAAGAATTCATTATAGCTATCATATTTTATCCATCTTCTCACGAGCTCCTGACTTTCTTTCTTGTCTTCTGAGGCATCAACAACCCTTTTTATGATATGAGGCTTCTTGAGGAGAGTATTCTTAACTTGTGAAGCCACTATGGCTTGTGTTTTCATCCTTCTATTATTCTCATGATCTCAATGCCTTCATACCTTTATTTTTAAGACATCAATTATGTCTTCTTATGTGGTGCTTTCTTAGCACACTTTCTTCTTGAGATTTGATTGAATCTTGCACTTAGATCACTCAAGAAGATCCATTAGATTAGTAATGAATGAGAGAGCTTAAACACTTGTCAAAAAGGTTTGTTTCCATCAAAACCTATCCAAGGGATTTTGCCTCAACAATCTCTCCCTTTTTGATGATGACAAATTTTTTGAGAAGTTTTTAAGTTTTCTGATATAACAGTTGTTTTTTTTCTTGATTGGCAAATGTTAGTGTGGTGGGGGAATGTTAGTTTCCAGGGATCGAAACCTGGATCTCCTTCTTGCAACTCCTTCATGTCCCTTAGCTCGCCAACTAAATTACCTTCCTAGGACATATGGTTTTATTTATATGCTCTCCCGGAGATGATGCACAATTTCCAATCAAAACATATAACAGAATATCATATTGATAGCATATTGTTCTAGGGCATATAATCAATAATTAAAAGCATAACAACTAAAAGAAGCATTACGCGCGCACACACACACATATATCTTTGTGCTAAACATAAAGATTTGTGCTAAATACAGAGCACCTTTATGTGTTTACTATATATATATATATATATATATATATATATATATATATATATATATATATATATATATATATATATATATATGAAAACATATTGAGATGCTTTATAATAAGTACAGATACACAATAAAGCGGATAAAGATATAACAATATTTATTTAATTTATCTATATCAGATCAAACTACCTTGCTTCTAAAAGGTTTGCAGACTTATTATTTCCCGTTTTTACCTTTTGTTCTATCCTTTATTTTGCTACCTATTTTCCCTTTTAAAGCTAAATAGCTTCTTCTATCCTTTTTCTACCCTTTTTCTTAAGAAGCTTGAAAACTTAATAGCTTATTCATTTTTCTTTCCCCCCTTGACATCAATCAAAAGAGGGGGCCTGAATCCTAAAAATGCTATGTAGGGTTACATGAATTAGAGGACATGGAGACAGACTCCGGCAAATTAGGAGTAGGATCAAATTTGAGAATTTTGAGGGAATACTTGGTGTATCACAATTTCCTTAAGGATAGACTATACTTTCCTCACTTGTTTCTCAATTTTTTGTCAGTCTAGAACTCTCAGTTGGAGGGTTATCAGAATTTGTGCAGCAGATTGCTGAGGGATAGCAGTTGGATTTTTCTTGGTGGGTTTAGAGCTAGATGGTGGAGCAGTTGAAGAATGAAACATGTTATACAAAATAGAGGTTTCAATCTGGTGGGGCTTAACAGAGTAGGAGTGGATTCAATAGGAGATGTGTCTATTTAAGGGAGGATAACAGTAGCTTTGCTATGATCAATGATAGCTTTAGAGATTATTTGATCACTTGAGGAGCCAAGAGTGTTCATTAGCAGATGCTCCCCCTGAGAAGATGCTTTACCTTCATGCTTCTTAGAAGACCATGTCTTATGTCTTCTGCGAAGATTCCCCAAATTCAGATGCATCAGAAATACTAATATAGTTTTTCTCAAATCTTATATTCTCAAGTTCTTTCTCCTTGTTGTTCTACCCCTTTGATTATTTTCTTTTTCACACACATAATCCTTCATGGTGTTTATTTCTTCTTCCATAGAGCCTATGTCTTGAGTGGACTGCAGATATTCAGAATTGTTTGCAGTAATAGCTTTTGGAGCGATCATCCAACTCATCATCTTAGTGTTATTTTTTTCTCATTTTATATTTTCATTTTCACCTTCATTTCACCTAATTATTGTTTAATTTATTTTTATCATTTCTTTTACAATTTTTTTTTGAAGTTTGGGCTAAAAAACCACTGTTTGGGCCAAGACCAACAACCAAAAAATTCTTTTTTATAGAGTAGAACCAGCCCTTTAAACCCATTATTTCTCTTTCAAAAAAGTAATTAAAAAAAAGAACAAAAATAAATAAAATAACAAAAAAATCAGATGTATCTCTCTCTCCAATTATCAACACTTCCCGGATCTTGACTGTTCAAACGTTATCCTTGAGCAGAGTTATCAAATCCGTCTCCAACTTGCAATTTTGCTTCATGAATAAGTTTGCCAAGCAAGTTGATATTTAATATTTAATACAAAGTAACTTTTTGCTACTATAAATAGATTTGATCTCAATGAAAAGAATGACCAAAATTTTGGAGGGGAGAAATTCAGATACACATAATTTAAAAATTTGAGAGAAAGAGAAGAGTTTGGGAAGAAAATAACAGAGAATTTGGAAGATAATGAAATATACAACTTGAGAGCGTGTGGAAAAAAAAGAAGCAAGATGTAGGAGAGGAGGATAGGGCTGTTCATGGTTCGGTTCGGGCGAAGAACTGAACCAAACCGAACCGAACTGATAGAAACAGTTCGTCGAACCGAACTGAATCACGTTAACAGTTCGCCAAACCGAACTGAACCACGTTAACAGTTCAGTTCACAGTTTTAATTACGAACCGAACTGTTTAAAAAAGTTCTGCTTTAATTACGAACCCAAACCGAACCAAACTGTTAATAGTTCATTTCATCAATGAGTTAGAGAACTACTAAACTGTTTCAGAATCCAAATTGAACTCTTATGCCAATTTGATGTTTCAGAATCCAAATTGAGCTACTAAATTACAATTTAAACTAAACTACTAACTAAACTAAACTAAACTACTGTTTCAGATTCCAATTAAGCTCATAAATGCACTTGGTTCACTTGATTCCCTCCTCTACTGTCATATAAATCACAAAACCAGCAATGTTAACCACATCAGCAACATTTACTGCAACTTCTTTAATCAGCAACTCCATTCTTCACACTTGAATTGAACCTCCTCCAAAGAATGAATCTCTGAAAAACATAAACATACCAAGGATCAATTATGATTTCTAACTGATTAGTTACAAAGGAGGGTGACCTTATATATAACTACCATTTACATGGACACAGGCACACAACTAACACTTCAACATCAGAATCTCAAATACAAAGCCATGCAGAAATGTTCTTGTTTATGCTTTTTCTTAAATTTATAAAACAATTATTTTCCAGAATGTCTTTTTATCATTTTCTCAACATTTTTCAAAGCCAAGTCATTCTATATGTAGTTTCAGATTGAATAGCACAGCAGCACATCAATTTGGATATCAAAAGAAAGCTAAAAAAAATGCCATGGGAAAGAAATCAATATGACAGAGTTCAATATGACAGAGAGACCAAGAGACCAGAATAGGTCTCTGACTTTAGAAAGCTAAAAGGTGTGTGTGTTTTCTTTAACTTTCCTTGCTTATTTCATGGTTATTCATAGTAATAATAACAGTGATGAGCAGGCTCATTCTCAAATTATTGGCTCCTAATTGCTTTGTCTGTGTGAATTATATTTTCTACCTCAACTTGAATATCCACAAATATATATTTGAAAACTTAATCTAGGTGAACAATGCTGGAAAACTTAATCTGAGGCAGTTTCACTTAAAATTAGTTTTAGAAGTAATTCTTACTTAAACACATTCTATTAAGTTCAAATTAGTTTGAAAAATAACTTTAATGATTATATGTTAATTGAGCTTTTGGTTGATTGTATATGCAGACCACATAATCACACAGGAAAATGGTTTCTAGTATTGGGAAAATGAATCAGTGCATACAATTTTGATTGAACATTGTTAACCGATGTCAAACAACTAAAGAAATCTGAATCATAGATATGACTATAGGGAAAAATAAAATAACAATTACTACATTTTGAGTATAATCTCTAGTGATTGAATGAATGGATTTCTTTCATATCACTAAACAGAAATATTTACCAACTTCCATGTGGTGTATGTAACAAGTGCAGTTCTGTTACTAATGCAAATCATTAGAAACCAAAAGCTGGCCTATTAATATGAGTGCATATACTCTCTCAAAAGCTGCTCTAAATACTTATACAAGGATTTTGCCAAAAAAGTATCCATCAATTTGCATCAATGCTGTTTGTCCCGACTATGTGAAAACAGATATAAACTATATATAATACAGGTTATCTAATTGGGCAAATTACTCAGTAATGTGTAAACTTATTATATAGAAATTCATAATCAACATATGATTATGAATTTGCTCAGTAATGTTCAGTAATGTTCATAATTAGACTGATAAGTTATTCAAAAAAAATAACAATAGAAGACAAACCTAAACTTTGCTGATTAACAAGAAGCCAGAAGACAAACCTAAATTTTGCTCAGTAATGTTCAGTAATGTTCATGATCTTGTTGCAGTAGCAGCAATCAACTTTGCTGCAGTTCCAATGTTCTTGTTGTCTTCTAAGTCCTCAGTCATCCAAATTAACACCATGATCTTGAGAGGATATTTCTGCAAAACCAAAATTATTTCTGCAGTTCCAATCTCTAAAATATTATGACTTTAATATTCTAAAAAGACTAATGATCATTATCAACAGAAAATTATGATCTACACGGCAACTCTACAGATTCAACATCTAAGTTGCAAGATAATTTAGCTAAACTCCATCTTCTGATGTCATAAACATTCACAAGGAGATGCTGAAAGCTATATATTCAAAGCATCATGGATATTCTTCAGTACAACAACCTAGTAGTAAGTAAGACTACTAACGGAGGTATATTCAAAATCTTATCAATCGATCATCTGAAGTCGTCTGATTACTCTATATGATAAGATAAGATGATTTGGCCTCTACATCATGAATGCATGCTGAAAATTTCAAAATGATAAATCTATCAAAACTACATGCTTCATATTTCACTCTGGAAATTACACATGTATGTGCTGTGCTCTAATCAAAATCATGATGCACATCACTCATGTTAAAATTCTCTCATAACAATATGATTGATGATAAAAAAATGAAATAACTTTGGTGCTTCATGTCTTTAGAAACTTATTTAAACACTGCCTCATCTAATTGATTCATAACTAAAGTTGCTGTGAATCTTTATGCATCTGTTATGAACATTGCCTGTTTCAAATAATGTCTTACATGCTAAATTGTCATATTAGAATCATGTTGATATGTTTTCAAAAATGATTCAACAGAAACTTGAAATGCAAAACCCCCATGTCTCTCCTCCTTCTGTTGTACCCATTAAAATCTCTTCTTAAAAATGTTCTTTTATCTCTGAAAATTTTATGATCACCTTCTAGAAAATAGATAAGCCATGAAAAGCCCATGAGTTATCCTTGGAGCTATATGAAAGAAAAAAAAAAGCTAGGAGTTTCTGAAAACACCACCGTAACAACTACACAAAAAATGAAGAAACAGAACCCAGAAGCCAAACATAACCCAGAACAAACAGTGCGGTATGTAATGGCGTTTACCTGACCGAAGACGAAGATGAATCGAAGGAGAAGCTGCGAACTGAAGATGAAGAAGCTGTGAACTGAAGATTGTGAACTTGCGAACCGAACTTGCGAACTGAAGATTGTGAACTCGCGAACTGAAGATTGTGAACTCGCAAACTTAGGGATTTGGGGTTCGAAGAATGAATTGCGATTGGGAACCAAATTCGAAGAAGATGGAACTCGCGAACTGAACTTGCGATTGGGATTTGGGAACTTGCGATTGTGAGAGTGAGACGCGGAGAGGGATAGCGCAAAGAGCCAGAGAGTGATAGACGCAGAGAGTGAGATTGGTAAAGTGTAAACCGTAAACTGTGAAGTGTAAAAGGATAGATGGGATAGACTAACAGTTCGGTTCAGTTCGTAACTGAACTGACTTTAATAGTTCAGTTAGCGAACTGTTTTTAACAAAGACAGTTCAGTTCTGAACTGTTACTAAAAATTCAGTTTATAATAGTTCAGTTTAGTTCGGCAATTCAGTTCAGTTCGGAAGTTTATTTGAACAGCCCTAGAGGAGGAAACTACCAGCACCGTGGCCAGATCCTTCGGTGAGTTTTCCACCATACACCACTGTCCCAAATACTTACCACCACCATTTCCCTTTCTCTCTCTGTGCTCCTCGTCACTCACAACCACCTACGGCCACCATGTGTGGTGAAAAAAATATTAATTATAAAGCATTTAAAAAATATTATATTAAAATATATAATACAAATTATTACAAGAGTTGTACGATCAATCTGAAAGGAAAAGTTTTATTATCCTAGATAGTGCCCAGTCCCACACATGGTCGTGGTCGACGGTGACGACGTGGACGCTGTGTTGGTATTTGTTCTTCAGTGGGGGTAGGGGTAGGGGCAGGGGCAGTTGCTTGTTCATCTTGGTGCCATGTTGATGAACTAGCTCCTGCCTGGTTGGAGTTCCATGGTTGGCCAGATTCCAAAATAGATGGATAATATCTATATGAATCTGGCGTATCATAGTCGGCGCCAAACAAATTACTGAATAAATCCTGGTCGGACGAAGCCGTAGAATGCCGATGATGATGATCTTGGACTGGCGTGTATTCTACTGACTGGTTGACCGACTCATAATGTTGATTTGATGGACTGAATAAATCCTGAATAAATTCGCCAATCACTACAAAGTCAAGATTGGTGATGAAGTGGGTCCTGATGGGGTGGCTTGGGTTGAGGACATAAACCCCGAACAATGGATGCAGTGGTGCGATGGAGGTTACTGTTGGGGGCACATGACAACAAACCTTGCTGAGTGCATCAATAAAGTGATCAAGGGCCTGCGAAATCTCCATATACATTCTTTGATAGCGGCCTCATATTTTAGGCTGAACGGGACTTTTTTCAAAAGGGGAACCCAGGCACAGGCAATGTTGGAGTCAGGAACTATGTACTATGAAAAATTGATGGAAAAAATAGATCACAACCGAGCTGTCTCGAACACGCACAATGTGGCAATTCACGATCGTGCCCAAAAATTGTTCAGAGTGGAAGAAATTATACAACCACAAAGTGGGAGACCTGCGGGTACATTCGTGGTTAACTTCAGAGACAGCACGTGTGAGTGTGGGGAATTTCAGGCATTGCACTATCCTTGTTCCCATGTGATCGCGGCATGTTCAAAAGTTAATTACGATCACATGGAATTCGTGCAACCACAGTACAAAATGCAGTATGTTTTCAATACATACTTTGAGGAGTTCCCTCCATTGCCATCTGAGTTGTCATGGTCTGATTTAAATGGCCCAAAACTGCAGCATGATCCATCTAAACGGAGAGATAAAAAGGGTCGTCCACAGTCTACCCGTATTCGTACAGAGATGGATCAAAGAGAAAGGGGTAGTCGCACCAAGAGATGCGGTATTTGTAGAAATGAGGGTCACAACAAAAATAACTGTCCAAACCGCAATATAGAATAGCCAATTTCTATTAGTTTTTTATAATGTGCTACTAATTAAATAAATACAGTTAGTTCCATATTTCAATATAGCTGATAATTTTTTTCACAATAATATTTATAATTAATTTAGAATTAACAATATTAATTTTCTAAATTAATTAAATTAATTAAATTAAATTAAATTTATTTAAATTAATATAGAAGGAAAAAAATAAAAAAAACATAGTTCAGAAGTCACCCTAGGGGGAGACCCATTCTAATTCTTCCAGATCCGTCTATGGGATTCCAGATTTACTGTGACATCTCTGGTAAGGGTTTAGGATGTGTCCTTATGCATAATCAACAAGTAGTTGCTTATGCCTCTAGACAGTTGAAGCCGCATGAAGAGAATTACCCGACTCATGACTTAGAGTTGGCAGCAATTGTGTTTGCCTTAAAGATTTGGAGACATTACCTGTATGGGTCGCGTTTCGAAGTCTTTAGTGATCACAAGAGCCTTAAGTATTTGTTTTATCAAAAGGAGCTGAACAACAGACAGAGAAGATGGGTAGAGTTTCTGAAAGACTATGACTTCAAAATGAAGTACCATCCAAGGAAGGCTAATGTAGTAGCTAATGCTTTGAGTAGGAAATCTATTCCCACGGCAGAATTGATGATTCATGAAATGGCATTGTTGGAATCGTTTAGAGATCTCAAGTTGAAAGTGAAGCCAAGAAGGAACAGATTGGTGTTGGGTCATATTCAGATTTCGAGTCCCTTGAGAAATCTGATTCGCTCAGTGTAACGCCCCGAATATTTAATTAATTATTTAATTGAATTATTTAGGAAATTAAGTTGTAGGAAAATATTAGAGTAAAAATATATTTTCGTATGTGGGCCTATTGTTGGTGTTAGGAGTAGTAAAATAAGGAGTGTAAAGAAGGCCGATGAAGCTAAAGTCGCATAAGTGTATGAGAAAGCCCATAAGACTAAATAAATTATAAATAGGTGTTATTTTAGGGTTTGCTCATTTAGAAGAAAAAAATAAGGATTGAGAGAGAGCCATAGAGAGGGAGCGGTGAAGAGAGCTAGGGCAAGGACCAAGGAGAGTTTCAACTTCAATCCAAGGTAAGGGTGGGGTTCTAACTCTATAATCGGGTATATGAAGGGCTTTATGTAGGAAGATAAGGAACCCTAGGTGTTTGATTAATCCTGGAAACCTATTGTTGATGCTTGAATTGATTTGTTGATGCTTGAAATATTTATGTTGATGATGAATTCGGTTTAGGGTTTTTGAACAATGATGCGAAAATTTGGTCCCGGGCGCAATGGGCGCCGATTGTGGTTGTTGCTGGGCGCTGGTGCGCTGGGCGCCAAGGGCGCCGTAGGTGGCCGCCCGTTTGGTTGCTGGGCGCTGGTGCACTGGGCGCCAAGGGCGCGCCAAGGGCGCCAATGCATGGCTGTCCTGTTGCTGTTCTGGCGCACTGGGCGCCATGGGCGCCAAGTCTGGCTGCCCTGTTGCTGATGTTGCTAGCGCACTGGGTGTAACACCCCATTTCTACCCGGTAAAATAATGCAAAATCAGAGTTCATAAAAATCTTTTTCAACAAACAATGGAGTGCCACATTTGCTTCGTGAAAACAATAGACGGGTTAATTCGCTTTTGAAAACAGATACATAGCGCTCTCGGATGAACCGATAAAACAACCTCTTAGTCTTCAAGATAATTCCTCTTTAATTACTACGCAGCAGATTCATAACAAGTCAACTCAAATAGACGTGACGTCTTAACAATTCAAAACAGCTCAAAAACAACGACGTAACAACTCAAAATTTCAACAACGAAATGACATAGCAACAATAATAAAACGTGTGTTCATTCCCCCCGAGTGTTATATATCAGAGCGACGACACCGACTCGATCAAACGAAGGTGAGCAGCCTTCATTCGTGATTACCTGCACGTTACCAACATTGGGGTAACATTCAAACAGAAGGGGTGAGATATCGCACTATATAATCAGACATATGAAAGACAATATGTAATTCAGCAGTCAACGCCATCTCAATCACATAGGTATGCAACATGGATGCGGAATGTGACTCAACTCAGGGCCACCGCCCTATAATTCATGTGGTACCATAATCCAGCCAATAAATAGAGGCATTAACATCGTAACATCATTTCATCGTAATTTGCCAGTCCAGGCCGTCGTGTTTTGAGCATTGCTCCATCGTAAAAATATGCTATGTATGCGATGCTATGTAAATGCACAACCAGTAAACAACGATTACATAGCAACGCAACATCATCGGAAATCATCGTTGGCCATAGGCCTACAACATACCACCTGCAAATAAATAGAGGAAATTCAACTTGGTACACCATCATCAACACTAACTAGCAACTTAGCAACTTTCAACATTTTTGGCAACACATCAACAATTTAGCAACTTCCAATATTTTGGCACCTTTGGGCCTAATCACATATTCAACATCAACACATCGTCCCAAGCATCAAATGTGAAATTCACATTTGGGGCAGCCAAACTGGCGCCCATGGCGCCCAGCAACACAACACGCAACACAGGCAGCCACACTGGTGCCCTTGGCACCCACAGCGCCAGAACACAACACAGCAACAAGGCAGCCAGATTCTGGCGCCCATGGTGCCCCTGCGCCAGACACAGCAACAAGGCAGCCAGATTTTGGCGCCCATGGTGCCCCTGCGCCAGACACAGCAACAAGGCAGCCAGATTATGGCGCCCATGGCGCCCCTGCGCCAGACACAGCAAGCAACAACAGAAATTGGGCAGCCAATCTTGGCGCCCTTGGCGCCCATGCGCCCAGAACCAGCAACGGGCAGCCAGATTTTGGCGCCCTTGGCGCCCATGCGCCAGGACAACACAGCCACAGCAACAGGGCAGCCACAACATTGGCTCCCTTGGCGCCCATGCGCCAGAACAACCTAGAAAACAGCAACTGGGCAGCCACAACCTTGGCGCCCTTGGCGCTCATGCGCCAGAACAACACAGCAAACAGCAACTGGGCAGCCACAACGTTGGCGCCTTTGGCGCCCCTGCGCCAGAACAACACAGCAACAAGCAACTGGGAAGCCACAATATTGGCGCCCTTGGCGCCCTGCGCCAGAACAAAACACACACAGAATGGCGCCCAGGAAGGCGCCCAGCAACACAAACATGGAACGGTGCCCATGGCGCCCTGCGGCAGAATCAAAAACGGCGCCCATGGCGCCCATGCACAGAATTTTGGTTTCCAAAACATCAACAAGCATGATCACACATCGTCAAATGGCAACAATCATCATCAATCGAAATTAGCATCATCGTTTAAAGTTCAATTCCTACAACTAGGGTTTTCTAAACTTAATACACTTAGGGTTCCATAACCTTCCTACATAGAGCCATTCATACACCCAATTATAGAGATAGAACCCCACCCTTACCTTAGCCTTAGAAGATCACGAACCCTAGCCTCCTCTCTCCTCTTGGCGTCGCTTTCTCCCTCTTCTCTCCTCTTGGCCGTCGCACCTCTAGCTCTCTCTCACTCTCAAACTTTGGTTTTTTTCTAAAAATGAAACCCTAACCTAGTTTCTTACTATTTATCAACTCATTTAACTTCATGGGCTTTCCTTTAGCTTATGCGACTTAATCATGGGCTTTTTCCCTAACACCTCTTCTTTACTAATCCTAACACTAATAATAGGTCCACATACACTAACATATAGTCATTCCATTATTTTCTACTAAATAATTCCTAAACAATTCAATTAAATAAATAATCAAATTTTTGGGGCGTTATCAGAGTTCATAAAAATCTTTTTCAACAAACAATGGAGTGCCACATTTGCTTCGTGAAAACAATAGACGGGTTAATTCGCTTTTGAAAACAGATACATAGCACTCTCGGATGAACCGATAAAACAACCTGTTAGTCTTCAAGATAATTCCTCTTTAATTACTACGCAGCGGATTCATAACAAGTCAACTCAAATAGACGTGGCGTCTTAACAATTCAAAACAGCTCAAAAACAACGACGTAACAACTCAAAATTTCAACAACGAAATGACATAGCAACAATAATAAAACGTGTGTTCATTCCCCCCCGAGTGTTACATATCAGAGCGACGACACCGACTCGATCAAACGAAGGTGAGCAGCCTTCATTCGTGATTACCTGCACGTTACCAACATTGGGGTAACATTCAAACAGAAGGGGTGAGATATCGCACTATATAATCAGACATATGAAAGACAATATGTAATTCAGGTCATAACATCAATTCATCATTTAATCAGCAGTCAACGTCATCTCAATCACATAGGTATGCAACATGGAGGCGGAATGTGACTCAACTCAGGGCCACCGCCCTATAATGCATGTGGTACCATAATCCAGCCAATAAATAGAGGCATTAACATCGTAACATCATTTCATCGTAATTTGCCAGTCCAGGCCGTCGTGTTTTGAGCATAGCTCCATCGTAAAAATATGCTATGTATGCAACGCTATGTAAATGCACAACCAATAAACAACGATTACATAGCAATGCAACATCATCGGAAATCATCGTTGGCCATAGGCCTACAACATACCACCTGCCAATAAATAAAGGCAATACAACTTGGTACACCATCATCAACACTAAATAGCAACTTAGCAACTTTCAACATTTTTGGCAACACATCAACAATTTAGCAACTTCCAATATTTTGGCAACTTTGGGCCTAATCACGCACATATTCAACATCAACACATCGTCCCAAGCATCAAATGTGAAATTCACATTTGGGGCAGCCAAACTGGCGCCCTTGGCGCCCAGCAACACAACACGCAACACAACACGCAACACAGGCAGCCACACTAGCGCCCTTGGTGCCCACAGCGCCAGAACACAACACAGCAACAAGGCAGCCAGATTCTGGCACCCATGGCGCCCCTGCGCCAGACACAGCAACAAGGCAGCCAGATTTTGGCGCCCATGGCGCCCCTGCGCCAGACACAGCAACAAGGCAGCCAGAATTTGGCGCCCATGGCGCCCCTGCGCCAGACACAGCAACAAGGCAGCCCTGCGCCAGACACAGCAAGCAACAACAGACACTGGGCAGCCACAGCATTGGCACCCATGCGCCCAGAACCAGCAACGGGTAGCCAGATTTTGGCGCCCTTGGCGCCCATGCGCCAGGACAACACAGCCACAGCAACAGGGCAGCCACAGCATTGGCGCCCTTGGCGCCCATGCGCCAGAACAACCTAGAAAACAGCAACTGGACAGCCACAACCTTGGCGCCCTTGGCGCCCATGCGCCAGAACAACACAGCAAACAGCAACTGGGCAGCCACAACGTTGGCGCCCTTGGCGCCCCTGCGCCAGAACAACACAACAACGAGCAACTGGGCAGCCACAACATTGGCGCCCTTGGCGCCCCTGCGCCAGAAGACAACACACACAAAATGGCGCCCAGGAAGGCGCCCAGCAACACAAACATGGAACGGCGCCCATGGCGCCCTGTGGCAGAAAAAAAACGGCGCCCATGGCGCCCATGCACAGAATTTTGGTTTCCAAAACATCAACAAGCATGATCACACATCGTCAAATGGCAACAATCATCATCAATCGAAATTAGCATCATCGTTTAAGGTTCAATTCCTACAACTAGGGTTTTCTAAACTTAATACACCTAGAGTTCCATAACCTTCCTACATAGAGCCATTCATACACCCAATTATAGAGATAGAACCCCACCCTTACCTTAGCCTTAGAAGATCACGAAAACCCTAGCCTCCTCTCTCCTCTTGGCGTCGCATTCTCCCTCTTCTCTCCTCTTGGCGTCGCTTTCTCCCTCTTCTCTCCTCTTGGCCGTCGCGCCTCTAGCTCTCTCTCACTCTCAAACTTTGGTTTTTTTCTAAAAATGAAACCCTAACCTAGTTTCTTACTATTTATCAACTCATTTAACTTCATGGGCTTTCCTTTAGCTTATGCGACTTAATCATGGGCTTTTTCCCTAACACCTCTCCTTTACTAATCCTAACACTAATAATAGGTCCACATACACTAACATATAGTCATTCCATTATTTTCTACTAAATAATTCCTAAACAATTCAATTAAATAAATAATCAAATTTTTGGGGCGTTACACTATGCGCCATGGGCGCCAAGTCTGGCTGCCCTGTTGCTGATGTTTCTGGCACACTGGGCCCCATTGGCGCCAAATCTGGCTGCCCTGTCGTTGTTCTGGCGCACTGGGCGCCACATGGCGCCATGTTGGCTGCCGTGTTCTGTTGCTGGGTGCCTTGGGCGCCAAGGGCGCCAAGTGTGGCTGCCCTGTTGTTGTTCTGGGCACAGTGGGCGCCAAGAGCGCCAAGTGTGGCTGCCCTGTGTTGTTGTTGAGCGCAGTGGGCGCCAAGGGCGCCAAATGTGGCTGCCCAAGTGTGAATTCTATGGTTGTTGCTTGAAACGATTTGTTGATGTTGAATATATATATTTAGGCCCACAGTTGGCTAATTGTTGGTTAAGTCGTTAAATTATTAATCGTTGATTGTGGAAGTTGTTAACCGTTGGTTGAGTTGTTACACTGTTAAAATTGTTAAGTTGCTAAACTGTTGACTCCGTTGTTGAATTGTTGATAATGTTGCACCTAGTTGTATTGCCTCTATTTATTGGCAGGTGTTATGTTGTAGGCCTATGGCCAACATTGAGATCCCGTTGTTGTTGTGCTGTTACGTAGCTATTGTTATTGACTGCCTGAGTATTCATCATCGCGTCGCATGCATGGCATTACACGTTGGCCTGGTTTGGCAAATTATGTTGAAAGATTATGTTGTTGGTGCCTCTATTTATTGGCAGATTTTTACGTTGGGAGTTCTGCTCCGATGGTACCACATGCATATGCATAGTATCGAGTCGTATTCATGTTGCATCCTTAAATGATTATGTTGATGACTTGTGATTGATCAAAGTTGTTTGTTGGCTGTGAAGTGGTGAATTTAGATCCCCTGATTCTAATATACTATTTTTCATATGTCCTATTATATGGTTTGATATCTCACCCATTTTGTTTGAATGTTACCCTTCCGTTGGTAACGTGCAGGTAATCACGAATGAAGGCTGCTTACCTTCGTTTGATCGAGTCGGTGTCGTCGCTCTGATACGTAACACTCGGGGGGGGGGGGGGGGGAATGAACACATGTTTTCATTATGATTGTTTTGCTATGTTATTTTGTTGTTGGGACTTAAAGTCATTATTTTGTTGTTTTTGAGCTGTCTTAAGTTGGTTAAAGACGCCACGATTATTTTGAATTGAGTTTTGTTGCGAATCCGCTGCGTAGTAATGAAGTGACTTATTTTTGAAGACTAAAAGGTTGTTTATTGGTTCATCCAAAAAGTAGAGTGTTATGTATCTGTTTTCACAGGCGAATTAATCTGTTTGCCGTTTTTACGAAGCAAGTGTGGCCCTCATTGTTTGTTGGACTTTTTTTTTAAACTCTGATTTTCGTATTATTTTACCGGGTAGAATGGGGTGTTACATAGTGGTATCAGAGCTGTTTCGGTCTGTCCGGCCAAGTTGTCCAGTTATTGTGTCAATTGACGATCGAGTATTGTCATTTGGTTCTAACTATTGTTTATGTTGTAGTGATAAGTTAAGATGGCTGGAAGGAATGATGCTGCTATCGCTGCTGCTTTGGCGGCTATGACTCAGGCCGTGGAGGGTCAGCAGAACATTGGTGAAAATGCTGGGTCTCGTAGTTTGGCGACCTTTCAAAGGGCGAATCCGCCTACTTTCAAAGGCAAGTATAATCCTGATGAAGCGTTGGCTTGGCTGAAGGAGATGGAGAGGATCTTCCGTGTGATGGACTGCACTCCAGCGCAGAAGGTCAGCAGAACATTGGAGAGGATCTTCCGTGGAGGGTCAGCAGAACATTGGTGAAAATGCTGGGTCTCGTAGTTTGGCGACCTTTCAAAGGGCGAATCCGCCTACTTTCAAAGGCAAGTATAATCCTGATGGAGCGTTGGCTTGGCTGAAGGAGATGGAGAGGATCTTCCGTGTGATGGACTGCACTCCAGCGCAGAAGGTTCGTTATGGTACTCATATGTTGGCAGAAGAGGCTGATGACTGGTGGCTAGAGACTAGTCAAAGATTGGTAGCTGCAGGTGAAGAGATCACTTGAGTTGTGTTCCGTAGGGAATTTATGTGGAAGTATTACCCTGAGGATGTCCGGGGTAAGAAGGAAATTGAATTCCTTGAGCTGAAGCAAGGAAACCTGTCAGTTACTGAGTATGCTGCTAAGTTTGTGGAGTTAGCCAAGTTCTATCCGCACTATAGCGAAGCAACTGCCGAGTTCTCGAAGTACATCAAGTTTGAGAACAGGTTGCGGCCAGAGATCAAGAAGGCAATTGGGTACCAGAAAATCCGTGTCTTCTCTGATTTGATTGATAGCCGCAGGATCTATGAAGAGGATAACAATGCTCATTATAAGATTATTAATGAGAAGAGGAGGAAGCTGGGTTGTTGTCTGCTGGACAGTTGCGGAAGTTGATGCAGGAGGAAGTCCAGTTATTCTCGCTAATGGCATCAATGTCTGTCGAGAACTGAGCCGTAATTGAGGAGCTGCAGGTAGTGTGTGAATTTCCTGAAGTCTTCCCTGATGAG
This sequence comes from Astragalus membranaceus, assembly GCA_039519185.1. NCBI lineage: Eukaryota > Viridiplantae > Streptophyta > Magnoliopsida > Fabales > Fabaceae > Astragalus > Astragalus membranaceus. The sequence continues at coordinate 95,549,134 of CM076846.1, read as the reverse complement.
ATTCCAGGTGTGCCGCCAGAGAGAGAAGTGGAATTCGCTATTGATCTTGTACCTGGTACCAGACCTGTTTCTATGGCACCGCACAGGATGTCAGCATCTGAATTGCCCGAATTGAAGAAGCAACTGGAAGATTTGCTCGAAAAGAAGTTTGTGAGACCAAGTGTGTCGCCGTGGGGAGCTCCTGTGTTGCTAGTAAAGAAGAAAGATGGAAGTATGAGGCTCTGTGTTGATTATAGACAGTTGAATAAGGTAACGGTTAAGAACAAGTATCCACTCCCAAGGATAGATGATTTGATGGATCAGCTGGTGGGTGCTCAAGTGTTTAGTAAGATTGATTTGCGATCGGGTTACCATCTGATTAAAGTGAAAGATGAGGATATTCAGAAGACGACCTTTAGAACTCGTTACGGGCATTATGAATATTCGGTGATGCCTTTTGGTGTTACCAACGCGCCGGGAGTATTTATGGAATACATGAACCGTATCTTCCATACTTACTTGGATCAGTTTGTGGTGGTATTCATCGATGACATTCTGGTCTACTCTAAGTCAGAAGAAGAGCATGCAGAGCATTTGAGATTAGTGTTGGAGGTCCTGAAAGAGAAGAAGTTATATGCAAAACTGTCTAAATGTGAATTCTGGTTGAAGGAAGTGAGTTTCCTTGGTCACGTCATTTCAGGTAGTGGCATTGCGGTGGATCCGTCTAAAGTAGATGCTGTGTTGCAGTGGGAAGCCCCGAAGTTGGCTACCGAGATTAGAAGCTTTTTGGGGTTAGCTGGTTATTATAGAAGGTTCATCAAGGGTTTTTCTAAGTTAGCACTTTCGTTAACTCAGCTGACTTGCAAAGGTAAAGCCTTTATATGGGACACTCGTTGTGAAGAGAGTTTCGCCGAATTGAAGAAGAGATTGACGACGTCTCCTATTTTGACGTTGCCCAATCCGGGAGAGTCTTTTGTCGTGTATTGTGATGCTTCCAAGATGGGTTTAGGAGGTGTGCTTATGCAGAATGGAAATGTAGTTGCTTATGCGTCGAGGCAGTTGAGGACTCATGAAAAGAATTATCCTACGCATGACTTAGAGCTTGCTGCGGTTGTTTTTGTGCTGAAAATTTGGAGGCGTTATCTTTATGGTTCTAGATTGGAAGTATTTAGTGACCATAAGAGTTTGAAGTATTTATTTGATCAGAAGGAATTGAATATGAGGCAACGACGGTGGTTGGAGTTATTAAAGGATTATGATTTCGGATTGAATTATCATCCAGGAAAAGCTAATGTCGTGGCTGATGCGTTAAGCCGAAAGACCTTACACATGTCAGCAATGATGGTTAAGGAGTTGGAATTAATTGAGCAGTTCAGAGATATGAGTTTGGTCTGTGAAGTGACACCGCAGAGTGTCAGGTTGGGAATGTTAAAGATTAATAATGACTTTTTGGACAGTATCAGAGAAGCTCAGAAGTTGGATGTTAAACTGGTGGATTCGATGGTTGGAATCGATCAGTCTGAGAATAATGATTTCAAGCTGGATGCGCAAGGTGTGTTGAGGTTCCGTAATAGAATTTGTATTCTTGATGACGCAGAGATGAAGAAAGCGATTCTTGAAGAGAGTCATAGGAGTAATTTGAGTATTCATCCGGGAGCTACTAAGATGTATCAGGACTTGAAGAATTTGTTTTAGTGGCAAGGGATGAAGCGTGATGTAGCGCAGTTTGTGTATGCATGTTTAACTTGTCAGAAGTCAAAAGTTGAACATCAGAAGCCTGCAGGGTTGATGCAACCGTTAGAGGTTTACGTCTGATTTTTGGAAGAGTTTGCAAAAGGAGTTGGGTTCTAAGTTGAGGTTGAGTTCGGCGAATCACCCTCAGACGGATGGTCAGTCAGAGAGGACTATTCAGTCGTTGGAGGATTTGTTGAGAGCTTGTGTTATGGAGCAAGGAGGTTCGTGGGATCCCTACCTTTCGTTGATAGAGTTCACTTATAATAACAGTTACCATTCTAGTATTGGGATGGCACCTTTTGAAGCGTTGTATGGTCGGAGGTGTAGGACTCCTTTATGTTGGTATGAATCTGGAGAAAGTGTAGTGCTTGGACCCGAAATTGTTCGAGAGACTACTGAGAAGGTGAAGTTGATTCGGGAGAAGATGAAAGCTTCGCAAAGTAGACAGAAGAGTTATCATGATAAGCGAAGGAAGGATTTAGAATTTCAAGCAGGTGAGCATGTGTTTTTGAGAGTCACTCCGGTGACCGGTGTTGGACGCGCTTTGAAGTCTAAGAAGCTCACGCCTCGTTTTATCGGTCCGTATCAGATTTCGGAAAGAGTTGGAAATGTTGTTTTTAGGGTGGCCTTACCGCCTAATCTTTCGAATTTTCATGATGTGTTTCATGTGTCGCAACTTCGAAAGTATATTTCAGATCCATCTCATGTAATTCATATGGATGATGTGCAAGTACGGGATAATCTCACTGTGGAGACGATGCCTGTACGAATCGAGGATCATGAGGTGAAGACTCTAAGAGGCAAGGAGATCGCTTTGGTGAAAGTAGTCTGGTTGGGAGCTGCCGGAGAAAGCATGACGTGGGAGCTGGAAAGCAAGATGCGGGAATCTTATCCCGAGTTGTTCGAGTCAGGTAAATTTTCGAGGACGAAAATATTCTAAGTGGGGGAGAGTTGTAACGGCCCGAATATTTAATTAATTATTTAATTGAATTATTTAGGAAATTAAGTGGTAGGAAAATATTAGAGTAAAAATATATTTTTGTATGTGGGCCTATTGTTGGTGTTAGGAGTAGTAAAATAAGGAGTGTAAAGAAGGCCCATGAAGCTAAAGTCGCATAAGTGTATGAGAAAGCTCATAAGACTAAATAAATTATAAATAGGTGTTATTTTAGGGTTTGCTCATTTAGAAGAAAAAAAATAAGGATTGAGAGAGAGCCATAGAGAGGGAGCGGCGAAGAGAGCTAGGGCAAGGACCAAGGAGAGTTTCAACTTCAATCCAAGGTAAGGGTGGGGTTTTAACTCTATAATCGGGTATATGAAGGGCTTTATGTAGGAAGATAAGGAACCCTAGGTGTTTGATTAATCCTGGAAACCTATTGTTGATGCTTGAATTGACTTGTTGATGCTTGAAATATTTATGTTGATGATGAATTCGGTTTAGGGTTTTTGAACAATGATGCGAAAATTTGGTCCCGGGCGCCATGGGCGCCGATTGTGGTTGTTGCTGGGTGCTGGTGCGCTGGGCGCCAAGGGCGCCGTAGGTGGCCGCTCGTTTGGTTGCTGGGCGCTGGTGCGCTGGGCGCCATGGGCGCCGTTCTGATGTTGTTGCTGTTCTGGCGCACTGGGTGCAAAGGGCGCCAATGTGTGACTGCCCTGTTGCTGTTCTGGCGCACTGGGCGCCAAGGGCGCCAATGTCTGGCTGCCCTGTTGCTGTTCTGGCTCACTGGGCGCCAAGGGCGCCAATGCCTGGCTGCCCTGTTGCTGTTCTGGCGCACTGGGCGCCGTGGGCGCCAAGTCTGATTATGCCGACAAAAGAAGAAGGCCATTGGAATTTGAAGAAGGAGACCATGTATTCCCGAGACTTTCTCCAACTATTGGTACCGGCATAGCATTGCGAGCGAAGAAGCTCAGTCCTCGGTATATTGGACCTTTCCAAATTATCGAGCGAGTTGGGCCAGTAGCGTACCGCATTTCCTTACCTCCTGCTTTGTCCAGATTACATGATGTGTTTCATGTGTCGCAATTGAGGAAGTACATTCCCGATCCGGGTCAGCCATTGAGTTTTGAAACGATTGACATCCGACCAGATTTGTCCTATCATCCAAATCCAATTCAAATCGTTGAACGTGGCGAGAAAACGCTCCGGACGAGATCAATTCCTATTGTCAAAGTGCTTTGGGATGCTGCCTCACCTAACGAAGCGACATGGGAAGTAGAGGAAAACATGCGGGTGAAATATCCCCATCTTTTCAGTTGAGATATGTTATGTTCAATTTTGAGGACAAAATTTTAAAAGTTGGGGTGATTGTAACATCCCTAATTTAGCTAATTTCATTTATTGAAATTTGCAAGAGGTCACAAGATAATTAATTAGCATAATTGATTAATTATGATATGGTGTCATTGATTAAGTGAATTATGTTGTGCTTGTGTGCTAAAATATATTAAGTACTTGAATTGTTGATTGATTTGTGAGTTAATTGGGATTTTAAGTGAGAATAGGAGCACAGGGGTATTTTCGTCTTTTCCACCCCATAAGTGACTTTCAGCTGAACCATCTTTCACAAAACACACACATATGCATTATTTAATTATAGTATGAATTATTGATTTCTTATTGGTTAGAAGTGAATTTAAGTGATATTAGATAGATTTAAGTAGAATGAAGAAGGGTATTGTGGTCCTTTACTTGAAACACTCCCAGCTCATAAAACCCAAAATAACACACACACACACACACACACACACACACACACACACACACACACACACACACACACACACACACACACACACACACACTCTCAGTTAACAAACACATCTGAAATTGAGGAAAGTGAGGGTTGAGAGAGGGATAGAAGCTCGAGAGTGAGAGAGGAGGAAGAAGGAGGGCTACACTTCATAAAACCTAGTGCATGTAAGTTATATTCATATCATTCTTCCCCATTTTTCTTTCTCTTCATCTTGATACCAATTTTGACCACTGAATCACCCTCTTCTTTCACCTACCATTTTCAAGTCCCAAGCTCAAATAGAGCAAAAATGGAGTTTTGATGTTCCTAATGACTTGCATGTTACATTAGAACAAGAATAGAACTTTGTGGGAAGCCACATTGTTGATTTGAGTAGTTGGAGAGGAAGTTCAGTAGCTAGAACTCAAATTGGGGTTGCTTTTTCGGAGTTTGAAGTGTGTTGGTCGCGGTTTCGATGTTTGAACGAGTTCGGGGCGAGTTCGTGACATTTTGGAACGGTTGAGTTCACGGAGTTTCGGTATTGTGTGCGATTTTCATCGCAAGAGGTGAGTTCTATACTCGCTTAGGGAATTGTTATCGAAATGTTAAATTTCATGTTCTGTTACTATTTTCAGTTCGTAAGTTTTAGCGTCAAAAACCGTATTTTGAAACCGTAACGTTTAATGTGTTTGGATGAATGATTATGTGATGATATTGTGTGATTGATTGGATTGATTATGATTGTTGTTTGGTGCCAAGTTAATGTGTTGTATGTTCGGGAATCGATCGGGATGAATATTGGAATCGAACGGGATGGTAATGTTTCACGAAAACAGCATTTTCTGGGCACTGATGCTTACGCCCGGACCGTGCGCCCCTGTGCGCGGGTCGTGCGCGTCCTACCCAAAATGTAACGCCCCAAATATTTAATTAATTTATTTAATTAAATATTTAATTATTTATTTAGATTAATTTTATTAATATAATTAATGGGGTGTTTTATGTTAATTAAGGTGGTGATGCCTAGTTAATGAAGTGGATTTGATGAGATGGATAGCCCATGATCCAAGAAAGGACCCATAGTAGGCGTGTATGATGAGGGGTTGAAGGCCGTAGGGTTTAGTCATATGCCTTAAGTGAAAAATTAGAACAAAAATATAGAGAGGAGAAGAGAGGAGCGTACGACGCAATTGCAAGGAGAGGAGGAGGCTTGGTTGCTGTTTTGATCTTGCCAATTCGTGATCAAGGTGCCAGTACTCTACAATTTACAAGGTAAGAGTGGGATTCTTCTCTCTAATTGGGTGAATAATGGGGTGTATGTAAGAATTGGCACTATGTTGCCAATTGGGTGATTTTCATGATAATTGGTATGATGATTTCGAATTATGCATGTATTCCATGGTGATTGTAATATGTGATCAGAAATTCCTATGTTAAAATCGCATGATTGGTGTTTTGATTGTTGCTAAGGTGAATTGCATGCCACGTGTTTGAGTATATGATTTGTTGGTGTTTGTTTGGTGAGAATTGGTGACCATAATGATAATTAAAAATTATATTGATGATTGAGGGTTTGGTGGATTTTATTTGGTGTTTGGATTAGCAAAATTCTGATTTTGGGGGTTCCTAGGCGCCTTGGGCGCCATATGTCTTGTTGCTGTTTTTGATGTCTTAGTCATGGGCGCCTAGGCGCCCAGCCACTGTGTCCCTGTGCCAGTTTTTTTTGTGTATGCAGAATTGGGCGCCCGGTGCATGGGCGCCATGCTCCTGTATGATGTAGAACCCCAATGTTGCTGAAACTTGTTCCCCTTAATCCTCTGTGTATGCCTAGCTTGTCCATATATCCAATTCTGTGTTTCAAGTGGTCTGGAAGTGGCGCCCTAGGCGCCCTTGTGCTGAGTTTTTGGTGTGCAGGAAACGGATCCCTGCTCATGGGCGCCATGTGTGTGCCTTGGTTCTGTGTCCGATGAAGGCGCCCTTCGCCTGGGCGCCGTGCCTTGAGTTAATAAGATGATCCAATGTGGCTCCACGTGATTCCTGTGTGCGATGCCTGAGGAGTCTTGGCACCCTGCTCCTGGGCGCCAGTTTCTGGTTGTGCCAGTTCTGCCTCTGTGTTGCTGTGTGTTGGGCGCCCGGATCCCCTGTGGGCGCCAGATTCTGATTTTTGTTGTGTTTTCGCAATTTTGTTTTGATCGTATCTTTTGACTCGGGTGTCCGTTTTGAACGTTTCAAAAAGCGTCGTGAAGCTTATTCAGGTGCCCACCTGGATATTCTAATTTCTGGGCAGTATGAACTATTTTTCTGACATTGGTCTCATGCGTCGTTTTTGGTGTCATTTAGGCGTTTCGGTGTCTCAAGAGTTTTTAGAAAATTGTTATTTTGGAAATGGTCGTTGTCCTCAATATTTTGGAGAATGTCAGTTGTCCCGGTGTTGGAAAATCTTCGGTGTCTTGGTGAATTTTCGGTGTGACTGGTGAAAAGTCCGCCACTTGGTGAGAAATATGACATGGTGAAAATGTCTATTTTATTTGGGGATATCTTATTGGTGATAGGTCGTTGGCCTTTGGTGATTTTTTTGGTGTGTCATTATTATGACTATCTTTGGTGTTTGTCTGTGGTGCATTCATGGTGTCGCATAACTCATATGCATTTATTTGGTGGAGACTTCGGTCTTATTGGTGAGCAAAAGACTTCGGTCTTATTGGTGATGTGCCCTCAAGGCAAATTATTGGTGATGATGGATCCACATGCATTATGCCCATTGGTGAGGCTGCATTCATGCATCTCATGATATTGACTGTTTTACCCTTGATGTTGATATTGACTGTTTTACCCTTGATGTTGATATTGACTGTTTTACCCTTGGTGTTGTAGTTGTAACTGGATGAGTGTAACAGAGTGGTGGATATAGCTGTTAAATTCTAACCTATTCCTTATTATTCACGCTATTATATTGAAGATATCTCACTCTCTTCTGTTTGGATGTTACTCCTACGTTGGGTAACGTGCAGGTGATTTCGAGTGAAGGCCTAGGTACCTTCACTAGTGTCGAGTCGGTGTCTGCTTTCTGATACGTAACACTCAGGGGGCGCTAGTTGATTAGTCTTCATTATTTTTATGTTCCTAAGACTTTACCACGGTTGTTTTGGTTAACTGATGTCGAACCTTTCTTTATGTTTTTCCGCTGCATGGTGAATTATTTCTATATCTTCGATTTGATGTTTTATTTTACGAGGCATGTGTGACAACCCCTTTTTGGGATGTGTTAAAGAAATTTTTTTAAACACTGATTTATTATTTACCGTTATATTTACCGGGTAGAAAGGGGGTGTTACACAAAACATTTTTTAAAACACGCTCGGGTCGTGCGCCTTAGTGCACGGACCGTGCGCCCTGTTCGGTCTCTGCGTGCCAAAATTTTTAAAAACACGCACGGGTCGTGTGCCTTAGCGCGCAGACCGTGCGTCAGCTTCTGTTACCCTCTTTCAAAACATGTTTTAGGCCATTCCAATTGGTTCCAAGTCCATTCTAATCCCTTCTGTAACACCCCTTTTCTACCCGAAAAATTTTCGACAAAAATCAGAGTTTTCAAAACGTTTTCAATACACCCACAAGGGATGCTACACTTACACCGTTAAACATCACACACCAATAAATAAGGTTCACCATTAAAAACAGTGCAACACCTAGCACGTCATAATATCAACAATGCAGCGGAATAAAATCAAGGTTCATTTAAATAGTTATACATCACCATAAAACTTCAAAAATTAAAATAATAGAAACACTAATAAAGCCTAGCGTCCATCCCCCCGAGTGCTACGTATCAGAGCGACGACACCTGACTCGTTACCAACATAGAGGTAACATTCAAATAGAAGGGTGAGATATCTAACATTATAATAGCATATATGATAGGCATTATGCTAGAGTACAACACTATATCAACCGCTTCACAACAAAATCAATTAATAAATCACCAATAATCATCATTAACATCATGAGTAATTATATGAGATGCAACAGTTAGAACTAATTGACAATACTTGGTGTCAATGACACAATGACTCGACAACTTGGCCGGACAGACCGAAACTGCTCTGATACCACTAATGTAACACCCCTTTTCTACCCGGAAAATTTTCGACAAAAATCAGAGTTTTCAAAACGTTTTCAATACACCCACAAGGGATGCTACACTTACACCGTTAAACATCACACGCCAATAAATAAGTTTCACCATTAAAAACAGTGCAACACCTAGCACGTCATAATATCAACAATGCAGCGGAATAAAATCAAGGTTCATTTAAATAGTTATACATCACCATAAAACTTCAAAAATTAAAATAATAGAAACACTAATAAAGCCTAGCGTCCATCCCCCCGAGTGCTACGTATCAGAGCGATGACACCTGACTCGACTAGCGAAGGTAGATATGCCTTCACTCACAATCACCTGCACATTACCAACATAGAGGTAACATTCAAACAGAAGGGTGAGATATCTAACATTATAATAGCATATATGATAGGCAATATGCTAGAGTACAACACTATATCAACCGCTTCACAACAACATCAATTAATAAATCACCAATAATCATCATTAACATCATGAGTAATTATATGAGATGCAACCCACACCAACGGGCATATGCATGTAATACCCTAATTTTGTCCGATCAAAAATGAGAGATTTTTTTTTAATAAAAATAATAATCATTTTTATTTTTATGTCATGTATTATTTTATTTTAGTTGCCACAAGTTTTTAACCAAAAATATATTAATTAGATGTGTGGGAAACAAAAAATAAGCAAAGGAGGAAATGGAGGGGGTCTGCAAAAAAAAAGAATGGAGGTGCAATCAGGATTGGGCCATCAGAAACCCAACCCAACAAAAAAAGGCTAGCCCAACTCGCCTAACCCTAAATCTCCTCCACCAAACCCTAACCCATCCAACCAACCCATAACCCATGACCCAACTCACTCCTCCACCAAAACCCTAATTCTCCCCACCAAACCCTAGTCAAATTCGGCCACCCCCCCTTACCCTAAAAATCATCCACATTCAATCCCCCCCTTTCCCTAAAATTTGGCCACATTCACTCACCTTTCCCCTCCTTGATTTTCGACCCACTCCCTCTTTTCCCTCCTTGGAAATTGCATTTTTTTTCCTCTCCCACACTCCACCTCTCCTCTTTTTTCTCAACTTCCCACTTCCCCATTTTTCCCTTCCCCATACACGTTACCTTTCTCTCCCTCTCCCACTCAACGGCTCCATCTCTCTCTCTCCTCAATCTCACGCCTATCTCTTCCTCTCTTTCTCTCTCTCACACCCTCATTTTTCTCTGTCCCTCACGGATCTCCTCTCACTCTCACACATCCATCACTTCTCTTCTCTCACCAAAACACAAAAACCATCATCCTCTCCTCTACCATGCCCATACCCCTTCACCAACCACTCCCTAAAACCCAAAGTTCTCATCACGAAATCTCTACCTCTCTCTGTCTCAATCTCAGTCAAAATACTGTGCAAGGTATGGTGAAGATCAGAAAACGAAGCAAAAAAAAGATACCCCTTTTTGTATAAATAGGGGCCACAACCATGAAGCAAGGGGACGGTTTTTTTTTTAGGGCAACGAAAGGAGGAGAAAAGAGATTCGGAGGAAGAAGATGGAAGCATGAGTTCATGAACAAGAGGAGTCCTTTTTTTTGTTATTGAGAGCCTGAGAGAGTTTTACAGTTTTTCTTCTTTTTCATTAAACTTCCCCTAAATTTTGTTGTACTGTGAGATTTGAGAGGAAGGACTCAATCTTCAAGACTGTTATTGGTAAATCTTTTTTAGTCATTTGCTTATTTCAATCATGTATGTCATGTTCAATTTTGGTTAATTTTGCTTACGTTCCGTTTTAATTTCATTATTCATGAGTTTGGTTATTTTCAAATGTTGTTATTCATGAATCTGCTCTTAGATTTTATGTTTTTTTATTGTTGTTTTTTTTTCTATAAAAAAAAATGTTACTGTTTTTTCTATTTATTTAAATGTTGCTGTTTTCCTATTAAAAAGTGTTGCTATTTTTTTATTTAAATGTTGTTATGTTTTATGTTGCTGTTTTTTTATTATTAAATGTTGCTGTTTTTTCATATTAAAATGTTGCTGTTTTTTATTATTTAAATTGTTGATTTTTTATTTAAATAGTAATGTAATTTTCGGATTAAAATAAAGTTCTTTTAAAAAAAATGTTTTTTTTTTCTTCCAAAATAAATGGTTACTAATACCACCCCCTCTTTTAAAAAAAAAAGAAATAATAATTATAATCATTTTCCCAAACAAAGCAGCAAAAACACCCCTTTTAAAAATAATAACCATGACAATAATGATACAAAAAAAAAACAATGGTAATTCTTTTCAAAATAATAATAGCGGAAACCATTTTCCAAAAATCAACTTTCGAAATAGAAGACCGCTTAATCAAACAACCCATTTCCCTAAATCATGTTTTCTAAGTAAAGCGTTTTTTTTTTCAAATAATCAAACGCTCAACTACTTTTTTTTTTCACATCAGATTTCTATTGGCACCCCCCCAGGTTCTGATAATACAACCCCTGTTTTAGATTTAAACACCCATGTTAATTGCACCCCCACGTTTTTAGTAATACAGTACCCTTTTTGACAGCAAACCTATCCATTTTTTGACTACAAGCCCATCTTTGATACAACACCCCCGTTATTCGCACCCCCTTTTACTATCACCCATTCCGCTTTTATTTACGCTGCGATGTTTCCAAACCGTTTTTTCTTTCTTTCAAACAACCAAGCTCGTACACAAATAAGTTGTTGCTAACGGTCACTCTGAGTTTAGCTTGTTTGACCGATAGGAATAATCCCCATTTTTCGAAACGGATTAGTAAGCGGTGATCACCCTAAGGTTACTCGTTTGATCATCATGAACACCCGCCTAAACTTCAAAAAAAAAGAACTTTCAATCAACAAAAAAAAACACACACACAGACATAATCTCAAATCCATTTTTTTTTCACGTTTCCCCGGTAAGCATTTTCCGAACAAACAAGCACGCGATCACAAATTGGTTATTTATAGCGGTCACTCTGGGCTCAGCTCGTTTGAACGCTGTAAACACCTTCTTTTTTTCGAACAAGCCATTAGTGGTGACCACTCTGGATTTATCTGTTTGGTCACCATGAACGGCCTCTAGTTTTCGCAAATCTTTCAATAAAAAAAATATACCATCACACAAATATTTTCTACCCAAGAACTACGTAGCTTTGATTTCTCCATCGCACCCGGAGATACGTAGGAGCGGGGGCCCACTCCTGTCAAGCGCAAAAAACTAAAATTTTTATTAAGCCTCGCTTTCCGTTTTTTTTTTTGCAAATAATAAAAAGGGTAAATACAAATGTTTTCTTTAAACTAATTTTTTTTCCTACACATTAGATTAAAAGGTAACCTTTTTAGGATGTTGCGGGGTGCTAGTACCTTCCCCGCGCTTAATCGACCCCCGAACCCAAAAACAAAAGGTTTTTTCAATGTTTCCCTAAAAATAAATATTGATGGCGACTCCATTGTTCAAAACAACGAAGAATCCCTCCTTCGGATTTTTCGGTCGCTACAGCTGGCGACTCCACTGGGGACTATTTAAGAGGGTCAAGCCTAATTTAGTTAAATGTGTAGATATTGGTTAGATTAGTACTTTTTTACCCTTAGCCCTTTTATTCGCATGTCTATTTTACTTATCTATTTATTTGCTTTATTGAACCTTAGGGTAGAAAACCTTTGCACTATTATCTGTATTTCTTTTGCAGCATGGGTAGTTTAGGTTGCTTATATCACACACATCAATTACACTTGTTTATTGCACACACTCTTGAGCGGGGCCCTATACCCGGGTCTAAAAAACCTAGGACAAGTGGAGACGATTAGTGTCAGTCATTCTGGATTTTATCTGTCTGACTCTCATGAAAGCCTCAGCCAGAGTACGCTCTTTCGTGGTATCCCACACCAGGTAGCTCGCTATCGTTGTGGGTCATATCACGAAGGAGATTTCAGCTCTGGAGACCCTTGTGAGGAAGTGATTAGAGCCACCTGAGAGATTGATCACACAAGTAACCCTAGACCGTGACCTATATATAAGACCTAACCTGTTTAGGACACAAGGGCAATTCACCTACCCGTTGCATCATCGCAAAAACTTTTTATCTTTCAAAAAAAAAATCAAATAATGAAAACCATTTACTCCTTTTGCCCTTTACGTATATTTTATGTGACATGGTTAATGTTTCTCAAAATTTGAATCACCAAAATTTTCTTTGTAACGTCATTCTTTAATTCATCATACATCATCGTTATTTCATAAGAAAAAAAATATATATATATAAAAAAATCCTCACATGCATGCTATTCATCTCATTTAGGTTTGCCGGGAATTGTAAGGGGCTCGAAAGTTTTGTCATAAGCAAGGCGATATGGGATCAAACTGTGAAGCAATCCAAACTCTGAACTACCCTATAGTAAAACAGCCTAATCTGACAAGTCTAAGGGAATGTGCTGGTCGATTGCCGCCCATCGAGCGCAGGTCTTTTGATAGAGCGTATGGGAAAATTATTATGTTACTACAATTGGACGTGCAAACGGAGGCCATTGCCGCTTTGAGCCAGTTCTACGACTCTTCATTAAGATGCTTCACCTTCAAAAATTTCCAGATGGCACCTACCCTGGAAGAATATACACAGATCTTCGGCTTTCCTCAACAAGACAATGGACCCTACCAGTATCAGGGACAATACTACACAGATGAGAAACTCGCCTCAATGTTACAAACCAGCAAAGAGAACTTGAAGCTCCGGAAGAAAAATCGAAATGGCATTACAGGATTCCCACAAGAGTATCTGGAAAGCCAAATGAAATCCTTCGCCGACGCTAGAAATTGGGGTCCTTTTAAGCAGGTGTTAGCTTTGACCATCTTTAACATTGTCCTATTTCCACGCCTTGAAAGATATGTGGACACAACGGCTATTGGTGTCTTCTTATCCTTCAAGGATGGAGAAAGCCCACTCAATCCGATTCCAGCCATGCTTGCAGACACTTACTGTACTTTCACTCATTATAGTGAGCTAAGGGGAAAGAGGATATCTTGCTGCCTGCACGCCTTGTATGTTTGGCTTCTCACCCATGCTTTCGTTAACAAAGTCAGAGTAGAAGGCCCAATTGAAGACGCCAGAGGGTGTGATGTGAAGACAATGAACACTAGTGAATGGTTGCAAGTGCTAGGGGGCCTTCATGAATACAAGGTTCGTTGGCACCCATCATGGTGGAAAGATAGGCCCGCAGTAGTTTTTCAATGTGGAAACTTTCAGAACGTCCCGCTCATGGGGACAAGAGGATGCATAAATTACAATCCTTCTCTAACTCTAAGACAGCTGGGGTACCCCATGCGAAATCCGCCCACCGAAGACATGTTAATCCCTTTTTACCTCCATGAAGGAAGCCCGAAAGAGGTTGACATGCTCCGGAAGATTTCTCAAGCGTGGGATATGGTCGTCCGCAAGGGACAAGAGCTTACTAAGAGGAGCGGCGATAAGGAAACCACCTTTCGTCAATGGCTCCAAAAGAGGATCCAAGACACCCGATTGCCTTACCAAAGTGCACTATGGGTTGAGGAAGAAATACCTGAACCTACCCTTCCCACTGTCGAAGATTTAGATAAGCTTAAAATGGCATTGTCAAAGACTGAGGAAGAAAAGAAGCGCTTGCAGGCAGAGTTAGAGAAAGTGCTCCTAAAAAACCAGAAGTTGGAGGAGGAGAACGCAAGTAAGTCAGTGGCCATTGAAGACAGCCGCAAGCAGCTCAAGATTGAACAAAAGAACAAACTAGATGTTCAAAAGTACCTAAGAGGGGCGAAAGAGGAAATAAAACGTTACAACCTGAAAATGAACCAAGCCATCGATGATGCATACAAGTGGAAAAAGTTATGGGAAGAATCAATGATTGCTGAAAAGACCGCACAGAGCCTGCTAATGGTATCAAAAAGAGAGTCCCGGATGATGGCAGCCGAGTTTGAAGAGCAGGTGAAAAGTATCAAGTAGGATAAAGATACCATTGAAGAGATACTCCGAGAATACCAACAAGCCTTGAGAAAGGAGCATGAAAAATATGATGAGCTGAACGACCATATCAGATACCAAGAGGAGGTTTACCACCAGTTGAAGACAGAAAGCATCTATTGGGAGAACCGCTTTGTGGAGTTGGTCAGCAGGATAGAAAACCATGAAGCCTTCATGGAGTTGAAGAACGAAAGCTTATACTGGAAAGACAGATTCTCAAAGTTGGCATGGCTGGCCAATCGAGCTATCACGGGAATCCCCAAACGTCTAAAGGAGGCTAGCGCGGCAATGCACCCGTTTAACACCCCGGTCCAAGTTTCCGAATTCATGGAGTTTTGCGAGGTTCTGATTGCCGAACTCCGGGAGAAGGCTGGCAGCACTACTAGTAGAAAAAGAGGGAGGAGTGGAAAAATGAAAGCCATATGTATTTGAGTGAAATTTAAAGAACATTGTACTTTTCTTTTCGAAGTTTTACTTCCAAAATGTTGTACTTTCCTCCATCAATGAAGTTTGTTTGTCTCACATGCTGATCCTTTATCTTGAAAATATTGTGAAACTTTAATCTGTGTACTTATGACAAATCAGGATGCGCTTGCAATTCCCGACCTAAAACAATAAGACTCATGCACACATGCATCATTCACATTTTCATCCATTCATATACTCATACATATACTCATACCATGTGTCCCACCAACAGAGAGTAAAAGACAAGCTGGTGCGTCAACATCGCTATTGGACTCGTTCTCAGGCCAGAACCATGGAAGAAAATCAAGACAATCCGCCTCAAGATAACCAGGATCAAGGCAATCCACCTCAGAACCTAGACAATCAAGAGCTTAGGGCAGAAATAGATGGGATGAAAGAACAGATGGCTGAAATTTTGAAAGTTCTACAAGCTTTGAGGGGCAAAGACACAAGCGAAGATGTCTCCGCGGGGAACACGGAAAATCAAGTTACCAACCCTCCTCCTCCCAATGGACTCAGGATCCCGCATACAGTGCACCATACTGGGCCTAATGACCAGGGTTACATATGGCCTCCTTACGGACTTCCACAAGGTTACACACCTCCGACAGTCGATGCTAGTCCAGAACACGGTCCCTCAGGAGTCGCGGGCCAACAACAGCTTACACCAACGGGTCACGATGGTAATCCGGGGGAACCACAAGTTCAAAACCCGACCCCCGTCGTCATACCACAAAGACTCCCACTTGGCTGCCCTCCACCGCCGATAGTTGACGCTCAAGCTCAGGGTTCCAACCTCAGGAATCCCACTCATTCACATACCCCAAATGTGAACCCAGCCATAGTTCCGATGATTCATCCTTACTATGGTATGAGTGGGCTCCCTCACAATTACTCTATGGAGAACCCTCAAGCCAAAGACAAACTACAAATGCTTGAGGAAAGGTTGAGAGCAGTCGAGGGATCCAATGTTGGTGCGAGAGATGCTTATGACTTGTGCCTCGTCCCTAACGTAGTCATCCCTCCAAAATTTAAGGTGCCAGACTTCGACAAATATAGAGGGTCGACTTGCCCTGTAAGCCACTTAACCATGTACTGCAGGAGGATGGCGGCGTTTGCTCACGACGACAAATTGCTCATCCACTACTTCCAAGATAGTCTGTCTGGGGCAGCTTCGAGCTGGTACATGCAATTAGAACGTGCCCATATCAGATGCTGGAAAGACCTAGCCGATGCATTTTTGAGGCAATACAAATATAACATTGACATAGCTCCCGATAGAACGCAGCTGCAGAGCATGACGAAGAGAGATAATGAGTCCTTCAAAGAATATGCCCAACGCTGGAGAGGGTTGGCTGCACAGGTAGTACCACCTTTGTTAGAAAAGGAGATGGTATCCATGTTCATGGATACCCTTCAATCACCTTTCTACGACAGGTTGATTGGGAGCGTGTCTTCGAACTTTTCAGATATGATCGTCATCGGAGAAAGATTAGAGAATGGTTGGAGAAACGGGAAGATTGCATATAGCTCCGCTGGAACCAGCAATCAGAAAAAGCCCTTCCCAGGTTTCCCTAAAAAGAAGGACGGAGAAGCCAATGCCATCTCTGGATCAGGAAAGCCTCCCTACAACAACCCCCGACAAACTGTCCAAATACCTACTCAAACGCCACAAGCCCCACCTCACCAAGTCAACCCAGGCTATAGACCACAAAACTACCAAGAAAGAAAGCCCGCCAATTTCGACCCAATACCCATGTCATACACAGACCTATTCAATCACCTCATCAGTCAAAACTTGATCACTCCCCGTCCAATGAGACCCCTTCAACCTCCTTTCCCTAGGAGCTATGACCAAGAGGCTAGCTGTGGATTCCACGCTGGGGCAGTTGGCCATTCAACAGAAAACTGCAAAGCATTGAAATATGTAGTACAAGATGTAATTGAATCTAAATGGTTAAGCTTCGCAGAAGATGGTCCGAATGTTTCCACTAACCCTCTGCCGGGGCACGGGAAACCCTCCGTCAATGCCATTGAGGATGTTGAGGGGCAATTATTGGTCAGAAAGGTGGAGGACATTGTCACACCCCTGGACCTCATCCATGCTAATTTGTGTCACTTCGGAATCATTATGAAGGGATGTACCAGAAAGGGCTCGTGTGCTGATCCCCTTTGTGTCGGGGCCTGTGAAGCATTCAAGCCAGTTCTGCAAGACTTATTAGACCGACACATAATACAAATAGGTCTTCAAAAGAAAGAGGAAGGCGTGTCGACTCTCCAGTCAAGCATTGACCAGAGCAAGAGTATCCGGAAACCACTGGAAATCCATTACAAAAAGGACACAAAGCTAACCACCGCTGTGCCTAAACCAATCACTATTCAAGTGCCAGTCCCTTTTCCCTTTAAAAGCACCAATGCAGTGCCGTGGAGTTACGATGTGAAGGTTCAGACTAATCCAGATGTCATTAACATCTCAGGGACCGGTGGGATGACTCGAAGTGGGCGTTTCTATACCCCTGGAGGGCCTAGTGAGGACCGAACAAAAGAAGGGGAGGAAAGAGCCCATAAGGGCAAAAGCATAGAGCAGGAACCTGTCGATAAGAATGCAGGAAAGAAGACGTTATCCGAGCAAGAAGCCAGTGAATTTCTGAAGCTTATGAGACAAAGCGAGTATAAGGTGGTTGATCAACTGAACCAAACTCCCGCAAAGATATCTCTGTTGTCATTATTGCTCAGTTCCGATGCCCATCATGCAGCATTGACAAAAGTATTGAATGAGGCCCATGTCGCTCATGACATCTCGGTCGGCCAATTTGATGGGATCGCCGGAAACCTTGTTGCAAGTAATTATCTCACCTTTACTGATGATGAGATTCCAACTGAAGGAAGGGGGTACAACAAGGCCCTGCACATATCTGTGAAGTGTGGAGATTACTCTCTTGCTCGGGTACTTATTGACAATGGCTCATCTTTGAATGTATTACCCAGATCAACCATGGAGAAATTAGATGTGGACTGTTCATACATGAGACCAAGCTCCATATTAGTCAGGGCCTTTGACGGATCAAAAAGGGAAGTCATCGGAGAAATGGAATTACCTGTGCAAGTAGGTCCGGAGCACTTCGTGGTGACCTTCCAGATAATGGATATTGCCCCATCCTACAGTTGTCTCTTGGGGAGGCCATGGATCCACTCTGCAGGGGCAGTTCCCTCTTCTTTACACCAGAAGCTCAAGTTCATAGTCAACAATAAGCTGGTGGTTATTTTTGGTGAAGGAGAAATGCTGATAAATAAGTCCGCTCCCACTCGTTACATTGAGGCTGCTGAAGAGTCTTTCGAGACTGCCTTCCAAGCATTGGAAATCGCCAATACATCTGCTATGTTAGAACCCAAGCTATCCAAGACTGCCGTGATGGTTGCTAAGTTCATGTTAGGAAAAGGCTACCAAGCTGGAGGAGGCTTGGGAAAAACCGGACAGGGGATCCTGACGCCAATACAGCCAGAGGAGAACAAAGATAGGCATGGGATAGGATATCAGCCCAATTGCACTGACAAGAGAAGGATTGTGGAGGAAAAGAAGGAGCGAAGGTTAGCCAGGCTTGAGGACAGGGTGCCAAATACGAAGAGGATCATCATCTGCGACATCAAGGAAAGCTTTCGGAGTGCGGGAATGTTGAACCCCAATCAGATCGCCGCAGTTGAGGACGATCTAAGTGCTGAAGAAGGTGTCGACAGTCTTGTACGCCCTTGTCCTACAAACAAAAGGCTCAAGAATTGGGAGATCATTGATTTTCCTGTGGTTTTTAGTTCAAAGTAATGTTTCTATAATGTAATCCTCTGGCTCTGCCCAAGGCCTTAGGATATTTCATTCGGGCACACATGTTTTCCTTTCAGTATTAATATTAATGCAACGTTATTTCAGTTCCCAATAAGCCCTCGTTCTCCTTTTTCTTTTTACATTCGCTTCTTATTTTCTTTCATTCGTTTTTTTATTCCGTTAATTTACGCTAATGCAGATCCGAAAAAAACGTCTTTGAAAATAACAACGCCAATAATCCATATTGTAACTTTGATCACCCCATCAATCAAACTGAGGAAGATGTTGAGGATAAATGGGAAACCCCTCCGGAGT
This sequence comes from Astragalus membranaceus, assembly GCA_039519185.1. Classification (NCBI taxonomy): domain Eukaryota; kingdom Viridiplantae; phylum Streptophyta; class Magnoliopsida; order Fabales; family Fabaceae; genus Astragalus; species Astragalus membranaceus. The sequence goes on along the minus strand of CM076846.1, from coordinate 95,529,963 downwards.
TAATGAGAATGATGGAACAAGAGGAAAAAATAATCGAACCCCACGAGGAATCAACTGAAACGATCAACTTAGGCACGGAAGAAGACAAAAAAGAAGTTAACATTGGCACCACATTGAAAGACAGCGAGCGAGAGAAATTGGTTAGGTTGTTGTTTGACTATGTTGACGTCTTCGCATGGACATACCAAGACATGCCCGGACTGGACCCCAACATAGTCGAGCATAAATTACCAGTAAAACCAGAATGCCCGCCGGTAAAACAAAAGTTAAGAAGGATGAAACCAGAAATGACGCTGAAAATCCGAGACGAGGTTAAGAAACAGTTCGATGCTGAGTTTTTAGCAGTAGCAAAATACCCTCAATGGGTAGCCAATATTGTACCGGTACCAAAGAAAGACGGGAAGGTTCGGATGTGCGTCGATTATCGAGATTTGAACAGAGCCAGCCCCAAAGATGATTTCCCTTTGCCTCACATTGATGTCCTGGTAGATAGCACTGCACAACACTCTCTGTTCTCCTTCATGGATGGATATTCCGGATACAACCAAATTAAGATGGCCCCTGAAGACATGGAGAAAACCACCTTCATCACTCTCTGGGGAACCTTCTGTTACAAAGTAATGCCATTCGGACTGAAGAATGCTGGTGCAACGTACCAAAGGGCAATGGTCGCATTGTTCCATGATATGATGCATAAGGAAATAGAGGTTTACGTGGATGACATGATTGCAAAATCCAAGACTGAAGAAGAGCATATCGTCAATCTGCAAAAACTCTTCGAACGTCTCAGGAAGTTCAAACTCAGATTAAACCCTGCCAAATGCACTTTCGGTGTAAGATCGGGAAAGCTGTTGGGCTTCATAGTCAGTCAGAGGGGAATAGAAGTAGATCCAGCCAAAATACGAGCAATACTAGAAATGCCGGCACCAAGTACTGAAAAAGAAGTTCGTGGTTTCCTGGGAAGATTGAACTACATCTCTAGGTTCATATCGCAGCTAACATCTACATGCGAGCCTATCTTCAAGCTTTTGTGCAAAAACCAAGAAACAAAGTGGAATGATAACTGCCAAGAAGCCTTTGAAAAGATCAAGAGGTACCTCCAAAATCCACCGATTCTGATGCCGCCTGTGCAGGGTAGACCTCTCATCCTGTATCTAACAGTGCTAGACAAGTCAATGGGTTGTGTACTGGGGCAACATGATGAATCCGGAAAGAAGGAACATGCCATCTACTATCTAAGCAAGAAATTCACCGAGTGCGAGACAAGATACTCATTGTTGGAAAGAACGTGTTGTGCTCTGGCCTGGGCTGCACGTCGTTTGAGGCAGTATATGCTGAGCCACACGACTTGGTTGGTATCTAAAATGGACCCAGTCAAGTATATTTTTGAAAAACCCGCACTCACAGGGAGGATCGCTCGCTGGCAAATGCTACTATCTGTATACGACCTTTTATATGTCACCCAAAAAGCAATCAAGGGTAGTGCATTGGCTGAGTACTTGGCACACCAGCCCATCGAAGATTACCAATCAATGCAGTGCGATTTCCCAGACGAAGATATAATGGCTCTATTCGTAGAAGGGAATCCTCCGGACAACGAAAGGTGGAGAATGTTATTCGACGGCGCTTCTAATTTATACGGGCACGGGGTCGGAGCTGTACTGATCTCTCCTGATAACCGCTTCGTACCGTTTACCGGTAGACTGAGTTTCTATTGCACCAACAACATTGCAGAATATGAAGCGTGCGTCCTAGGGTTCAAAGCAGCCCTTGAATGGAAAGTCAAAAGACTCGATGTATATGGGGACTCAGCTTTAGTCATCCATCAGACAAAAGGTGACTGGGAAACCAGGGATTCCAAATTAATTCCTTATCATGATCACATCCAAAAGATGGTTGAACAATTTGAAGAGATCACTTTCCATCATCTCCCTCGCGAAGAAAATCAGTTGGCCGATGCTTTGGCGACTTTGTCATCAATGTTCAATATCAATAACGACAAGAGTCTGACATTCATCCGAATCCAACATCGAGACCTACCGACACATCATTGTGTGGCAATCGAAGAAGAGCCTGACAGTAAACCTTGGTATTACGATATCAAGCACTATATCACAAACAGAGAATATCCTCCTGGTGCCACTGAGAATGATAAGAGGACACTTAGGAGGCTGTCAATGGGTTTCTTCTTAAATGGGGAAGTGCTTTACAAGAGAAATCACGATATGGTCCTCCTCAGATGTGTAGCAGAAGAAGAAGCAGAAAGAATTATGAAAGATGTCCATGAAGGCTCGTTCGGCACCCATTCTAATGGGCACACCATGGCAAGGAAAATCCTAAGGGCTGGCTACTACTGGTTGTCAATGGAGACTGATTGCTTCAACTACGTCAGAAAATGCCACAAATGTCAAATCTATGCCGACAATATCCATGTACCACCTGCCTCTCTGAATGTCCTAACAGCACCATGGCCATTCTCAATGTGGGGAATGGATGTCATCGGTCCCATCGAACCCAAGGCATCAAACAGACATCGTTTCATTCTTGTCGCTATTGATTATTTCACCAAATGGGTCGAGGCCGCTTCTTACGCCAGTGTAACAAAATCAGTGGTTGTCAGGTTCATAAAGAGAGATTTGATTTGCCGCTACGGTCTTCCAAATAAGATCATCACGGACAATGGGACCAACCTGAACAATAAGATGATGAAAGAGTTGTGTGACGACTTCAAAATCCAGCATCATAATTCCTCCCCATACCGTCCAAAGATGAATGGGGCAGTTGAGGCAGCAAATAAGAACATAAAGAAGATCGTGCAAAAGATGGTAGTGACCTTCAAGGACTGGCATGAAATGTTGCCCTTCGCCTTGCACGGGTATCGGACCTCTATCCGTACGTCAACAGGGGCAACACCATTCTCACTAGTATATGGGATGGAAGCAGTTCTTCCCATCGAGGTGGAAATACCCTCCCTGCGAGTGCTAATGGAAACAAAATTGGAGGAAGCAGAATGGGTTCAAGCTCGTCTGGATCAGTTGAACCTCATAGAAGAAAAGAGGGTAGTTGCTTTGTGTCATGGGCAGTTGTACCAACAAAGAATGAAAAAGGCTTATGATAAAAAAGTGCGCCCCCGCCAGTTTCAAGAAGGAGACCTCGTGCTCAAGAAGATGTTGCCTATCCAAAAGGATTCCCGTGGAAAATGGACCCCTAACTATGAAGGACCTTATGTGGTAAAGAAGGCATTCTCTGGAGGAGCATTGATTCTCACAAAAATGGATGGTGAAGACCTCCCACTCCCAGTGAACTCGGACGCAGTTAAGAAGTACTATGCCTAAAGAAATATATGGAAAAAAGAGAAAGATGATCCAAGCAAAAATAAGCTCGCTAGGTCGAAAACCCGAAAGGGCGACCTAGGCAAAAATTAGAGTGACCTGGTGGACTGAAAACTCTAAAGAGCAGTCTAGGCAAAAATTAGGGTCAGAAGTTGGACTTTGAGCTACAAAGGCAGTCAATACCTCCGAAAGTTGGATAATGAATGCTCAAAGTTATGTTAATGGGCGATTGGCGTTATTACTTCAAAGATACAAACAATCAAAAGATCAGCTTTCCTTGTTTTCTTTTTCTTCTCTTTCTTTTTGTAGTTTAAACTCCCAATGTAATTTTTCAGCCAGCGCGACCTTCTGCGCATTTGTTTTCCATTTGAATATTAAACACTTCCTTTATTCTCTCATTTCCCTATTATCGTAAAAATAACGTTCATGGTAGGCGATACTGAATTGCGAAACATATGCATGATCACAAGCATTATAATCATTGCGAAATTTCTAAAAATCACAAAAAAGAGATGATCTCTCATAAAGTTGCAAAAAGGACAAATGCATAATCACTTCAGCAAATCTTAATAACCCGCACTTTGGCACCACTGCTTGAGGAAACCCTCGTATCCCCACATCGAGAGTCACGCGAGTTGATGATACCAGCAAAGTCAAGAAAGAGCAAAAGAGCATAAAGAGCTAAAGAGCAAAAAGAGCAAAAGAGCAAGAAAAGAAAATGAAAAAAAAGAAGAAGGCCAAGAACAAAAGCCAAAAATAAAATCATTCCACATTTCATTCATCATGTCATCAATTACTTAACTACATGCACGCATGCATCATTCATTGCAAGTGTCTGTTGAGATAATTTTAGTATGTATCGTTAGCACCAATTCTTTAGACCCCCAGCGGTCCTTCAGAGCCCAGGCGCTCCTTCAGACCAACAATGGTCCTTCAATCCAGATCGCACGTCGCGTTATCGAGCAACCGACGGATCATCCGGCCCGAGGCCCTTCAGACTAGCTGTGTCCGCCTAAAAAACACAGTGCACGTCCTTCGTGGTTATATCAGTTCCGGACCTGATTAACCCTATTGGCCGCTCGAAAAAAGGCCACCCCCAGACCGTATTACTAGTACCATAAGCTAGTTACGCTCCTTCAGACCCATCGGTCCCTCAGGCTTAGGCATGCCCTTCAGACCCCGACGGTCCCTCAGTCGAACTCAAGTCGATGCGCCAAGCATTAATTTTGAACTAGACCTTCAGAGCCCCAGTGCTCCTTCAGAGCCCCAGTGCTCCTTCAAAGCCCCAGTGCTCCTTCAGATCCCCAGCGATCCTTCAGATCCCCAGCGATCCCTATTTACCTTCTGTCTAAAGCAACCCAGTTTTCATAAGTTTCAAAAAAAAAAACAACAACAAAAAACCTCAGTCTGGACAAAATTAGCGTCTTGTTATCTTTATTTCTATTTTCCGCGAGAAACTCGGAATCCCTCCGATTTCCTAGCAAAATATAAATAAAGAGGGGCAGCTGTAATACCCTAATTTTGTCCGATCAAAAATGAGAGATTTTTTTTTTAATAAAAATAATAATCATTTTTATTTTTATGTCATGTATTATTTTATTTTAGTTGTCACAAGTTTTTAACCAAAAAATATATTAATTAGATGTGTGGGAAACAAAAAATAAGCAAAGGAGGAAATGGAGGGGGTCTGCAAAAAAAAAAGAATGGAGGTGCAATCAGGAATGGGCCATCAGAAACCCAACCCAACAAAAAAAGGCTAGCCCAACTCGCCTAACCCTAAATCTCCTCCACCAAACCCTAACCCATCCAACCAACCCATAACCCATGACCCAACTCACTCCTCCACCAAAACCCTAATTCTCCCCACCAAACCCTAGTCAAATTCGGCCACCCCCCTTACCCTAAAAATCATCCACATTCAATCCCCCCCTTTCCCTAAAATTTGGCCACATTCACTCACCTTTCCCCTCCTTGATTTTCGACCCACTCCCTCTTTTCCCTCCTTGGAAATTGCATTTTTTTTCCTCTCCCACACTCCACCTCTCCTCTTTTTTCTCAACTTCCCACTTCCCCATTTTTCCCTTCCCCATACACGTTACCTTTCTCTCCCTCTCCCACTCAACGGCTCCATCTCTCTCTCTCCTCAATCTCACGCCTATCTCTTCCTCTCTCTCTCTCACACCCTCATTTTTCTCTTTCCCTCACGGATCTCCTCTCACTCTCACACATCCATCACTTCTCTTCTCTCATCAAAACACAAACCATCATCCTCTCCTCTACCATGCCCATACCCCTTCACCAACCACTCCCTAAAACCCAAAGTTCTCATCACGAAATCTCTACCTCTCTCTGTCTCAATCTCAGTCAAAATACTGTGCAAGGTATGGTGAAGATCAGAAAACGAAGCAAAAAAAAAGACACCCCTTTTTGTATAAATAGGGGCCACAACCATGAAGCAAGGGGACGGTTTTTTTTTTAGAGGGCAACGAAAGGAGGAGAAAAGAGATTCGGAGGAAGAAGATGGAAGCATGAGTTCATGAACAAGAGGAGTCCTTTTTTTTGTTATTGAGAGCCTGGGAGAGTTTTACAGTTTTTCTTCTTTTTCATTAAACTTCCCCTCAATTTTGTTGTACTGTGAGATTTGAGAGGAATGACTCAATCTTCAAGACTGTTATTGGTAAATCTTTTTTTGTCATTTGCTTATTTCAATCATGTATGTCATGTTCAATTTTGGTTAATTTTGCTTACGTTCCGTTTTAATTTCATTATTCATGAGTTTGGTTATTTTCAAATGTTGTTATTCATGAATCTGCTCTTAGATTTTATGTTTTTTTTTATTGTTGCTTTTTTTTTCTATAAAAAAAAATGTTACTGTTTTTTCTATTTATTTAAATGTTGCTGTTTTCCTATTAAAAAGTGTTGCTGTTTTTTTATTTAAATGTTGTTATGTTTTATGTTGCTGTTTTTTTTATTATTAAATGTTGCTGTTTTTTCATATTAAAATGTTGCTGTTTTTTATTATTTAAATTGTTGATTTTTTATTTAAATATTAATGTAATTTTCGGATAAAAATAAAGTTCTTTTAAAAAAAAAATGTTTTTTTTTCTTCCAAAATAAATGGTTACTAATACCACCCCCTTTTTTTTAAAAAAAAAGAAATAATAATTATAATCATTTTCCCAAACAAAGCAGCAAAAACACCCCTTTTAAAAATAATAACCATGACAATAATGATACAAAAAAAAACAATGGTAATTATTTTCAAAATAATAATAGCGGAAACCATTTTCCAAAAATCAACTTTCGAAATAGAAGACCGCTTAATCAAACAACCCATTTCCCTAAATCATGTTTTCTAAGTAAAGCGTTTTTTTTTTCAAATAATCAAACGCTCAACTACTTTTTTTTTCACATCAGATTTCTATTGGCACCCCCCAGGTTCTGATAATACAACCCCTGTTTTAGATTTAAACACCCATGTTAATTGCACCCCCACGTTTTTAGTAATACAGTACCCTTTTTGACAGCAAACCTATCCATTTTTTGACTACAAGCCCATCTTTTTTTAAACACAACCTAGTTCACAAAAACCGATTTGGTCTCACTGTTCGCACCCCCCATTTTTGATACAACACCCCGTTATTCGCACCCCCTTTTACTATCACCCATTCCGCTTTTATTTACGCTGCGATGTTTCCAAACCGTTTTTTCTTTCTTTCAAACAACCAAGCTCGTACACAAATAGGTTGTTGCTAACGGTCACTCTGAGTTTAGCTTGTTTGACCGATAGGAATAATCCCCATTTTTCGAAACGGATTAGTAAGCGGTGATCACCCTAAGGTTACTCGTTTGATCATCATGAACACCTGCCTAAACTTAAAAAAAAAAGAACTTTCAATCAACAAAAAAAAACACACAGACATAATCTCAAATCCATTTTTTTTTCACGTTTCCCCGGTAAGCATTTTCCGAACAAACAAGCACGCGATCACAAATTGGTTATTTATAGCGGTCACTCTGGGCTCAGCTCGTTTGAACGCTGTAAACACCTTCTTTTTTCGAACAAGCCATTAGTGGTGACCACTCTGGATTTATCTGTTTGGTCACCATGAACGACCTCTAGTTTTCGCAAATCTTTCAATAAAAAAAATATACCATCACACAAATATTTTCTACCCAAGAACTACGTAGCTTTGATTTCTCCATCGCACCCGGAGATACGTAGGAGCGGGGGCCCACTCCTGTCAAGCGCAAAAAACTAAAATTTTTATTAAGTCTCCCTTTCCGTTTTTTTTTTGCAAATAATAAAAAGGGTAAATACAAATGTTTTCTTTAAACTAATTTTTTTTCCTACACATTAGATTAAAAGGTAACCTTTTTAGGATGTTGCGGGGTGCTAGTACCTTCCCCGCGCTTAATCGACCCCCGAACCCAAAAACAAAAGGTTTTTTCAATGTTTCCCTAAAAATAAATATTGATGGCGACTCCATTGTTCAAAACAACGAAGAATCCCTCCTTCATATTTTTCGGTCGCTACAGGGCACATCACCTATATGAGCATCACCATCATCACCTATAGCTCCAACGGCCGAAGCCACCATCACCTATAACAATACAAGACCCAATTTCTTACAACAATCAGCAGCAATAAAGCAATGAGTAGCACCAGTATCAACAATAGATTTTAGAGGAGTATCATTAATGAAGCACGTACCTCTAATGAGTCCATCATCTTCAGTAGGCTCTTCACCTGCCAAAGCGAACACCTTTCCACTGGACCTTTCTTTCTTCGGCTTCGGACTTCAATACTCGCGTAATCCACATTGGGTTGGCTTCTAATCACTCCTAAACCATTAAAATCATCATCAAACCGAAATCCTCCATTTTCTTCTTAAAAATCGAAAATGGTGAATTTGTGTAGAGTGAGTTGATGATGATGATGTTGGTACCAAATCGAAGAGGAAGTAACGCTGAACGTTTTTCGTGTTGGAAGGAAGTCGTTTTGATGAGCCTTTGGACTTCCTTTTTCCTTTTCTTCTCCTTCACCCATTCTTTTCTCTTCTTTTTCCTTTTCTCTCTGTTTCTCTTCTCTCTCGCGTACCTTCCTTTCCTTTCTTTCTTTCTATTCTTTAATTCTCACACACACACACATATATATTTATTTAATATATAAGTGGTAACGTGGTCTAATTACCATATTGTTCTTAATCTCTTATTTCGTTCCGAATTGTCCTTGACCCGTATTATCCGGTTAACGATCCGATGACAACCAATAAATAATTTTAGCACTCAATAAATTTACCAGTCAAGTACTAAATTAATTTAATTGGGTTAACACCCAAATGACCCTCTTTGCCACAACGGTAACACTTCTTCACTTCAGCCTTGCACACGTTACTCTTGTGACCAGCTTTGCCACATTTGTAACATACGATGCTAGCAGGAGCATCTCCCCCACTAGTCCTCTTGCCAGCAGCAGCTTTCTGTTTACCCTTACCAGTAGGAACCTCATACGGCTTACTACGACTCTGAAATTTGCTCCTCTTCTCATTCATCATCTTGTAGTGAGCATTGTTGTCTTCCTCATAAATCCTGCAGCTGTCAATCAAATCAGCAAAAACACGGATCTTCTGATAACCAATCGCCTTCTTAATCTCAGGACGCAGCCCATTCTCAAACTTAATGCACTTGGAAAACTCAGCAGTAGCCTCACTGTAGTGCGGATAAAATTTTGCTAATTCCACAAACTTAGCAGCATCCTCAGTCACAGACATATTCCCCTGTTTCAGCTCTAGGAACTCAATCTCCTTCTTACCTCGGACATCCTCTGGATAGTACTTTCTCATATACTCTCTGTGGAACACAGCCCAAGTGATCTCTTCGTTTGCAGTCTCCAACCTCTGCCTAGCCTCTAGCCACCAGTCATCGGCCTCCTCTGCCAGCATATGCGTACCATAACGGACCTTCTGTGCCGGAGTGCAATCCATCACATGAAAGATCCTCTCCATCTCTTTCAACCAAGCTAAAGCCCCATCGGGATCATACTTGCCCTTGAAGGTAGGCGGATTCTCTCTCTGAAAGGTAGCCAAACTCTGAGACCCAGCATTTTCACCAGCATTATGTTGACCCTCCACAGCCTGAGCCATAGCAGCCAACACAGCAGCAATAGCAGCATCGTTCCTTCTAGCCATATCAACTAATCACTACAATCATAGACAACAGTTAGAACTAATTGACATTACTTGGTGTCAATGACACAATGAGTCGACAACTTGGCCGGACAGACCGAAACTGCTCTGATACCACTAATGTAACACCCCTTTTCTACCCGGAAAATTTTCGACAAAAATCAGAGTTTTCAAAACGTTTTCAATACACCCACAACGGATGCTACACTTACACCGTTAAACATCACACGCCAATAAATAAGTTTCACCATTAAAAACAGTGAAACACCTAGCACGTCATAATATCAACAATGCAGCGGAATAAAATCAAGGTTCATTTAAATAGTTATACATCACCATAAAACTTCAAAAATTAAAATAATAGAAACACTAATAAAGCCTAGCGTCCATCGCCCCGAGTGCTACGTATCAGAGCGATGACACCTGACTCGACTAGCGAAGGTAGATATGCCTTCACTCACAATCACCTGCACATTACCAACATAGAGGTAACATTCAAACAGAAGGGTGAGATATCTAACATTATAATAGCATATATGATAGGCAATATGCTAGAGTACAACTCTATATCAACCGCTTCACAACAACATCAGTTAATAAATCACCAATAATCATCATTAACATCATGAGTAATTATATGAGATGCAACCCACACCAACGGGCATATGCATGTGGTACCAATCATCACCAATAAAGTAGCCAATATGGGCACATCACCTATATGAGCATCACCATCATCACCTATAGCTCCAACGGCCGAAGCCACCATCACCGAAATAATGCATATGCAATATATGCGACACCATGGACAATGCACCAGACAATCAACACAAGACAGACATTTAATTAACATAACATCACCAATATCACCAAGTGGTCATAGACCCATCACCTTAGCCCATGGAATAGGCACATCACCTGTTACATCATCACCGATAACACCAGCAAACACCGACACCAAATCACCAATAGATTTACAACAAAAGCAACACTTATTTTACAGTGACAGCAACACCAATTTTCAGAAAAACAGCAAACATGGTTCACTGTGACAGCAACATGGTTTTGGAAAAACGGCAACAGCAACATGACAGGAATTGGCGCCCAGCAGCAGGGCGCCAAGACAGGAAACAACACAGCAGAAACTGGCGCCCAGCAACAGGGCGCCAAGACAGGCAGCAACACAGCAGAAACTGGCGCCCAGCAACAGGGCGCCAAGACATGCAGCAACACAGCAGAAACTGGCGCCCAGCAACAGGGCGCCACAGGCAACAGCAACTGCACTGAAACTGGCGCCCAGCAACAGGGCGCCACAGACAACACCGGCAACACAGGATCTGGCGCCCAGCAGCAGGGCGCCTTAGACAGTAACAACGAAACAGAGACTGGCGCCCAGCAATAGGGCGCCTTGGGCAACAGCAACAACATCAGACATGGCGCCCAACAACAGGGAGCCTAGGACAACAGTGGCAGCAACAGAATTGGCGCCCAGTAGCAGGGCGCCTAACACCATGGCAACAGAATTGGACTTGGCGCCCAGCAACAGGGCGCCTAGCAGCAACACAGAAAATGGCGCCCAGGGACAAGGCGCCTAGCACCACAACATCAGGGACAGACTTGGCGCCCAGCAACAGGGCGCCTGGCACAACAGGTAACATGACAGACTTGGCGCCCAGCAACAGGGCGCCTGAGACCACAACAGCAGCATCATACTTGGCGCCCAGCAACAGGGAGCCTGAGACAGCAACAACAACATCAGGCTTGGCGCCCAACAACAGGGCGCCTGAGACAGCAGAGGCAACACCAGACTTGGCGCCCAGGAGCAGGGCGCCTAGCAACACAGACAGCAACAACATCCTTGGCGCCCAGGAGCAGGGCGCCTAAATCAGCAACAAGCGCAGGAGACACTGGGCGCCTAGGGCGCCAAAATCAGCAACACAGACACGCACCATTCACCACTGGGCGCCTAGGGCGCCATCCCCTGCAACTCAGAAACACACTTGGCGCCTAGGGCGCCAACTCCAGAAATCAAGACAGCATCACTAGGCGCCTAAGGCGCCACTTCCAGCAACATCAACATCCAAACAACATGACTGGGCGCCTAGGGCGCCAAAATCAGCAGCATAGGCAACACTGGCTTGGCGCCCAGCAACAGGGCGCCTCCAGCAGGGAACAACCAGGACACAGCCACGGCGCCCAGGGGCAGGGCGCCGTTTCCAGCAACCCAACCACCACCCAATTCGCACCAAACAACCTCCAACCACCAAATTTCACCATGATCAATCAACAAGCACCAATTTCAAACATCATGAATATATTCTAACATCAATCAATCAACACCAACAAAATAAAAAAAAAAACGACATAGGTCCTACCCCTACATAATCCCCATCATATACCCTATTATATGGATAGAACCCACCCTTACCTTAGATTTTGCCGAACACGATCTCTCCTTGCACGAAACTCCGAAGAACCACCGCAACAAAGCTCCTCTCCTTTCTCGTTGTGTGCACCGTCCTCTTTCTCCTCTCCTCTCTTCGCAAATCCTTTCTTTCTTTCTCTCCAAAAAATGCGAACGACTAAACCCTAGCCAACACTCCCTTCATGCGCCTAAGCCTTGGGCTCGTGGATCACGGGCCCTCGTCCACTAATCAACTAATTACTAGGCACCACTCCCTAATTTGAATAAAACATCATTTGATTAATTATTAAATATAACCATACTAATAAAATACCTAAATAATTTAATTAAATAAATAATTAAATTATTTGGGCGTTACACCTTCCCCAACCCTATGTATTGACAAATAAACCGCAATTCGCATAAATAAGCGTAGGTATGAATGAGTTATTGGAAATTGTCCAAGTATGTTAAATGTACGATAATCGGTTAGGGTTACGAGTGAGAAAACACAAGTATATGTTAATACAATAGACTAAAGGTTCATTGAGGTTTTGGTAACCACTAAAATGACTCGATATAATTCAAGGCATGAAAATGAACTACTTGATATTGTATCAAGGTATGCTAATTAATGATTTGATAAAGAATTACTTGATTTTATTCAAGGTATGATAAAGGGGTGACAGACAACCTCTATGATAGCACACTAGGGGAGGGAAGTCATGAGCCCATAACCTAGGCCCAGTTGGACTATATGATAACATTAGAGGGGGGGTGAATAAGGTTATACGCTAAAATTCAATTCTTTTTGTTTTCAAAAATTACCGATGCACGTTTAAATCAAATGCGGAAATAGGATTTAAACTATATGCAGTACCTAAGCAAGCTATACCTATGACAGATCCAGTTACAGTGATATTTTACGCTAACCACACTATTATCAAATTTAACAATAACTCAACACAATGAAATCAAATATAACGATAAACAAATATAAAAAAAACAAAGTAAAGAGAAGGGAAAGAGACACACCGTGATTTTTACGAGGTTCGGGATAAAAGCCCTACGTCATCGGCCTTCGGCTTTGCAACCTTTGGCTTGATAACAACCACTATATGAGAAGAACTTCTTCAATGTCTTACAAGCAAGCAACTTCCCTATAGCTAATCTCAATTTTCCCCAAATTTAGAACTCAAGCTCCCCGCTAAGGATTTCGCTACCAATCCCATCTCCCCGATTGAACGACCCAAGAACACTTCCCGGGATTTCACAACAACCAAGTAGTAGATGAATACAACAGAGAAACTATGATCCAATCACTCTAGCAATATAACAGTATAGTAGTTGAGAGAGATGCGTGATTTGGATTTAGAGATGAAGAACTTGAAAGAATAATTTGACGGTGAAAGTTCTTCTTTTTTCTTTTTCAGATTTGTAATTTTTGCGTTGTGTTTTTGTGTATTGAACGTGAAAGCCAAAGTCCTATTTATAGGATTTGCAAAAATATGACCGTTGGACAAAAAATGAATCGATTATTTGCTTAAAACAAATGTGTATGATAATCGATTAAAATGTGACTGTTGTAGCACTTTTAATTAAAATAGGAATCGATTATGTGCTTGAAACAATGTGTATGATAATCGATTAAAATGTGACCGTTGTAGCACTTTTAAGAAGTGAAGAATCGATTGTTGTCCTTTTAAACAAAGATTGAAAATCGATTATGTACTTAAATAATAGGAGCATAATCGATTTTATGCTTTAACTAACTAAGGTCATGAATCGATTGTTTGCTTCCAAGAAAAACAAGACCTTTAAGAAATTAGGTAGACAATCGATTTTGTGCTTCCTTAAACAGGCTCATAATCGATTTTGTTCTCTTTAAAGTGGAGAGCAAAATCGATTCTTTGCTTTAAATACACAAGGTCATCAATCGATTGTTTTCTTTCCAAAACATATTCCTTTTAAAAACCATAGGCTAGAAATCGATTTCTAGCTTTGTGAAGGAAGCCACAAATCGATTTCTAGCTTGAATAATTAGGCTAGAAATCGATTTTCATATCCTGTACTTTTGTTCAACTGTAACGTTAGTAGACAGATTGTAATTTGTTATCATACAAAACAAAGAGTGTTTGTCCTTGGTTCAACATGCCCCTTCTATGTTTGCCCACTGATGAAAGGATTAGTGGTTTGGGTTCACCGGGGGACTGAAACTGTAGGTCTTCGGTGTTGTGTTAGTATGACATGTTACACGTAGCTATCTAGACTTGGGCTACGGATGAAAATGATGCATAATGACCCGCTAGTGTTAGTAAGGGGTCTCGATAGGACTTGCTGAGATAATGTTATCTCACCCTTTATTATTGTGGTTTTTACAGAGAAACAGGGAAAAGCAAAGGCGAAGAAGCACGGTTAGCCGGTGTGACTCATGGAGTTATTGAAGAATCAGTTTTATGATTATGCCTTTTTCCCTTTTGTTGTCTTTGTATTATCGATTGTATAACTATTATTCGCTAACAGTTGTAAATCGTTTCCACTACTTATGTTTTGGATGTTGAACACCAGGTTGTATAAGTTTTAAGTCATGAGACTTAAGTACTTTATGTTGAACCGTTTGATAATTATTTATCGAAGTTTTTAGTTGTGTTCAATATTCCAGGCATACAAGTCAACTCTGATGCATGTCATGCTGTGCATTTTAGTATTTCTACAAGTTAGAAATACTGGGGTGTTACACATGTGAGTACAACACCTGGATTATCCATGCCTACACTCGAGCTACATACTCAGCCTCAGGTGGATCATACAGAGCCCCATGCCCAGGATGATCATGCTGAGCCCAATATTGGTGATGATCATGCTGATTTAGATTCATTGAGCGGTGATGAGAGAGTGCATGTGGTTGTCGAGAATGGTGTTTGTTGTAAATTCATTTATCCCTATGGTGACACCTAAGTATTATATTGTCATTTAGAAAATGTATTTTCAAAATTTCCATCCAAAGTGGACTAAAGTTAGTGACGACTACAAGGAAGAACTTTTGAACTTCTATAAGGTAAATGTCAATTATGTCATTACCTATATTGTTAGTTTTAATTTAATGTTTAATGTTTAATGTAATTACTAATACATATTTTCATTTTGCTTAATACGGAGCAAAGTGACATGGGATTCAGAATATGATGCAATGGTGCGGAAACTTTTTTTATATAGGATGGGCTGTCAATTGTCAAATTTGCTCTATAAGTTGCGGCGTAGAGTTAAGCAGCCGGATTACATAAGTGATGAAGTTTGGAATGCCTTCAAGGCACATTGGGCTACAGAAAAGTTCGAAAGAAATGCTGAAGAAGCCAAGTAGAATAGAAACTCAAAAAATGGTGGCTCGCTTCACTGCTGCGGCTCCGTCAACCAGGGTCAACATGCTTTTAGATTGGTAAATTATTTTAAAATTCTGTTTGTTTTTTTTACTTTAGTTAATTAGTTAGCAATCGTTGAAAATGTGTTTCATTTTACATAGTAAGAAGGCCGAACGCCCTGTCACTATTCCTGAGCTGCACAAGGCCACACTTGTGAGAAAGGATACTAAGTTTGTTGATGAGCGCTCGAGGATGACTCAGGTAAATATACAACTTGATTTGTATTGTATAATGTTGTTTTGTTAAAATGGAGAGTTAATTATGCTATGTTTTGTGTTATGCAAAACATGAGCAAATTAATGAGATCATGACTTCGGCGACTCTAGGGAGCTGGAACCCTGACTCACTTGGTCAACTTTCCCCTGAGATGATAGCTTTGGCGAGCCACAACTGGGCAAACTTGGTAGGTTGGAATAAGGGTTTCTTGTATGGTTCGGGGCCCTTGGCTCCAGTTATGGCTGAGTTAGGGGTCGCCACCAGCGGAGGTTTTAGCAGTCGACCAACTCCTACTCCTCCAGCTGAAGAGACAGAGCAGCTCAGGCAGCTAGTTAAGGCCCAAGCGCGGCAACTGCAGGCTTAGCAACATGAGCTACAGACTACGCGGCAGGAGCTACAGACTACTCGACAGGAGAAGTAGACTTAGGGGCAGACTTATGAGCAGACTATGAAGCAGATGCAAGATGACTTCGGGAGGGTGGCCCATAAGTTGAATCTAGAGTGTCAGAGTATTGAAAGTAATGTGCTATTGAATCCAAGAAGTATGCATTGTTCAATGTAGCCTTGACAACTAGAATCTAGATTATGGACTTCAAAATTAATATCACCTGATGCCATTGCAAATGGAAGAGGAAGTTGTACAATTACACACATGGGGTGTTTAAGAGCAGCAGACACACAATTCCCATGAGCAATAGCAGCAAAATAGTTGTTATATGACAGTTCTTGTCCATGGGGCTTTCCCTCGTGTAATAAAGGAATTAAAGCGCAAGCACTTGTAATGATCCAAGGATGAGCAAGAGCAATAATGCCAACCAAAATCTTGCTGGAGTAAGCAAATGGTAATGTAAATGCCTCATGGAGTGCAAACAACTTAAGGATACCAAATTCACGATATATAGATGTCTCTGCGGGTGGAAGATTCAAAGCTGGACCAACACGATATATGCCAATAATAGCAAAACTCTTGGAGAGTCCATGAATGGAAAGCCCTTTTTGCATGGCCACTCTTCTTTGCATTAGACACCCTGCTGCAACAATAGACTTAATTATCCTTGATTTCCTCTAAAAAAGTGGTTCCCATAGTGTTGGAACATTTGATGATATGTTGCAATAACTAATGTTGTTGCCATTGCATCACCAATTAAAACCCATGGCTTAATTCTCACATGTGCTGGTATGCTAATGCATGAAGAAACCCCAATTTGAAGTATGTTTTCAACTTCAGTGTCATTGAGAAGAATTAAAGTTGTCTCAATTCTTGCTATCTTTTTCACCACCCTATGTTCCCAATCAGCAGGTACTATGCCTTTTGATTCCAGGAATTGTTGACTAATTGGCTCAAATAATCAAAGTTGGAGAAAATTCATGAGCAGCACTATCATCATCATGATTTGAATCTTTGCACAATAGTGTCGTTACATTGGAAGTAACTAGAAGCTTAGAGCTAGGGTTGTTGAGTACCATGAGAATTTCCAGTTTTTAATGAACATGTAAATTAGCTTGAGATATGAAAGTTGTATTGTTAGTGTCGGGCCTAAAATTACTTTTGGTTGTTGATCATGTCCGAGCTCTGGAACTTGATATTTTTTTTTGACAATAAAAATGCTAGGACCACTCCATTACACTCCAATAGCAAATCCTGGCTATTAGGAGGTGTTATGGATTGGGCCTCGATGGCCAATCCACCAAAAAGGCCTAATACCAAAGGACCCAATTCATCCAACGGTGGAGATTGCAGACCTAGATCCAACAGCCCTCCTCCACTCCAGATACCTATAAATAAGCATTGATTGCTCACATTAATGGTACTCATCTCTCACATACTTTCACTTGTAATTGACTCACTCACTGACTTGAGTGTCGGAGTGTCATTGCAGGTACCACCCCACCTCGGACCGGAGCACCAACTCGGACGACCAAGGACATACGTACCAACTATCTCGGACCGGAATATTTATCCAAGACCGGATACATAGCTGGAGATACGGTACCGAACAGGAGGAAACTGAAGTAATGATGCACCCCTTAAATTTGAGAGAGCAGTATCTACAAGAGCAGTCCAACAGTGATCAAAAGTAGCGGTCCCAAGTGTGATTTCATGTGATTGACCAACACAATCATGAACTAATTGGTGCTTGTGAACCACAACAATGACATTAGAAACACTCCACCATATTTGCACTCGACCCTTTCCATGGCGGTACACAACATGGCTAGAAACAGGGAAAACTCGAATCTGTCGGCGGAGGCAACCCAGTTTTGTGAACGAGCAAGCACGCACTCTAACTGACCACCACACGCGCGCCGCCGACCGGCCAGGCTCGGGCTGTGAGGTGTAAATTCCTTTTGCGAAATTAATTAACTTATATTTTATTTTTTTTGGAACGTGCTTGTCCAGATTCATTGAACCGACCAGATACGACGAACTGACGAACTAGCCGTTATCTGACAGAGCCGTTGCGAACTTGCGCTCCAAGTCAGCTAGACTTGCGCACGAAGGATCCGTTCCTAACGGAACTCGTAACTTGCGGACGAAGTCCCTTGACTTGCGCACGAAGCCGGTTATTGAAGCCTATAAAAGGGCCTTTCCCCAATTAATTCAGTACACCGAAAACTCGAAGAAGTACCGAGTTCTCTTCTCTTCTCCCTCACAAATTCGTCTTCTTCTTCTTCTTTTCTAAGAGTGGCCTACGAGCCTTATTCCTGAGTGGTTAGTTATAAACCATATTGAGAGGTGTATATCTCGAGCGATTACTGACTGTGAATTCATAATCGTAACTGGGCTGTTTTATCCTGGGGGCGTCGTGGTTGATAGTCTGCTTGCACCATCGAGCAGTGCCACGAAACGTCTTAAAGAGAGCGACCTAGTCCGCTACTCATCCCAGTAATTTCTTCGGTATAATTTCGAAAACAACTGAAACAACAATTTTAAGACGTTTCTTTTCAACCATGACTACCGAAGAGATTACTGGTCCCGCTGTTTCCGACTTCAACAAACCGTTTCGGTTTGAGGGATCTCACTTCAAGCGTTGGCAACAAAAGATGCAATTTTTCTTAACTATGAAAAAAGTTGCTAATGTCTTGACCGAAGAGATTCCAGTAGCCGACGAAACAGCCGAACAGGAAGATCAGACTAAAACAGCCAAAGAGATATTTCTTTGGAGCGACAATGACTACCTCTGTAAGAACTTCATTCTTAATGGACTGAGTGATGATCTTTATGATTATTACAGCTCTTGCAAGTCCGCCAAAGAGGTATGGAATGCTCTGAAAAAGAAGTATGACACTGAGGAAGCGGGCACTAAAAAATATGCTGTGAGCCGCTACCTCAACTTCAAGATGACAGATGATAAATCTGTAGAGACTCAGTCACATGAGATACATAAAATAGCTCATGAAATTGTCTCTGAAGGCATGGCCTTAGATGAACAATTTAAAGTAGCTGTTATTATTGACAAACTTCTTCCTGCCTGGAAGGATTTCAAAAATTCTCTCAGGCACAAGACCAAAGAGTTTTCTTTGGAAAGTTTGATTACTCGACTCCGGATTGAGGAGGAATCTCAGAAGCAAGATCAGAATGATGAAATCTTGTTTGTTTCGAACAAGAGACCAGGAGCGGTTCTGAAGCCAACTGGCAAACATTTCAAGAATCAGAACCGTAATCAGATTCAAAAGAACCGCAACCACAAGAATGGGAACACTCCAAAGTCCCCAAATGCCAAACCTCAGCCACCACCACAACCAAAGAATGAAGCTGCTCTTCCATTCCTTTGTTACAAGTGTGGAAGACCAGGTCATATGGCACGCAAGTGTAGGAACGGGCCCAATCCTGCTCCGTAGGCTAACCTGACTGAAGAGCAGCACTTTAATGCTATGATTACTGAAATCAACATGATTGGTGGATCTGATGACTGTGGAATGATACTGGTTCCTCTCGCCATGTATGCAACAACCGTGCTATGTTTAAAACATACAAGGCGGTTGATGATAAGAAAGTGCTGTTGGGCGACGCTCACACCACTACTGTTGCAGGTATTGGAGATGTGGAGCTGAAGTTCACTTCTGGAAAGACTCTAATCTTGAAGGACGTGATGCACACTCCTGAGATAAGGAAGAATCTAGTCTCTGGCTTCCTTCTGAATAAGGCTGGGTTTACTCAGACTATTGAGGGAGATTTGTATACCTTGTCCAAAAATGGTACTTTTGTAGGGAAAGGGTACGCCACTAATGGCATGTTCAAACTGAATGTTGAAGTTAATAAAGTTTTTCCTTCTGCGTATATGTTGTGTGATTTTAATATTTGGCACTCTCGTTTATATCATGTCAATAAGCGCATTATTTCGAATATGAGCAATTTAGGGATAATTCCCAAACTATCGTTAACCGATTTTCATAAATGCGAATTTTGTACTCAAGCCAAAATTACAAAGTCGTCTCACAAATCCGTCATTAGAGAATCAGAGCTATTAGACTTAATACACTCTGATATTTGCGAACTAGACGGAACTTTGACCAGAAATGGTAAACGCTATTTTATCACATTTATTGACGATTGCTCAGACTACACTTTTGTATACCTTATGAAAAATAAAAGTGAAGCGCTTGACATGTTCAAAATTTTTGTAAAGGAAATTGAAAATCAATTTGGAAAAAAGATAAAGCGTTTTCGAAGTGATAGAGGAACTGAGTATGATTCCCAGTTATTTAATGACTTTTATAAGTTGAATGGAATCATACATGAAACAACTGCACCATATTCACCTGAAATGAATGGTAAAGCAGAAAGGAAAAACAGAACCCTTACCGAATTGACAGTTGCGATTATGCTTAATTCTGGCACTGCAACACACTGGTGGGGAGAAATTTTAAGAACGGTATGCTATGTACTGAATAGAGTTCCTAAATCTAGGAATAAAATTTCTCCTTATGAAATGATAAAGAAAAGACAACCAAATGTGTCTTATTTCCGAACTTGGGGCTGTCTGGCCTATGTAAGGATCCCAGACCCAAAAAGAGTCAAACTTGCCAGTAGAGCCTATGAATGTGTATTCATTAGTTATGCAGTAAACAACAAAGCATACAGATTCTATGATCTGAATGCAAAAGTAACTATTGAGTCAAACGATGTTGACTTCTATGAAAGTAAATTTCCCTTTAAATCTAGAAATAGTGGGGGCTCAGGAACTAGTAAGTTTCCTGTGCCTAGGAGCGTTGAAAACAACGTAGAAAGGAAAATAGAACCTAGAAGAAGTAAGAGAGCACGTGTTGCTAAAGAATATGGACCCGACTACACGGTCTATACACTAGAGGAGGATCCTACTAGCATTCACGAAGCTCTGTCTTCATTGGATGCTGACTTGTGGCAAGAAGCCATAAATGATGAGATGGATTCTCTAGAGTCTAACAATACATGGCACTTAGTGGACTTGCCTCCTGGTTGCAAAACCATTGGTTGTAAATGGATTCTGAAAAGGAAGCTAAAACCTGATGGCACTGTTGATAAGTACAAGGCTCGCCTTGTAGCCAAAGGTTTTAGACAAAGAGAGAACATAGATTTCTTCGATACATATTCGCCTATTACCAGAATTACATCCATAAGGGTACTAATTGATCTGGCTTCTATTTATAACTTAGAAGTACACCAAATGGATGTAAAGACCGCCTTTTTAAAAGGCGAATTAGAAGAAGAAATCTATATGGAGCAACCTGAAGGTTTTGTAGCCCATGGGCAAAAACACAAGGTCTGTAGGTTGGACAAGTCTCTGTATGGTCTCAAACAAGCTCCCAAACAATGGCATGAGAAGTTCGATAATTTGATTATATCGAATGAGTTCAAAGTGAATGAAAGTGACAAATGCATTTATTACAAAACTGAGAATGACGTTTGCACTATCATATGTCTCTATGTAGACGATCTACTCATATTTGGATCAAACATTCATGCCATAAATAAAGTGAAATCATTGTTGTGCAACAACTTTGATATGAAAGACCTCGGAGAAGCTAATGTAATCCTCGGGATCAAGATCACTAGGTCCGAGAAAGGAATTTCCTTGGATCAATCTCATTATATTGAGAAGATCTTAAAGAAATACAATTATTTTGACTGTAAACCTGCATGCTCCCCCTATGATCCAAGTGTCAAACTTTTTAAGAACACTGGTGACAGTGTTAGACAAACGGAATATGCGAGCATCATTGGCAGCCTAAGGTATGCTACTGATTGTACTAGACCCGACATTGCCTATGTTGTGGGATTGCTATGCAGGTTTACTAGTCGACCTAGTATCGAGCATTGGCATGCTATTGAAAGAGTCATGAGATATCTTAAAAGAACCATGAATCTAGGATTACACTATCAGAGATTTCCAGCTGTACTTGAAGGGTACAGTGACGCTGATTGGAACACTGTCAGATGATTCCAAAGCAACTAGTGGCTACATATTTAGTATAGCCGGTGGTGCCGTATCCTGGAAATCTAAGAAACAGACCATTCTGGCTCAGTCCACTATGGAGTCTTAAATGATAGCACTAGCGACAGCCAGTGAAGAAGCTAGCTGGTTAAGATGCCTACTAGCTGAGATTCTCTTATGGGAAAAACCGATGCTAGCTGTGTTGATCCACTGCGATAGTACCACGGCTATTGCAAAAATAGAGAACCGTTATTACAACGATAAGAAACGACAAATCCGTCGTAAGCACAACACAGTTAGAGAGCTACTAACAAAAGGAGCTGTGAGAGTGGATCACGTACGCACTGATCAGAACTTAGCCGATCCTTTGACGAAAGGATTAGCCAGAGAGAAAGTCCAAAGTACATCTCAAAAGATGGGACTACTGCCTTTAGAACCATGAGTCACTCACAATGGCAACCCGACCTAAAAGACTTAAGATCCCAAGAATTAGGTTCAATGGGTAATAACAAGTTGGGAAGTGACAGGAGATGAACATGCTATTAAAAGTAAATAAGCATGATTCCTGAAGCGATGTAAGGTTGAGATAATAGAAACTCTTAATGAGATCTATACTCCATGTGGAGTAGAGTACCTAGCTATAGGAGTACTCTTGATAGACTCACCTTTGTGAATGTGGAAGTGGGGCCGCTTCCTATGGCATTTTGGGCAGAAATTCCTAGAGCGTTCACTAAACTGGGATAGACGTGCAGGGCCATAAACGCACGGGCATCTGAGAATACACCTATGGAAAGGGCTGTGTGTGGTTTTGACGATTAGAGATAGAGTTCAAGACTACGAGTCACTCTTGTTGAATCTAAATCTTAACCGCTACGCAAGGTTCAAGTCGTACGACACCTCTGCTTATGCACAATCTTATGGAGGCACTTGACGCTACTTCTGGAACTGTTTTAAATTCAAGTGGGGGATTGTTGGAACATTGGTGTGAATTTAAAAATTTACCAAGTCCCACATTGCTTGGACTAAGCACTTGAAGAGTGCTTATAAGTGGGAAGTTTACACCTTTGGGTTGGGGCCCAAGGGGTACCCAGTTTTGTGAACGGGCAAGCACGCACTCTAACTGACCACCACACGCGTGCGCGCCGCCGCCGCCGTCCGTCCGACCGGCCGGGCCGGGCTCGGGCTTGGGCTGTGAGGTGTAAATTCTTTTTGCGAAATTAATTAACTTATATTTTATTTTTTTTGAACCGACCAGATACGACGAACTAGTCGTTATCTGACAGAGCCGTTGCGAACTTGTGCTCCAAGTCAGCTAGACTTGCGCACGAAGCCGGTTATTGAAGCCTATAAAAGGGTCTTTCCCCAATTAATTCAGTACACCGAAAACTTGAAGCAGTACCGAGTTCTCTTCTCTTCTCCCTCACAAATTCGTCTTCTTCTTCTTCTTTTCTAAGAGTGGCCTACGAGCCATATTCCTGAGTGGTTAGTTATAAACCATATTGAGAGGTGTATATCTCGAGCGATTACTGACTGTGCAGTCATAATCGTAACTGGGCTGTTTTATCCTGGGGGCGTCGTGGTTGATAGTCTGCTTGCACCATCGAGCAGTGCCACGAAACGTCTTAAAGAGAGCAACCTAGTCCGCGACTCATCCCAGTAATTTCTTCGGTATAATTTCGAAAACAACTGAAACAACAACAAGCTCTTATAGAGGAATGGAATAGTCGGAATCTGCGAGACATGCCTCAGAGCAATAGGGACATGGGTAGTGGAATTGTGGTCGAACCCTAAGCTCCCTTCCTCTATCAAGAAATTAGTTTCGCAAAGATCGAAGACAGGAGCTGGACGTTGCAGCGCCGTTAATGAGGGGGTGTTCACCACCATCTTTTGTGGTGACATTCTGGTGGTTCCCATAGCAACCAGTTCCAGCTCAGAGTAAGAGGGACAAATCGAATGTAGAACGAGGCAAAATCCTGGACCGAGGGAACTAATGGTGACGACGATTGGCGTCTCTGCTGTGACGGTGTTGAAGGGGAGAGTGCTTGGATGGCGGTGTTGAAGAAAACAATCGAGGCAATGTTGAGAATTGGGGAAAGTGGGTGGCGGTGACGTTAATCATTCCGTTTGAAGAATCACCATCAGAGTCAATGATAGAGTCTAAATCTGAAGCAAAATCTGAATTTGAAGATTGAAAGGATGAGCCAAGCGTCTCGCATACAGAGTCATCAGAATCGGGATCGGAGGGAGTGAAGGAATCCAAAGCAGAGTTGGTGACAGAAAGCAAAGAAATTCCCAAATCTGAAACTAAAATCGGTGCTGAAGAAAGCGAACAATCAGCCCTATGGATGGAGGAGGGAAAATGAATCTCAAGGCATTTCAAAATAGCCTCTAGCTGAGTGGAAAGGATGGGAAGCTATCAGATTGTTGATGCCTTGAGATTGTTGTGGTCATCCACCAAACCTTTGATGTCTCTGTTCTATTGATTTCCTCTGCAGATTCTAGGAGGGAAAATGAATCTCAAGGCATTTCAAAAATGAATCTAAGAGCTTCTGTTACCCTCACGCCCAGTCCAAGTGATTCCACTCCTTTGAATCGAAGCTCTTAGATTGTTGATGTCATCCACCAAACCTTTGATGTCTCTGTTCTGTTGATTTCCTCTGCAGGTTTCCACCAAAGCTTGGTTGTCAGACTCAAGGATAACATTCTCAAGATGAAGAGAGCTTGCAAGAGAAGCAGCGTCGCGTAGTCCCATGGCTTCAGCAACAATAGGCGAGTTTGCGAAGATTCTGTGAGACCTTGATGTAAGAACTCTCCCATTCACATCTCTGCATACAATCCCTATATATCCAACTCCTGTGGCTTTATCAAAAGCAGCGTCAGAGTCGATCTTCACGAATGGTGCTCTAGGAGGACACCATTTAGTTACAGTGTTTCCAGGAGCTATATTAACTTGGCTAGAAGAAATTGAATGTTTTTGGCTGCTGTTAATATACTCTGAGCTTAGGATATTAACTCTAGTTAGCACTTCAATGGGTCTTGGCTGTTTATCCTCAAAGGTAGCTTCATTCATAGCTTTCCATAAGTTCCAAAGAGCATAGAAGAGTCTAGTAAGACCATGGCTGTCGTCTTTGAAGTGATTCTCACTCACTTGTAGTAGCCAGTTATCTATTGATATCATCCCTAGAGCATTAGGAATAGGAACAATTTGTAGTCCAAACCAAAATGGGTGAGTCCAAGGGCAAAGGAAGAACATGTGTTCTATGGTCTCTGGCTGAGTCTTGCAGATTGGGCATAGGGGTGAATGGGCAATTCTCTTGCGAAAAGGGTAGCTTTGGTGGGTAGGAAGTTCTGATAGGTTCTCCAGAGGAAGTGTTTAATCTTTGAGGGAATGTTTGCATTCCAAATAATGGTCCAAGTGTCTTTTGGGATAGAGTGGGAGGTGGAGGGGTTATTTGAGGGGTGGGGCTTTTTGTTAGCTAGGACAAGGTATCCTGACTTAACAGAGTAGTTACCATCTTTAGAATGAGGCCATATAAGGTGATTGTGAGGGGTGGTCCAGAGAACTGGGGTTTTGATAGTTTCAATAGCAGATTGCGCGCTCAGGTTATTTCTAAGAGCATCAATGTCCCACTCATGATTTGAATTTAGCAGATCACTCACTAGTGTAGCAGTAGCTCTAGGCAACAGAGAAGCCTTTGATCCTGAGGCCAACCAGATATCCTCAGTGATGTTAATGTTCTAACTAGATCCAATATCCCATCTACCTTCCTTCTCAACCAGGGTTCTACCATGCATTAAGCTTTTCCAAACCCATGATGTACTTCTACCCATACCAGCATTCCAGAAGTTAGTGTTAGGGAAGTAAATCCCTTTCAAAGTTTGAGCCCAATAGGAATTAGGGTCCTGAATAATCCTCCACACATGCTTAGTGAGAAAAGCAGTGTTCATTTGTTTAATGTCCTTGAAGCCTAGACCACCTTGAGCCTTTGGAGAGCAAGGCTCTTCAAATTTCTTCCAATGAATCCCTCTACTCTTTCCTGAAGATTACCACCAAAATTTTGCCACTACAGAGCTGAGTGAGTCACAGAAAGTTTTAGCGAGTTGAAGTATTGCCATAATATAGCTAGGAATAGCTTGAACAATTGCTTTTATCATGATTTATTTTCCTGCTGGGTTCAAAAGATTGCCCTTCCAGCCTTCAAGTTTTCCTATAACTCTTTATTTCTATCAAGATAGCCCTCGCACCTTTGAACTACCCCATTCAGCAGGAATGCCCAAGTATTTACCTGGGTGATCCCAAAGAGGAATATTAGTAATTCTGGATATGGCTTCTTTAGTGTTACTATCAACTCTGCTGCCACAAATGATACCTGATTTTGTAAGATTTACTTTCTGGCCTGAGGCATTAGGGAACTGATTTAGGATTTTGATAATCTGATAAACATCTGATTGGGTATCTTTAGTGAACAAGATAGCATCATCTGCAAAAATTAGGTGAGAGAGTATAGGAGCTGAATCTGCAAGTTTAATGCCTTGCAAAGAGTTGGATAGGGAACGAAATGCATAACACAATGGATTTGTAGAACCTACAGCATGTAAATCCTAACCAACTATAGAGTCGCACATTCTAGAAGCTAGGAGAATAAAAGAGGTTTTTAATAACAAAGGCCTCATGGTGACATTGGCATTGGGCTGAGTAGCTGGCCCAATCTCATTAGTGTTATTCATACCTCCTGGGTCTATAACCATATCACCGAGAGAGCAACTTCCATCCACCTTCAAACCTCCTCTATATATAGACATCAAGCAACACAACGGGCAGTTCAACCACTCGTTGTAAATCCACTTTGTGTTACTTCTTTTTATTGCCATGAACTAACCCCATGAGATGTATTTAATGTGATTAGTAAAGGAATTAATGTTCACCACAGCACCGTAAAAAATGGTCTTTTTCCTCGCTTGCCATAGAGCCCAAATCGTAGCTATCCAGATGAGATGACATGAACATGAATGTACTATATAGATTCAGCAGCACACTAGGTAATAAAATGTTGTAATCAGGATTTTACAAAAATGATGCTATAATTTGTAAGCGCATAGTTATTAGGAAATACACTTTATATTATATGTGATCATCATACACACAACATTCCAAACTACAATTCTTACACAGTATCTGTGATTTAACCAGCTGTGCATTCTTCGTTGAGACCCATTCCCGACAACCACCACAGCTACTTTGAAAACCAGAAGTTGCGCATTCTTGTTATGTGTCATCTAATTATCCATGTGTCAAACTTTTATGTGTCGTATAACCAGCATTACTGTACTATAGCGTGGGAACAACCGAAGACTGCATCAGAAATTAGAAATTTTGTTGGGCTAGCAGGATATTATCGGAGATTTATACAGGGATTTTCAAGGATCGTGGCACCTCTGACGCAACTTACAAGAAAGGATCAACCATTTGCGTGGAGAGATAAGTGTGAAGCTTCTTTTCAATTGTTGAAGGAATGTCTGGCAACAACACCTGTTTTGGTTTTGCCACAACCCAAGGAGTTGTGCGATGTTTATTGTGATGCATCATATCAGGGACTTGGATGTGTGCTGATGCAACATAAGATAGTAGTAGCTTATGCATCTCGTCAATTAAAAATACATGAAAGGAATTATCTGATGCACGATCTGGAATTGGCTTCTGTGGTTTTCGCATTAAAGATCTGGAGGCACTACTTATATGGCTGCACATTTACGGTGTTCAACGATCACAAAAACTTACAATACCTGTTTGATCAAAAGGAGCTCAACATGAGGCAGCGAAGATGGATGGAGTTCATCAAGGATGGTGATTCCACGTTACAATATCATCCCGGAAAAGCAAACATTGTAGCTGATGCGTTAAGCAGAAAAGTATATATCTCTCATCCCTAATGGTCAAAGAATTAGAGTTGTTAAAAACGTTCCGTGATCTACAGTTGAACGTGGAGTTGTCTCCAAGAGAGCTAAGATTTTCGATGATTACAATTTCGAATGGACTAATGGAATATATCGGAAGGCATCAGTTAGGCGATAAGTTGTTACAAGAAAAGCGAGAGATGACCACGCTAGGAAAAGCACCAGAGTTCAAAGTTGGACCATATGGTATTTTGCGGTGCAATGATCGTATATGTGTACCAAATGTGGCAAAAATTAAGAAAACAGTTTTGGATGAAGCATATAAAGGCAAGTTGAGTATTCATCCAGGAGCGACGAAAATGTATCAAGATCTAAGACAACGTATTTGGTGACCTAGTATGAAGAAGCAGATCGCACAATATGTGGCATCGTGTTTGACTTGTCAGAAACCAAAGATAGAGCATCAACGACCAGCAGGAATGTTGCAATCGCTCGATGTACCTGATTGGAAATGGGACAACATTTCTATGGATTTCGTGGTGGGATTGCCAAGGACACAAAATGTTTGATTCAATTTGGGCGATCGTTGATAGGTTGACAAAATCTGCTCATTTCTTACTGGTGTAGACGACATATAATGTTCAAAAGCTTGCAGAGATCTACATTTCTGAGATTGTGCGACTGCATGGATTACCTTCAAGCATTGTTTCAAGGACGACTAAATTTAGTTTGTGTAAAATATATAATCTAAAAATTGTGAATACAAATTAAATTATAACTATAAATTAAATAAGAAGATTATGAAATTAAAATAGAACATTAGGAAAGACACTGAAATTCAACATCCATAGCTAAGAAGAAAAAGCCTAACACATAATTTGATCAAAACAATACTCCTTCCGCATATATCACTCCCGGCTCTTCATCATTGAAAACTTCGATCTAATCGTTGAAGTTAACAACCATTATAAAATTAGTAAGGGTGTGTTTGAGTGTGTTAATGTTAATATTAGATCAACAAATCATAAAAAGAATACCAAAATTTCTACTATTCATATGTGTCGGTTTGACTGGATTTAAGTTGAACCATATAATTTCAACAAAAAAATTTTTGATGTTTGTCATCTTTTATATATTCATTAAATATTACTTACAATCAAATACCAAAAAATGAGACTAAAATAATATTATAAACACCATATTAAGTATGCTTCTAATATCTGTCGGTGTGAAACGGCCAATATAAGAGTCATAAAAAAGGGGGTCGGCGCAAGTACTTTAAAGAAAAAAATATAATTTATAAATTAAATTAACTTTCTAAAATTTTAGAAAAATATGGTTCTAAATTTTTAAACAATTTATGAAAGAGAAGCAATAAAATTTCTATTTTCATATGTGTTGCTATGCTAAGACTAGATTTAAGAATGTTTGCTATCTTCTATACATTCATTAAATTCTATTTACAATCAAATACTAAAAGCGGCACTAAAATAAAACTATAAAATATAAACACCAATTTATGTGTGCTTCTAATAACTATTCGTGCGAAATGAACAAAATAAGAGTCTTAAAAAAAGGGTCGGCGGGAGACTTACTAAAGAAACAAAAAAGTAGGGCATAAGTACTCGTAGTAAATAAATATAAGAAGCAGTAAATAAATATAAGAAGCAATGGAAATATAAAAAAAAAGAAGTATAAAAATAAATTAATTTTTTGAAGTAGACGATTGCACCTTAGATAAATTAATTTTTGAACAGTAATTTTTTTTTTAAAGTTATAGTACTCCAAAACGTGTTGCTTAGCATTATACTTTAGGTATTATATCACGAAATTAATTTGTTTCCAAACCCTAAAGTATTTCAAAATACACTGCTTAGTATCGCACTTTGTGTGTTTTGTCACAAAATTAATTTCGTCAAATTAATTTTAGACTCTAAACTATCTCAAAACTCACTGCATAGCATCGCATTTTATGTATCTTATTACAAAATTAATTATTTTTTCACCACACCAGTTATTTAGAAATGAACTTCAGGTATTTGAACATCTAAGGCCCCGTTTGGGGTGGTTTTCTGTTTTGAAATTTTCAAAAACCAAAACCAGTTTCTGTTTTGAGTTTTAAAAATATCAAAAAAAAAAACCAAATTCTGTTTTCAGTTAAGAAATTTTCAAAAACCAAAATCACTTTCAAACATAAAAATAAGAATAAATATTCATCATAAACTTATCTTAATCAAAACTATATATAACATTAGGTTTGAAAAAAATTAAAATGTTACAACTATATAATCTATTTGTTTAGTAATAATTCTAAAAAAGGGTTGAGAGCAGTAGTTATCGACATATGCTTGTAGAGTGGTAATCAGTGGTGGTGGTCAGGAAAGTGGTGGTTGATGGTGGTCGAAGTGGTGGTGAAAGTGGTGGTTGACGGTGACCGGAGTGGTTATCAGTGATGGTCGGCAGAGGTCAGAGTGGTGGTGGTCAAAGTGGTGGTTGATGGTGGTCAAAATGATGGTTGATGGTGGTCAAAGTGGTAGTTGGTGGTGGTCAGATATATTGATGATCAGAGGTGGATGAAACAAAAACATAAACAAAAATTATAAAACCTATTTTTGTGGTTTTGAGTTTTGATGGAAAACTATTTTGAAAAAAAGAAAAAAAACAAACTCAACCCCATTTTACACAACACGTTTTGGTTTTGAAATTGACTTTCAAAACCAAAAACTCACAACCACCCTAAACGGCCCCTAAAATTGTTTTCATATTCTAAAGTACCTCAAAATACACTTTTAGCATCGCACTTACGTATTTTGTCACGAAATTAAATTTTTTCCTCAAATCAGTTATTTAGGAACAAGTTTTACCTCAAAACGCCCTACTTACCATTACACGTTATGTATTTTATCCCGAAATAAATTATTTTTTCACTAAATCGGTTATTGAGGAACGAACATCAAGTATTTGAACATCAAAAAAAATTTCCAAACTCTAAAGTACACCAAAATACACTGCTTAGGATTG
This sequence comes from Astragalus membranaceus, assembly GCA_039519185.1. Lineage (NCBI taxonomy): Eukaryota > Viridiplantae > Streptophyta > Magnoliopsida > Fabales > Fabaceae > Astragalus > Astragalus membranaceus. Next base: position 95,499,072 of record CM076846.1, on the reverse strand, counting down.
CACTTTACGTATTTTGTCACGAAATAATTTTTTCACCTAATTGATTATTGACGAACGAACTAAAATTATTTTTGGGATTCGAAACTACTTCAAAACACGCTACTTTGCATTGTACTTTACGCAGTTTGTCACGAAAATTAATATTTTATTTTCATCAAACGAGTTATTGACGAACAAAATTCACATATTTGAACATTTAAAAAAATTGGACACCAAAGTACCCTAAAGCACTCCTTAAAATATGAAAAATGAAAAAAAAAAAAAAAAAGAAACAAAATTTCGGCGAGTCATGCCGAAGGACGAAACTTGCTTTTAAAATAAGATAAGATAATAAAGAAAATAATTTAGGAGAGAGATAGACACAAATAACTAAAAGTTTGGTGTATTTCTCGTTCTAAGGACACTCAATCCCTCCACGAGTTTTTTAGAGTAATGACAATTCGGTAGGTATGAAAATAAATAACAACTGTGTTTTGAAGGGGTGGAGATGCTTTAAGAAATAGATGATCCATTACTTAAGGTTTTGTGTATAAAATATAGAAGTGTCTAATATATATTTTCTATTTTAAGAATATATGCATTTATGCACCCAAAATCATAGTAATGTGAAACTCTTCATTTCTCTTGAGTAATAAAGAGGATCTCAAACCACTATGAAAGAGTAGTAAAAAAATGGAATATGAACTATTTATTAATTTATACATATAGTTAAGATTTAATGTTTAAATGTCATTTTGTCTAAGCTCACAAAAAATTATAATTAAGATTTGATTAGGTATTATGCTTTTATCAAATGTTTGCTATCAAACCAACATCGTTGGCACCATGATATTAGCAACGTACCTTAGGACACGAGGAGTCGACACAATGCTCTCGAGTTCGATTATCGCAGTGGACAAACTCAATATTGATTAGTGCGAAATTTTCTCATAAACACGAATAGAGATTAGTTCTTCATTAAAAGTGAGGAGATACTCTGTTAAAAGAAAACAATAATGTGAACTAAAAAATTCGTTGATATCTCTTTTTTGATTAATTTTTTAAATCGCGTTCAAAAATGGAATAAAGATATAATGGAAAAGTAATAAAAGTAATAATGGAAATAAAAGAAAGAGACATAGACTAGTTTTGAGTTGGTGGTAAATAAATATCACATATGTGTGTACCCATAAAATAAGATGGTGATCACTAGGGGTGGACAACAAAAGAGAACCCACCCAATCCGATAGTTAACCGAGAAAAAAAAAAGAAGGCCGGTCGGTTTTGGGCCATTATCGGGTATTTGGAGGCCCAAAATGGTTAAGGGTGGATTAATTTGGTCGGAGGCGGAGGGCTCAAGGGGATCCGGCCCAAACCGAACCCGACCGACCCAGAAGGTGACAGTCTCACACACGCTCGCATATATCACAAACACTCAAACAGAAACACGCCAAATTCATTTTCACTCTGAAGTCTGAGCCATGAAATGAAACCCTAGGTGCGAACCCTCTCCACGCCGCAACTCAACGTCTCCCTCTCCCACGAAACCCTAGCAGTGAAGCTCCCCTTTCCCACGAAACTATCACCGTAACTACAACGAAGCCATCACTGCAACTCACTCACAGTGTACAAGAGGGTTCTCAATCTCTATTTTCGTCGTCTCCATTTGGTTCTCTTGCAAGTGGTAAGCTTTCTTTCTCCGATTTTATTCTTCTCATGATCTCGTAGTTATTTTGAAGTTGATTATTATGTTTTCTTTGTTCATTTTTTATGATTCAGATTTCAAACATAGGGTTTCATTTATTTTCATTTCTAGTGTAGATCCACTATTTTGAAACTCAGATTATGTTCGTTTCTCTTGTTTGTGTAGCAGCAAAGGAGCTTCGTTCTCTTGTTTCTGTAGATCCATCATTTTGTTCGTTTTCCAAGTGGTAAGCTTTCATTCTCAGATTTTCTTCTCTCCATTATCTGTTTGTTCTTTCCATTCTCTTGTTTCTGAGTTTCAAATGGATTCACTCTATTTTCGTTTTTGTGGTGTTTAAATATTTTTAGGGTTTCAAAATTGTTGGCTTAAAATGGTTTCTAAGTTCCTTTATCTTCTCTGTTTTAGGGTTTCGAAAATTTTAGGGATATTTTGTTTCAAATGGGTGTTTATATCCTGTTTATATTAGTCATACATGTCATATATGCTATTTATATGTGATGTTTGTTAGTAGTTTCTTGATGCTTGTTAGTTTCTGTTTGTAAAAAGAAATTGAATTGGGTAAATCTGTTTGTAAGTTGTTGGTTTAACGGTCTATAAGTTGCTGGTTTAATTGGTAAATTTGTGATGTTTGTTTGTAGTTTCTTGATTCTTGTCTATAAGTTGCTGGTTTAATTGCTAAATCTGTTTGTAAGTAATGCGTTTAACAATTTTTCTATTGTATGATCTGAGTTTCAGGAATGGAAGCTCAAAACCCTCCTCAAGCTGCCACTGGCCAAGCTACCACTGGGCAACCAGCAGCTGCTGCAGCTGTAGCTGCTGCGAAACCACCACTTGGAAAGAAGAGGAAGCCAAATGCAAACAAAAAGAGGGAAAGGTCTATAGCGTGGGATCATTTCGTTAGATTACCGGAAGAGGAAGAACCTATAGCGTGGGATCATTTTGATATTTTTTGAAATTTTGGGGTCACATGGCTCACATCTCAACTAAATGGCAACACCTTTTGGTCTTTTGGAGTCTTTAATGACTCACTACGGTGTCCAATGATCCATCTTCATGCAAGGGAACTTTTGTGTTGGGTATGGATGAAGGTAATGGTTTCCTAAATACTCTCTAATATTGTTTTGCATTCTGTTTTATATATTAATTACTGTCTGTGGCTGTTTCTGTTTCAGAAATGAAGTTCAGTTGAAGTCGGTCCGTCGCTAGAACTTAAGACCGGAACTTAAGACCTTGGTGAAGTTAAAAAAGAGGGCTCCATTCAAGTATATTGAATCTGCTGTTGGTAATATATTAAAACTGATATTAAAACTGACAAGTATATTGAATCTGCTGCTTCTGGGTATATGTTAAAAAAACTGCTAGTAGAAATTTGAATTTCTTGCTGTATATGTTAAAAAAACAGATTTATGATTATTCTTTCCTTTTATAATTGGAATTTGGAAGTTAGTTTCTTATTCCTGTATGATGTTGTGATATTTGCATGCAATTTAATAAAGCCTTTCTCTACTTCATTTCAAAATTTAGGGATCTTTCCTCAATGATTCTAATGTGATATTGTGTTAACTGTGTGCTTTGACAGCAACATTAACTTAAATGTATGATTTGAACTGATACTCAGTCTATTTGAACAGGTGTAGCGACCGAAGAATCCGAGGAGGGATTCCTCGTTGCTTTTGAACAATGGAGCCGCCATCAATATTTATTTTTAGGAAAACATTGAAAAAACCTTTGTTTTTGGGTTCGGGGGTCGATTAAGTGCGGGGAAGGTACAAGCACCCCGCAACATCCTAAAAAGGTTACCTTTTAATTTAATGTGTAAAAAAAAAAGTTTAAAGAAAACATTTTAATTTACCCTTTTTTGTTATTTGCAAAAAAAACGGAAAAGAAGACTTAATAAAAATTTTAGTTTTTTGCGCTCGACGGGAGTGGGCCCCCGCTCCTACGTATCTCCGGGTGCGATGGAGAAATCAAAGCTACGTAGTTCTTGGGTAGAAAATATTTGTGTGTTGGTGTTTTTTTTTTTTATTGAAAACTTTGCGAAAACGGGAGGCCGCTCACGGTGACCAAACAGATAAATCCAGAGTGGTCGTCATTAATGGCTTATTCGGAAAAGAAGGTATTTATAGCGTTCAAACAAGCGAGGCCCAGAGTGACCGCTATAGACAACCTATTTTTTTTGCGCGAATTCGATTTTTTAAAAGAAAGAAAAAAAAAGAACAGTTCGGAAGCATCACGTTGTGAAAAAAAAAGCGGAGTAAGTGATAAAAGAGGGGTGCAAATAAAAAAGGAGTTGTATTAAAAAGGGAGGTGTGAATAGCGTTTTGACGCTAAAAAAAACGGTTGCCGGGGGTGCAAATAGCGTTTTGGCGTTTTTTTTTTTTTTTGAAAAAAAAAGGATGCCGGGGGCGCAAATAGCGTTTTGACGCTAAAAACGATTGATTGGTTTGTTTTTTTTTATTCTACTCTAGGGCACGTGATTCTTGAAGCGCTTTTTTCCTAAAAAAAAACTAAACTAAACAAATGATATGAAGAAAAACTCTTTTGTTTTTTTGATTATCCTAGTTACTATTTAATAAAAAGGGTACCTTGATTTTTTATTTATTTGGAAGAATGGTCACTTGTTATTATATTTTTTTTAAGGTTTATTTCAAATCCGAAAATTAGTAACCATAAAAAAAACAACCCTTTTTTTTTTCACTTTTATTTAATCCGAAAATTAGAATAATTCAAAAAAAAAAGGCACAACATTTTTTTTTTAATACTTTTCTTTTTTAAAACCGAAAATATTAGTACCTAAATAGAAAGGAGCACATTTTTTTTAACACTCTTTTTTTGGTTTATTTTAAATCCGAAAATAAAAAAAGGGAATACATTTTTTTTTACTTTTTTTTTGTTTATTTTAATCCGAAAATAGTAACCATTTTTTTTTAAAAAAAACAATTTTTTTTTATCACCTTTTTTAATCCGAAAATTAGAATAATTTATTTAAAAAACATAACATTTTTTTTACTTTCTTTTTTAGTCCGAGAAAAAAAAAGGTACCTACATAAAAAGGAACACATTTTTTTTTTACACTTTTTTTTGGTTTATTTTAAATCCGAAAATAGTAACCATTTTTTTTTTAAAAAACAACATATTTTTTTTAGCACTTTTTAGTCCGAAAAGTAGTAATTTATTTTAAAAAAAACACAACATTTTTTTTTTACTTTCTTTTTTTTAGTCCGAAAATATTAATACCTACATAAAAAGGAACACATTTTTTTTTACACTTTTTTTTTGGTTTATTTTAAATCCGAAAAAAAAATACCTAATATGTAAAAAAACCAAATAGTATTTATATAACATAAACAGTAGCTAAAAATTATATAAAGTCAATAGAACACATTTTTTTTACACTTTTTTTTTAGGTTTATTTTAAATCCGAAAATAGTAACCATTTTTTTTTTAAAAAACAACATATTTTTTTTAGCACTTTTTAGTCCGAAAAGTAGTAATTTATTTTAAAAAAAACACAACATTTTTTTTTACTTTCTTTTTTTAGTCCGAAAATATTAATACCTACATAAAAAGGAACACATTTTTTTTAAAAAAAAAACAGTAACTATCTACATAAAAAATAACAACTAAAAATAAAAAAAAGTAACAATAGAATGTAAATTACATTACAGCAACTACAAAACTAAAAAAAGCAACAAATAAAATAGAAAGAGACAACAACAAATATATACAACAAAATTATAGCAACTAAAAAAAAAGCAATAATCAATTAAAATATTACATTGCAATACCTTAAACAAAAATCCGGAAATGTTGAAGAAATTTCCTTCTTCGAATTTCTTCAATACAAGTGAACTCTTAAACTAAAAAAATAATTTAGGAAGGAGGAAGAGAAGAGAAAACCCTAATTTTTAGAAGATCTTTCCCACTTTTTTCTTAAAACCGAAAAAACTCCCTTTCTTCGAATTTCTTCACCCTATTTATACAAAAAAGTTGCTCTTGCTTCCTTCATTGTATTCTGACTTGCTCCATGCTTGTACAGTATTTTTTCTGACTTGAGAAGGATTTGATATGATGGAGGGGTGAAGGTTTGGAGGTAGTTGGTGAAGGGGAATGATGGTTTGTGTGTGAGAAGGGGAATGGGGCGTGAGAGGAGGAGAGCCATGTGAGGGAGATGAGTGTGTGAGTGTGGGTGTGTAGGAGAGGGATTGGAGAGGTGATGAGTGAATGTGAGAAAAAAAAAGAAATGAGTGGTAGGAGAGGGAGAGAAGCCGTGGGTGTGAGAGAGGAAAGAGAAAGGGAAAGAGTGAGGAGAAGAGAGAGGGATGAGAGGTTGAGTGTGAGTGGGAGAAAAAGAAGTGATGTGTGAGAGAGAGAGATGGGGTCGAATATTGAGGGAGAGAGAGAGGGGGCGTAGGAATGGAGAGAGAAGAGAGGGGTTGAGTGTGTTGGGAAGGAAAAAATGGGGAAGTGGGAAGTGTGGGGAAGTGGGATTGAGAGAAAAGAGGAGAGGTGGAGTGTGAGTGGGAGAAAGCAAATTTCAAGGAGGAAAAAGGGGGGTGGGGTCGAATTTCTAGGGAGGAGAGAGGGGATGAATGTGGATGATTTTTAAGGCTAGGGGGGAGAGTGAATGTAGATGGCTTTTAGGGAAAAGGGGGGAATTCGAATTAGGGTTAGGAGGAGGGGAATTAGGGTTTTGTGATGAGTAGGGTTATGGGTTATGGGTTGGATATGGGTCATGGGTTGGGTGGAGGAGTGGGCTAGGCGAATTGGGCTGGCTATTTTGCTGGGTTGGGCTTCCATGACAGCACCCTATTATTAATAGCCCCCCCCCCCCACTTCCTTCTTGGCTTATTTTTATTTCCTCACTTCTAATTATTATTTTTTTCAAAAATTAAAACTTGTAGCAAACTAAAATAAAATAAAACATGGCATGAAAAAAAAAAATAATTATTTTTATTGAAATAAATAAAATTTCTCTTTTTTTGGATAGGACAAAATTAGGGTATTACAGCTGCCCCTCTTTATTTATATTTTGCTAGGAAATCGGAGGGATTCCGAATTTCTCGAGGAAAATAGAAATGAAGATAGAAAAGACGCTAATTTTGCCCCGACTGAGGTACTTTGGTTTTTTTTTTGTTTTGAAAAAAAAAATTTATGAAAACTGGGCTGATTTAGACTGAAAGTAAATAGGGAGCACCGGGGCTCTGAAGGATCGCTGGGGATCTGAAGGATCGCTGGGGATCTGAAGGAGCACTGGGGCTCTGAAGGATCGCTGGGGATCTGAAGGAGCACTGGGGCTCTGAAGGTCTAGTTCAAAAACAATGCTTGGAGCATCGTCTTGCGTTCGACTGAGGGACCGTCGGGGTCTGAGGGGCATGCCTAAGCCTGAAGGACCAATGGGTCTGAAGGAGCGCTTCTAGCTATGGTACTAGAGATACGGTCTGGGGGTGGCCTTTTTCGAGCGGCCATTAGGGTTAATCAGGTCCGGGACTGATATAACCACGAAGGACGTGCACTGTGTTTTTTAGGCGGACACAGCTAGTCTGAAGGGCCTGGGGCCGGATGATCCGTCGGTTGCTCGATTAACGCGACGTGCGATCTGGATTGAAGGACTATCATTGGTCTGAAGGAGCGCCTGGGCTCTGAAGGACCGCTGGGGGTCTGAAGAATTGGTGCTAACGACACAAAATAAAATTATCTTAACAGACACTTGCAATGAATGATGCATGCGTGCATGTAGTTAAGTAATTGATGACATGATGGATGAAATGTGGAATGATTTTGTTTTTTTTGGTTTTTATTCTTGGCTTCTTTTTTTCCTTTTTTTTCATTTTCTTTTCTTGCTCTTTTGCTCTTTTTGCTCTTTGACTTTGCTGGCATCATCAAACTCGCACGACTCTTGACGTGGGATACGAGGGTTGCCTCAAGCAGTGGTGCCAAAGTGCGGGTTATTAAGTTTTGCTGAAGTGATTATGCATTTGTCCTTTTATGGGAGATCATCTCTTTTTGTGATTTTTAGAAATTTCGCAATGATTATAATGCTTTCGATTATGCACATGTTTCGCAAACCAATATCATCTACCATAAAACATCTTTCCAAAGTAAATAGGGAGGTGAGAGAATGAAGAAAGAGTTTAATATTCAAATGGAAACCGAGTGTGCCGAAGGTCACACTGGCTGAAAATTACATTGAGAGTTTAAACTGAAAAGAAAGAAGAGAAAGAAAAAAAAGCACATCATTTGATTGTTTGTATCTTGGAGGTAACAATGCCAATCACCCATACACATGACCTTGAGCATCCATCACCCAACTTTCGGAGGACTGCCTTTGCATTTGTTCCAAGTCCAACTCATTGACCCTAATTTTTGCCTGGACTGCTCTTTAGAGTTTTCAATCCACCAGGTCGCTCTAATTTTGCCCAGGCCGCCCTTTCGGGTTTTCAACCTAGCGAGCTCATTTTTGCTTGGCTCATCTTTCTCTTTTTTCATATATTTCTTTAGGCATAGTACTTCTTAACTGCATCTGAGTTCACTGGGAGTGGGAGGTCTTCACCGTCCATTTTTGTGAGAATCAATGCTCCTCCAGAGAATGCCTTCTTTACCACATAAGGTCCTTCATAGTTAGGGGTCCATTTTCCACGGGAATCCTTTTGGATATGCAACATCTTCTTGAGCACGAGGTCTCCTTCTTGAAACTGGCGGGGGCGCACTTTTTTATCGTAAGCCCTTTTCATTCTTTGTTGGTACAACTGCCCATGACACAAAGCAACTACCCTCTTTTCTTCTATGAGGTTCAACTGATCCAGACGAGATTGAATCCATTCTGCTTCCTCTAATTTGGTTTCCATTAACACTCGCAGAGAGGGTATTTCGACTTCTACGGGAAGAACTGCTTCCATCCCGTATACTAGTGAGAATGGCGTTGCCCCTGTTGACGTGCGAACAGAAGTCCGGTACCCATGCAGAGCGAAAGGTAACATTTCATGCCAGTCCTTGAAGGTCACTACCATCTTTTGCACGATCTTCTTTATGTTCTTATTTGCAGCTTCGACTGCCCCATTCATCTTCGGACGGTACGGGGAGGAATTATGATGTTGGATTTTGAAGTCGTCACACAATTCTTTCATCATCTTGTTGTTCAGATTGGTCCCATTGTCTGTGATGATTTTATTTGGTAGACCGTATCGGCAGATCAAATCTCTTTTTATGAACTTGACAACTACCGATTTGGTTACACTGGCATAAGAAGCGGCCTCGACCCATTTGGTGAAATAATCGATAGCGACAAGAATGAAGCGATGCCCGTTTGATGCCTTAGGTTCGATGGGACCAATGACATCCATTCCCCACATGGAGAATGGCCATGGTGCTGTCAGGACGTTCAAAGAAGCAGGCGGCACATGGATATTATCAGCGTAGATTTGACACTTGTGGCATTTTCTCACGTAGTTAAAGCAGTCGGTCTCCATTGACAACCAGTAGTAGCCGGCCCTTAGGATTTTTCTTGCCATGGTGTGCCCGCTAGAATGGGTTCCGAACGAGCCTTCATGGACGTCTTTCATAATTCTTTCTGCTTCTTCTTTTGCAACACATCTGAGGAGGATCATGTCGTGATTCCTTTTGTAAAGCACTTCCCCGTTTAGGAAGAAACCCATTGATAACCTCCTAAGTGTTCTCTTATCATTCTCAGTGGCACCGGGAGGGTATTCTCTATTTGTGATATAGTGTTTGATATCATAATACCAAGGCTTACTATCAAGCTCTTCCTCGATTGCCACACAATGATGCGCCGGTAGGTCTCGATGCTGGATTCGGATGAATGTCAGACTTTTGTTGTTATTGATATTGAACATTGATGACAAAGTCGCCAAAGCGTCAGCCAACTGGTTTTCTTCGTGAGGGAGATGGTGGAAAGTGATCTCCTCGAACCGTTCAATCATCTTTTGGATGTGATCATGATAGGGAATCAATTTGGGGTCCCTGGTTTCCCAGTCACCTTTTATCTGATGGATGACTAGCGCTGAGTCCCCATATACATCGAGTCTTTTGACTTTCCATTCAAGGGCTGCTTTGATGCCTAGGACACACGCTTCACATTCTGCAATGTTATTGGTGCAATAGAAGCTCAGTCTAGCAGTAAATGGTATGAAGCGGTTATCGGGAGAAATCAACACAGCTCCAATCCCGTGCCCATACAAATTAGAAGCGCCATCAAATGACATCCTCCACCTTTCATCGTCTGGAGATTTTCCTTCTCCGAACAAGGCCATTATATCCTCGTCCGGAAAATCATACTGCATTGATTGGTAATCCTCGATGGGCTGATGCGCCAAGTATTCCGCTAAGGCACTACCTTTGATTGCTTTCTGAGTGACGTACAAAAGGTCATATTCGGATAGTAGCATTTGCCAGCGGGCGATCCTTCCTGTGAGTGCAGGTTTTTCAAAAATGTACTTGATGGGATCCATTTTAGATACCAACCAAGTCGTGTGGCTCAACATATACTGCCTCAGGCGACGTGCAGCCCAGGCCAAAGCGCAACATGTTTTTTCCAACAATGAATATCTTGTCTCGCACTCGGTGAACTTCTTGCTGAGGTAATAGATGGCATGTTCTCTCCTTCCAGACTCATCATGTTGCCCCAGTACGCAACCCATTGAGTTGTCTAGCACTGTTAAGTATAGAATGAGGGGTCTGCCCTGCACCGGTGGCATCAGAATCGGTGGATTTTGGAGGTACCTCTTAATCTTTTCAAAGGCCTCCTGGCACTTATCGTTCCACTTCGTTTCTTGGTTCTTGCACAGCAATTTGAAGATTGGCTCGCAGGTCGATGTCAATTGGGATATGAATCTGGAGATGTAGTTCAACCTTCCTAGGAACCCACGAACTTCCTTTTCGGTTTTAGGCGCTGGCATTTCAAGAATTGCTTTTACCTTGTCTGGATCTACCTCTATACCCTTCTGACTGACTATGAACCCCAACAACTTTCCTGATCTCACACCGAAAGTGCATTTGGCGGGGTTTAATCTGAGTTTGAACTTCCTTAGGCGTTCAAATAGCTTTCGCAGATTGACGATATGTTCCTCTTCAGTCTTGGATTTTGCGATCATGTCATCCACATAGACCTCTATTTCTTTATGCATCATGTCGTGGAACAATGCTACCATCGCCCTCTGGTATGTTGCCCCAGCATTCTTCAAACCGAATGGCATTACTTTGTAACAGAAGGTTCCCCAGAGAGTGATGAAGGTGGTTTTTTCCATATCCTCGGGGGCCATCTTAATCTGGTTATATCCGGAATACCCATCCATGAAGGAGAAAAGGGAATGCTGAGCTGTGCTATCCACCAGGACATCAATGTGAGGCAAAGGGAAGTCGTCTTTTGGGCTGGCTCTGTTCAAATCTCGATAGTCGACGCACATCCGAACCTTCCCATCTTTCTTTGGGACCGGTACAATGTTGGCTACCCATTGAGGGTACTTTGCTACCGCCAAAAATCCTGCATCGAACTGTTTCTTGACCTCATCTCGGATTTTTAGTGACATTTTTGGTTTCATTCTTCTTAACTTCTGCTTTATCGGCGAGCATTCAGGTTTTACTGGTAACTTATGCTCGACTATGTTGGGGTCCAGTCCCGGCATGTCTTGGTATGTCCATGCAAAGATGTCAACATAGTCGATCAAAAGTCTAATCAATTTCTCTCGCTCACTGTCTTTTAAGGTGGTGCCAATCTTGACTTCCTTTTCATCCTCTTCCGTGCCCAAGTTGATTGTTTCGGTTGATTCCTCGTGGGGTTCGATTATTTTTTCTTCCTGATCCATCATTCTCATTAATTCTGGAGGAGTTTCCCAGTTATCTTCAATATCTTCCTCAGTTTGATTAATAGGGTGCTCAAAGTCACAGTATGAATTATTGGCGTTGTTATTTTCAACAGTGTTTTTTTCAAATCTGCATTAGTATAAATTGATGGAATGAAAAACGAGCCAAAAGAAAATAAAACGCAAGTGCAAAAGAGAACTGAAATTTATTTGGAGAATCTGAAATAACATTTTATTGATATTGATATTGAAAGGAGACATGTGTGCCCGAATGAAATGTCCTAAGGCCTTGGGCAGAGCCATAGGATTGCATTACAGAAACATTACTTTGAACTAAAAACTACAGGAAAATCGACGATCTCCCAATTCTTGAGCTTTTTGCTTGCTGGACAACGGCGCACAAGACTGACACTGCCATTTTCAGTGCTTGAATCATCTTCAATAGCTGCAACCTGGTTAGGATCTAGCATTCCTGCGCTCTGAAAGCTTTGCTTTATGTTGCAGATGACAATCTTCTTCATATTTGGCTCCCGACCCTCAAGTTTGGCCAACCTCCGCTCCTTCTTTTCTGCGGCGATCCTTCCTTTGTCAGTACGACTAGGCCGGTACCCTATCCCACATCTGTCCTTGTTTTCACGCGGCTGTATGGGTGTTAGGATCCCTTGTTCAGTCCTCCCTAAACCACTTCCTGCCTGATAACCCTTGCTTGTCATGACTTTAGCAATCATCAATGCAGCTTTGGACAGCTTTGGTTTTAATGATGGGGCTCCTTCCCCCACAAAGGTAGCATTTGCAATTTCTAGTGCTTGGAAGGCGGTCTCGAAAGATTCTTCTGCAGCCTCAACATAACGTATAGGGAACGGCTTATTGACTAGCAATTCTTCTTCTCCTGAAACGACCACCAACTTGTTGTTGACTATGAACTTGAGCTTTTGGTGTAGAGAAGAGGGTACAGCCCCTGCCGTATGGATCCATGGTCTTCCCAGAAGACAACTGTAAGACGGATTGATGTCCATCACTTGGAAATTTACTATGAAGACTTCTGGACCTACCTGTACAGGTAACTCCATCTCTCCGATGACCTCTCTTTTAGACCCGTCGAATGCCCTGACCAGTGTAGAACTGGGTTTCATGTATGAACAGTCTACGTCTAGCTTGTTCATGGTTGATTTGGGTAGTACATTCAGGGACGATCCGTTATCGATGAGTACTCGAGCTAGAGAGTATTCTCCACATTTCACGGAGATATGCAAAGCCTTGTTGTGCCCTCTTCCCTCGACGGGGATCTCATCATCTGTGAAGGTGAGGTAATTGTTTGCAACGATATTTCCGACGATCCCGTCAAACTGACCAACTGTGATGTCGGGAGTGACATGGGCTTCATTCAGCACCTTCATTAGTGTTGCTCGATGGGTTTCAGAATTGAGTAATAGCGATAGCAGGGATATCTTAGCGGGAGTCTGATTCAGCTGATCCACTACCTTGTACTCGCTCTGCCTCATAATCTTTAGAAACTCATTGGCTTCTTGTTCAGATAGTACCTTCTTGCCCGTATTTTTGTCAGATGGCTCCACTTCTTTGTCTTTGCCTTTATCGATCTTTCCTCTTTCATTTGATTCTCCTCCTCTGGGTCTTTCAGGGGCATAGATGCGCCCGCTCCGAGTCATTCCGCTGCTTCCCGAGACATTTGTGACATCAGGATTGCTCTGAGGACCTTCCACTTGGACTTTCGCATTGTAGTTCCAGGGGACTGCTTTGGTGTCGTTGTAGGGGAAGGGAGCTGGCACTTGGATAGTGATTGGTTTAGGCATACCCAGGGACGACTTGGAGTCCTTAGTATAGTGGATCTCTAACGGCTTCCGAGTATCCTTGTTCTGGCCATTGCTCGATAGGATAGTTGACACCTGGTCCTCCCTCTTTTGAAAGCCTACTTGTATTACATGTCGGTCCAACAGGTCCTGAAGCACTTGTTTAAACGCCTCACAATTTCCAATGCAGTGATGGTCATTGCATGGATTCTTTCCAGTGCATTCTCTCTCAATAATCCCAAAGGAACACAGATTAGCATGAATCACTTCCAGGGGTGTCTGGATGCATTCTACCCTCCTGATTAGGGACGGTTCTGCAGAATCTTCAATTGCATTAGTTGAGGGCATCCCATGTCCTGGTAATGGGTTGGTAGCCACATTAGGACCATTTTCCTTGAAGTTCAACCAGCCCGAGGCGATTAGATCTTGGACGACATACTTCAATGCTTTGCAATTTTCTATGGAATGGCCGACCGTTCCTGAATGAAATTCGCATGTGGTGTTTGGGTCGAAGCCTCTAGGAAAAGGGGGTTGGATCTGTCTCATTGGGCGGGTGGTGATTAAATTATGGCTGAGCAGGTGGCGGAATAGGTCGGAGTATGACATTGGGATTGGATCAAAGTGGACGAACTTTCCGACTGAGTAGTTTTGTGTTTTATGGCCTTGGTTATTTTGGGTAGGTGGGGTAGGTAGTGTTTGTGCTGAGAACGGATTGGTGTGAGAGGGATTGGAGTAGGAAGTTTTTCCGGTTCCTGTGATGGCATTGGCTTCTCCTTCTTTCTTTTTAGGAAATCCGGAGAAGGGCTTTCTCTGGTTAGTGTTTCCGGGGGGGGTATAAGCGATTTTCCCATTCCTCATTCCGTTCTCTAGCCTTTCTCCAATAACGACCATGTCCGAGAAACTTGACGATACGCTCCCGATCAGTTTTTCATAGAAGGGTGAAGGAAGAGTTTCCATGAACATAGATACCATTTCCCTTTCAAAAAGAGGCGGTGCTACCTGTGCTGCTAGTCCTCTCCAACGCTGAGCATATTCCTTGATGGACTCATTATCCCTTTTAGTCATGTTTTGTAGCTGAGTCCTATCAGGAGCCATATCAGTGTTGTACTTATACTGCTTAAGGAAAGCATCAGCGAGATCCTTCCAACACCGAATATGAGTGGGTGTCAACTGCATATACCAATTTGAAGCTGCCCCAGCTAAGCTGTCTTGGAAGTAGTGGATAAGCAGCTTATCGTCATTTGCGAATGCAGCCATCTTCCTGCAATACATAGTTAGGTGGCTTGCCGGACATGTTGCTCCTCTGTATTTATCAAAATCTGGCACCTTAAACTTGGGGGGAATGACCACGTTTGGGACGAGACATAAATCTTGTGCATTTCTTGCACCAATACTGAATCCTTCAACCGCTCTCAACCTTTCTTCCAGCATTTGCAGCTTTCCTTGGGCTTGAGGGTTCTCCATAGAGTAGTCGTGAGGAAGCCCACCCATACCATAGTAAGGATGCATCATCGGAACTATGGCTGGGTTCACATTTGGGGTATGTGAATGGGTGGGATCCCTGAGGTTGGAACCCTGAGCTTGAGCGTTAGCTATCGGCGGTGGAGGGCAGCCAAGTGGGAGTCCTTGTGGTATGACGACGGGGGTCGGGTTTTGAACTTGTGGTGCCCCCGGATTACCATCGTGACCCGTTGATGTAAGCTGCTGTTGGCCCGCGACTCCTGAGGGACTAGCATCGACTGTTGGAGGTGTGTAACCTTGTGGAAGTCCGTAAGGAGGCCATATGTAACCTTGGCCATTAGGCCCAGTATGGTGCACTGTATGCGGGATCCCGAGTCCATTGGGAGGAGGAGGGTTGGTAACTTGGTTTTCTGTGTTCCCAGCGGAGGCATCTTCACTTGTGTCTTGGCCCTTCAAAGCTTGTAGAACCTTCAAGATTTCAGCCATCTGTTCTTTCATCCCATCTATTTCTGCCCTAAGCTCTTGATTGCCTAGGTTCTGATGTGGATTGCCTTGATCCGGGATATCTTGAGGCGGATTGTCCTGATTTTCTTCCATGTTTCTGGCCTGAGAACGAGTCCAGTAGCGATGTTGACGCACCAGCTTGTCTTTTACTCTGTTGGTGGGACACATGTTATGAGTATATGTATGAGTATATGAGTGGATGTAAATGCGAATGATGCATGTGTGCATGAGTCTTATTGTTTTAGGTCGGGAATTGCAAGCACATCCTGATTTGTCATAAGTACACAGATTAAGGTTCCACAATATTTTCAAGATAAAGGATCAGCATGTGAGACAAACAAACTTCATTGATGGAGGAAAGTACAATATTTTGGAAATAAAACATCGAAAAGAAAAGTACAATGTTCTTTAAATTTCACTCAAATACATATGGCTTTCATTTTTCCACTCCTCTCTCTTTTTCTACTAGTAGTGCTGCCAGCCTTCTCCCGGAGTTCGGCAATCAGAATCTCGCAAAACTCCATGAATTCGGAAACTTGGACCGGGGTGTTAAACGGGTGCATTGCCGCGTTAGCCTCCTTCAGACGTCTGGGGATTCCTATGATAGCTTGATCGGCCAGCCATGCCAGCTTTGAGAATCTGTCTTTCCAGTATAAGCTTTCGTTCTTCAACTCTATGAAGACTTCATGGTTTTCTATCTTGCTGACCAACTCCACAAAGCGGTTCTCCCAATAGATGCTTTCTGTCTTCAGCTGGTGGTAGACCTCCTCTTGATATCTGATATGGTCGTTCAGCTCATCAGATTTTTCATGCTCCCTTCTTAAGGCTTGCTGGTATTCTCGGAGTATCTCTTCAATGGTATCTTTATCCCGCTTGATACTTTTCACTTGCTCTTCAAACTCGGCTGCCATCATCCGGGACTCTCTCTTTGATACCATTAGCAGGCTCTGTGCGGTCTTTTCAGCCATCATTGATTCTTCCCATAACTTTTTCCACTTGTATGTATCATCGATGGCTTGGTTCATTTTCAGGTTGCAACGTTTTATTTCCTCTTTCGCTCCTCTTAGGTACCTTTGAACCTCTAGTTTGTTCTTTTGTTCAATATTGAGCTGCTTGCGGCTGTCTTCCATGGCCACTGACTTACTTGCGTTCTCTTCCTCCAGCTTCTGGTTCTTTAGGAGCGCTTGCTCTAACTCTGCCTGTAAGCCCTTCTTTTCTTCCTCGGCTTTTGACAATGCCATTTTAAGCTTATCTAAATCTTCAACAGTGGGAAGGGTAGGTTCAGGTATTTCTTCCTCCACCCGTAGTGCACTTTGGTAAGGCAATCGGGTGTCTTGGATCCTCTTTTGGAGCCATTGACGAAAGGTGGTTTCCTTATCGCCGCTCTTCTTAGTAAGCTCTTGTCCCTTGCGGACGACCAAATTCCATGCTTGAGAAATCTTCCGGAGCATGTCAACTTCTTTTGGGCTTCCTTCATGGAGGTAAAAAGGGATTAACATGTCTTCGGTGGGCGGATTTCGCATGGGGTACCCCAGCTGTCTTAGAGTTAGAGAAGGATTGTAATTTATGCATCCTCTTGTCCCCATGAGCGGGACGTTTTGAAAGCTTCCACATTGAAAAACTACTGTGGGCCTCTCCTTCCACCATGATGGGTGCCAACGAACCTTATATTCATGAAGGCCCCCCAGCACTTGCAACCATTCACCCGTGTTCATTGTCTTCACATCACACCCTCTGGCGTCTTCAATTGGGCCTTCTACTCTGACTTTGTTAACGAAAGCATGGGTGAGAAGCCAAACATACAAGGCGTGTAGGCAGCAAGATATCCTTTTTCCCCTTAGCTCACTATAATGAGTGAAAGTACAGTAAGTGTCTGCAAGCATGGCTGGAATCGGATCTTTGAAGGATAAGAAGACGCCAATAGCTGTTGTGTCCACATATCTTTCAAGGCGTGGAAATAGGACAATGCCAAAGATAGTCAAAGCTAACACCTGCTTAAAAGGACCCCAATTTCTAGCGTCGGCGAAGGATTTCATTTGGCCTTCCAGATACTCTTGTGGGAATCCTGCAATGCCATTTCGATTTTTCTTCCGGAGCTTCAAGTTCTCTTTGCTGGTTTGTAACGTTGAGGCGAGTTTCTCATCTGTGTAATATTGTCCCTGATACTGGTAGGGTCCCTTGTCTTGTTGAGGAAAGCCGAAGATCTGTGTATATTCTTCCAGGGTAGGTGCCATCTGGAAATTTTTGAAGGTGAAGCATCTTAATGAAGAGTCGTAGAACTGGCTCAAAGCGGCAATGGCCTCTGTTTGCACGTCCAATTGTAGTAACATAATAATCTTCCCATACACTCTATCAAAAGACCTGCGCTCGATGGGCGGCAACCGACCAGCACATTCCCTTAGACTTGTCAGATTAGGCTGCTTCACTATAGGGTAGTTCAGAGTTTGGATTGCTTCACAGTTTGATCCCATATTGCCTTGCTTATGACAAAACTTTCGAACCTCTTACAATTCCCGGCAAACCTAAATGAGATGAATAGCATGCAATGTGAGGATTTTTTTGTATTTTTTTTTGTTTTCGTGAAATAATGATGATGTATGATGAATTAAAGAAAGACGTTACATGCGTTAATAAAAGCATATTTTGGTGATTCAAAATTTGAGGAACCATGTCACATAAAATATACGTAAAGGAAAAAGAATAAATGGTTTTCATTGTTTGATTTTTTTTTTGAAAGATAAAAAGCTGTTTTTTTTTTTGATGCAGCGGGTAGGTGAATTGCTTTTGTGTCCTAAACAGGTTATGTCTTACATATAGGTCACGGCCTAGGGTCACTTATGTGATCAACCTCTCAGGTAGTTCTATTCACTTCCTCACAAAGGTTTCCAGAGCTAAAATCCCTTTCACGATATGACCCACAACGATAGCGAGCTACCTGGTGTGGGATGCCGCGAAAGAGCATACTCTGGTTGAGATTTTCATGAGAGTCAGACAGATAAATCCAGAATGACTGTCACTAATCATCTCCGCTCGTCCTAAGTTATTTTTCAGACCCGGGTATAGGGCCCCACTCAGAAGTGTGTGAATAAATAGGTGTAGGTGATGTGTGTGATATAAGCAACCTAAACTACCCAAACTGCAAAAGAGCAAACAGATAGCAATATAAAAGTCTTCTACCCTAAGGTTTGCAAGAAAACAAATAGCAGAATAAAAGTCTTCTACCCTAAGGTTCAATATGCGAATATAAAGACTAAGGGTAAATAAAGTACTAAACTAATAATTTACACATTTAATTAAATTAGGCTTGACCCTCTAAAAAAAAAATTCCCCAGCGGAGTCGCCAGCTGTAGCGACCGAAGAATCCGAGGAGGGATTCCTCGTTGCTTTTGAACAATGGAGCCGCCATCAATATTTATTTTTAGGAAAACATTGAAAAAACCTTTGTTTTTGGGTTCGGGGGTCGATTAAGTGCGGGGAAGGTACAAGCACCCCGCAACATCCTAAAAAGGTTACCTTTTAATTTAATGTGTAAAAAAAAAAGTTTAAAGAAAACATTTTAATTTACCCTTTTTTGTTATTTGCAAAAAAAACGGAAAAGAAGACTTAATAAAAATTTTAGTTTTTTGCGCTCGACGGGAGTGGGCCCCCGCTCCTACGTATCTCCGGGTGCGATGGAGAAATCAAAGCTACGTAGTTCTTGGGTAGAAAATATTTGTGTGTTGGTGTTTTTTTTTTTTATTGAAAACTTTGCGAAAACGGGAGGCCGCTCACGGTGACCAAACAGATAAATCCAGAGTGGTCGTCATTAATGGCTTATTCGGAAAAGAAGGTATTTATAGCGTTCAAACAAGCGAGGCCCAGAGTGACCGCTATAGACAACCTATTTTTTTTGCGCGAATTCGATTTTTTAAAAGAAAGAAAAAAAAAGAACGGTTCGGAAGCATCACGTTGTGAAAAAAAAAGCGGAGTAAGTGATAAAAGAGGGGTGCAAATAAAAAAGGAGTTGTATTAAAAAGGGAGGTGTGAATAGCGTTTTGACGCTAAAAAAAACGGTTGCCGGGGGTGCCAATAGCGTTTTGGCGTTTTTTTTTTTTTTTTTGAAAAAAAAAGGATGCCGGGGGCGCAAATAGCGTTTTGACGCTAAAAACGATTGATTGGTTTGTTTTTTTTTATTCTACTCTAGGGCACGTGATTCTTGAAGCGCTTTTTTCCTAAAAAAAAACTAAACTAAACAAATGATATGAAGAAAAACTCTTTTGTTTTTTTGATTATCCTAGTTACTATTTAATAAAAAGGGTACCTTGATTTTTTATTTATTTGGAAGAATGGTCACTTGTTATTATATTTTTTTTTAAGGTTTATTTCAAATCCGAAAATTAGTAACCATTTTTTTTTAAAAAAAACAATTTTTTTTTATCACCTTTTTTAATCCGAAAATTAGAATAATTTATTTAAAAAACATAACATTTTTTTTACTTTCTTTTTTAGTCCGAGAAAAAAAAAGGTACCTACATAAAAAGGAACACATTTTTTTTTTACACTTTTTTTTGGTTTATTTTAAATCCGAAAATAGTAACCATTTTTTTTTAAAAAACAACATATTTTTTTTAGCACTTTTTAGTCCGAAAAGTAGTAATTTATTTTAAAAAAAACACAACATTTTTTTTTTACTTTCTTTTTTTTAGTCCGAAAATATTAATACCTACATAAAAAGGAACACATTTTTTTTACACTTTTTTTTTGGTTTATTTTAAATCCGAAAAAAAAATACCTAATATGTAAAAAAACCAAATAGTATTTATATAACATAAACAGTAGCTAAAAATTATATAAAGTCAATAGAACACATTTTTTTTACACTTTTTTTTTAGGTTTATTTTAAATCCGAAAATAGTAACCATTTTTTTTTTAAAAAACAACATATTTTTTTTAGCACTCTTTAGTCCGAAAAGTAGTAATTTATTTTAAAAAAAACACAACATTTTTTTTTACTTTCTTTTTTTAGTCCGAAAATATTAATACCTACATAAAAAGGAACACATTTTTTTTAAAAAAAAAAACAGTAACTATCTACATAAAAAATAACAACTAAAAATAAAAAAAAGTAACAATAGAATGTAAATTACATTACAGCAACTACAAAACTAAAAAAAGCAACAAATAAAATAGAAAGAGACAACAACAAATATATACAACAAAATTATAGCAACTAAAAAAAAAGCAATAATCAATTAAAATATTACATTGCAATACCTTAAACAAAAATCCGGAAATGTTGAAGAAATTTCCTTCTTCGAATTTCTTCAATACAAGTGAACTCTTAAACTAAAAAAATAATTTAGGAAGGAGGAAGAGAAGAGAAAACCCTAATTTTTAGAAGATCTTTCCCACTTTTTTCTTAAAACCGAAAAAACTCCCTTTCTTCGAATTTCTTCACCCTATTTATACAAAAAAGTTGCTCTTGCTTCCTTCATTGTATTCTGACTTGCTCCATGCTTGTACAGTATTTTTTCTGACTTGAGAAGGATTTGATATGATGGAGGGGTGAAGGTTTGGAGGTAGTTGGTGAAGGGGAATGATGGTTTGTGTGTGAGAAGGGGAATGGGGCGTGAGAGGAGGAGAGCCATGTGAGGGAGATGAGTGTGTGAGTGTGGGTGTGTAGGAGAGGGATTGGAGAGGTGATGAGTGAATGTGAGAAAAAAAAAGAAATGAGTGGTAGGAGAGGGAGAGAAGCCGTGGGTGTGAGAGAGGAAAGAGAAAGGGAAAGAGTGAGGAGAAGAGAGAGGGATGAGAGGTTGAGTGTGAGTGGGAGAAAAAGAAGTGATGTGTGAGAGAGAGAGATGGGGTCGAATATTGAGGGAGAGAGAGAGGGGGCGTAGGAATGGAGAGAGAAGAGAGGGGTTGAGTGTGTTGGGAAGGAAAAAATGGGGAAGTGGGAAGTGTGGGGAAGTGGGATTGAGAGAAAAGAGGAGAGGTGGAGTGTGAGTGGGAGAAAGCAAATTTCAAGGAGGAAAAAGGGGGGTGGGGTCGAATTTCTAGGGAGGAGAGAGGGGATGAATGTGGATGATTTTTAAGGCTAGGGGGGAGAGTGAATGTAGATGGCTTTTAGGGAAAAGGGGGGAATTCGAATTAGGATTAGGAGGAGGGGAATTAGGGTTTTGTGATGAGTAGGGTTATGGGTTATGGGTTGGATATGGGTCATGGGTTGGGTGGAGGAGTGGGCTAGGCGAATTGGGCTGGCTATTTTGCTGGGTTGGGCTTCCATGACAGCACCCTATTATTAATAGGCCCCCCCCCCCCCACTTCCTTCTTGGCTTATTTTTATTTCCTCACTTCTAATTATTATTTTTTTCAAAAATTAAAACTTGTAGCAAACTAAAATAAAATAAAACATGGCATGAAAAAAAAAATAATTATTTTTATTGAAATAAATAAAATTTCTCTTTTTTTGGATAGGACAAAATTAGGGTATTACAACAGGAAAAAAGTGTTATAGTGTCTTTTATCTGGGAAAGAACAGGGAAATAATTACCCATAATGCTTTAAAATCTGTTGTTGATTGAGTTTCAAATCTGTTTTAGTATGATAGTGTGTTAAATGTATGCTTTTTACTCTATTATTCTGTTAGAACAGGGAAAGAATGCTTTCAAAAATGGTTTTCTGTTTTTAAAAAAATATCAGGTTTAACATGTTTAAAAGAAATTAAAAAAAAGTTTTTTATCTTAAAATCTACCACAAAAAGTATTGGGCCGCATAAGGCCCCAAATGTAAACATTTTTAAAAAAAAATTGTTTTATTTTTCATCTGAAATTAGAGAAAAAACGAATTGGGCCAACGAAGGCCCAAACCGTTCTTATCCATCATCTACCCGCACAAAACCGCCCAACCCGAAACCGCCCAAACCGATTATTTAATTGGTTACATTTGGGCCTCCATATTGCAACCGCGGTTTGGGCCGGATTGGTGTCAATGGGCCCGTACACCCCCTAGTGATCGGGACCGGATGCAGGATGCAAGCTTATATACTTTTTTAGTCAAAGCTGAAGAGTTAAAAGGACATGCACTATGACCAAAAAAAAAAAAAAAAGGACATGCACAAACTGGTTTCTCGAATTCGCCAAACACCATTCAAAGCTACGGTCAATAGCTACAAAAGAAAAGAATGGTGCTAATGCTGTGTACTAGTACTTGTTTTCCTTGAATATTACGGTTTGCATTTAAAATTTTCAATAAACATAATTAAGCTACCCCATTTGTTTCTTCTACAAGTGAGTCAAATTGACCAAAAAACTCTACTGTAGTTAGTCAAAAGATTTCCAACATCTCTGAAAAAGTCGTTACATCAAATCAAAGTTCAACGAAAGTAGTTGAGGATGAGTATTCAACCGGTAGGCAGCATCAAATGGTATTTATTATTGCTTATTAAAAAAATGATTAAATTTTATAAAAATAATGGTCTAATATACCATTTATTATTTATCTCTCTACATTTAACAAATGATTCTCTCTACATTAACAAATGTGAATTATTTGTTAAATGTAAAAAGTTGTCATAATTAAGAAGGACATGAGTGAAAAAGAATATTAAATACTTCTTTGAAAATGTAAAACAACAATCAATTTGAAACAAATTGATTTTACTAAAACTACTTATAAAATGGGACGGATGTAGTATTACTTATAAAAAAATGGTATTTATTATTTACAAGGACAATAATAACCTTTAAACCCAACAAGAAAAGAATCTCGGATTTGGTTCCTCTCCTTCCATTTCTCCCTACATCTCCATTCATCCTCTCTATCTCTCTCTTAATTCATTTTCTCTCATCATTATCTTTCAATTATTTTTATCATGAGAGAGAGTGAATTAAGAGAGAGATAGAGAGGATGGAGGGAGATGTAGGAGAAAGAGAAGGAGAGAATCCAAGGTCAAGAATCTCACGTTGGCCCCATTCTTGATTCCTTTAGGGTATGTTCGGGATGGTTTTGAAAGGGGGATTTGGAGGGTTTGGTCTTTATTTTAATGTCTATCTGAGATTTTTAAAAATTGAAAGAATCACATGATTGATAACGATAAAATATTGATAATCACACTTCATTTATTTTAGAAATATTTTATAGTTTCCTAAATTTAGGATTGAAAATCAAGCTCTCCCCTCCTAAACCCTCCATCCAAATAATATACCCTTATTTAAACAAATCATTCCTCTCCTATCTTTCTCGCGGTACTCTCAAAATGGCTTCTCTCTCTTTCCTCCAATAGTGAAGTAGAGAATGAATAATGTACTTTTTCTGTAGGGTGGGTCTGTATTTATAGACATCAGGCCTATCCTGGTTCGTTGGATTGTCTGAGTGAATCTCAGTCGTTGATGCCTAGATCACTTGAATTGGAGGTAGATGTAACACCTTAAATTCACAACTAGGTGAACCAAAAGTATAAACATAATCATAAACAATCAGAGTATAACCTTCTCATAATAATGGACCAAATTAAACTAAAACAAATTAAAACCACATAACATAACTTTGAGATAAAAATTTCTCAAATACAAATTTGAATTAAGTACTCAGAACGTACATATTCGATAAAATAAACATGACTATGGTCCAACTATAACACAAGGTTATAAAATACTACATGAGAGGGAAATGAAGCAATATCTCATAAAGATCTCAATCAGATCTTCCATCTAACTGAGTAGCTAAGGCCTCTGCTACTCTTCCTCAGTCTGCTTTGTTTTACCCTGTACATCTGAAAACACCACATAAAAACATGAGATTATAAATCTCAATGAGTTCTTTCACACCCCTTCACAATTCCTCTCTCGGTGTTTTCCTTGTCTATGAATTGTTCTTGACTGTGTCTTATTCTTATCTGTGGCTTGTTCATGTTTGTGTTTTAATCTTGTCCGTGGCTTAGCATAATCCGAGAAATAATGCTAAGTATTCTACACCCAATTTCAACGGAAACCCAAAACCCAAATTCGTATAGCTATACCGAATAATGCTAGGGCCCTAGCTTCGGGTTCATGACTCCCCTCCACTAGGTATGCTACATGAATCTTGGGATCGTCATCCCCATGGTATCTTTTATTATTATCTCGGACATTAAGTCCATATACTCGACACGAGGTCGTATTCCTTCATCTTATTCCTTGAACTTAGACACTTAGGTCTATTACTTGATACTTGGTTGCGTTCACACTCGATACCACAATTACTCGGTTTATATTCAAACCATAACATGAACTTTCTCGTTTTATACCATGAAACATAAATGATGCGATACGCCATACTTCGGTTTATAATTAAACCCTATCATAACGCAATTTTTATTGCAACATAAAATGACTTGAAACATAACATATCTTTGTTCAATGATCATTGGGAAGGGTTAAGAAATGAATTGGGTGAAGTTTGTAACCAAAAGGAATAGCTTTGGGCGCATTTTAAAAACAGTGACAGAATTCTGCACACGGGTCGTGCTCAAAAGCGCACGGGTCGTGCTTAACAAAAATTTCAGCTTTTGAGTATCAGCAGGGGACGCACGGGTCGTGCTCAAAAGCGCACGGGTCGTACTCCTCTAACAGCATTGAATTTTTTTCCGTTTTCTTGTATATTTTGCTATTCCGATCGTTCCAATGTTCGCCCAAAACCATTTTTAACATAACAACAGTATTCAATCACGTTGTTAACACTTCAAACAATCAACTTGTCATGAATTTCAACAATGAAACATCAATTTGCATTCAAGTCAACTTGTGTTATAACATTCAAATAACACACATCATTGCATAAATTTTTAACAAACTTTCTCAACATCAAACACAACTATGGCTTCCCAATAATCAAATCACAAATAATCAATGAACATTCATCCTAACACAACCATGAAAAACATCAAGTCAACAACCAACACATCAAACAAAAACTCAATTAATCGAAGAACTCACCTTGATTGTCGATTCCAACACACAAACATGCAAGAAATTTCTAGCTTAAAGCATCAACCATTCTCCTAATTAAGCACCCAATTTCTTCACTTCCCCCAATTTGAAACCCTAACCCTTGATTCTTTAAAATGACCCAAAGCTTTTGTGATTAAGCTTCCTAATCCACAACATAGCTTCTATGGAGCACTAATTACCCTCCTAACCTCCAACTTGATCAAAGCTTCCATTTCTCTCTAGGGTTCACAATTGGAGAGAGAGCTTGGTGACGAATTTCATGAAACTATGAGCATCCTTGGAAAGAGGAAGGTGAGATGATTCAATTGACACAAAACCTCTCACAAAACTCAAGCTTTTCTCTTGATTTCTCTTCTTCTCTCTCTCTCTCTCTCTCTCTCTCTCTCTCTCTCTCTCTCTCTCTCTCTCTCTCTCTCTTTTCTCCTTTTGTTTCTTTTCTTTCCTTTCATCTCTTCTCTCGACTTCTTATTTCTTTTCTCAACCGTCTCTTTTCTTTTCTTTATTTAAAACAACTAAACATTAAGTGTGTGAAATGGGGGTAATTGACCATTATACCCGTACTCTATCTCAAATTTCTAAACAAGCCCCCACCTAAATCCATATTTAATTTTAGAAGTCAATACACAATATACACAATGTCACACATATTAGTAACCTTGACCATAAATTATTAACTCACTTAACCACAATTAATCAAATTGAAATTAAGTTATTTATTAACCAACATAATTAAAATAACCAACTAAAATAATTGAAACAATTATTTTGGGGATGTTACAATACCCCCAACTTGGAAATTTTTGTCCTCAAAAATTGTTTAAGTTTTACCGATTTGCTACCCGAAAATAGACATTCTCAAAAGGATTTTTAACTAAATGAAAACAGCTTTGTTAACTTGAAACCCGTTTTTCTCTTTGGTACAAACCCAAACAATCTTGAAATAACGAAATGAGTTTGTTTTCTAAGCCTGCAGTTAAAACAAAGTGAGAAGCTTATCATATGCCCACTTAGGCTTAATACCATGTTTGAAAATACTCTTGTAACTTTATTCCACCTAAAACTTTGAATTTGTAGTAAAATAATTTGAAACTTTACTCCACTTAGTTTGGTTCACACCCCAACTTTGATTATTCTTAATCAAATAACACAATAGGGTTTCTTAACATGAAGTTCACGCATCAACCTAGCGCATAAAAATCTTAGATTCTATCTCTCACATGATTCCGCACTATAAACTGTACTTGGGTTCATTCCATTGAAATTTAGTCATCCACTTTAAAACAATTATATTACATATTATAAAACAATCATCAATCTCTTCCCTAGTGCACGATAATTATTTGCTAATTCTGTTTGGGACTCATTCAAACACATCTTCTCTTATAGCCTTAACAAACGTAAGTCATTGACTCTTAAGTTAGAAATGGAATCAGAATAGAATCGGTATCCAATGAATGAAAATTAGAAGTTGGGGTTTTTGCTATTCTTTGGTACCAATTTCGCATTCGACCCATCTCTATTCCGATATACTACCTTATCATCCCATAATCAGTTGATATAATGTTTATAACACTCTCGTGACACTAAACATAAATCAAATCAGTTGATTTCAATGGGAATTATATTCAACTTAGGGTAAGGCAAGATTAGGTAAGCAATAGCGTTGAAACGAAATGATTTGGACTTAATTTAAAAAGGGGTGGCTATACCTTAACAGTCTTTCTCTCTTGTCACGACACATGTAAATCCTCATAGTTAATCAAAATTCAACAACAGAAGCATTAAACATGATTTTTTTTTAAAGTCACATGAGTTGCGGTATCATTTCATAAACTCAAATCACCGAACAACCACATGCAAGTGATACAAGCTTTGAATGCATTCTCATTTTCATAAAAGCAAACCTCATGTCATTATTTCACAAATTCATGTACTCGATGTCATCATCAACATACCCAAAATGTAGTTGTACATCTCTTTCAGTCAATCGCAAGTGGTTCAATCAATTTACCTTTGATGGCTATTCATAACATAAAACACAGTCAGCAGTCGTAACACTTTTTCATAACAGTATTCACGTTTGACTTGTAAAACGGAAGTCACATAAATACAATCTAATTGTTAACCTTCACAAATGAGAGGTTAACAAACTAAAACCTCACCACTATAGTGGGAACTTGTGTAGGCATCATGGCTTAGGGACTAATGCCCAACTCAATGCTTAAAACCTCGGCTTTTCCTTAGTAGTCAATGCACTAACAACTTTCGTTCCAAATTTCCTTCGCAACGAATAGAAAATTTGGGACATTACCTTCCGGTCCTCTTGGAGATACATCTAGTACTTTGGGCTAAACTCGAGAACAATCACTGTTCTCAATAACTCGCATAATGATAGGATTTTATAAAATAATCTTCCATGACCTATCGGATTCGACTATATGGTCTCAATGACTCACTTAATGATAAGCTTTCATAAAACAATTTTCCATGACCTATCGGAGTCAACAATGATCCACACAATGATAGGACTTCATAAAACAATTTTCCATGACCTATCAGAGTCAACAATGACTTACACAATGATAGGATTTCATAAAATCATTTTCCATGACCTATCGACTAAACCAAAATACTAGGACACTAACATTTCTTCTACCCGAAGGTCTTCACAACTTATAACTCTCTAGGTGACCCTTTTACGATTTGCGCGATGACACAACTGTAGAATCGGCTCCAATGACTAGACGGTCGCCCACAATTCCTCGAAAATACCCCGATGCCCATTCTTTCGTTCCATAGTATCGTCTGTAGCCCACTACTTCCACTGCATGCTCTGATGAAACAAGAAGACCAGGAATCCTAAGGTTTAGGGTTTCAGACATTTTCGGGGCCGATGCAACCAATTGCCATTATTCTCAGTACGTTGCATGAAATATTGAGTGGATCCGGGCTCAATGTCTCACACAAGATACTAAAAGGTTCTGACAGTCAATTGTCTAAGTCCCTTGCTGACTCAATCTATCTAATCTTTTGACCCTAAGGTCTCTAAACCCGACAAGGTCGAACTGCTCTGATACCAAAAATGTAACACCTTAAATTCACAACTAGGTGAACCAAAAGTATTAACATAAGCATAAACAATCAGAGTATAACCTGCTCATAATAATGGACCAACTTAAACTAAAGCGGATTAAAACCATATAACATAACTTTGAGATAAAAATTTCTCAAATACAAATCCGGATTAAGCACTCAGAAGGTACATATTCGATAAAATAAACATGACTATGGTCCAACTATAAGACAATGTTATAAAATACTACATGAGGGGGAAATGAAGCAATATCTCATAAAGATCTCAACCGGATCTTCCATCTAACTGAGTAGCTAAGGCCTCTGTTACTTGTAACACCCCTTTTCTACCCCATAGTTTACACGTCATTCATCAGAGTACAAAAATCTTTTTCATTTATATTGATTTTAACTGATAGAAAAGAACGTCATATCGTCATTTATAAAACTCATCATTTGCACTCATTAAAGTTTGTGCAATAAAACCACCGTCATAAAAATTAGACTTCACAAAAATTCAACACATCACAGCGGAATAAGAGAATAACTCACTAAGCCTCTCAAACACATCTCATATACTCCACATAGTCATTAAACAGTTAATTAATTAAACTATCAGACTTCAACCACGCCCCCTAGGTGCTACAGTATCAGAGAGCGACTCGACAGACATCCCAACAGCTATCAAAGAAGGTAGTAGGACCTTCACTCGCGGTTACCTACAGCGTTGCCACAATAGAGCAACAT
Organism: Astragalus membranaceus; assembly: GCA_039519185.1. Taxonomy (NCBI): domain Eukaryota; kingdom Viridiplantae; phylum Streptophyta; class Magnoliopsida; order Fabales; family Fabaceae; genus Astragalus; species Astragalus membranaceus. Next base: position 95,470,010 of record CM076846.1, on the reverse strand, counting down.
TCCAAGCAGAAGGGGTGAGAATTTCAATAAAACATAATTAAGCATATAATAGAGTAATATGAGCAACAGTCACACAACATCATCATTATCATCAACTTCATAGCAGACAATCACACAACGTCATAAACATGTATGTGCATGAAAATGCAACCCACTCCTGGGTATATGCATGATGGTACCATACTCGTCGTAAATAAGCCACTATGGGCACACCGTCACTGCCACTATGGGCGCACCGTCACTGCCACTATGGGCGCACCGTCACTGCCACTAGGGCGAATCATAATATGCACATGCTATGAGACACTATGGACACATGTGCAAACACCAAATCACTCACCTGGAGTACTCGTCATCGTCATCATAAAACACACTCATAGAGTGAACTCATCATAATCATCACAATTCATCATAACATCATTCTCAACATCATATTCAAAGTTCGAGTAACAACATCTTTATAGTTTGGGTAACAACACCTTTAAAACTTGAATATCAACACCTTTAAAATTGGGAGAACATCACATTTTAATTGAGGGAAACATCACATTATAATTTAGAAAACCTCACCCTTGTCGTTTTACTCATAAAATTTCATTATTCACCCGGGACGGCCACATAGGCGCCCATACAACAGCAATTAGTTTTATTTTCTTAGAATAACCCTTTTTTCCAAAATAATTGAGTCACAACAATTTTTCTCAAAATATAACGAGGTTGGGAAGTTGAATCAACGGCCAAATAAATTTTTCAGAAAAATAATTTATGAGTCCCAAATTAGAATATTCGGAGGGGCGTCTGAATAAGCTTTCCAAAACATCTCGGGACGTCCCAATCGGACTCCCGAGTCAAAAGATATGCTAAAAACAGTTTTCGAAGACATTCGGGACGTCTCTGAAAACAATTCAGGACGTCTCTGAAACAACACAACACACTTGCACTTGGGATCAAATTCATCAAAACAAATCATTAAATCAATATTCACGTCACAGCACACTTGCAATTCATCACGAATAATTTTCCTCTTACAATTCATCACAAATCCTTCAACAATTATCAAATTCATCACAAATCGTTAAATCACTATTCACGTCACAGCACACTTGCAATTCATCAATATTAAATCAATAATCATTAAATCAAAGGGTGTGTTGTGTTCATCAAAGGGGAATACTCAACAATTCATCAAAACAGCACCAAATCTTCAACAATTATCAAAATCGTCAACATCATCAATTTCATCAACAATATCAATTTCATCAATGGCACTAAACCCCACAAAACCCACCAAACCCCACTATATACCAGTTGTAACACCCCAAAGTGATTAATATTTATTTTATGAAATGTTAGTGATCACACTTCTACCCCAATTTATGAAATCCTATTTTATGAAATGTTAGTGATCAACGGAAACCCCAATTTGTATAGCTATACCGAATAATGCTAGGTGTAACACCCATTTTCTACCCCTTAATTTACACGTCATTATCAGAGTATTTTCATTTTCGAAAATAATATTTAATTAGTAGAAAAGAAATGTCACATCTTCATTTATAAAAACTCATCGCCTGCACCATTAAAATTTGTGCAACAACACAATCGTCATAAAAGTTAAACTTCAAAATAATCTCATCACAGCGGAAATAGCAATAACTCACCAAAGTTGCTCAAACACGTCTCAAAACATCAATAAAATCATTAAACAGCTAGTTAAATAATTTATCAACTTCAACCCCGCTCCCTAGGTGCTACAATATCAGAGAGCGACTCAAAACATCCCAACAGCTAATCAAGAAGGCAGCAGGACCTTCACTCGCGGTTACCTGCAGCGTTGCCACGATAGAGCAACATTCCAAGCAGAAGGGGTGAGAATTTCAATAAAACATAATCAAGTGCATAATAGAGAATGAGAACAAGCAATCACACAACATCATCACACAACATCATCATCATCACCACGTCACTATCACCAACACCAGCTCAAACCACGAACAATAACAACTCACAGTCATGATTATGCATGTAAATGCAACCCACACCTGGGTATATGCATGATGGTACTATACTCGTCACAATAAGAGGCCGAAGCCTATTCGTCGCAAGAGGCCGAAGCCTATTCTTCACAATATGCACATGCCATGAGACTCTATGGACATATGTGTAATTCACCACAACACTCACCTGGAGTACTCATCATCATCGTCATAAAACACTCATAGAGTGTATTCGTCGCAATTCATCACAATCACGTTACAACATCATTATAATCATACTCATAGAGTATATTCGTCACAATCATCGTAATCACATCACATAATCATCATCATCATCGTCATCATCATCACAATTAATTCACATCATCATCATAAACATCACATTCAAAATTGGAGTAACACACCTTTAAATTTAAGCAACAGTACTCTTAAGTTTGAGAGAAACGACACACTTTAATTTGGAAAACCAGCACCTTTAACTCAAGAAAATAGCACCTTAAATTGAAGAACACAGCACATTCTTTTCAAAAACACAACACCTTTAGTTGAAGAACACAGCACCTTTATTTCAAGAAAACACCACTCCTTTAATTGAAAGTGGCACCACATTTAGATTTAGGAAACACCACATCTTAATTATGGAAAGCATCACCTTTGGTTTAGAAACGTCTCTTTTTCATGCTTAGAAAACATCGCACTTAAACGGAGAAAACATCATAATTCCATAGCGGAAAAACATCACATTTAGTTTAGAAAACACCACGTTTTACTTTAGAAAACATCACATTTTAATAGTGGAAACATCTCATTTTTGTGGAGGGACATCACATTTAAATCGTGAAAAACCTCACATTTTGATAGTGAAAACACCATATTTTTATTGGGAAAACATCACATTTGAAAATTGAGAAAACAGTGTGAAAACAGCAACAAAACAGGGTGAAACAGCAGCTCGCGCTTGAGGCGCGAGTGAGGCGCGACTGGGGCGCGAATGGACCCAAAAAATTATTGTCTCAGCGCACCGTGATTGCGCTTGGGGCGCGAGATCAGCGCAGGTGCAGCGCGACTCAGCAGAAACAGTATTTAACGCGCAGAAATGTCTATAACTCGAACAATTCATCAACATCATCACAGTTCATCAAACATCAACAATTCTTCAAACTATCATCAACATCGAAGCACAAAATTACACATGACACATCATCAATTCATCAAACAACATCACCATCATTCAATTCTTCATCAATACTACACCAATTAATCTCAATTTCACAACAACATCAAAAATTCATCCAACAACATCAAATTCATCAATAACATCAAATTCATCAACATCAACGAAAATTCATCAACAACATCAATTCATTAATAACATCAAATTCATCAATGACAACCCAATTCATCTCAATTACATCAAAACACCCAAAACCCCACAAAACCCCAATTACATACCTAATTATATTAAATCGAAACGCTCACCCTTACTTTTTAAACGTAAGCTCCGTAGAAGAAGATTGAAGACACCAAAGAGTAACTACAGCAACACAACGAGCAAAGCCTTGGAATTCCTCCCTCCAACTCGCGAAAACCCTAACCCTTAGCTTTGGGAAGATCCAATTTCGTTCTCACCTCCCCTGGATTCTAACTCAGGAACTGCTCTCTTATCGAAGCCCTCTGAAATATGAGAAGAACGCAACAAACCGCGTCACAAACGGAGTTCTAGAGAGAAAGTTATGCTCAAAAGAGTGAAAATGGGTAAAAATGACCCAATCTGCGCAAAACGCTGCATAAATAGCAGACTCGCGCGCGTCTTGCGCTCGGAGCGCAACTGCAGCGCGAACAGACAGCAACCATACGTGACTTGCGCGCGGAGCGCGACTGCAGCGCCAGTCACGCGCAAAACACCCAACACCTGCTTCGGCGAATTAATTAAAATAGCAAACGACATCAGATTTTAACAAATGACCACTCGTTGGAAAGCTCTCGGAGTGTAGTTTCTATCTATGATTTTTAATTTCCAAAATAAGTAACCATTTGGTACAGATTTTCAATATACTACAATGAGGTACCAAACTTGGACAGAACTTCTTACTCAACTTGCAACCAAACTTCCTTTCTCATTTCTTAATGAAATTTGATGAAACCAGTGCCTACTTTGTAGGGAATTCAGTCTACTTTCCAACTAAACAAGAACCATACAAAACGGAGTTCAATTGAGAATGCAAAACCTGCAAAACCGAACCTCAATTCTAATCATTTCTACCATGGTTCCCATGCCAATAACTCTTTAATTTCTTCAATCATTCTACCAATTCATCTCAAAAATAGATTTTAATAAAATTGGGGCGTTACACTAGGGCTCTAGCTTCGGGTTCATGACTCCCCTCCACTAGGTATGCTACATGAATCTCGGGATCGTCATCCCCATGGTATCTTTTATTATTATCTCGGACATTAAGTCCGTTACTCGACACGAGGTCGTATTCCTTCATCTTATTACTTGAACTTAGACACTTAGGTCTATTGCTTAATACTTGGTTGTGTTCACACTCGATACCACAATTACTCGGTTTATATTCAAACCATAACATGAACTTTCTCGTTTTATACCATGAAACATAAACGATGCGATACGTCATACTTCGGTTTATAATTAAACCCTAACATAACACAATTTATATTGCAGCATAAAACGACTTGAAAAATAACATATATTTGTTCAATGATCATTGGGATGGGTTAAGAAATGAATTGGGAGAAGTTTGGAACCAAAAGGAATAGCTTTGGACGCATTTTAAAAACGGTGACAGATTTCTGCACATTTTAAAAACGGTGACAGAATTATGCCATTGCCACCTTCCTTCTCGTTACAACTTTCACATAATTATCAAAACCATTCTCCTTGCTAATTTCTTCACTTAATTCCACAACCAATGTGTTGATCTGCTTCCAATTTCTAAACTTTGTTCATTCTTCAAAACAAATTTGTTCACTTACTTTTACATGGTGGATGAATTTATAAAGTTATTTTGTATTAGGAATGAGTGGAATTGGAAAACATCGGTGAATTTAGTGTTACTTGCACTTGAGGAGATGGATCCATCAACAACTGACTTGGTGGAACTGAACCGCGCACTGCTACAAAAATTTGCTAATCAACTCACGAGAAAAATTTGCTACAAAAAAACGAATGATTGACTTTGTGAAACTCCGGTTGTATTAGATCTTGATAGTAAAACACTTGTTGAGATCCACAGATTAAGAGACGTGCACAGAGACGTGCACATTATAATTTGTTTATTAAGGTCACCTTTAGTTCTACCCTTTTAATAATAAACGGCCACATTACAATTGTTTATATAAGATAATTTTTTTTATGTAATCAAGATACTTGAATTAAACATCGGCATTTCACATCTTGTCTAGTTTCAATTTAAGCTAGTTTTGTACTTCTTTTTTAGTAATTTTCATGCTTACATTTGGTAGTACTAGTACACAAATTGTCATATTTAAGCAATAAATTGTCCAATTACTAAGCTTATAGCAAGATTGTATATTAATATGTATTTAAATGAATTTGGTGCGTCCCATAACACATTCTCCTTACACCATTCGCTCCACGCTCACTACAAGAATAACCTTATTTACCTGCGAAAGTATCCGACAAATTTTTTTTCCATTGCTACGTCTGCGTTTCCGATGGAAAAAGCCGTCACTACATGTTCAGCAATATGCCCTTGGGTTTCTTGTTGACATTTGCAACGTATTTTAAATTGATCGCTACGTTCTGGCAGATAATGCCGTTGCAAACTCTAAAATATCTGTCGAAAATCTTAGTGACTTAAACCTAATTACATACACTCCCTCGACTCACTTCTCACTCTCACTCTCACTTTTCACTCTTTCTTCTCAGTCTAGCCGCTTTCACCCTCTCTTCTCACTCTCTCAACCGCTTTCACTCTCACTCTCCACCCTCACCACCACCCTCACCTTCGTCACTGTCGTTCCACTACAAAAAAAACATAACGTTACGACAGATACTCTACAGTTGTTTCCCTCAAACCACCGGTGCTTGCCAAGATCCAACTTGTTCGCGACTGTGGCTTCCAAATCGTGCCAAATCGTTGTTCAACCAAAAAAACCCTAAGTCATTCGCTTGAGTTCCCACTATTCCTGCAAATCACTCAACGCCATAGCCTAGTTTCTGTCTCAAAGCATTCTTGGAGTTTCGTTCATCGGTGAGAAGTCTATTCATTTCCTTTGAAATCTGATTAGGGTACCATGTCTTCTTGATTTACAGAAGTTTTTTAGCTCTTATTTAGTTTCTGATTTTAAACATTGTTCCCTTAGATTTTTCTTATTTGGAGAAAACGGATCGAACACATCTACAGTAAACTAAACAAGAAGGAGAGGGCAGTGGAGGAGTAGAGGTTCGAACACATCTACAATAAAATAAATGGATCGAACGCATGGCATTGGTGTTGAAGGAGCGGGGAGCGGAGGAGGCAACCGGGGGAAGGAGAGAACAAGAGAGGGGAGTGGAGGAGTTGAGGAAGCGTTTCAGTGCACGAGAGGACGCCATTGAAATTGGAGTGAAATGTCAAATGTGAGTAAGGATTGTGGATAAAGATTGTTTTGGATTAGAGAGCGAGTTGAGAAAATATGTATGTGGGTGACGGAAGGGACTGTGGGTGATAGTTAAGGGGACTGGAAGGGGGGGGGGGGACTGGAAGGTGCTAAAAAAAGCTCCAGAAGGTTCCAGAGATGAGTTATTCGGTTGGAAGTGATTCTCGAAGGTACGCGCGAGAAGGCTAGTTCTTATGAACTTCCAATTTTGTGTCTTACAAACAGGAAACTATAAGAGTATATGAACATAACTCAATGAAATCTGTCCAAATTGCAAGACACAAAATTGGAAGTTTCCTGTTTGAAAACTAGTATGAATATTTTTTATGGTTCAATTTCTTGTCAATTAGTTGACTTAACTTGTAGGCTAACTACACTATTATGAATTTTTGTACTATGTTCGTTACAGCATAGAAATAATTAGTCACCATTTGCAAATATCTAAGTGATTGGAAATGGTGGCTAATCATTTCTCTGAAATTTTCTTTATTTCTTCTAGTTCAGCATATTCCTATATCTATATGCTAATCCGTGTTCGCTAATCTGTTACTAGAATAAAAACTGATGAAGTTGCTAATTCAAAATGAGAAATTGCACAACATAGCAGTTGAGACGATTCTTTGTGACACTGAGTCCTGGACTATGTCAACAGGTCCAACATAGGTATATTGTTATTTGGCTAAAGTGCTCCCGGGGTCCCCTATCTTTATTTAAAGTAACGAATTAGTCCTTTATGTTTTTTTTATCCCAAATAAGTCCTTTATCTTTCAAATTTTTGACACATAAATCTTTTTCCGTTAACAGTGCTGATTCCTAAGTAAATTAGTCCTTTGACACATAAATCCTTTGGCAATCCGTTGAAAACTGCTTTACTTATTCCTAAGTAAATTTCTGCATGAGTAAAGTGATGATAATAAGGTAGACTTGTGGAAGGCTATTATGAAAAAGTAATAAGTCATGAAAAATCAGAATAGCCATAAAGTAGACTTGTCCTTTCGTCACTTTAATACAATTTCGGTGTTGTGCTGCTGTGGTGAGGACACCATGGACTAGACAATTGCCATTAGAGTTTAGTTTTTGTCCCATCATTTCTGTTTAGAATTTTCAATTTCAGTCAATGCAAATTAGATTTACGTGCCTTATAGTATACTTGTGTTTATATATTTATAATTTGTAAGGTTTGTAGGTATGTAGGTATGCTTCATTATAACTGTCATTTGATAGAGAGATAGAGATTCTGTTTTATATTCTTGTGTTATGCTCTCATATTATCATCATCTTCGGGAATAGCAATCATCCCTAGAGAAACAATTGTTTCTAGTGCGGAGGTATTTGAAGATGGCAAATACCATATAAAACCGACATTTCACCTTCGATTGAAGAACATGGATCAAGTCTATGAGTGAAGGCGAATATCAAGCGACCTTCCTCGTCTCTAGTACCACAGCCAGCAGAGTTCCGCAAATTCGAAAGAGAAACATCGCAATGCAGAGTCACAAATCCAATTGGGGGTTTCTCCCAGCTGTGCGTGGAAGTTGACGGGGCACGGACAACATTCACCCTGCTGTTAATATAAAGAAGAAACAGTTGAACTGAGCTTGAGTAGTTTTGGAAGACGACCTTGTTACGTTGTCTCCAAATCTCGTCCAAAGCTATCCCAAAGGTAGGATTCCAATCCTTGTCTGAGCGATGTTGAATTTGTCCATTAATGTTCCTGTAATATCAAGAAGACCAAGTCATGTTAGTGAAAAAAGACTGAATTTCACTACCTTTCAGTTGGAACTACACTGCTACAACACGTTGGCAGTCACAGAAGCAACGCAGAAGTGATTTCCCGGCCATATCATAGATAGGGCACATCGGATTGTGGGTTAAACGTTCGAGACCAGGCCATTTCCAAATACTTATGGACATAGCACGATGAGGAGTTTGTACCAAGGAGAGCAAGGAAGGTTGATTTTGAAGAAAAAAGACCGTCTGGGGCAGCTTGTCTAATTCGGGTCATTTGCAGGAGCACTAGAGGTAATTTTATTTTGAATTGTAGGATCCATATTTCCCAGCTTCACTAAGTCCCAATCACCCATTTCATTAATATAGGATATTATATTGATGTTGTCAAATTCATGGTTGGACTGGACAAGGTTTTTCCAGAAGAGGGACCTTTCCTGGGATCCAGCTATCTTGCCACATGCGGATACTATGCCCATTACCTGTAGTCCACTTAAGATTCTCCGGAAAGGTGGCCTACTGGCCCAAGTAGAACAAATACCTCTCCAAAGGTTTGACCCCGGCCTTCTCTGGTTGATGCTGGGGAACCCAGAGGCACCACATTTATATTTGTGCCGAACAAGAGACACCCATAGCCATGTATGGTTTTGTTATGGATTGGGCCCCAATGGCCAATCCACCAAAAAGGCCCAATAACAAAGGACCTAACCCATCCAACGGTGGATATTGCAGACCTAGATCCAACAGTCCTCCTCCACTCCAGACACCTATAAATAAGCATTGATTGCCCACATTAATGGTACTCATCTCTCACATACTCTCACTTGTAATTGACTCACTCACTGACTTGAGCGTCGGAGTGTCATTGCAGGTACCACCCCACCTCGGATCGGAGCACCAACTCGGACTGACCAAGGACATACGTACCAACTATCTCGGACCGGACTACTTATCCAAGACCGGATACATAGCCGGAGATACGGTACCGAACATTGGCGACCACAGTGGGAGAGCCTTATACTCTAGTCTTTCCCCCAACCTCCTTAGTCAGCAATGGCTCCGGAATTACGACGGAGAAACGTATCCAGCGTCGTGGTCAGACCCGACCAACAACAGGAAACCCCCGAGGGGGTAGCAGTCACTCTCCCTCGCAGCTCGGCCCACGGCCGGAACTCATCCAGGGCGATGATACCGATAAGCTCCGCTAGAAACCAGTTTCCACCTCCAGCTCCGACTGTCCCGGTACCGATCGATGCTGTCCAACAGCTCATCCAACTGCTGACAAGGCAGGCCGAGGCCGATCAAAGGAGTCAGCGTTACTTCCTGCTGGAGGCCGAGATGGTCGAAGTACGGGCCCGATGTAGCGACCGAAAAATCCGAAGGAGGGATTCTTCGTTGTTTTTGAACAATGGAGCCGCCATCAATATTTATTTTTAGGGAAACATTGAAAAAACCTTTTGTTTTTGGGTTCGGGGGTCGATTAAGTGCGGGGAAGGTACAAGCACCCCGCAACATCCTAAAAAGGTTACCTTTTAATTTAATGTGTAGAAAAATTAGTTTAAAGAAAACATTTTAATTTACCCTTTTTGTTATTTGCAAAAAAAAAACGGAAAGGAAGACTTAATAAAAATTTTAGTTTTTTGCGCTTGACAGGAGTGGGCCCCCGCTCCTACGTATCTCCGGGTGCGATGGAGAAATCAAAGCTACGTAGTTCTTGGGTAGAAAATATTTGTGTGTTGGTATTTTTTATTTTTGAAAAGTTTGCGAAAACTAGAGGCCGTTCATGCTGACCAAACAGATAAATCCAGAGTGGTCGTCATTAATGGCTTATTCGGAAAAGAAGGTATTTACAGCGTTCAAACGGGCGGGGCCCAGAGTGACTGTTATAAATACCCGGTTTGTGATCGAGCGTTTCGTTCGAAAAAATGCTTACTGGGAAGCGTGATTTTTTTTAGAAAAAGGGAGTTGAGATTACGTTTGTTTTCTATTAACTGAAAATTTCTTGAAGTTTAGGCGGGTGTTTGCGATGATCAAACGAATAAATTCAGAGTGATTACCGCTACTAATCCGCTGTGAAAAAAAAAGAAGGTTAGTCCTAACGGTCAAACAAGCTAGGCTCGGAGTGACCATTAGAAACAACCTATTTTTTGTGCGAGTTTGATTGTTTGAAAGAAAGAGAAAAGAAAAAAAAAACAGTTTGGAAACATTACGGTATAAATAAAAGCGGAATGGGTAATAGTAAAAAGGGGGGTGCGAGCAACAGGGATGTTGTATCGAAAATGGGGGGTGTGCTTAGTATCAGCCCAAAACAACATTGTTTGGGTTTCTGGGCCCTTGCGCAAAAGTTGGGCTGAAAGCGGGGAGTGCCGTATTACTAAAATGTGGGGGGTGCGAATAGCGGTTTGACGCTAAAAGAAAAAAGATTGTTTGACCTTTCTTTGACTGATTGGTTCGTTAATTTATTTCAAAAAAACGGTTTGGGTTTGATTACTACCTACGTTAGAAAAGAAACATTCGGTGAGAAAAAGATTTGCGAATTTATAAAGAATTATTCTCCTTTTTTTTTTTGAAATAATTGTCATGGTTATGAAAAAGGTGACTTTTGCTGTTTTTTTTTTTGTTTAAATAAACATTGTTATTATTCCCTTTTTTTTTGATGAAGGTAGTGGTATTAGTAACCATTTATTTTGGAAGGAAAAAAACATTTTTTTTTAAAAAAAACTTTATTTTAATCCGAAAATACAGCAAAATAACAAAAAATACAGCAACAATTTAATAAAAAAAAACAGCAACATTTTTAATAGAAAAACAGCAACATTTAATAAAAAAACAGCAACATTTAATAAAACATAACAACATTAAAAAAAACAGCAACACTTTTTAATAGAAAAACAGCAACATTTATTTTTAAAAAATATTTTTTTTTTTAATATTTTATTTTAATCCGAAAATACAGCAAAATAACAAAAAATACAGCAACAATTTAATAAAAAAAACAGCAACATTTTTAATAGAAAAACAGCAACATTTAATAAAAAAAACAGCAACATTTAATAAAATATAACAACATTTAAATAAAAAAACAGCAACACTTTTTTAATAGAAAAACAGCAACATTTATTTTTAAAAAAAAATATTTTTTTTAATATTTTATTTTAATCCGAAAATACGGCAAAATAATAAAAAATACAGCAACAATTTTAATAAAAAAACAGCAACATTTAATAAAACATAACAACATTTAAATAAAAAAACAGCAACACTTTTTAATAGAAAAACAGCAACATTTAATTTTTAAAAAAAATATATTTTTTTTAATATTTTATTTTAATCTGAAAATACAGCAAAATAACAAAAAATACAGCAACAATTTAATAAAAAAAACAGCAACATTTTTAATAGGAAAAACAGCAACATTTAATAAAAAAAAACAGCAATAATATTAAAAATAAAATAAAAAGCAACAACAATATTTACATAAAAAAAAAACAGCAACAATAATATATGTAAAAAAGGAGCTTACGAATTTACAGCAACAAAAATAAAAAAAAACAGCAACAATATTAAAAATAAAATAAAAAAACAGCAACAATATTTACATGAATAAAAATACAACTACTAAAAAAATAAATCAGCAATAATTAAATAAAATATTACATTACAATACCTTAAACCAAAAATCTGGAAATGTTGAAGGAGAAGTTTTCTTCTTCGGATTTCCTCAATACAATAGAATTTGAAACTAAAAAAAATTTGTGAAAGAGAAGAAAAAGAATAACAGTAAAAAAAATTCTCAAACTCTCTTTTCTAAACAAAACCTAGACTCTCCTTCTTTTCCTCTTTTTTTCGAAAATCTTCTCTTCTTCTTCCTTTCTCTAAAAAAAATTCGTCCCTTGCTTCATGGTTGTGGCTTGCATTTATACAGAAAAAAAAAGTGCTTTTGTCTTCTGACTGCTTCCATGCCTTGTACAGTGTTTTTCTCTTTTTTTTTTGACTTGAGAAGAAAAAAGAAAACTTGATATGATGGAGAGATGTAGAGATTTCGTGATGGTTGATGAAGGTTTGTGAGAGGAGGGGTTATGATGGTTTGTGTGAGGGGTATGGGCATGGCAGAGGAGATGGTTGATGATGTTGTGTTTTGGTGAGAGAAGAGAAATGATGGATGTGTGAGGGAATGGGGAAGGTATGCGTGAGTTGTGTGAGAGTGATGTGAGGGAAGAGAAAAAAAAATGAGTGTGTGAGAGGAAGGAGAGATGGGGGGTCGTAGGGAGTGGGGAGAGAGAGAAGGGAAGGGTTGAGTGTGAGTGGAAGAAAGAGAGAAAGGAAGCGTGAGATTGGGAAATGGAGTGTGGGGAAGTGGGGAGTTGAGAGAAAAGAGGAAAGGTGGAGTGTGGGAAAGAAAAAAAAAAGCGATTTCCAAGGAGGAAAAAGGGGGAGTGGGTCGAAAATCAAGGAGGGGAAAGGTGAGTGAATGTGGCCAAATTTTAGGGAAAGGGGGGATTGAATGTGGATGGTTTTTAGGGTAAGGGGGGTGGCCGAATTTGACTAGGTTTTGGTGGGGAGAATTAGGGTTTTGGTGGAGGAGTGAGTTGGGTTATGGGTTGTGGGTTAGGGGTTGGTTGGATGGGGTTTGGGGCGAATTGGGCTAGTTTTTTTTTGGTTGGGTTGGGTTTCTGATGGCCCAATCCTGATTGCACCTCATCCTTTTTTTTAATAGACCCCCCTCCATTTCCTCCATTGCTTACTTTTTGTTTCTTCACTTCTAATTAATATATTTTTTTTTTGGTTAAAAACTTCTGGCAACTAAAATAAAATAAAACATGGCATGAAAAAGAAAATAATTATTTTTATTAAAAATAAATAAAATTTCTTATTTTTGGATAGGACAAAATTAGGGTATTACAGCTGCCCCCTCTTTATTTATATTTTGCTAGGAAATCGGAGGGATTCCGAGTTTCTCGAGGAAAATAGAAATAAAGATAACAAGACGCTAATTTTGTCCAGACTGAGGTTTTTTGTTGTTTTTTTTTTAGAAACTTATGAAAACTGGGTTGCTTTAGATAAATAGGGATCGCTGGGGATCGGAAGGATCGCTGGGGATCTGAAGGTCTAGTTCAAAATTAATGCTTGGCGCATCGATTTGAGTTTGACTGAGGGATCGTCGGGGTCTGAAGGGCATGCCTAAGCCTGAAGGACCGATGGGTCTGAAGGAGCGCAACTAGCTTATGGTACTAGTAATACGGTCTGCTTGTGGGGTGGCCTTTTTCGAGCGGCCGCGAAGGACGTACACTGAGTCTTAGGCTGACACAGCTAGTCTGAAAGACCTGGGGTCGGACGATCGGTCGCGCTCAGTGTCGACATAGCGATCTGGTGGTATGGTTCGAAGTTGTTGCTTGGACATGTTGATTTGAACCTACCTGAAGGACCTGGGGTCGGATGATCCGTCGCGCTCAGTGTCGACGTAGTGATCTGAAGGTAGAGTTCGAAGTCGTTGCTTGGACGTGTTGATTCAAACTGAACTGAAGGACCTGGGGTCGGTTGATCGGTCGGTTGCTCGATAACGCGACATGCGATCTGGATTGAAGGACCATTGTTGGTCTGAAGGATCTCTGCTAGACTTGGTGCTAACATTGTGATTTGGTTTGATGTAGGATCGATGCTTGTCGCGTCGACTTTTAAAAACTGGAAAGATCGACACTTGAAGTTGAAAAGCAGCAGATGCTATGCATATGACGTGCATGTAATGTATGCATGTGTGATGATTGGTTTTGAGTGGAATGATGAATGAAATGTAATGGATGACTTTTGTTTTTTGCTTTTGTTTCTTTTTTTTTTCGACTATTTTTGCTCTTTTGCTCTTTCTTGACTCTTTTGCTTTGCTCTTTTGCTTTTTCTTGACTCTTTTGCTCTTTCTTGCCCCTTCTTGCTTTGCTCTTTTGCTCTTTCTTGACTCTTCTTGCTTTGCTCTTTTGCTTTTTCTTGACTCTTTTGCTCTTTCTTGCCCCTTCTTGCTTTGCTCTTTTGCTCTTTCTTGACTCTTCTTGCTTTGCTCTTTTGCTCTTTCTTGCCCCTTCTTGTTGATCAACTCGCAGGAATTTCGACGTAAGATACGGGAGTTGCCCAAAGTAGTGCTATTGAAGTGCGGCCTGTTGTTATCATTCGCCTTTTGAAGTGATCTTATATGTATTTATCTTTTTTTGCAATTTTATTTATGAGAGATTGCCTCGTTTATGTGACCTTTAGAAATTTCGTAATACTCTGTAATGCTTTTAGTCATGCACATGTTTCACAATTCAATATCACTTACCATAAAATGTCATTTCAAAACAAGGGAAAATAAAGAAGAAGGGAAAGTGTTTGACATTAAGACTGGAGCCGAGTGTGCGAAAGGGACACCGGCTTGAGAGCATATTAAGAATTCGAAAGAAATGAAAAGGCAAAAATACTAAGCAGATCTTTGGGTAGTTAGTGTCCTTGAGGTAACAATGTTGGCCGCCCATATTCATGACCTTGATCAACTCACCATCCGGCTTTTGTTGATTGCCTAAACATTTATTTAGTCCAACTTCCTGACCCTAACTTTTGCCTGGATTGCCCCTTCGGGTTTTCAATCCACCGGGTCGCTCTAATTTTTGCCTAGGTTGCCCTTTCGGGTTTTCAGCCTAGCGAGCTCGTTTTTCTTGGCTCATTTTTTCTCTTTTCTCTATATGCATTTTTTAGGCATCGTACTTGACCGCATCAGAATTCATCGGGGGTGGGAAGTATTCGCCCTCTATTTTCATGGGGGTTAGGGCCCCCCTCCAGAGAGTGATTTCTTTACCGCATAAGGTCCTTCGTAGTTCAGGGTCCATCTTCCACGGGGATCCTTTTGGATGGGTATGATTTTCTTGGGCACCAAGTCTCCTTGAAATTGTTGGGGACGAACCTTTTTCTGTTAATCTTTCTTTGCTCTTTTCTGATATGACACAAACAACCATCCTTTTATTTGATAAGGTTTAATGGAAGTGCTACTTCCATCGCACGGGGTTGCCCCTGTTGAAGTGTAAAACAAGGTCCGATCTCCATGTAAGGTAAAAAGGAGCATTTGAAGGTTACTATCATCTCTGATATTCTTTGTTTGTCGCCGCAACTGCCTCATTTATTTTTGGGCGGTACAGGGAGGGGTTATGATGCTCGACTTGGGGTCTCCACACAAACCTTTCCCCACTGTTCGCGATGATCTTACTTGGAAGGTTGTAACGAAAGACCAAATTTATTGACAATCACTGATTTTCTTACACCGGTGGGTATCTTGTGTCAGACAAAGTAGTGCGAGAGAATTTTCTTGATTCGCTGCCCTTTTGGTGTGATGTTCATTCTAACACCTTTTTGACTTCTCTCGTTCCCAAGTTAATCGTCTCACTTGATTCCACGAGAAGCTGGACCACTTCATCCTCCTGCTTCATTATTCTCATTACCTCTGGAGGAGTTTTCTCAGTTATCTTCTACATCTTCCTTAGTTTGGGCTGATCGAAGCTATGAGTCAACGATATTGTTATTTTCAAGGACAACTTATTTAGATCTGCATTAGTAGAAATTGAAAAAGGATGGAAGAAGAAGCGAATCGAGCGAATGAGCGAAGAAGTTTATGGGAGAATTCAAAATGCTATTTTATTAATATTGATACTGAAAAGAAACATGTGTGCCCTTATTGAAATGTCCTAAGGCCTTGGGCAGAGCCATAGGATTGCATTACAAGAAAATTACTTTGAGCTGAAAATCACAAGAAAATCGACGGTCCCCCAATTCATAAGTGCTTCAGATGCAAGATAACGGCGCACAAGGATGATGATGTCCTCTCTAGCATTTTGAACGCCTTCAATAGCATTGACAAATGACTCTTCATGCCCTTAGAAAGGGGTTATTGCCTTCATTGAAGTTCAACCATTTGGATTCGATCAGATCCTGAATCACATGTCTCAGCGCCTTGCAGTTTTCCACTGAATGCCCAATTGCGCCTGCGTGAAAATCGCATGTGGCATTTGGGTCGTAGCCCCTCGGGAAAGGAGGTTCAATAGGTCTCATTGGGCGGGGGGAGATTAAGTTGTGACTGGTGAGGTGGTTGAACATGTCTGAGTAGGATACGGGAATTGGATCAAACGGTACATGTTTCCTTTCTGGATAGTTTGGTGGCCCATGGATTCTACTGGTTTGGGTAGAGAAGCGCAGGGCTTGGGGACGGTTTTTGGAAGCGTAAGAGGCTTTCCCTGGTCCTGTTATGGAATTGGTTTCTCCTTCATCGTTTTCGGTTGAACCGTGAGTAATTCTCCCGTTTCTCATTCCGCTTTCTAACCTTTCCCCTATGGTGACCATATCTGAGAAGTTAGAGGATACACTCCCAATCAACCTGTCATAGAAGGGTGACTGCAAAGTGTCCCTGAACATGGATACCATCTCCTTTTCCAGTAAAGGTGGTGCTACCTGCGCTGCTAGTCCTCTCCAACGTTGGGCGTACTCCCTGAATGATTCATGGTTTCTTTTCACCATATTCTGCAACTGTGCTCTATCGGGAGCTATGTCGATGTTGTATTTATATTGCTTGAGGAAAGCATCGGCCAGATCTTTCCAACATCGAATGTGGTTGCGTTCCAACTGCATGTACCATCTTGAGACTGCCCCAGCTAGACTGTCCTGGAAGTAATGAATGAGCAGTTTATCATCATGTGCAAAGGCAGCCATTTTTCTACAATACATGGTCAGATGGCTAGCAGGACAGGTTACACCCATGTATTTATCAAAATCTGGCACCCTGAATTTGGGAGGAATGACCACATTAGGGACGAGACACAAGTCATAAGCGCCGGTTGCCCCAATATTGGATCCTTCAACTGCTCTCAACCTTTGCTCAAGCATTTGTAGTTTGTCTTTGGCTTGAGGGTTCTCCATAGAGTGATTGTGAGGGATCTCACTCATACCATAGTAAGGATGAATTATCGGAACTATGGCTGGGTTCACATTTGGGGTATGTGAATGAGTGGGATTCCTGAGGTTGGAACCCTGAGCTTGAGCGTCAACTATCGGCGGTGGAGGGCAGCCAAGTGGGAGTCCTTGTGGTGCGATGACGGGGTTCGGGTTTTGAACTTGTGGTGCCCCCGAATTACCATCGTGACCCGTCGGTGTAAGCTGTTGTTGGCCCACGACTCCTGAGGGACCGTCTTCTGGATTAGCATCGACTGTCGGAGGGGTGTAACCTTGTGGAAGTCCGTAAGGAGGCCATATGTAACATTGGCCATCAGGCCCAGTAGGGGGCATTGTATGCGGGATCCCGAGTCCATTGGGAGGAGGAGGGTTGGTAACTTGATTTTCCGTGTTCCCAGCGGAGACATCTTCACTTGTGTCTTTGCCCCTCAAAGCTTGTAAAACCTTTAAGATTTCAACCATCTGTTCTTTCATCTCATCTATTTCTGCCCTAAGCTCTTGATTGCCTAGGTTCTGATGTGGATTGCCTTGATCTGGGTTATCTTGAGGCGGATTGTCCTGATTTTCTTCCATGTTTCCAGCCTGAGAACGAGTCCAATAGCGATGTTGACGCACCAGCTTGCCTTTTTTTTTTTTTACTCTCTGTTGATAGGGTACATGATATGAGTATATGAATGGATGAAAATATGAGTGATGCATGGACAAGTGAATGAATGGGAACATGTATGTGTATGGGTTTTATGCTTAATGAAATGAATGCATGTAAGGACTTTTATCATTTTTTGAAATAATGATTTTGTATGATGGATGAAAGAAGAATGATGTTACACGTGTTAAAAAAAAGAAGCTTTTTTTTTTTTGGTGATTCAACTTTGAGAAAGCGTTAACTATATGTCTCACGTAAAAAGGAAAAGGAGATAGATGATTTTTTTATGGCTTGATGATTTTTTAAAAAAAAAAAAAAAAAAAAAATCTGCGATGATGCAGCGGGTAGGTGAATTGCCCTTGTGTCCTAAACAGGTGATGTCTTATACATAGGTCACGATCTAGGGTCATTTGTGTGATCAATCTCTCGGGTGGCTCTATTCACTTCCTCACAAAGGTCTCCAGAGCTGAAATCTCCTTCGTGATATGACCCACAACGATAGCGAGCTACCTGGTGTGGGATACCACGAAAGAGCGTACTCTGGCTGAGGCTTTCATGAGAGTCAGACAGATAAAATCCAGAATGACTGACACTAATCGCCTCCACTCGTCCTAGGTTTTTTTTTTCTTTCAGACCCGGGTATAGGGCCCCGCTCAAGAGTGTGTGCAATAAACAAGTGTAATTGATGTGTGTGATATAAGCAACCTAAACTACCCGTGCTGCAAAAGAAATACAGATAATAGTGCAAAGGTTTTCTACCCTAAGGTTCAATAAAGCAAATAAATAGATAAGTAAAATAGACATGCAAATAGAAAGACTAAGGGTAAACAAAGGTACTAAACTAACAAATATCTACACATTTAACTAAATTAGGCTTGACCCTCTTAAATAGTGTCCCCAGTGGAGTCGCCAGCTGTAGCGACCGAAAAATCCGAAGGAGGGATTCTTCGTTGTTTTTGAACAATGGAGCCGCCATCAATATTTATTTTTAGGGAAACATTGAAAAAACCTTTTGTTTTTGGGTTCGGGGGTCGATTAAGTGCGGGGAAGGTACAAGCACCCCGCAACATCCTAAAAAGGTTACCTTTTAATTTAATGTGTAGAAAAATTAGTTTAAAGAAAACATTTTAATTTACCCTTTTTGTTATTTGCAAAAAAAAAAACGGAAAGGAAGACTTAATAAAAATTTTAGTTTTTTGCGCTTGACAGGAGTGGGCCCCCGCTCCTACGTATCTCCGGGTGCGATGGAGAAATCAAAGCTACGTAGTTCTTGGGTAGAAAATATTTGTGTGTTGGTATTTTTTATTTTTGAAAAGTTTGCGAAAACTAGAGGCCGTTCATGCTGACCAAACAGATAAATCCAGAGTGGTCGTCATTAATGGCTTATTCGGAAAAGAAGGTATTTACAGCGTTCAAACGGGCGGGGCCCAGAGTGACTGTTATAAATACCCGGTTTGTGATCGAGCGTTTCGTTCGAAAAAATGCTTACTGGGAAGCGTGATTTTTTTTAGAAAAAGGGAGTTGAGATTACGTTTGTTTTCTATTAACTGAAAATTTCTTGAAGTTTAGGCGGGTGTTTGCGATGATCAAACGAATAAATTCAGAGTGATTACCGCTACTAATCCGCTGTGAAAAAAAAAGAAGGTTAGTCCTAACGGTCAAACAAGCTAGGCTCGGAGTGACCATTAGAAACAACCTATTTTTTGTGCGAGTTTGATTGTTTGAAAGAAAGAGAAAAGAAAAAAAAAACAGTTTGGAAACATTACGGTATAAATAAAAGCGGAATGGGTAATAGTAAAAAGGGGGGTGCGAGCAACAGGGATGTTGTATCGAAAATGGGGGGTGTGCTTAGTATCAGCCCAAAACAACATTGTTTGGGTTTCTGGGCCCTTGCGCAAAAGTTGGGCTGAAAGCGGGGAGTGCCGTATTACTAAAATGTGGGGGGTGCGAATAGCGGTTTGACGCTAAAAGAAAAAAGATTGTTTGACCTTTCTTTGACTGATTGGTTCGTTAATTTATTTCAAAAAAACGGTTTGGGTTTGATTACTACCTACGTTAGAAAAGAAACATTCGGTGAGAAAAAGATTTGCGAATTTATAAAGAATTATTCTCCTTTTTTTTTTTGAAATAATTGTCATGGTTAAGAAAAAGGTGACTTTTGCTGTTTTTTTTTTTGTTTAAATAAACATTGTTATTATTCCCTTTTTTTTTGATGAAGGTAGTGGTATTAGTAACCATTTATTTTGGAAGGAAAAAAACATTTTTTTTTAAAAAAAACTTTATTTTAATCCGAAAATACAGCAAAATAACAAAAAATACAGCAACAATTTAATAAAAAAAAACAGCAACATTTTTAATAGAAAAACAGCAACATTTAATAAAAAAACAGCAACATTTAATAAAACATAACAACATTAAAAAAAAACAGCAACACTTTTTAATAGAAAAACAGCAACATTTATTTTTAAAAAATATTTTTTTTTTTAATATTTTATTTTAATCCGAAAATACAGCAAAATAACAAAAAATACAGCAACAATTTAATAAAAAAAACAGCAACATTTTTAATAGAAAAACAGCAACATTTAATAAAAAAAACAGCAACATTTAATAAAATATAACAACATTTAAATAAAAAAACAGCAACACTTTTTTAATAGAAAAACAGCAACATTTATTTTTAAAAAAAAATATTTTTTTTAATATTTTATTTTAATCCGAAAATACGGCAAAATAATAAAAAATACAGCAACAATTTTAATAAAAAAACAGCAACATTTAATAAAACATAACAACATTTAAATAAAAAAACAGCAACACTTTTTAATAGAAAAACAGCAACATTTAATTTTTAAAAAAAATATATTTTTTTTAATATTTTATTTTAATCTGAAAATACAGCAAAATAACAAAAAATACAGCAACAATTTAATAAAAAAAACAGCAACATTTTTAATAGGAAAAACAGCAACATTTAATAAAAAAAAACAGCAATAATATTAAAAATAAAATAAAAAGCAACAACAATATTTACATAAAAAAAAAACAGCAACAATAATATATGTAAAAAAGGAGCTTACGAATTTACAGCAACAAAAATAAAAAAAAACAGCAACAATATTAAAAATAAAATAAAAAAACAGCAACAATATTTACATGAATAAAAATACAACTACTAAAAAAATAAATCAGCAATAATTAAATAAAATATTACATTACAATACCTTAAACCAAAAATCTGGAAATGTTGAAGGAGAAGTTTTCTTCTTCGGATTTCCTCAATACAATAGAATTTGAAACTAAAAAAAATTTGTGAAAGAGAAGAAAAAGAATAACAGTAAAAAAAATTCTCAAACTCTCTTTTCTAAACAAAACCTAGACTCTCCTTCTTTTCCTCTTTTTTTCGAAAATCTTCTCTTCTTCTTCCTTTCTCTAAAAAAAATTCGTCCCTTGCTTCATGGTTGTGGCTTGCATTTATACAGAAAAAAAAAGTGCTTTTGTCTTCTGACTGCTTCCATGCCTTGTACAGTGTTTTTCTCTTTTTTTTTTGACTTGAGAAGAAAAAAGAAAACTTGATATGATGGAGAGATGTAGAGATTTCGTGATGGTTGATGAAGGTTTGTGAGAGGAGGGGTTATGATGGTTTGTGTGAGGGGTATGGGCATGGCAGAGGAGATGGTTGATGATGTTGTGTTTTGGTGAGAGAAGAGAAATGATGGATGTGTGAGGGAATGGGGAAGGTATGCGTGAGTTGTGTGAGAGTGATGTGAGGGAAGAGAAAAAAAAATGAGTGTGTGAGAGGAAGGAGAGATGGGGGGTCGTAGGGAGTGGGGAGAGAGAGAAGGGAAGGGTTGAGTGTGAGTGGAAGAAAGAGAGAAAGGAAGCGTGAGATTGGGAAATGGAGTGTGGGGAAGTGGGGAGTTGAGAGAAAAGAGGAAAGGTGGAGTGTGGGAAAGAAAAAAAAAAAGCGATTTCCAAGGAGGAAAAAGGGGGAGTGGGTCGAAAATCAAGGAGGGGAAAGGTGAGTGAATGTGGCCAAATTTTAGGGAAAGGGGGGATTGAATGTGGATGGTTTTTAGGGTAAGGGGGGTGGCCGAATTTGACTAGGTTTTGGTGGGGAGAATTAGGGTTTTGGTGGAGGAGTGAGTTGGGTTATGGGTTGTGGGTTAGGGGTTGGTTGGATGGGGTTTGGGGCGAATTGGGCTAGTTTTTTTTTTGGTTGGGTTGGGTTTCTGATGGCCCAATCCTGATTGCACCTCATCCTTTTTTTTAATAGACCCCCCTCCATTTCCTCCATTGCTTATTTTTTGTTTCTTCACTTCTAATTAATATATTTTTTTTTTGGTTAAAAACTTCTGGCAACTAAAATAAAATAAAACATGGCATGAAAAAGAAAATAATTATTTTTATTAAAAATAAATAAAATTTCTTATTTTTGGATAGGACAAAATTAGGGTATTACACCCGAGATATCCCGGATCGTACTTCCCCTCAAACCTACTCTCCTAGTAGAAGAACCTCCAGTAAAAGACGTCACCGATCCCCATCTTGGAGGAGGCACCACCATCGCTCGCCACCACGCCGAAGAGGGAGGCGAGGATCTGAAACTCCCCCAACCGAGACCCAGGATGAGACTTATTACCCTGAGGGCTCGACTCACCAAAGCTCATCACTAGCGTCTTCGTCCCCAAGGCGGCGTTCCATAAGCCGGGGAAGTTCCCCGAGGCATGAACGTCGGCGCCCTCGGTCTCCCGGATCCCCTGTCCGACGCCCTATCAGGAGGCCTCCTCCGAGGGAAAGGGCCACGATGCGGAAGGGACCCTTTACAGCGGAAATCGACTATTTCCCGGTACCCAAGCACTTAGAGAAGCCCCCGGAGGGTTTAAAGATGCATGACGGGACGGGCGATCCCGACCGACACCTAGATTACTTCGACACGAAGATGCAATACCGGAATGTCCCAGAGGCGATCAAATGCCGGATATTCCCTCTTACCCTAGAGAAATTGGCTTTGGACTGGTTCAGAGCCCTCAAGCCAAACTCGATATCATCTTGGGACCAACTTGCAAAGCTCTTCTCGGCCCAGTTCGCCCACTCCAAAATGAAGCCAAAGTCTCGGAAAGTCCTACAAGCCATCCGGCAAGGAGAGAACGAGTCTCTCCGAGACTACATCGAAAGATTCAATAAGGAAGCG
The DNA here is from genome assembly GCA_039519185.1 of Astragalus membranaceus. Classification (NCBI taxonomy): domain Eukaryota; kingdom Viridiplantae; phylum Streptophyta; class Magnoliopsida; order Fabales; family Fabaceae; genus Astragalus; species Astragalus membranaceus. Next base: position 95,446,861 of record CM076846.1, on the reverse strand, counting down.
GCTCAGGTCCGGAACTTGGATGATTCGTTCCGGCTGTTCTTCATGGAAGCCGGTCTTCGGGAAGGAAGTCTATGTCAGATTGATGTAGGTATCAACCAAACTGAGTCGCTTGCCGAGTTCCTCCAGCGATCTCAGAAATACATCGATCATGAAGAAGGCGCTGTTACAAGAAAGTCAGACACCGACCCCGGAACGAGCAAGCCTCGATATGAAAAAGAGGCTCCGGTGCGTCAGGTAGGAGAGGCCCGGTATGAAAGGGAGACCCGAAACGACAGTAGGCTCCGACCTCGGAACCGACACCAGCAATATTCCGACCTAAATGAAATAAGGGCCAGGATTCTGGCGGAATGTATGAACGCTGAGTTCAAGGAAGTCAAGTTCCCCGATCCGCTCCCGCACAGGCCGGGGAAGAGATCCAACAAGTACTGCCGGTATCACCGGAGCAAAGGGCACGACACCAATCGATGCAATGCTTTGAAGGATGACATTGAGGACCTGATTAAGAAAGGAAAATTGAGCTAGTACGTGGCTAAAACACCCAGGCACGAGGCCGAGGTTAAGGAGGAGGAAGCCGATCCGAAACGGAAAGGTAAAGCCCCACAAAAACGAGAAGAGAGCTCAGAGGATGAGCGCGACTTTCGAAAATCAAAGGGCCGACCTGTAATGATGATGATATCTGGGGGCTACCCCGACGAGGCGTCGGGCAAAACGATGAAAAGAAAATGGAAGGAAGTCATGTGTGCCGCTTCCACCTCTGCAATTAGCTCAGGCCCGGAGCGCCAACCTTTGGCATTCAGCGACCGAGACTTATTGGATGGCAAGCCAAATAAGCACAGACCCCTCAAAATCAGGGCAGTCATGGCAAACCATGAGATAAGAAGGATTCTGGTAGACCAAGGGAGCTCCGCTGATATCATCTTCATCGACCTTGTAAGAAAACTGCAGATCTCAGAAGAAGACTTCACCCCTTACAGAGGATCGGACCTGTCGGGCTTCAACGGGTCCCGGACCAAACCTCTCGGTTATCTGGAAATGATGGTCACCTATGGAGAGGAGCCACTAGAAAGGACGGTCAAGACCAAATTCCTAGTACTGTCATGCCCCTCGGTCTACAACTGTATCATCGGGAGGCCTACCCTTGGGAGGCTCGGAGCCGTAACTTCAACGGTTCACCTCAAGATGAAGTTCTATTCATTAAGTGACCAAATCATCACCCTTGATGCCGACTTAGAGTCCGCCCAAAGATGTTTTTATCTTCACGTCAAGGCAGATAGACAGGCCTCAGAGGAGGGGGTTCCCCCCATAGAAGCAGGGACTCAGAAAAGCCCAAAGAAGAAAAGAACCGGTCCGGCGGCCGAGGTCAACGTCACAGACCTCGATGCAAGGTACGACCCGGATAGCTCCGAGGAAGAAAGCGACGACGAGTTAGCACGGGAACTAAAAAAGAAAATTAGGCGACCACAACCTGATGGACAGTTCATGCAAATCCAGCTGGGAGAAGACCCGACCCAAACTGTCCAGATCGGATCCGATCTCCCCGACGAAGTAAAAGCAAAGCTCACCCTCTGCCTAAAATCTCACGCCGATCTCTTCGCGTGGTCTGCAAAAGACATGCCCGGGATTCCCCCGGAGGTCGCCTGTCACCAGCTAGCAGTTAACCCCGGGGCAAAATGGGTCGCCCAACGCAAAAGAGCTCAAAGCCAGGAAAAAGCAGCTGCTACGGCCAAGGTCGTAGAAGATTTAATTAAAGCTGATTTTGTAAAAGAGGTCAAGTATACAACTTGGCTCTCAAACCCTGTACTTGTTAAGAAAAGCAATGGAAAGTGGCGGATGTGCGTTGACTATACCGATCTTAATAAGGCCTGTCCTAAGGACGCCTTCCCTGTTCCTAGCATTGATCGGCTCGTCGATAATGCTTCAGGTTTTCGTTTACTATCGTTCATGGATGCTTATTCCGGATATAACCAAATTTCGATGTTTCCCCCCGACCAAGAGAAGACGGCCTTTATGACTGACCGCGGTAATTTCTGCTACCTGGTCATGCCATTCGGTTTAAAAAATGCAGGGGCCACTTATCAAAGGATGATGAACAAGGTATTCCGAAATCAAATCGGCCGTAACGTGGAAGTCTACCTGTTGCGCCCGAAAAAGTCCCTGAGGGAATCTTTCTTCGTTTACAACTTTTTTGAAAATCAATGAAGTCGCCACCAATATTTTTTATCAGGAAAATATTGAAGAAAAACCTTTAGGAAAGCGGATGGCCTTTTGGAAAACCGGAAGATTTGGGTTCGGGGGTCGGTTAGGCATAGGGAAGGTTCTAGCACCCCACGCCTCCTTTCTACCGAAAGGGAACCTTTAATTAAATGTGTGGTTTTAAATGCTGATTTGGAAAATACTTAAATTTGCCTTTTTTCGAAAAGAGAATGAAAAGACTTAATGAAAATTTTTATTTTCGGCAAAAGTATTTGTTGTTTTTTTTTAAGAGAAAAGAAAAAAATGTTTTTAGTTTATTGTGCTTGACGGAGGATATCCGCTCCTACGTATCTCCCGGTGCGATGGAGAATTCAAAGCTACGTAGTTCTGGTTTTTTAAAAGGTTTTGTTTTTTAATCTTTTTGGAGTTTTTCGCAAAGGGGTTGAGCGTTCGCAGTGACCAAACAACAATGGTTTAGAGTGGTCGCACTACTAACTCTTATGAAGATGAATTATCATTAACGCCCAAACGGCAACGGCGCGAGTGATGATTAATGATAATCGGTTTTTATTTTGAGCATTGAAAAGGTTTTCGCAATTGAAGGAGAGCGCTTGTGAGGACCAAACAACAACGGTTTAGAGTGGCCACACTACTAGCTCCCACAGGAATGAAATCATCACCCACAATCAAACGGCAACGGCGCGAGTGACCATTAGTGATGATTAATTTGATTTCGACGTTTGAAAATATTTGTTTTCGATGTCAGAAAATATTTATTTAGGGAAAGGAAATATACTTCTTTTTTTAAAAGGAGAAACAGTGGATGCAATAGTGAAATGGGGGTGCAAATAAAAGGATGGCTGTATTATTAAAAATGGGGTGTAAACAGTGAGAGGGGTTGCGTTTTAAAATGGGGGGTGCAGAAAAAGGAGCCCAATTCGCATGGGAGGGGCCCAGTTAGCGAAACTGGGCTTAAGTGGGAAAAGGGGCTTATGCCTGAATCTGGGAGGTGTAAATAACAATTTACTTGTTTTAAAAAAGTTTTATTTACC